>JASMMZ010000003.1:21327066-21425849 GCA_038502455.1 Anisogramma anomala
CTTGTAGACGGTGCAAGCTGCTGTTGTCATGCGCCAGTTGTAGCTGTTCCCGTTGTGGCACCAGCATTCCGGGTGCGTGTCTGCGATGCTGGGGACGTGAAGCGTGTTAGACCCTTGTTTTTCTGGGGCACGGCACGTGGCCATGTGCTGGTGGGTGTGGGGGGCACTTACACAGCACCAACAAGCAGCGCAATTGCCGAAAGAGAGAGAGAGAACTGCATGTTGGGAGAATGAGGATGTTTGTGTGTGTGTGTATGGAACGAGCGTGTGTGTGTGTGTGTGTGTGTGTGTGTGTGTGTGTGTGTGTGAAACGAGCGTGTGTGTACGTTTGTACGGCAACGGTGAAAGGAAGGACGGTGAATAGCACAATGCAGAGCTCGAAACGAAGGAGGGAGTGTGTCTGTTGAAGTATCTTGACGATGCTTTCGTGATATGGTCAGTATGTTTTTTTATATTCCATTTCATCCAGCACCGCGTGCTGACGGTCCCAATCGAGTCTAGCGGCTTCGCCACTTACACCGAGTCACGAACCGACATGCCAGGCATCGGCCACAAGCTGCTGAAAGTGGCAGGACGATGATGAGTTTTTCCTAACCCACTCTCGCTTGCGGAACAATTTCGTCACATGCTATGCCATCTCCATCCATCTGAAAAAAAGCCAAGGCCCTTTTGTGACGATGTCCGGATGGGCCTTCCACCATACGACGACGCCGGTGAGGACAACTGCTCTCGTGACCCTCTCCCTTCCCTGACCAACCAACCCCCCACCACCACCTCCTTACCGGCTATTTTTTTTTTCTTGTCCAACATCGTCCGTGCTGCTCTCCAAGCTAGTCAGACCAGATCCTCCTCCATCGTCAACAGGAAACAAGTGGGGGACGGCAAAGGAAACGCCCGAACCAGTGATCCCCCGGCTAGCTCACTCGTACCCCTCTCCTCTCCTGGCATTCAGCCTCCTGTGGACCGCTCCTCATCTTACTCCGTCTCCTTCAGGTACGCTAAGACCAATTCTGCCCACTGGCAGTCCTTTTTTTGGCAGAGCATCGGAGGCTATGCGGTCCTTGGCCGTCCTGTACCGTGCGCACAGCGTTGTGAAGATGCCTACATAAGGGCAGCATATATCCTTCCTTTTCTGATCTGCCTTATCCGTCCTCACCCGTACATTCTGACATCGTCCACCACACTCATTCCACAAAAACAACAAATTTGGACATCTTCCCACCGGAACGTCGCTCTTTTCCTTTCGCCCAGCACCTCCTTTCCCCGAGACAGCAAGAACATATCAGAATGCAAGCCAGCGCCCTCGCTCTGCTCATGGCCCTGCTGGGCGTCGCCTCCGCGGCCCCCAAGGCCGCGCCACGGAACTTTGACGACGTGCTCCTCATCGGTGGCGACGGCAGCCACCAGTGGGTCAAGGACTCGGAGCTCCAGCGCCTCATGTCGCGCGGCCTGCTCCAGCCGGCGCCCGCGCCCGCGCCCGCGCCCGCGCTGCCCGTGCCCGCGCCCGCGCCGGCCGTCCGCGCGCGCTGCGAGCAGAGCGAGGAGGTCCAGGTCACGTCGGACGAGCGCTTCCTCAACTGGGACATCCCGATGAGCCGGGTCGTGTCGGCGGCGGGCGGCGAGGCGTCGGTCGGCATCTCGTCGGGCTACTCGATCCAGAACTCCGTCACGGTCACGGCCGGCATGACGGCCACGATCGAGGCCGTGCTCGGGCTGAGCTTCTCGGTCGCGTACTCGGAGTCGTGGACGTCGTCCGAGACGAACAGCGTGTCCTACACCTTGACGGCCGGCCAGTTCGGCATCATGGTCAGCCAGCCGATGGTCCGGCGCATCACCGGCAACTACCTCGGCGGCTGCACCGACGCGCCCGACCGGGTCCCGTTCGTCAGCGACACCTACACCAGCCAGACGTACGACAACTTCGAGTGGGTTGAGGGCGTGGTCCGTCTTTGCAACAGCTCGACCTACCCTATCCCGTACTGCATCGGAGAGGGCGCACACTATTAGAGGGTTTAGGGATCGAAGTGGTGGAAGACAGAACTGCAGTGTACAATGTGGATGGGTGTGCATGAGAGAGAGAGAGAGAGAGAGAGAGCGCAGGTCCGCACAAACGGGAGTTTTACTTATGGATTTTCAGCGTACAAGAAGCAATAAATGACCTTGGGATTCCATCTTCACTTCGAACCAGATATGCCCAGCCGAGCATCTCCACTTTCAAGCATCAAGCAGGATGCTGGCTTTTCAAGGTGGGCCCAAGGAAAAGAGCGTGTTGCTAAGCGTCAGCTCTGGTCGAAGGCCAGCGAAGGCAAGTTGCGGCCAAATCACGATGGTGTTCGTCTCAAGGGTTATATGTTGCAGGGTACAGGGTTGCACCTTACAGGGACACTGGCACTAGCCTACTTACTGGCTACTTCTGTAGTCTTACGGCTGAGCTCCCTACTCTAGTTTCTCCACCTTACAACAATTCATACTACTATAGTTCAATCAAAACAGGTTATAAACCCGGCATCATCACCCCCCCCCCCCTTTTTTTTTATTTCGCTTTAATCACATCTTCATTCGAAATTCAATATTACTTATACATTACTTATACCACTGTAGTTAACCAAAACCCGTCTTTTTTTCAAAGTTATAAGTAACGATACCCAATTACTTATCCACCCTAACTTACCCACTAATTACTCATACCAACGTAGTTACCATAGTTTTACGATGTTGATAACCCTCGTTTTCAACTTTATATTAAACTTATTGAATGTGTTAAAGCTTGATACCGATGAAACAAATTACCTAAACTTTCGTATCGTATAAACGCGCGTATTTCATTACGTTAATATACTCGATATTATCAATAACACTATAACACGTCTAAGCGCTACTACCACAAAAGTTGGTTAAATATGAAAATATAAAGACAATCAAGTGTGTGTAATACTATTATCAGCTATTTACTATAACCTAGCAACTAAAATTACCCACGTAACTATATCCGCAAACGCGTAACGCCTTTTAACAAAACGTTTTAATAAAGATAGGGAAATCATAATTATTTATCTTCTTCGCCTGTGAATAAACTTAAAATATAAGGATAATAGTAACTTGTAAATTAACCTCAATATCTTTTACTCATTGTAAATGCAGTTGTATGTAAGGATGTTAATACTTTATAAAGCGTTTGCAACTTTTATACGTACAATATTAAAATATAACGATGTTAAAGGTTTATTCTTTGTAACTACCTTATCAAATGATATAAATAACGTTCTCAATAATATAAATATACTGTTGGTAGGGCTTTATCATTGCAATGTAGTCGATTCGATTGATCGAAATAACTGGTGCTGCATCAAAAGTGGTTGATGTATGGTTCTAGGTTAGGCAGACTGCGAGCCGGTTTATATAATAATATGTATAGCTAATTATTTAGTCCGTACCCTAGTGTAAAGTGAGCATATACTGTACTTAACTTGCAATTAATACAGTAAACCCACAAAACAATACACTTAACTTGCAGTTAGTATAGTTAACTTTACTATAAGTAAAGTTGACTTACTGCATTGCAATTATTATTATTCCAATATAGGTAGCTTTTTGTTATATATGTATACACTAATGTACTCGACCAATCTTTTCCGGTTACTATTAAATTATGTCCTTTGTTGGTAGGGTTTTAGACGTTGCAATGTTGTCGATTCGATTGGTCGAAGTAACAGTAGTATTGTGTGGTCAGATGGTAGATATCTTGTCCTAGGATGGCAGACCGCTAGCTGGTTTGCGTAGTAATTTGTATGGCCAATTGCTTGGCCCGTGCCCTAGTGTAAAGTGGGCGTATATTGTAATTGACTTACAGCCAATACAGTGAGCTCGCACACAATAATATATGTACTGAAAATACTACCATTTTAATATTGACGGCTTTTTAGTTTATGCATACGCGCCGGTATGGTTGACCAATCTTTTCCAGTAAAGACTAAGTTACAATCTCGTTAAATGGCCAGACCCTTGTCAATTTCAATCAACCTTCAGATCGAATTACACCTGATTGCATGTAAATTAGCCCTAATTGCCGTCAATTGCACTACGGCTCTGAGGTTCGCTTTTATCGACTTCTATAAAAAATTCTTTCGCTATAAACTCATTTAATTTCTTACTTTAGCCGTATTAATTAACTAAATTAGTATTGTTAATTCCCTCATAGTCTTTTATTTTCCAATACATCCTTAACCATCAATACGTAATTTGGGCTTTCCGGGCAGCCTATCAACATAGCTCTCGATACGTATAGGTAGTCCATTACTATTTACAAACCTCTCAAGTATCTCATTCGGTGATGCCATCTTTATGAAATTAGCAGGATTTTCTTTGCCATTAATCCATCGGAACTCCTTAATCTCTCTCCCTTCGTAGGCTTCGCGGAATGCTATTACGTCGATTATGAGGTGTTTCTTGTTAGTGGTTTCGAGTTTTAAAATGCATTCGAATAAGCTCTTAGAGTTGGTTTAAATTACTACCGGGATTTTAAAAATATTAAGTTGCCTTATAATAACGTTAAAGGTTTCCCATAATAACATACTTATATCAAAACCTGTTATTATGTCATAGACTTTTAAAGCTAATATATTTCATGTAATCCTTTTATATTGAACATAGGTTTAATAAATTAAGTTACCAATAATACTTAACTGTTTATCTTCGACCTTACATCAACTTTTTTGGTATAGGTTTACAGACTGCCTTGCTAAGAAGAGTAGGAGGCGTACACTGTAAACCCTAACAATGCCCACTTTCGAGAAAAAAATTCAGGTCTAGCCGCTCAACACCATCACTTCACATGTATCCTATTCTACCACAACATTATTAATCAGCTTTATCACCACTTGAATCTTTTCCAGCTACCTCTTTTTGGCTATTGAGATCGTCGTCGGCCCAGCGCACTACCTGTACAGCGATACATCCAGAGAACAGCTCTCACAACTAGCGATTCTGTCCCTCATTACTTATTCCAATGTATCCCTTTAGACTTGAACTTATACACTGTAAGTTTAATTCCTTTTAAGCTTTAAGGTCTAGGAAATACCTTTATTATATGCTCTCGCACTTAACGGCTTTATTTATTTATTTATCTTTGAGTCGTCACCACCTATACTAGTGCTTCGCTCGTATAACAGGAACTTCAACTACACTTTAAATAGCTTTCTCTAACTATCTACAAAAGACTTTTTACGGTATACCATCCGCTCAATGGTATACCCTTCTTTACGTAGCACATGGATAAACTTATATAAACATAATTCATATTTGTAATATCGCTGAGTTTATGGAATGTAGTAAGGACCAATAAGGTTAATTATAAAACCCCAACAGAATTTAATACATAAGTATCAAATATTACCCGAAATTTGGCTACAGATATATAGGATTAAAGTTTTAACCCTATGTATTTGTTTAATTAAGGATATACTTTTAATAATTCATTCCACAAAGTGAATGGTATAATTTGAAAGCAATATGAATTTTCGAATAGGGTGGTTGTTGTATGTAGGAACACTTAAGTTGCGAGCTTTCCAACCAGTATATGTATGTATTTCACATTACCGAGAGTCACACTATACTATCCATATAATGTGAACTTCCTGGTGATAGTAAATCCAAAAAAACATACTAAACTAGGTTTTCCGCCTATTTTTATTAACTAAGGCTAGTAAAAAACCGATTTATGAAGACAAATCGATGATATTTATGAAAGAAACTTATCCATAAACATTATTAATTTAACCTTTAATAATTCGATTAAACCCATATTAATTCCTCGGTCAAAATTCTGCATCTTCCATTTAATCTTGTTGTTAAGACGGTTAAAGTCGTTCCCTATTATATTTTATACTTGCGCCGTAATAAAAAGGTCTTAAAAGTTCTTTAGTTGGCGATATAGTTGCCATGGGTACGTTATTCCAGGTACCGTTAGGCTTTAGCTACATTAATCTTATAGATTATGACCAAATCAGTATCTTAACCCTTTTATCGAAAACTTATGATTATATTTATACTAAGTATACAGATTAACAATCTATTAAATTCAAGCTAATTGCCCTTCGTTAACGTCGTTACCAACGTGCGATCTCAAAACTTAAAGTCTTTAATCGCCTGTTATTCCGATATTACAAAATTAATCGTTTCGACGAAAAGGGTATCGCTAGTTTATACATCTATTAGGCCAATGTTCCTATTTTATGTTACTAACAAATACGGGTCGTATATTAAAGATTTTATATTTAACTGTACTTAAAGATACAATTAATAGGTAAGGAACCAATGGAAGTTCACTTTAACTAGTCTGTATAAGAGCTTAATATATCGTATTACCGTTCTTAAAGGAGATAAGCCGTAGTTCCTATGGAAATTCTAATAATATGATTTGCTATAAGTCGGTTACTAATTACGTATAAGTCTACAATATATTTCGGCTAGTGAACGTAAATTTACCTTTAATTTTAGTTAATAAACTTATTTAAAAAACGATTACTAAGCTTTAACCAGTCTTTTAAATCGTTAGTGATTATTTAAGGATTTATTCTTTACCTTTATCGTTGTATCCTTGAGCAATTAGGCGTAATTTTTCGTACGTTTGCCATGTAATGTTGCCTTCGACCTCATAAATGATACTCGACTTGCAAATCGTAATATTTGGGTTTTAGAGGTTAAATTCGGCTTTTCATATAAAATATACTACTCCTCGAGTTAATAGGCCGTTAATTTCGACTTTATCACTTTTCTTAAAAAGTTTGCCAAAATTTTTAATAATGCCTTATACTCAAAGCTTTAGTGCCAAGTCTTCGTTATCTTTTTTTTTATTTACCCAAATAGTATTATAAATACGACCTGGGGTATATTCCTCCTCTTCAACGTTCCTCTTTTTCAACGGTCATCTGCACCGGCGGCTTTTTATCAGCTTGTTAATAATGGGTAAAAGAGGTTCATATTAGCTCAGTTATTAAGATTTAAGGTCTTTATTGTTAATAGCCTTAATATAGGGCTTAACCTAAGTAATATGAAAAGACATAGAACCGTTAACAGTTTTAACAACTATTTTAGAGTTAACTATACTTAAGGTTTTATATAGGCCCTCTTATTTGCCTAGATTTCGTTACACGAGAACTTTGCTTTATAATGTCAAAGTAAGTACATCAATTATTATAAAGCCGTTTTTAGTGTTAAGAGTATCGTTAACCTAGCGGCATATCAATTACCTCCATAATTCCTTTAGTATTTTACTGTAGGCCGTAGCTTGTTTTTAGGTATTTATTAATAACAGAAATTTACTCATTATGCGTAGATACGTTCTAAAGACTAGTAACGTTGGTATTAGGCCGTTAAGGACCATAGTATCGTTTAGGCCTTTTACCGCTATTTAAAGATGTACCTCCAGATCTGTAAAGCTTTTAATTTCTAGTGTAAAGATATTATACGCTCGGCAAAGTAGGGTGTATACCATTTCGACCTTTTCAATACTTTGGTAGGCTTCTAGAGGTATCTATTTGTACTGGATACCTATTATCTTAGTATATTTTTGAAATTACAGCGTTTCAAAGTTAATTCCAACATTGAAAACCACGACATTAGGTGGGCCAAAGTACATATTAATCCATAGAATTTTAACGATTTCCACTTATTCTTTACCACAGGGATTTCAGGAACTTATCCCTATAAAAAGAGGTTAGGAATTTAACGACATGAAAAACAGGCTTATTATCTAAATAGAACACATTGATAAAGACGTTGTAATTGAAATCTTTGTCGTTTTTTAGTGCAAATTCAAATCTATAGTCTGTTGGGGCATACGTTTGGTAGTGGTAACAAAGCTTTTCGATAGTTTTTAAGGCAAAGTATTCTATATTTTTATACCCTACAGATTTTAGAACTTCATATATCCTATTAAAGGCTGTGTGATTGAAACGACGGTATAATTAACGTATTTCCGGATTTTTTAGGTTTAATACTATTTCTTTATAACCTTAAAATAAAACCATAAGTGCTCCTACTTGAAGGCGAAGGAAAACCTTTAACATTTTTTAACCAGATCGTTGGTGTTAACATTAACGTTAACATTAATGGTCTTTATATCTTTTAAGCAAAAAAAGAAAGTGGTAAAGAACTTAAGGATATAAAATGTAATCGATTTTATAATAGTTTAAACTACCGTTATCCCTAGTAATTATAATTATTCGCCTAATTCGAGGTTAACTTTAACCTTACTAATATCTTGATAATTAATCTTAATAATCGTAGTGTTTTCCTTTCGTAGTGTCACGTATTGTAAATAGCCTTTTATTAAATATCTTATAGCCCCTGTATCTGACATAATACCTTAAAACGTATAGTCTACGTAACGATAACGAAAGTTAAAGGTATGTAAAAGGTTGGAGGCTTAATCAAGGTAAAGATAAGGGTTTTTACCACCTAAAAGGTATAGGAAGGCGTGGTTGGCTAGTTACTAGGCTGTACCGGAAATAGTATCTTTATGCTACTTAATTTACTAGGGTGTATTATCGCTACAAATTAACTCATCGCCTTCGAAATCTGTAACTTAATTTAATTAATTTTGTTTAAAAGTAGTAAGATACTTGATATAATTTATTACTTTTCTGTTGTTTCGCTCGGTAGGGGGGTAGAGAGTTGATCAGTAGCCGAACTTATTACAAATTTAACTCTTTTTCTACTATTATGACGATAGTATTCACAATTATGAAATCCGCTTAAATCTTAGCCCTTTTAATGCCAGCGTGGCTATTAACTTTAGTTTATAGTCGATGGGTCAGACTTTAGGCGTTAAGAATACCCGTAGCTGTACTTATGGTCGATGTAATTAATCACCGCAAAGTTTTTTTTATCCACTTTAGGGAAATTGCCGGCTTAATGGTATATACCAAGCGAGCTTGGTATACTCTTTATTACAGTTGTAAAAGAAAAATGTAACTGGTTAGAAAGCCTTTATAAGAGGTATTTAGGTGTTATAAAGTGTATTTAAACTCATAACACTTGTAATAACTGTCTGTACCAATTTTTGAAGTGTAGCTTCGTTAGCATGGACTTTTTCCATTACTTTCTAGCACAATATTAATTTGTTAATTATCTGGTTAAATACATTTATTAGTATTTTCTCCTCTTTTTCTTTGATATTATCGTAGTTTACTGCATGGTAGCACAATTTGTCTAGTATTAGGTAAGGTGAACGTCGTATTTGAAGTGACTTTTAATATTATCGTAAACTTTTCAAAAGGTGGTTGCTTAGATTAGGAAAGTCAAGTAATAATCCCTAATGTACCTTATAAAGATTTCAGGGAATAGTAGGTAAAAACCAGAAGGAGAAACCTATATTTACTTTAAAATGTTTAAAGATGGCATTATCTTCGTGTTGAAAAGATTTTATGGCTTTTCATTATATTTTTTTATATCGTTTTAGATTTTGATGAAGTTCGTAAAAATTTTGTTGTTAATGTTAACTTTCCTGATAGATCTTAGAGGCAAGTTGCGATAGTTATCCTAATCTTTATTAGTGGTATTTCTTATTAGTTTAAGTCTTTGAGCCGCTAAGATACGGTATTAATGGTAATTGCTAGTCTCATAACCCGAGGGGTAAAATCCTATAGTAGGATATATAGTGAGCTTTTTCGTATAGGTAAGCCTACTGTAAATGAGATTTTAGGGAACTTGGCGATTAAAAGGCTAGACGGTAATAAAAGCTTAAAAATTTTAAGGGACCTGACGGTTTTACTTAATTAACCAGTATAAATCACCGATGTTAATTCCTCTAGCCGCGTTAGCAGCTACTGCTTAGCGTGCCCTGTTGCCGTTAAGGGCATATTCCGCTCTTTCGCATAGTGGTGTGTTAGGCTGCCGAGCAGGTTAACAGGTTCCTTATCATTAGCGCGTAAAAAGGCTTGACTTAGCTGGAGTTAAGGAGGTAACCTCCTGGATCGCGTATAAGTGTGTTGAGGTTTTTTAATACCTTTTGATTTAGGGCGTGAATCTTAATGGAATTCCTTCAGTTAAGCCAAACCGTAAAGGCTTTTTGACAATTTGGTAGGGTTTTTCTTTGCTATATAAATCCTTTTTTGCTAAAGTCTGTTTTAATCTTAACTTAATATCTTTTTGGATCCTTTTCTATAAGTTAATAGTGTAGTCGTTAAAGAAATTACAGTATTTGTAAAAGTCACAACTGCTGCGGTTAAGGTCTTCGCCTTTATTGTAGTCGATAATATAAAAGATAACGAAGTTAACTAAATGCCTTTCTATTCAATATTCGTTGATGTTATAACCCCAAAGTTTTTTATCGAAATACTTGGTAAATTGGAATCCGAGGGCTTTCATTGCCTTTATTTTCTTTTGAATAAATGAGATTTTAAAGTTTTAATTTGCATAAAACTTAATAGGTGTGGGACTTGGTGACTTAAGGTGTGAGAGCTTAGTGTTTTAGCATAAAGTCGTGTAAGAACTTGGTAACTTGGCATTAAATCGCGCGACGTGGCTTTTTTGGCACAACTTGGTGATTCTTAATGTTTTCGCTTGAAACAGCGATCTTAACGATTAAATTGATGTAGAAAAAAGTGAAATAAATGAAGTAAGGGTAAATGTTTGATGTAAATGGCAAAGTCAAAGGTTGTTTGTTGTTTTAACCGTGAGACTTAGTTGTTTTTGTAATATAAACACCTGTAGTAGTATTAACTTAACCGTTTGTCAATTTGCCGAACTTTAAGACTTCTGATATTTAATCTTAAAGTTTTTAAGAAGGATTCTTGGTAAAAATTTCTTAGTGTTTTCAAGTAGCAATACCGTCGTTTACTTTTAGATAGCTGTTGTGAACTAGCGTAACTTAAAAATATTCTTTGTTTTCCTACCGTTGTGAACTAACGTAGTACTAATAAAGACCATTTGTAAGAATATTTACTCTACCCTAGCCGCCGTTGTTGATGTAGAGCGTAACTGGAAAGTATCTTTTTCTTTTACTTAGCTTATCTGTACTTAAACTAATAAACACTGATTGGTGTTGGTAGGGCTTTGGACATTACAACGTTGTCGATTCAATTGGTCGAAGTAACAGTAGTATTGTATTGGTCAAGTGGTAGATGTCTTGTCATAGGTTTGGCAGACTGCTAGCCGGTATACGTAGTAATTTGTATGATCAATTGCTTGGCTCATGCCCTAGTGTGAAATGGGCGCATACTGTACTTGCTTCGCAGCCAATACAGTAGGCCCGCATGAAACAATATATGGAATGTAAATACTACTATTCCAACACCCTTGTTAATTAGTAGTCATACCCCTGCCAATTCCATAGCTAAATTGTTTTTTATTGCCTTCATTTACCCATAAGTTCCGAGCTCCGGCTCTATTAATTTCCACAAATAAGTCTTGCGCCATAAACTTATGTACGCCTTTAATTTAATCGTGTTAGTTCAATAAGTTGTCGATCTTAATTTCCTGGCAGTTTTCTAACTCGCCAGTGTATTCTTATTTGTTAATATATGATTTAACCCTATTAAATAGCTTGTTAAAGTAGCCGTCGATGCGCATGGTTAGTGTCAGTAAGGTCTCTGTCTCATTCATATAAACGTAAAAGAGGAGAAGAGTAATCGTAGATATTGATATTGTAATAGTAAAGATAGATAAGTTAAGAGGGAGAAAAAGCATTCAGAAAGTGCACGCCATAAAGGAGAGGTTATAAACCTCTCATCTGGGTAGTAACACTCTGTCATACACTCTGCGAATATCCTTTCTGGGCTGTACCATATATTCATATAGTCTGTAACGTGGTATGTCATCATGCAACGTATAGGAATACACCTTATAGTGTAGTGTATTTCCATTAAACTTACGTATACTTATTATAAGAATATATAATAATATGTATATAGGCAATTTTTTCTTTTTTCTTTGTATACTCCGTATTTATAGTCTAATAGTGACAGTATATTTGTGATATAGTATGTATCCATAGTTTAGTAGTAACACTATAATTGTAACGAGTTTATATCCATAGTTTTATAGTAATAGTGTAGTTGTGGTACTAATTATAAAGATTTGAATTGGTAGTTTTTGGCCGCGATAGTAATTACAATAAGAGCCTAGTTAGTATAACTAATTGGTAGCGATATGGTCATTAATAACTTCTTTTGATATTTCCGATAGGGGTGTAATGTCGTAGGTATTATAGGGGTAATTACGTAGTGATAATTACGCTGCTACGTGTTTTGTATTAGTATAGAATTCACATCGCTATCGGTTTAAGCAAAACCTCTTTTATTTACCTTTTTAATAGCGCGTATTTGAAGTCAATAAAAATCCCCTTTTAATTAAACTTGACCACTGTTTTAATTAACTATTTTAAATCATTCTGATAGGTAAGTTACTAGACCAATACTTATATACTAACTTTGCTTTTGAATAGATATCGCGTAAAAATAAGATTGATAGGCAATATTTAGATCGTAAACACCGACGCGCTGTCTCCGCCGCTGCTACTACCGCCGTTACCGCTAATAGCCCCCCCTTTTTAGGTATTATTTCTTCCATCGCCGTTTTGTCCCCGGGCTCGCCACCAGCCGCCGCCACCGCCTACACTATTATCCCCTTTCCTCCTCCCCTTTTCTTTCTTTTCCCTCCCAGATTTTAGGGGAAGGAGCGGAGAGCTTCTAAGGTTATAAACCTTACCCTTTCTCCGCGGTTAAAAACCTCTTTACTCGCGGGGACCCCCCTAAGTTGTAAACATAGCTTGGAGAAGTTGCGCCGCGGTTTTTATTTATTAAATCTATCAGTTTATTTACCTTTAATATTATTTTTAACGATGAGTTCAAGGTGCATCTCCTCTGCCGCCTCGATTTATATATCGTTAAGGTACGTTGCGAGACCTTTTTAACGTGTAAGGTGTTGAAACTACGTACGCGTATCCGTAGTCTTAGGCTGCTAATAAATACACCTTACGTGCCGTATATTGCGTCCGCGACCGCAGATAGGTTTATTAGCGATTATTACGAAAATAGGGGTAATTCGACCCGTTGCTACTGTTACGAGCGGATTGACAGCGGATACGACCCTATTTTATTGGTTTTAAGGCTGTAGGCTGAGGGCGTGTTACGCGCCCGCCAGCTTTATGGTAAATTTTAATCGCTTTTGAAAATCTTCCTTCCCAAAAAAGTAATATTCAAAACTCTTTCAAAAATAACCATGTTCGCAAATAACTAAAAAAAGCCGATGATACTTATTAATATGCGTTAACCGGTGGATTAAGGAGTTGAAAACCGCCATTACCGCCTAAAAACGGAGCCTACATATGTACTATATAGGCGAATTCAACGACGTTATTTCGCGTCGCCAATAAAAGGGTAAAGATCCCCCTATGCCTCTGCCTAAAGACATACAGCCTAAGGCGCGAGCCACCTTTTCGCTGGCGCCGATAACGGCGTAGATAACGGTAATAGTGGTGGTGCTAACACAAAGAGGGAGGGCGATGGAGAAAATGATAGGGACGCGACGACATCGCCGTTTCCCTCTTTTTTTCTTTTTTAGCAATGAATAACTGTCTTGTTTGGCTTGACCGGCGCGTGCAACCATAATATAATACGCTATATAGTAATGTTATTACTTTTCCCAATTTTTTTCGTAACATTAATAACAAATATAAAAGGTAAAGTGAATTGAAAATATATCAAATAGAGAGTAATAATATATTAAAAGCGATGCGAAATCATAGATTAAATGGAGGAAAATTCGTAAAAGCGATGTTGGTACAAGTTGAGTACTGTGGCCTAATACGGAAAGCGACATAAATAATGAGTGTTGGACAACTTTAAATGGTCGAAAGTAGTGTGATAATATAAAATAAAAATAAAAGTAAAACGTAGAAATTTGATATTATTAAGGTTGTAGAACTTTACTAATAATATCAATAAATAGTATAATAATCGATAAAAACGCCTTCAATACTCTGTTTAGAGTATTATTGGTTATTATATCCGTTAGATTAGATTTTTCATCGAGTCATTTTATTTCCTCGATTTCCTAATATTTATATAACTCGCGTAAAGCTATAATATCGATTTTTTTTCTTTTGTAATGGTAAATTTAATCAAATATTTGTAAAACTAAAAGGAGTTAGTATAAATAAAGAAAGGTATGGATTTTAAATTAAAGTTAAAAATAATAATCTTGACTTTTATCTTTATAATAATTCTTGAATTAAAACCTTTAATCATACTATAGATTTCCGAGGCCAAAACTCTCCTTATAACACGCTTATATTTAATGAAGCTTCAATAAATAATATCCTTACAAAATGTAAAGCCGTTTAGGGCCGGTATTTCGTTATCAAAAACTAAAACGAAGCCTATTTGCGAACTATAATCGTTATTATTAGCGAAAACACCGTTAGTAAAAACAAATAGATTTGTAGTTCATATATCTAACGGTACGAAGTGTAAACCACGATTTGTATTATATATTTGTTATGTAAAGCGTTTGTTAAAGGCCTTATATACATCGTTCAACGTGGTGGTTTAACATTATGCGACAACCGAAAGATCGACTACCGTCTCAGATTATGTTACTAAAATGACCCAAGAGTTACATACGCATTAACATTTATATTAGTTGGCCCGTTTTACGTTATTTAAAACGATAAGGGTAACTTTATTTAATTACCCTTTTTACGTGAAGCCTAAAATGCCGTTTTGAAAAGTAATAGTAACGTTATTAAAGTTTATTATATAGTTTTTTGTTAGTTACGTTTTGAGTTTTTCCTTTAGACCGGCCTTCAAAAGTTTACTCTCTTTAAATGCGTAAAACGACGCGTTACATAACGTCAACATGTCGTCTGTCTATATACCTATTAATACAAAGCCGTTAAAGCGGATTGTTAAAACTAATAAATACAAGTCGAAACTTGAGCTAGTTATTTCGAACCGTTTCCTGTAATATATTTGATTAGTGTTATATTATTACATATTAGATTTAATTAATCCATAAAGCGATTTTATAATACGTGTGATCTTTTGAAATAGGTTATGTCCTTTTGAATCCGTAGGTTTATCGGCGTAAAGAAGTCTTTTAAGTTACTTTTCAAATTGTATATAAATTTATATAATATTACGAAGTTTAAAATGTAAATTGTAAAGGGTATTGAGGAAAGCCAGTAATATAAGAATTAATCGGTGGCTAGCTTATTATAAGGTGAGAGACTAGATCATAATATCCTTTTTATTATCGTTATTATATCCTTTTATAATTATGCGGGGTTTTTCGTATAATTTTCCGGTTTCATTCTCAACTTCGTATATAAGGCAAGTAGGAAAAATTCTATAAACACCGTAAACCGTTAGATCGAACCTTTTAAAGCGAAAAACTTCTTAATCAATTAAGGTAAAGATTTCGGTTTGGGTAAATTGTTCGAATAGGGCGTTTAAGGCGGTAATAATACCCTTGCAACGAAGCTTTAAGCTAAACTTGTGGTTTGCCATCTCCTTTCAAACAATAAAACAGTTTGCCACAAAATTCCCAAGGTGTTTTTTCAATTTTCGAATTAAAAGAGCGGCCTCGGCGGCTAGGTGTTGGTAATATTAATATTAATAGTCCGTTTTCATACAATGGTAACGGGTTAAAAATATGATTCGAAGGTTACATTAAAATTAAAAGCGGTTTGGATTCGTCGTTTAAAATGTAACTCCGTCAGTAACTTTAGTCAAACCATGGTTTTAGGCCATTCTTTTTCACTTTTTCTCTTCTATACTTCCGTATCATTATCAAACGAAACAAACTTATACCGTTTAGCAAATTAACAAACATATTATGGCTTTTAAACCCGTTAATTTTTAAAGGCTAATCTATTTATACTTAATTTTCCCATCTAAAACCTTGAATTATAATAGTATATTCAAAACGCCAGTTTCATGTAAGTTATTCCTTGTAACGAACGCTTTTGAAACGTCTTTTTCAACCTATAGAAAACGAAAAGTTTCTTTGGCTCTCGTTACAACATTCGCCTTTTCTACTTTGGTTATCGATGGTACAAAATCTATATAGATTCTTAGGTAAACACTAAAAACAACGAGCGTAAGGATTAGCCTACTCAGGTCGAAAGTGTTATTAATGGCGCTAACCGCCATTTAAAAAATGAATCACTTAAAACTGGTACCCTTTAGATTTTTAAAAAAAAATTGTATACGCCCTTTTAAACGGTTTTTAATACCTTTTACATTTACTAATATCCTATAATATTTTTACCAATATCTGTTTACATTTGCTATCGGTAATTGTAGTTTTAGTACACTATTTAGTGAAATTCAAAGCCATTTTAACGTCGTGAGTAATCCAGTCCAAAAGCTTTAAGTAGATGTTTAACCAACAGTTAACCAAAATATTCCAGTAATCTATAATAGAAACGATTTGTATAAACTTAGCAGCCTAAAATAATATTATCGCATTGACAGCATTTAATACAAACTACTTATTTAGGTATATAATATCAATAATTACCTGATAATTAAAGTTTATGTAGTCTTAAAGGAGGAACTTAAACCGTCGTAAAGTCTGTAAGTATAACTGGTATTTATAGGAAAACTTTTTGATAGCTTTAAGTATGTCCTTTACTATATCTATATAACTTACAACGTAAAGCATCCATAAAAAGAGTTTTATAATTGGGTATACAAATCAGAGGTACAATATTCGTAATTCCAGCTACGTTAAGTAAATAACCTTAATTATATGTATTTTGGGAAAAAAACCATAAGTAGCCGAATTTAAGCCAAAGTGGTATAGATACGCCATTTGAGGTGCTGATAAGTTCATTAATCGTTTTTCTGATTTTAATTCCAAGATTATGTATATTAGTAAACGAAAATAAAAATAGCGTTTTAAAATTTATTTCGTAAAAATCAACCGGTTCGAATCATATATTTGTAACGATCTTTCCAAACAACGACGTTTTGCCTTTAGCAAATAAATCCTTTTTGTATTTTTTTTCCAGTCGAGTTAAAACTTCGGGAATTTCGTTACAAATACGTCGAATTATCGTTTTCCAGCCGTTAAGATTTCGACCGCATCGGTATTAGGTGTAATACCCTAAAACCGGTTATCTGTTATAACTAAAGGACCAACTGCAGGTCATGGAATGGGCCAGCGGTTCGCTGCGCTATCAGAAGCCTGATGTCCAACACATCAAGCCAGTGATCTCTCTTATGTAAGCACACAGGGTTAGGGTTTGGACCGACAGGACCGCTCGCGGTCCAGTCGACAACATTGGGATCGAAGGAAGCGACATCGACTTCAGCGGTCCAGTACTGAAGACGGTATGAAGGCACGGATATATAAGGACACAGTCATCACCACATAGATAGTATTTCCTTCATAGCTCTTCAGTTGTCAATCTTAGTATTCAGTCCACACACCTGAATAGCCTAGCGGCTAGTGATCATTCTACAGCACGAACAAACATCTTCTTGATATTGTACCTTTGTTACCTCTGCTACCTTACTACTAACATAAACCCCCTAGCAACTTCTATTTACTCACGGATATTTAGTGTGATCATTACATTATCGTATCTATTGAAAAACATAAGTTACGACGATATATAGGCGTTTAACACTCTGTATACATAATTCAAGCCTATACTATATAAAAAGAAGGCGTTTTATAAGCCTATAAAATACGTTGGGAGGTTTCGTCTTTTCAAGCTATTAGGTATGTATTATTACCTTTAAAATCCTTTTTTCCGAGGATGAATTTATAGGCGTAGTGTTGTAATAGCAGTCAAATGCAGTACAGTTAAATCAACTTTACTTGCAGTAAAGTTGATTGTACGTATTGCAAATTGAATGTAGTTTGTGGGACTGTACTGCAAGTGCAGTGCAGTAGGTGCCCACTTCAAAGTGGAGTATAGGCCAAAGCGTTTGGTCATACAAATTAGCATACAGACCGGCTAGCAGTCTACCGAACTTAGAACGAACATATCAATCAACAATATTAATGCAACACCAGTTACTTCGATTAAAGTGATTCAAATCAACTACTTCGCAACGATAAAGACCTACCAAAAAGTAGGCATGAAGTTTATGTTTTACGCTTTCGCACTCGGGAACATATATTATAAAATTAGCTTTTATCTGGTCCCTAAGTAAGTAATCGATTAAAAACTATCGTTCAATCCAAGTTTACTCGTATACTAGGTAGTTAATCAACTAACAGCCGATCTTAATATATATAATGCAACGCTTTTACAAACCTGTAAGGCTTTGTATACCTTTTTCGTATGTATTACTATAGCCGCGGTACGTTTCGTCCCTGGTCATAGGATTTTCTTCGATAATAGTTGTTTTGCCCTTTATTTCCAGGGATTTTCCCATAATATTTTCTTTCTAATAACTGTATTTAACGTGTTTACCTCATGTTAGTTACACTTTAAACCTTTAATCTAAAATGTAGTAAATAGTTTCGGTGAGGTTTACTTTAGTATTTTGATCTTAGCCTTTAATTTCTTCGGTTATAAGTATTATTTCAAAGTTCTATTATCGGTATATAAAAGTTGTAAATTATATTTTGAAATTTATATAAAAGGTTTTTAAGTCTTTTTCGGTTTTGAATAGTATAAAGTCGAAATTTCGGTTTCTGCTATATATATTTATTATTTCTTATATAAACAATTTGTCGCGCTTATATTCCGGTTTAATAACCGCCTAATACCTTCGGAACTTCGATAATAAGGCGATAAATACCTCTCATAGGTTTTTATCATCTGTTTTATGTTAATTCCTTACGGATTTCCAAGTTATGTCAATTTGATCCCTATCGTAAAGCTCGTAATTAATTTTTATCGAAGTGTAATTTTAAATAATTGTAACACTTCGCAAATATATTTACCCACGTAAGGTTGTATGTATATTACTCCTTAACCTACCCAAATAGTATGCCAGACAAGATAATGTAAGAATAAGATGATTCGATATCTAATCCTTTACATATATTAAATATTACACGTCTTTAATTTTCTAGTACGTCATATAGTTTACCGTTATAATTTTCATTCTCATTTTAACGCCTGGCGAATTCAATAAAGTCTATAAAATTACTCCTATTAGTGGGAAAGCGGTATAGTGAAAAGTTATGGTAAGGGATGTAATTAATGGATATTAATTTATAATGTACGTATTAGCGTTTTACGCCGCTTATAATTTTCTAAAACTGGTTGTTTTTGATGTCTTAACCGCTCACGTTACGGCTAAATGGGGTATTAATTGTAATTAAAAAGTGGTTTGGTATTTATTTCTCCTTTTTGGTATTTATTGATGTAGGGGTATATTATATCCGTATGATAAGTAATCATTATAACCGTTTTTTTTCTCGAGTTTTATATTCCTAAATTAAGGTACAGATATAATATCGGATCGTCATACGCCTTATATTCGTATATTGTGTCTATTTTTCCGTTTTGTCCGTATATTTTTTATGAACTATTTCTTATATTCCGTTAAGTAACATTAATCTACAAATTCCATCTGATACAAATCTTCATCCTTCAAGTTTAGTAGGTCAATAATCCGTGCTATTTCGAATAGGGCCTTTGCAAGGCGGCCGTTCCTACCTCCTAAAATGTTAATACCTCTACTTCGAAATTAAATTCGTAAGGCTTTAACAAGAAAAGAGGTTACCATTTACTATATTCTTAACGTTCATTTCGAAATTCATTTATAGAAATTATCTAATGTACCAGATCTTGAAGTTTTCTCCTCCCAATAACAAAAATTACGGCCAAGATATACGTATTTACTGTATATAGGTATAATTCCTTAACTAGTATATCGATAGTATTATTTTAAAGGCTCAGGTCTATTCTATATATTATAACCTTTCTAATTCCCATATATTCGACTAAAAGATCGAAGTACCCGTTAGCTTTCTCTGGTGTTGTTATTATTAAGGCTATAGTTATAAGTATACTATGGCGATTGATTAAGGTGATTCCTATGTATACCTAATATATTAAAGCTGTGTAAACTATCAGTTTCTCGTAATAGATAGGATTTAGGTACGCTTAAAGTTTAAGGTAATATATTTTATAATGAATCAAAAGCATATAAACGCATAAATACAATGTAAATAAGATAAAAATAAAAGAATTGGAATAAGGCTTTCAACGCTTATTAATCAAGATAAGATTCAAATAGCATGTAAATAAAGTATAACTACAAGCTAATTGAGCGTTTTCAACTATTTTTATTAACTATTACTAACTTTATGCTAACCAAATGACTAGGAAAATATAAACGTCGCAAGTACTAAATTTAAAACACGCGGTATAAGGCGAACGATGAAAAGCGAATAAGTCAAATAGTAAAGGGAAAGGAAAGGGAAAGTGTATAGGTACGGGTCCAGTGTAAAATTCTCGGATTGTAGTTGGTAAATAGTGCGGAAATCGAGTTGTAACCGCTTTTATTAGCTACGAACGGTTTGGTTATTCCGTTCGTAGCCGTTTTTAGGTTTCGTAAGCGGTTTAGATATTAAGTTTATAACCGTTTTTAAGTTTTGTAAGCGGTTGGAATGTTACATTTAGATTGGATAGGTTTTAACAGAAGGCTCCCAAATTTAGTATTTTTAACTTACGTGGCCTAGTACGTAATAAAACGCCCCAAAAAGTGTCCGTATATGTCAAAACGCCAAATAAGGGTTAATGGTAACGGAACGGATTTTGATAAATAAAACGCCAAATACAGGTTAATAATATCGTAATAAAATTGTCTTTTAAAGTTACTCTACTTTTATAATTTTTATATATATCCTATATAATCTTTATAAAAAAAATATTGAAATAAAAATAGATAAAACCGTTGCAATATTCCGACAGAAGTATTCAACTCATATTTATCCTTTTTTTTTCCAAGTTATCAATAGTCGATAGAGTTAACTACTAATTAGTGTTAGTTAAGTCTCTAAATAATTCACGTAAACGTAAAATAGTAAAAGAATAATCGTACAGACTGGTATTGTAATAATAAAAATAGATAAGTTAAGAGGAAAAAGAAGCATTGAGAAAGCGTACGCTACGGAGGAGAGGTTATAAACCTCTCATCCGGGTAGTGGAACTCTACCATATACTCTGCTAATCTCTCTTCTAAGCCGTACCATGCACACATGCAACCTGCAGCGTGGTACGTTATCGTGTACCCTGCTGGAGTGCACCTTACAGTGTAGTGCACTATTACTTAACCTACATATACTAGTTATAGGGATATATAATAATAATCATAGTTAGTCTATTGTTATTCAAAAACCTTTTAAAAGCCTTATTCGATGATGTTTTCGTTATAGTATTAGCGGGATTTTTTTTTGCCGTTAATTTATTGGAACTCCTTAATTTCTCTGCTTTTATAGGCTTTATGAAGTGCCATTATATCGATTATTAAGTATTTTTCGTGAATGGTTCCGAGCTTTAAAAGGCACTTGAGAAAGCCTTTTGAGTTTGTATAAATCACCACGAAAATGAATGAAATCTTTAGTTATCAGATAACGACGTTAAGTATTTTTATAGTGTTATACATATATCAAATTCGTCTATTATACTATAAATATCTGAAGTTAACACACTTTATGTAATCATTTTGTAATTAATAGAGATTTCATTGATTAGAGTTTCGACGATATTAAACTAATCCTTTTATTTATCTTTATTAATGATAGTTATCAAAAAGCTTATGTGTAACAACAATTTGGTATTATTTGTAAAGGAGTTGTCTGTAAAGATTATTTACTTAGCTTTCTATAAGTTAATCGGAATAATATTAATCCCTCGGTTTAGATTTAGTACCTATACTTTTACCTTTTATTCAGCCGGTTAAAGTCTCCATCCGTTAAGTTTTATATTTATGCTGCAATCGATAGGTTATAGGAGGTTTCCGGTTGGCATATGGTGGCAATATAGCTGTTACGGGTGCGTTATTCCAAGTACCTTTAAGCTTTAGCTTTATTAGTCTTGTTCACTGCGGCTAAGTTAGCGCTTAATCAATTTTAGCAAGAATTGAAGTAAGTATTAACATTAAGTATACAGATTATCGATCCGTTGAAGTTAAGTTAATTGTTCTTCGCAAAATTTGCAACCGTTTTATGATTTCAAAACTTTAAATCCTTAATCGCTTGTTATTCCAATGTTATGAAGTTAGTATTTTTAACAAAAAGAGTATCGTTAATTTACATACCTATTAAACCAAAGTACCTTTTTTGCGTTATCAGTAAATATAAGTTGTAGGTTAAAGACTGTATACCTAAATTTAACTTGAAATTCGATTAATAGGTCAGTAATTAATAGACTTTTTCTTTAGCCAGTTCCTATAGTGGTTTGATATATTGCATTACTTTCTCCAAAGGGTACTTGTCATGCAGCTCCTATAGTAGTTTCAGTAATATAATCATTTGTAAATCTATCATTAATTACATATACGCTTGCGTTATATCGCAAATATTAAGGATAAACTTTTCTTTAGTCTTAACTAGCAAACTTGCTGTTAAAGCGATAATTAAGCGCTGTCTAATATTCTAAATAGTTGGATATTATATAAGGATTTAATTCTTTTCTTTATTATTGCATATTTGAGTAATTAGATATGACTTTTCATATGGCCGTCCCGTGGTTTTACCTTTAACCTCATATATGATCCTCGGCCTAAAAATAGTAACATTCGAGTTTTAGAGGTTAAATTCGGCTTTAGATATAAATTGTACAACTTCTTAAGTTAGGAGTTCATTAGTTTCAACCTTATCGTTTTCTTCAAAATATTTTCCGAATATTTTGATAATATGGTTTATCTGGAACTTTACAATTAAGTTTTTATTCTCCTTTTTTTCCTATTAACTGAATTAGTATTGTAAATTCGGTCCAATATATATTCCTCGTGTTGAACATTTCTTTTGCTAAGTAGTCGTTCGTGCTGGCGATATTTTATGAGCTTGCCGATAGTATATGGAAAAGAGTTGTGTTGGCTTATTCTTGTAATTTAAGATTTTTCATAGTTACTCTTAGTTGGTTTAATATAAGGTTTAACTTAAGTTATATGAAACGTCGCGGGGCTATTAATAGTTCTAATAATTACTTTAGAGTTAGTGATATTTAAGATTTTATATGTGTTATATTATTTACCTAGTTTCCGTTTTATGAGAAGTTTACCTGGTAACGGCAGAATCATTATATCGATCGTCGCGTGGCTTTTTATGGTGTTGAGAGTATTATTAACTTGACGCCATGCCGATTCTTTCCATAATTACTTCAATTCTTTGACATAGGCTATAGATTTATTTTGGGTAATTTTCGATATCAGAGGTTTACTTGCTAAACATCGGTACATTTTAAAAATTAGTAGCGTTGGTAGCAGGCCGTCCGAGTCTACAATATTATTTAAACTTTTTACTATTATTTGAAGACATGCCCCTTAATTCACAAGGCTTTTAGTCTTCAACGTAATGATATCATATGTTTTACAGAGTAGCGTGCTTACATTTTCGATTTGTCAAATGCTTTAGTAGTTTTTAATAGGAATTTATTTACACTAAATTCATATCATCTTATTATCTGCTTCAGACTCCATCGTTGTAAATTGGTACTGGTATTGTGGACAATTACGTTACGTAGGTCCAAATACGTATCAATTTATAGTATTATTAATGCTTTCTATGCATTTTTTGTTGACAGAAACTTTAGAAAATTTATTTTCGTGAAAAAAGGTTGTGAAGTAAATAACGTAAATAATAGGATTATTACTCAAGTAAAATACGTTAACACAAATCCCGCAATTAAAGCCCTTATCATTTTTAGTATAAAATTGAATTCTCGAATGGCTTAGATATACGTTTGATAATAGTGGAAGAGCTTTTTAATAGTCTTTAGAGTAAAGTATTCAATGTCTTTGTGATTTACGAACTTGGGGACTTTAAATAGTTTATTAACGGTTAGGTAATTGAAACACTAATATAATTAATGTATTTCTAACCCCTTCAAGTTTAATACTGTTGCCTTTAGGCTTTAAAGGTAGAACTAAAAATACGCCTACTTAAAGGAGAGGGAAAACCTATAGCTATTTTTAGCAAGCTTATTCACATAAATGTTAAAGTTAACACCGGGAGCTTTTATATTTTCCAAGTAAATAGGGAAAAGGGTAAACGACTTAAGAATATAAAACGTAATCAATCCTATAATATTCTGAATAGCCGATATACCTAAGAACCGTAATTATTCGCTTAAACTAAATTTAACTCTAACCTTATTAATATTTTAACAATTAATTTCTGTAATAATAGTGTTCTCCCTTCATAATAATACGTATTGCCAATAGCTTTTCATTAAGTACCTTACCGCACTTTTGTTTGTTATAATATCTTAAAACGTTTAATTCGCGTAATTATCGCGAAGGTCAAAAGTATATAATGAGTTAAGGGTTTTGTTAGGGTAAAGGTTGAGTTTTTTACCCCTTAAATAGTATAGAAAAGCGTGGTCAGCTATTTATTAAGTTGCGTTAAAAATAGTATCTTCATATTACGTAACTTGTTTAGGCGTATTTTTACCATTAACATATTCTTCTACTATGTAGTTCACAATATAGCTAAAGTGCTAGAAGGGCCTTGGATGTCATGACCCAGACAGCGGTTAGGTCAGGAAAACAGGCCAGCAAGGAAACTACGCCACTGAGACGCCTGAAGTCTAACACATCAGGCGGGGAACATCTCTTATGTCAGCAGACCCAGGGTTAGGGTTAATGCCAAGGATATGTTGGATATGTTGGATATGAGGTTATCCAAGCTATCCAAGGACATGCCAAGGATATGTCGGATATGTTGGATCGGAGGTTATCCAAGCTATCCACATTATACAGTACTGAAGACGTATGAAGGATTGAGGATATAAGGACACGGTCAGCACCACACAGATAGTATTTCCTTCATAGCTCTTCAGTTGTCAATCTAAGTATTCAGTCTACCCTGAATAGCCTCACGGCTTCTGATCATCACTCGCACGAACACAGTCTTGATATTGCACCTTTTGTTACCTCTGCTACCTTACTGTTAACATAAACCCTCTGACACCTTCTACATACTCACGGGTATTTAGTGTGATCATTACATTGGATCGTTTCAACGTTGTCGATTCGAATCGTGGTTGAATTAACAGTAGTATTGCATTGGTCAAGTGGTGGGTGTCTTATTTTAGGTTTGGTAGTCCGCTAGCCGGTCTGCACTGTAATTTATATGGCTAATTGCTTAGCTCGTACCCTAGAGTGAAGTGCAGCATACTGCACTCGACTTACACCCAATGCGGTAAGTCCATACAAAACAATACACTCAACTTGCAGTTTAGTATAGTCAACTTTACTATAAGTAAACTTGACCTACTGCATTGCATGTAATACTATTTCAATATTAGCGGCTTTTTAGTTTGTACGTATACGCTAGTATAGTTGACTAATCTTTTCCGGTTACTACTAAATCCCCTCCTAGTTAATTGGCCAAACTCCTGTTAATTCCAATTGACTTCTATACTGAATTACACTCAATTGTATACAAATTTACCCCATTCGATCTCAATTTCTCCATCGCTTCGAGATCAGAGTTTATTAACTCCTATAAAAAATTCTTCTGCCATAGGCCTTTACAGGTTTCCACTTTAACCGTATCAATTAAATAGGTTTGCATCGTTAATTTCCTGGCAATTTTTTAATTTGCCACTATATCCCTAACCGTCATTACGTGATTTAGGCTTTCAGGTCGGCCTAGTAACGTAGCCTTCGATACGTATAGTTAGCCTGTTACTATATACAAACTTTTTCAAAGCCTTATTTGGCATTTCCTTTGTTATGGCATCTATGGGATTATCTTTACTATTAATATACCGGAATTTTTTAATTTCCCTTACTTCGTAAGCTTTACAGAGTACAATCATATCGATTATTGGGCGTTTTTAGCTGGGAGTCCCGAATTTCGAAAGGTAGTCGAAAAAGTTTTTCTAGTTAATACAGATTATTACCAGGATAGGGGGAATATTTAGTTGCCTGATAATAAGGTTAAAGGTTTCCCATAATATTATACCTATATTAAAGCCCGTTGTTATACTATGAATCTCCAAAACTAATACGTTACGTATAATATTTTTACATTTAACGGAGGTTTAGTAAATTAGGTTGTCGATAATAATAAACTGGTTTTCCCGCCTTTTTTTCGTTAACGATGGTTATTAAAAAGCTGATCTATAAAGACAGGTCGGTATTATTTACACAAGACCCGTCCGTAAAGATTATTAATTTGGTTTTCAATAGGTCGATTAAAACCATTTTAATCTTTCGTTTCAAGTTTTGCATTTGTTATTAGAGCCTTTTATTTAGCCGGTTAAAGTTTTTATTTATTGGGTCTTATATTTATGAAGCGATAGAAAGGTAGTAAAAGGCTTTCGATTGGTATAAGGTAGCAATATAGCTACCTTGAGTACGCTATTTCAAGTACCGTTAAGTCTTAGCCCTATTAGTCTTATTTATTATAACTTGAACAATGCACTAGCTTTTTTGGAGAAAGTTAAGGCCGGTATTAACATTAAGTTTACGGATTAACGATTTATTAAAGTTGAGTTGGCTACCTTTTATTAATGTCGTTATTAACTTATAATTTTAGAATTTAAAATCCTGAATCACCTATCATTCTATAACTATAAAGCTAGCTATTTGGACGAAAAGGGTAACGTTAGTTTATATACCTATTACGCTGAAATTCTTTTTTTATGTTATTAACAAGTACAGATCGTATATTGAAGACTTCATCGCTAGCCGTAACTTGAATTATTACTAATAAGTTAAAACCTAATAAACTCCTAGTTTAACCAAGTCATATAGTGGTTTAATATATTATATTACCGGTTTTAAAGAATAAATAACACGAAGTTCTTATAATTGTTTTGACAGTACAATCCGCTATAGATTTATAGTTAAATAAGTATAGTCTTACGTTATTTTTCGGTTATTAAACATAAACTTTCCTTTAGTTTTAATTAAAAAAGTTGTTACTAAAGCAATTACCAAGAGTTCGTCAATTTTTTGAATCGTTAACGATTACGTAAAGATATAGTCTTTGCCTTTATTTCTGTATTCTTAAGCAATTAGACGTGACTTTTCATACGGTTGCCCCGTAGTTCTGCCTTTGACCTCGTAAATAATCCTCGACTTAAAAATCGTAAAGTTTAGGTTTTTAAGATTTTAATCGGTTTTCAATACGAATCATATAACTCCTCGAATCAATAAGCCGTTAATTTCAACTTTATCGCTTTCCCTAAAAGATTTTCTGGAGGTTTTAATAATCATTTATACTCGAAGCCTTAATACTAAGTCTTCGTTATCCTTTTTTTTTTTACTTACCTAAGTAGTATTATAGATACGACCCAGTGTATATTTCTTCTTTTTAATGGTTTCTTCAAGGGATTATCTACGCCAGCGGCGTTTTATCGGTTTGTCGATAATAGGTGAAGGAGGTTTGTATTGGCTTGTTGTTTGGCTTAAAGATCTTTATCGTTGATAGCTCTAATATAAGGTTTAATCTAAGTAATTCGGAAAAATATAAAACTGTTAACAATTTTAACAACTATGTCGGAATTTGCGATATTTAATATTTTATATAAGCCTTTTTATTTTTCCGACTCCCGCCATACGAAGATTTTACTTTATAATGGTAAAGTAAGTACGTCGATCATTATAGGGCTGTTCCTGATATCAAAGGCTTTATTAATCTGGCGTCGTGCCGATTCTCTTCGCAATTCCTTTAAGGTTTTGTCATAAGCCTCAACACGTTTCTAAATACTTGCCTAGAGCGGAGATTCATTCGTTAGGCGTAGGCATACTTTAAAGACTAGTAACTTTAGCACTAAGCTATTAGAGCTTAAAGTATCGTTTAAGACTTTTACTGCCATTTGTAAACGTGCTTCAGGATTCTTAAAGCTTTCAATTTCTAACGTAAAGATATTATACGCTCGGCGAAGTAGGGTATATACCCTTTTAACCTTCTGAATGTTTTAATGGGCTTTTACAAGTACCTGTTTACATTAAATACCTATTATCTTAGTGTTTTTTTAAAAACTCCGCCGCCGTAAAGTTGGTACCGGTATCGTAAACAACGATGTCAGCTAAGCTAGGTACGTGTTAATTTATACCATTTTTAACGTTTTCCATGTATCCTTTGCAGAAAGGGGCTTGAAAAACTTAGCCCCATAAAACAAAGTTTCGGAATGAACGACGTAAAGGATAAGCTTGTTATTTAAATAAAACATATCGACGAAGATCTAGCCGTTGAAATCCTTATCGTTTTTTAATATAAATTTAAATTTCGGGGGGGCTTATGCATACTTTTCAAATTAGTAGCAAAGTCTTTCGATAGCTTTTAAGGCAAAGCATTTTATATCTTTATGACTTTAGGATTTTATATTTACTATTAACGATTGGGTAATTAAAACGCTGATGTAGTTAACATATCTACGGCTTCGTCAGATTTAACACAACTGCTTCCTGGCCTTTAAGATAAAATTATAAGTATCCTTATTTAAAAGCAAAGGAAATCTTTAATCTTTGTTAACCAGTTCGTTTATGTTAACGTTCACGTTAACGCTGAAGGTTTTCATATATTTTAAGCAAAATGAAAAAGGGGTAGGATACTTAAGGATACGAAATGTAATTATTTCTATAACGGTTTAAACTACCGTTATCGTTAGTAAAGATAGTTATTCGCTTAGGTTAAAGTTAATTTTTACCTTACCAATATCGTAATAGTTAATCTTAATAGATATAGTACTCTTCCTCCGTAGTGCCACGTATTACGAATAGCCTCCTATTAAGTACTTTATTGCCTCTATATCTAACATAATACATTAAAAAGTATAATCTATGTAACGATCGCGAAGGTCAAATGTGTGTAAAGGGTTAGGGGCTTGGTTAAGGCAAAGGCAAGGGTCTTTACTACACAAACGGTATAGCAAAACGTAGTCGACTAATTATTAGGCCGTATTAGGAGTAGTATTTTCGTACCAATTAATTTACTTAAGGGTATTAGCGTTATTAATTAGTTCGTTGCCATCGAAGTTTACGATTTAATCCAAGTAATATTATTTAAAAATAGTAGGGTATTAGACGTAATATACTACCTTCCTATTGTTATATTCGGCGGGGGGGTACCGAGTTAACCAGCAGCCAGACTTACTATAAATCCAACATTTATTATCATTATCACGACGACAATGCTTACAGTGAATAGGTTCGCCTAAATCTTAACATTATTAGCGTCAACAAAGCTGTTACCTCCAGTTTATAGCCGGTAGGCTAGACCTTAGGCGTTGTAAGCATCCGTAGCCATATTTATAGTCAACGTAATTAACTACCGTAAGGTTTTTTCCATCGATATCAGGGAAGTTGCTATCTTAAGGGTGCATATTAAACTAGTTTGGTTTACGCGCTATTATAGTGGTAATCGAAGAACTTTACTGGTTGAAGAAGCATTTACAAGTGGTATTTGAGCGTTATAAGGCGTATTCGAATTCATTAATACCTGTAACTACTACACATACCTGTTCGCGAAATGTGACTTCGCCAATATAAGCTTTCCCCATTACTTTCTAACACAAAATCAGCTTATTAAGCATCTAATTAAGGATATTTATTATTGTTTTCTCTCCTTTCCTTTTTGCTATTACTATAGTCCATCATGTGGTAGTTCAATTTATATGATATCGGGCAAGGTAAATATCATATTCGAAGTGGCTTTTTATGTCATCATAAATTTAGCGAAACGTGGTAACTCTAGTAAAAAAGGTCAGATAAATAGTCCATAACATGCTTTATGATGATTCCGGGGAATAGTAAGTAAAAACTTAAAGGAGAAACCTCTATCCACTTACAAATGTTTAAAAAGTGCATTATCTTAGTGTTAAGAAGGTTATAAGGCTTCCTAATATATTTTTTTACTTCGTTTAAAATTTTAACGAAGTCTGTAAATAGCTTGTAATTAATGTTAACTATTTCAATAAGTTTTTGGGAAAGTTTGTGATAATTATCACAGTCTTAAATAGTGTTTCCTGACAGTTTAAGCTTTAAATCTTCCGAGGTACGGTGTTAAAGATAATTGCTAGTCGCCTAACTCGAGTGGTAAAGTCTTGTGATAAGACCTATGGTAGGATTTTACGCATAAGCAAACCTAAAAGGGGAAGGTTATGAAAGGGCTTAGCGGCTTTAAGTAAAATACTAAGGGGGAAATGTTATTTAACGATTTTAAAACGCTTAACGATCTTACTTGATTAACTAGTGTATAACGCCAACAATAATACCTTTGTCCACGTTGGCGGCCTTTGCTTTAAGCGCTTTATCACCGCTTAAGGCGTAATTCGCGCTATTACTTAGAGGTATTAGGCTGCCTAACAGATTAACATACTTATCGCCCGCGCGTAAAAAGGCTTAACTTAGCCAAAGGTATAGAGAAGGTCCTTTGAATCGCGTATAAGGGTGGTTATGTTCCTTAATACCCTTTTCCTCAGAGTATAGGTCTTAAAGACATTCCTAAAACTGGGCTAGGTTAAATAGTTTTTATATCAGCCTTATATTTCCCTATAGTAATATATTAACTCCTTATTATTCAAGTTCTACCTTAATTCTTTATTTGACCCCCTTTTGGATTGAAGTCTAAATTTTAACGGTTTAGTTGTTAAAGAGGTTACGGAAGTTACTAAAGGCGTATTTAGGGTCGTTAGCATTACTATGCTTAATGATATAGTAACCAACAAAGTTAGTAAGGTATTTTTTGGTTAAGTTTTCGTTAATATCTTGCCCCTAAAGGCCTTCGTCGTATAGCTTCGTAAAAAGGGATTTTAAGTTGTTAATCTCTTTTTAAATCTCTTAAGTATGTGTTATCTTAAATTTTAGGACGATATAGGACTTAGTAGACGAAGGACTTGATAATGTGGGGTGTAAGGACTTGGTTTTTTCGCGTAAAGTCGCGTGAAAACTTAGCGATTTAGCATGAATTCGCGTAATGTAGCTTTTTCGATGCAACTTGACGATTTTTGGTGTTTTTATTCAAAACAGTAATCTTAATAATTATATTAACGTAAGGAAGTAAAAAGGAGTCAAGTAGGGGTAAAAGTTTGATGTAAAGAGTAAGGTCGAAGGTCGTTATTAGTGATCAAGGGCGAAGGTTATTTGTTATTATGGCGTAAAAAAAATAGTTGTTTTTCTTATAGTAGTAGTACTTGTAGTAGTACTAACTTAGCCGTTTGCCAACTTGCTGAACTTTAAGACTTCTAACAGCTAATTTCAATGTTTTTCTTTAAGAAGTATCAATGAAGATTTCTTTGTATTTTCAATAACCATACCGTCGCTACCTATGGTTTACTGTAAAGACTGGGTCAGCCTAAAGGTCTTCCTTACTTATTATCGTAAAGACTAACACAGTAGTAAGAACTCTTTGAAAGAATCTTTCCTTTACCCTAATGTTAACGTAGAGCGTAACAACCGGAAAGTAGCTTCTTCTTTTACTTAGCTAATTTTTACTTAACCCAATAAGCACTGATTAGTATTGGTAGGGCCTTAGATCATTGCAACGTTGTCGATTCGAATCGTGGTCAAAGTAACAGTAGTATTGCATTGGTCAAGTAGTGGATGTATTGTTTTAGGTTTAGAAGACTGCTAGCTGGTCTACACAGTAATTTTTATGGCTAATTGCTTATCTCATGCCTTAGGATAAAGTGCAGTGTACTGTACTCAACTTATACCCAATGTAGTAAGTCTACACAAAGCAATATACTCAACTTGCAGTTCAGTATAGTCAACTTTACTGTAAATAAAGTTGACCAACTGCACTGTATGAAATACTATTCTAACAGTTGCAAAGTTAATAACATAAAGAATAAGTTTGTTATTTAAATAAAATATATCGACGAAGACCTCGTATTTGAAATCCTTATCGTCTTTTAATATAAACTTGAATTTTCCGGGGATTTGGACATATATTTGACAGTGGTAACATAGTTTTTCAATAATTTTTGAAGTAAAATATTTCATATTCTTGTGCCTTGTAATCTTCAGGACATTGTATAAATTGTTAATATCTGAGTAATGAAAACGTCAGTGGAGTTGGCGTATTTCCAAATTTATTAAGTTTAATATTGTTGCCTTTAAGTGTTAAAAATAAAACTATAGATACCTCTATTTAAAGGCGAATGGAAATCTTTGACTATTTTTAACTAGATTATCAACGTTGATATCAACATTAACGTTCAGGGTTTTTATGTCTGCTAGATAAAAAAGAAAAGGGTTAAAGGACTTAAGGATATAAAACGTAATCGGGTTAATAATAGTTTGAATTACTATTATCCCTAGTAACAATAGTTGTTCGCTTGAACTAAAGCTCAATTTATCCTTATTAGTATATTTTCAATCAATTTTAGTATCTATAATTCTTTCCTTCCGCAATGTCACATATTATAAATAGCCCTCTATTAAATACCTTGTTACTCTTATATCTGGTATTACATTTCGAAAGGTATGGTTCGCGTAACTATCGCGAAGGTTAAAGGTATATAAAGTATTAAGGTTTTGGTAAGGGTAAAGATAGGGGTTTTTACTATTTAAACGGTATAAAAAGGCGTGGTTGGCTAATGATTGGGTTGTATTAGGAGCTATATTTTCACGCTATTAAATTTATTAGGGCGCATCGTCACCATTAATAATCTCTTTACCTTTAAAGTTTGTGATATGGTTTAAGTAATTTTACCCGGAAATAATAGAGTATTAGATATGGTATATTACCTATATGTTATTACTTTCGGTAAAAAGATGCTGAGTTAACTAGTTACTAAGCTTACTACAAATCCAACTTTTTTACTATTATTACAACGATAGTTTTTATAGTTAATATATCCATTTAAATATTGCCCTTGATCAAATTATTGTGATTGTACCCTTTAATTTATGGCTGTTAAACTATATTTTTAGCGTTAATGACGCTTATAACTGTACTTACAGTCGACATAATTAACGACTGTATGGTTTTCTTTATTTACGTTATAAACGTCGTTAACTTGAGGGTATATACCAAGTAAATTTGATATAAGTGTTATTACGGTTGTAAGTAAGGAATGTAACTGGGTTAAAAAGTCTTTGTAAGTGGTATTTTAGTGTTATAAAGCGTATTGAAACTTGTTAACACCTGTAATAGCTGTTAGTATCTACTCGAAAAATGTAGATTTATTAATGTATGCATTATCTATAGCTTTCAAAATAATTTAAGCTTGTTAAGTATTTGGTTTGACATATTCATCAGTATTTACTCCCTTTCTTTTTTGCTATTGTCGTAGTTTACCTAATAATAACCCAATCCGTATGGTATTTTGTAAGGTGGATATTATGCTCGAAGTAGTTTTTCATATTATCGTAAATTTTTCAAAAGGTAGTTGCTCGGATTATGAAGGTTTGGTAATAGTCCCTAGCGTGCTTTGTAAGGATTCCGGGTAATAACTCGTAAAAACCAGAAGAGGAAGCCTCTATTTATTTTCAAACATTTAAAAGAGATATTATTTTCGTTAAGAGAAGGTTTCAAGGCTTCTCATTATACTTTTTTACGTTATTCCAAATCTTGAAGAAGTCTGTGAAAAGCTTATAGTTGATGTTAACCATTTTGATACGTCTTGAAGAAAGTTTGCGATATTTTTTTTTTTAATTTTCTTTAGTATTTCCTTACAGTTTAAGCCTTAGAGTCTCCAAGCTACAATATGAAAAGTAATTACCAATTACTTAACCCGAATGGTAAAATCCTATGATAGTACATATAGTAGGTTCACGTATGTAAATATACCTATCAAAAAAGGGTTTTAAGGGGTTTAATGATTTAGATTGGAAAGTGAAGGGGCAATAAGGGCCTTTAAGTTTTAAAAAGCCTAACGATATTATTTCATTAACTAGTAAAGGGTACTAACGTTAATACCTTTTACTGCGTTAGTAGCTACTGTTTTACGTGCTTTATTGTCGCTAAAAACGTATTCTTCACTATTAAGTGAGGGTGTTAGATTACCAATCAGATTAATAGGTTCCTTATCGTTAATATATATAGAGGCTCAACTTAATTGAGGGTGATAGGGAGGCCCTTTAAAACGTGTATAGGGGCGTTAAAGGTTTTTAACACCTTTTCTTTTTCCTTTAGAATCTTCAGGATTAGGGTTTTAAAAGGGGTCTTTTTATTATATCAGTTAAAAGAAGGTTTCAGTCAATTCTATAGGTGTTTTCTCCAATATGTAAATATCACGGCGAGTAACTTCCTTTATCATCTTGGATATAACCGTACGCTGGATTATCTTTTACATATTAAGAGTCTAATAGTAGAAAAATTCACGAGAATCCTGAAAAGCGCGGGCGTCGCGGCCGTGATAGTTACTAACATCCTTATTGAGAATATATTAGATAACACTATTAGCTCGGTAGGATTTATTTAAGGTTTATTTAACGTCCTTAATTCAAAGCTATTCGTTATAGTGATTAACGAAAATAGTTTCGAAGGCCTTAATTACTTCCTTTCAAGCGAAGTCGGTAATAACTTGAAAGTAAGCGCTTATAGTAGCTATCTTAACTTTTTAGCTTGTATATAACTTGTTAGGTGAGGAACTTGGAGATCTGGGGCAAAAAGGTTTTGTATTTTAGCGTAAAGTTGCATAGGAACTTGTAAACTTGGCTTTAGATCGTACGACGTGGCTTTTTCGGCGCGACTTTGAGATTTTTGGTTTTTTCGCTTAGGGTATCGATTTTAACAATTGAATTGACATAGGGAAGGAGAAATAAGTAAAGTAATAATAAAGGTTCAATGTAAAGGATAGGGTCAAAGGTTATTTATTATTGGTAAAAGTCGAAGGTTAAATTTTATAGGACGTAGGAATCAATCGTTTTTACAGAAGTAGCATCCGTAGTAGTAATAATTTAGCCGTTTGCTAGCTTGCCGAACTTGAAGATTTTTGATAGTCAATATTAACGTCTTTAAAAAGGATCTTTGGTAAAGATTTCTTAGTGTTTTCGATAACGATAACGTTGTTACCTCCAAGCTGCCGTGAAAACCGATGTAATTAGAAGTTTTCTTTATTTACTACCATTAAAACCGATGCAATAGTAGAGGTCTTTCGTAAAAATCTTTCCTTTACTTTGATCTTTCACAAAGCGTAACCAGAAAGTAGCCTTTTCTTTTACTTAGCTTATTTGTGCTTAACTTAATAAGCAATAATCAGTGTTGATGAGGCTTTGGACGTTGCAACGTTGTCGATTCAATTGGTCGAAGTAACAGTAGTATTACAGTAGTTAAGTGGTAGATGTATTATTCTAGGTTTAACAGATTGCTAGCCAGTCTGCGCAGTAATTTTTAAAGCCAATTGCTTGGCTCGTGCCCTAGTCTAATGTAGGCACATACTTTAATTGATATGCAGCCAATACAGTAGGTCCATACAAAATAATACACTTAACTTACGGTCAGTATAGTCAACTTTACTATAAGTAAAGTTGAATTATTGCACTGCAAATAGTACTATTCCAATACTAAGGTATTGATATAATTCTAATTAACTTATCTAGAGCCACATTGATAATTTTATGGACATCTCTTCACGAATAACATGAACTTATTGTTTTATATCGACTTTCCATTAACCCTACTTAATAATGATAAATAATAGAATTAGGTTGCTATAATCAAAAACTTAATTTATTGAATTTGGATTGAATTTGAAACAATTACGTAAAGTGTATTAGCTTTTAAGATTTACGGTATAATAGCTGGTTTCAATATAGGCATAAAATTATATAAAATACTTAACATCGTTACCAAGTAATCAAGGATTTTATCTATCCCGGTGATGATTTATAACTACTCTAAAAACCTATTAAAATATCTTTTAAAGCTCGCAACCACCGGCTAATAACGCTTAATAATCGATGTAATAACATTTCGTAAAAAATACAAAAGTAGGAAGATAAAGGAGTTCCAATAGATTAACGGCAAAAATGATCCCGCTACAACTATAACAAAAATTATAGCCGAATAAAATCATTAATAGGTTTATGAACAGTAATGAAATAACTATAAGTATCGAAAGCTACGTTGATGAATCATTTAATAAGGTTAAGTTACGTACCGATGAATGCGGATACCCTATTGAATTGAAAGATTACCAGGGAATTAAAGCCTGCGATGTTGGTAGGCTTTTATCTTTGCAACATAGTCGATTCGAATCACTATGGTTGAATTAACTGGTGATGTATTGAAATTGGTTGTGAGTGAGTTGTAAGTTCTAAGTTAGGTAGACCGCTAGCTAGTCTGCACACTAATTTATATGGCTAAATACTTTGAACCATACTCTACTTTAAAGTGGACATCTATTGCAATTAACTTATAGTTGATACAATCAATTTTACAGACTTTAATCAATTTGAAATGAATATAATTAACTAAATATAAGTATAATTCACTTGATTGTACTGCATTTAACTGTTATTCTAACACTAGCAGCGTTTTGTTTTGTACCTATACACTAATTTGGCAGGCCACAAATTGATGAAAACCTTTGAAATCCCTCTTTAATCTACAAGCTAAACTCCTTTCAATTCCATTAAATTTACATTAAAACTAACATTAATTATAGTCTTTTATTCCTCATTTCTGAGCCCTATGTTTCTCACCTCCCATATATAGTTTTTTTGTTACAAACGTATGCGTATTACGAATTCCACCAATTGCGTACCTTTTTCCAGTAGTTTGACCTATTGCTACCATTATCGTTGTCATTGCTACCATTTCCTTAGTAATTTTGGAGTTTACTAGGGCATCCCTGTTTCTTTAAATTATATGCCAGGTGTTTTATGTAGCCCTCGATTGGTACAGTTAGTGTATTTCTGTTTCCAACTCGTTTTAAGGCGTTATTAGGCGTGGTCTTAGTATATTGTTATTAGAATTGTTTTTACAGTCAATTTACCGGAAATTATCGATTTCCCGGGTTTTTTATACCTTCTTGAAAGCTATTATGTTTATTATTAGGCGTTTTTCATTGATTATATCCGACTTTCATAGTCATTAGTAAAGGCTTCGGAAATTGATATACACTACAACATATATTGGAAGCAGTACTAATTATTTGGTGATAATTTTTAATGTAACATTGGTTTTCATGCCAATGTGAAAGCTTGCTATTATGTCGTAAATATTTTAAGTTCGTACTATTTGTATTATACGCTTTTATTTGACGGATGTTTATTATATAAGGTTTCCTGTTGGAATAGTATTACATGCAGTGCAGTAGGTTAACTTTATCTACAGTAAAGTAAACTTTACTGCCAGTTGAGCGTATTGCTTTATGGTAACTTACCGCATTGGGTGTAAGTCGAGTGCAGTACGCTACACTTCAGTCTAGTGCACGGGCCAAGCAATTGGCCATACAAATTACAGTGCAGACCGGCTAGCGGTCTTCCAAACCTAGAACAATAAATCCACCATCTGACTACGCAATACTACTGTTACTTCGACCAATCGAATCGACAACGTTGTAACAGTCTAAGGCCTACCAACAACCAACACTAATTATTTTTCATTAAGTTAAGCATAGATAAACTAAGTAAAAGAAGAAGCTATATTTTGATTATGCTTTAAGTCAAATAACCATTGGAGTGAAGGAAAGATTCTTGCGAAAGGCCTTTACCGTTGCGTCGATTTTCACGGCAGTAAGTAAAGAAGACTTTTAGGCTATGTTGTTTTTCATGGCAGCTTAAAGGTAAGGACGGTATCGTTATGAAAAACACTAAGAAATCTTTACTAAAGATTCTTCTTAAAAATATTAAGATTGATTGTTAAAAGTTTTAAAGTTTAGTAAGTTAATAAACGGCTAGGTTAATACTACTACGGGTGCTATTACTGTAGGAAAAACGACTAAGTCCCTACGCTAATCAATCACAACAAATAACTTTCGACCTTTACCACTACTAACGACCTTCAACCTTACCCTTTACATCAAAATTTTGCCTATACTTTACTCTTTTTCACTCCCTACGCTACTATAATTGTCAAGTTCACTACTTTAAGCAAAAATACCAAGTTACGTCGAAAAAGTCACGTTATGCGACCTTACGCCAAATCGCTAAGTTTTCAAGTGACTTTACGCCAAAATACCAAGTCCCCTACACCTAGGATCACTAAGTCTTTCGACCTATAAGTCCTACATAAGCCAAACCATCAAAATGGTTCCAATCCAGGAATGCATAAAGAAAGTTAAAGCCCTCGGATCAGTTTTTATCGACTACTACAACTAATAACTCTGGATTACTGATGTCAAAAAAACCTTAACTAAAGCATACCCAACCAATTACATTGACTAGTATATTATCGACGCGAACTTCGGTGACTAATATAGCCGCGGCGCCCGCGTTTTTTAAGATTTCCGCGAGTTCTTTAGCTACTAAACTTTTGACATATAGAAGAAGATCTAGTATACAGTTAAGACCAAACTAAAAAAGAGAGGTTACACGCTAAGGTATCTATATTCCTAATAAAACACTAGTAGGATTAGACAAAACCTTCTTTAAACTGGCTTAACAGAAAAACTATCCTTAACATTCTGACACTTAAAACTTCTAGGAAAAAAAAAAGGTGTTTAGGGATTTTAATACCTATACACACGTTTTAGGGGATCCCTAACTTACCCTCAGTTAAATCAAGCCTTTTTACGCGCTGACGATAAGAAACTTGTTAACCTGCTTGTCATTTTTGTACCTCTACGTAATAACGCGGAGTACACCTTTAGCGGCGGTAGGACACGTAAATCAGCGGCCGCTAACGCGACCAGAGGTATTTATGTTAGCGCTTTACAACAGTTAATTAATCAAAACCGTTAGGCCTCCTAAACCCTTTAAGTACCTATCATCTCTTAACAATTTAATCGCCAAGACCCTTAAAAACCATCCCCTTTTAGATTTGCTTACACGCGAAAGCCTACTATAGGTTTTACCATAGAACTTTACCCTTTGAGCCAGGCGATTGGTAATTACCCCTAATACAGTACCTCAGAACCTTTAAGGTTTAAACCGCTAGGAAATACTATTTACGGCTAGGACGATTATCGCAACCTACCTCTAAACCCTATCAAAATAATTAACGTTAATTACAAACTTTTTACGGACTTTGTCAAAATCTAGTATAATATAAAAAAGTATGACAGAAAGTCTTACAACCTTTTAGACACTTATATAATGCCTTTTTTAAATATTTACAAGTAAATAAAGGTCTTTTCTTTTAGTTTTCACTTATTATTTTCCGGAATCCTTATAGGACACGCCAAAGACTATTACCTTACCTTCCCAATCAGTGCTATCACATTCCGCGAAATCTACGATAACATAAAAAGCTACTTCGAATACGACGTCCACCTCACGTAATACCATAAAAACTGGGCTACTACGAGGTAAACTACAATAATGGTAAAAAATAAAGAGGAATTACTAATGGACGTCCTTAATTAAATGTTTGACAAGTTGATACTTTACCAAAAAAGTAATAGGAAAAGCTTATGCTAGCGAAGATACACTTTGTAAGCAGGTACCGGTAGCGATTACGAACGTTAATAAGTTCGAATACGCTTTATAACGCCCAAATATCACTTGCAAAGACTTTTTTTAGACTAATTACGCTTTTTGTTTACTACCGTAATAACACATATACTAAACTCGCTTAGTATATACTCTCAAGTTAACAAATTCCTGAACGTGGATAAAAAAGACCTTACGATAGTTAATTACGTCGATCTCAAGTATAAGCGCTTATAACGCCTAAGGTTTAGTTTATCGACCTTAACTTTAAACTAAAATTAATAACCACGTTGACGCTAATAAGATTTAGGCGGACCTGTTAACCGCAAATACTATCGTCGTAATAGTAGTAAAAGATATTGGATTTGTAGCAAATTTAGCTGCTGGTTAACTCGGTACTAACCCGTTAAGCGTAATAACAGAGAAGTAACATACTACGCCTAATACTCTATTGCTTCGGAATAGGATTACTTGGATTAAACCATAGACATTAAAAGTTATAAACCAATTAACGTCGTTAACGCCCCTAAGTAGATCAAATGGCACGAAGATATTACTTCCGGTACGGCTCAATGACTAGCCGACCACGCTTTTTTATACCGTTTGGATAGTGAAAACTTTTACATTTACCCTAACAAAGCTCCTGATCTTTTACATACTTTTAACCTTCACGATCGTTACGCGGACCTCACGTTTTAGGGTATTATACCAAATATAGGGGTAGTAAGTTACTTGACAAGAAGCTATTCATAGTATATAGAGTTACAGAGGGAAAGTATTACAGCCATTAAAATTGATCGTTACAATATAAGTAAAGCTAAAGTTGGCTTTAACCAAAGCGAATGACTATCGTTACTAATAATAACAGTAGTTTAAATAAGTATAAAAACGATTGCGTTTTACATCCTTAAATCCTCTACCTCTTTCCTACTTTACTTAAAAGATATAAAGACCATCGGTGTTAACGTTGATGTCAACGTAAACAAACTGGTTAAAAACAGCAAGAGGTTTCCACTCTCCTTTAAATAGAGGTACCTATGGTTTTATATTTAAGGCCCGAAAGTAGTGGTGTTAAATATAACGAAGCTAGCGATACGTTTACTAAACCGGTGCTTTAACTAACAAGCCGTTAATAGGTTATATAAAGTCCAAAAATCCGTAAGATATAACGATATGGAACACTATGCCTTGAAAGTTAATAAAAGGCTTTGCCACCACTGTTAAACGTATACTCAAGCCCCCCGGAAAATTAATTTTACATTAAAAAACGATAAGGATTTTAATTACAAAATTTTCATTAATATGTTTTACTCAAATAATATGTTATGGACTCAGGAAGTTGGCCATTAAGCTTATAGGATTACGTGACTGTGCACGGAACAAGATGAGCAGCACTCAGCCTAGGCCTGGCCTGGGCGCGGACAGGGCACGGTTCGGGTACAGACCGGACACAGTCTGTACGCAACACGTGTAAGGGCACGTGACGGGCTGGTCATTGGCCCTGCCTAAAGTCCCTGCACGTTAGGCTACGGTAACCTCTTTTAATTTTTTTCCGCACCTTAATAGTAAATCCTATTTAGTATCTATTTGGCTTACTACCATAGGTCGGATTATAATATACTATTCAGGTTTTCTTTTATCTTTTCAAAGAAATTTTACTTATAATGAAAAAATTAATAGCAAACTTTAATAATTCGACATTATACTTCAACATTATCGAAATGAATAGGCTGTCGGCGAATACCCAGTTTTTTACCTTTATAAATACATTTTCGGCCTTTTCGGAGTCGATTTAAGTCGATATCTTTCGTTTATAAGATATCGTAAGTTATATCGCGTCGGCTATTAAACAACTGTAATGATAGGGTTAATCGACTTTAATTATCGACTTTATGTTCGACTTTATTTAGATCGTTGCGAAAATTTAATAATTTGAAGTCGAATTAGCCGCGATTCGCGTTAGGTTTTTACCGGTTTTAGGTGGACGAAAACGACATAACTAACTGCAACTTAACGGATCTACTTTTACGTAAGCGGCGATGCATTCAAGGATTAAATTTATATTAAAAGCGAGTAAAATGTAAATTAAAAAAGCTTGGTATACGTTCCTTTACGTATACGGATATTATTCGGCGGCGGTAAAATAAGCGATTACAACGTATTACGAGGCCGGAGGATACGAAGGTATATATAATATAAAAAGGTTTTTCGATTTTATCGAAGCGGCTTTTAATAGCCTTTATCGCGCGAATAAGGTATTAGTTGAATTGGAAAATTTAGTTATAAATAATAAAGACTTATAGGTATTATTCGGTATTAAATTCAAAATACTTTTAGTTTAAGTAGGCGGTTTAAATTAGCTCTCGGCCGTAAAGTATGATTATTTACGTTTTCGCGTATCGCTACATATTTGCGACAAATCTACCATAGCAAGAATTAGCCGGGTAAACAATATTGTAACCTTAAAAAAATACCGCGAACTCGCTAACGAGTTAAAATCCTTATATTTAAAGCGAAGTTTTAATTATTAGCTAACGAAACTCGTCTAAACTCAACGACCAAATAGTAATACGGTAATAACAGGAGTTTACGCCTTTTAAATGCCTTTATTAAAGGGGCCGTAATAATCGCGACCAATTATTTCGATACCGTAGTTAATTATCTCAATAAAATCGCTCGGTACGCATTTAAGACTAAGGACGTAAGAAAACGTAGGCGATAATAATAAAACGTTGGGCTAAGTTTATTTTAAAGCGTTATGTACGCTATAATTTATCGAATTACTATTAACGTCATTATGATCTCCGCTCCGCATTACCTCCTACGTAAACATATACAACCTATGTCGAAAAAGTAAAGAAAGGTTTCTTTTTAACGGCGATGGAAAAAGTCTAACTTCTATATATAATTTCGTTTAGGGGTTATATAACCTTGACTTCGTAATTGTAAAAATGAGTAAAAAAAGTTTAATTTAATTAAAATACGTATAAATGAAAAACCACGCTTCATCTTTATATTTTTAATAACACTTACTTTTTAAATACTTGAATCGATTTCAACTGTAATTATTATTAAATAATGAACGAAGCTTCTGTTTAATAGTTAAGGATAAATTGAACTAAATTATTATACTTAGGAAATTATGATACGATATTGTAGTTACAGTAAAATAGTCGTATTACTTAAATAACCAAATTTCATAAAAATATTAATGAATAATTAAACCCGATGTTAATATATATTATTCTTAGAATAACGCGGGATATAATTTTTTAAAATACTTTAAATATGATATTAATAGGTAACCTTAAATGCGGGCGGTGACCGTTTGATAATTTAAAGTTAAAAAAGTTCAGTTATCGACGTAATATTAATACGCTTTCGGACGGGAGATATATAAGGCATAATAAGTTTTATTTTCCTCGAATTAACTTAACGTTAGTACCGAAAGGTATAAAGAATAGGGGACCTGTTTCGAATATCTTATATTATAAACCTTTACAAAATAACGCGGATTTTACAACTAATGGCGACGGCTACGATTAAGGAAAAAGAGGATTAATTATGTTTTTTACTATAATTCGCTATATTTCGCAACTTTTTCGACAAGGATAACCTTATAAATTTACCTTTATTTAAGGGAAAAGTAGATAATTATATTTATATTAAATGAAACGAAAATGAAATTTTACTAAAACGACCTTAAAATTTATTATAGTTGATATTAGGAAATATTTTCTTTTCATTTTAATGATAAGTTACGAAGTTAATAAATAAGGGTTAGATTCGAATAAATTCTTTATCGGCGGCGATGCTTGTATTGTTTATTTTCAAGCCGGGGTAGGGATAACAGCTTTTCATCGATTATCGGGTACTAAATGAAATTATAAAATAAAACCGTTTTTCTCAACATTTAATTAGGAAAACCCTATGTACGTAATCGAAGTCAATATAACTTACGAAGTAGGATATTCGAACAGCTTTTTACCGTATTCGAATAATACCTAAGTAAAAGGAATTAATAAAGTTTCGTATACTGTTTAGGTTATTTAAATAGCTAATTACCCCTTGAATTTAACGGAAACACCGGCGACGTTTTAGCAATATATTAATTATATAATAACGGATATCTTAAATAATCTTATTATAATGTACTTAAACGACCTCCTCGTTTTTTTTTATGTATTAAGTAAAATTATATTATGAAAATTTGCCTAATTTTAAAACTTTTTTGTAATACGTAGCTATATTTACATTTAAAAAAGTCCGACTTCGTAATTAAAAAGGTAAAATACCTGGTCGTTATTATAACGGTTAAGGTAGGTATCCGGGTCTACTTTGAAAAAATCCGGGTAATTTGATAGTAAAAGTTACTACGTATGGTGTAGAGAGTTCGAAGCTTTTTAGGTTTTATTAACTTTTATTGTAATTTTATTAATAATTTCTTAAAACTAAGGGATCATTCCGTTCACTCAAGGAAATATGGTATTTGTTAAACTTAAACGAAACGGGAATAATATGTATTTTAAAATTTAAAAGATACCTTTATTACAGCCTCGATTTTGGCATATTAGGATCCAAATCGGCTAATAATAGTGAAAACTAATTATTAGGAAACAGCGTTAAAAGGGTGTTTATCGTAACTGGACGAAGATAATATTTTGAAGCTAATAAATCATTACTCCATACGATTAACAAATACGAAACATAACTATATCATTTACAATAAAGAACTCCTTACAGTGGTATTTTATTTAAAGGCGTGGTTTTTCCAATTACATAAATCCACATATCGTTTGGGATTTTAACGGACCATAATGTATCAAAGTATTTTTTTTACTACGATTAATTTCGGAATATTAAGCTAAATAAGCCGACGTTTTTTTCTTTTTTTGAATATTACCTGTGGTATAGGCTCGTAACTTAGGAGGCCCGACCGAATATATTAACTCATAGATTATAAAAAAAGCCCGAGGTTAAGGAACGCTACGCGCGGGGTTTTTAGTTTATTTACATCATTATATCAAACATGGTATTAATTGACTTATATATTAAAGGAATACAAATTACAGCTGGTTATATAAAGGATTTTGGCGAAACGAAGGCCTGGTTACTAAAATACGACTAATATATCTTGAAAAGGGGTCTGTGACTTTTAAACAGCCGCCGAAAACGGCACCGATTCGGGCTTAACCTGTACCCGGGTCGTTATTAACGATAACGTTAGGAAATTTTAGTATGGCGGTACCGGCGATACCGCCGCGAACCCGGCTCGCGTTAGGCTCGCCAGCATCGTTAACGCCAAGTAATTTCCTTATTTTCGGCCCGGATACGTTAATGGCATTATAAAACTAAAAAGTAATGAATAACCTGTTTTATAAGGTTCGTCTTTTAACGATTTCCGAAGGCATTAAACGTTTTTTATTTAAAGTGAAATAATTAACAAAAATTACAAACTACGTAATTAACTTACGAAGGGTATTACGTTACCATAACCGTTTATAATTACCGAACTAAAAACCATTAATAATAAGGATATTATAGTAAACTTACGATTCGCCTATTATAGGTTATTCAGGTAAAAATATTTTATTTCTCGGTTTTTGACGGGATTACCATTAAAAAGGGATAGTTACAAATATTCGAAATTTATATTCAATGTATATGTGATATAATGTGACGAAATCTCATCGTATCCTATATGAAAGCCTCTTTTAACCTTTTCCTATTTCCAACCGGTATTAAATATATGTTTCGGTCGACTTTATAGTCGACCTACAAACTACTAATAACGATTTTCGATACTTATTGATTATTATAAATCGACTTTCCAAGTTTATCCAGTTAAAAGCTATATAATTTATAACTGCCAATATGTACTTAGAGAGCTTTCAGAATATATACTAAAAATTTATAAGTTCATAGCTTTTATAATTAGTAACCGCGGTTCGAATTTGGTAAAAGTATTTCAAGCGACACTTTATTTCTTAGTAAAAGTCGAATAACTTTTGTTTACGACGTATGATTTAGAAATAAATAACAGTATTCAACGGGTAAATGAAAATATTTAAAAGTACTTACGTATATTTATCGCCTTTTCGTAATGAGATAAGGCTTTACATTTACCCGCTTATCAATTTATATAAAATAACCGGAAATCGACAGTTATCGGGTTTAATACGAGCCGTTTAATAAATAGGTACGAAATATTACTTACTTTGAAAGTTAATAAAAACACGAGGTTATTAATTAGTCCGGTGGGGTGAATTATTACGTTTTTAGCTTATTTACGAGAAAGGGTGGAACTAGCTTAGGCGGCGATAACTTATATTTAATAATAAATAAAAATGGCGGCGAATCGTAAATAACATCCAGCGAAACGATATAAAGTGGGGGATTAGGTTTAGCTAAACCTTCGTAATATTAAAACTAATCGTCCGAGTAAAAAACTTAATAAACTTGTAATGATCACACTAAATACCCGTGAGTAAATAGAAGGTGCTAGAGGGTTTATGTTAGCAGTAAGGTAGCAGATATAACAAAGGTACAATATCAAGAAGATGTGTGTTCATGCTGTAGAATTATCATTAGCCGTTAGGCTATTCAGATGTGTAGACTGAATACTTAGATTGACAACTGAAGAGCTATAAAGGAAATACTATCTATGTGGTGCTGACCGTGTTCTTATATCCTATGGCCTTCATACCATCTTCAGTACTGAGGCTCACCGGTGCTCACTGAGGCTCACTGGTGCTTACTGAGGCTCAGTGAGCACTTGTAATCTAGATAACCCTAACCCTGGAGTGTTGCCTAGTCTGGTGCTGAAAAAGAGATGTTCCCCGCCTGATGTGTTGGACTTCAGGCTCTCGGTAGCTCAGCTGCATGCTGGCCTGTTTCCTGACCCGCCAACGTGCTTGAGTCATAATAAAACTTTATAATTTATACCAGATAATTGATATTATGAATCCGTTTAATATCGTATTAAATATCTCTAATAAATATCCGATATTTTATATAAATTTAATTAAGCGAATGGTTTCGAACCTCCTTTCTTCGTAAGTTTTATCCAATACTAACTTAAAATTAATATTAGTAATTGATGATATAAAGAATAATTTAAATACGTGGAATTCAAAGTATAGGAAATTCTCGCGGTAAAAACAGAAAGGGGCGGAGTTAATTATAAATTAATTGAGTAAAAGGGTTCTAATAAGTCGGGGTGGAAATTATTGAAAAATTATTAATATATTACGAACTTTAATATATTTAAAGCGGAATAGGAAGATGTTTATGTTTACGATAACCCGGTATTTCGATAACGACGTTAAGTTTATATTAAGCTTTAGGTACGTAGCAAACCGCCTACACCCCTGAAATAACATTTTACTTATAAATAAAGAAAATAATTCATTATTAAACTAAATTATAATATTACAAGTAAAACCGGATAAATATTACCCGATTATATCGGATACGTATTCGACTATAAAGCTACTTTCACTATATTTTAACGAAAATCCACTTACTTATTATTATTATCCTTATTTAGATTTAACGAATACTAGAGTTACCAACGTTAAGGGCTTTATTACGATTAACTCCGAATGTTAGGCGATGTTAAAAGGGGGAACAGTAAAATACATAGCGGAAACTGGTAAACGTCGAAAAAAGAGGTTGATAAAAGGCGGAACGAATACGAAGCGACGTTAAGGAGGGAGAATAACGCGAAAAAGAGCGGGCGTTAAAAAAAGCCGATAACGGATAATACGAAAAGGGATGGACATTAAGGGAGGCCGACGATAAAGGATAACGTTAAAAGGGACGGACGTTAAAAAAGGCCGATGATAACGGCTAGCGAGAAATAAGTCGGGAGGTGAGGCGGAGGAGGTAACTCTTTAAGCGGGTTATTAAAAACTATAATACGTTAGTTTAAGTCCGGGTAACGTAACCGGCTCGAGTACGATTTTACGCCCGCTCGCGGTCATCCCAATTAACTTGTTTCTATTTAAAGTCAATAAATAAAATATGGATGAAATTGGAAATCGTATAATTAAGTTTTGAACGTCGTTCGTAACATTTTATAAGATATAATCTATTTAATTATAAAAGATATAACCTAGGTAGCTATATTATTTTAGCCCTTCAGGCTAAAACTACGACAAGATATACGACGGTAATTAAAAGGGGCCAGTGCAAAAACGTTACGCGTTAAAGCTCGGTCGGCTGAATGCGTCCTATCTTTATAAATAGGCGATATAGTAAAAGGCGACGAAAAGATCTGGGGTAAAAATGGACCCGAAAGAAAAGAGCGGCGTAAACGTATAATTGAATGGGTAACGACTTATACGACTGATATTATAAAAACTTCTTACGCTCAAGCAATATTACGAAACCGGGAAAATTAATTAATTAATTTAAAAAAGGCAAGAGTAAAAACTAGTCGATAACCCGGAATATCTCCCTAACGCTTACGCATAAAGGGTAGGATATACCCTTTATTCTTTACCTTAAAAACCAATTAACATAAAAAGGTACGTGAACTGAATAAAGCTGTAAATAAACTTATCTTTTAAATATATTACGAAAAGAAATTAATCAACGGTTAGGCCGTTTATAAGGCTTATTTATAAGTTTACTTTACTACAAACCTTCCGTTAGACGTAATACCTTTATACCAGAAAAACTCGGATGTAACATAAAGGACTACCATAATTTAAAAGTTAATTAATATAAAATATATAGGCGTTTTGAACCTATATCAAAGGAGGCCTATTTTTATCATTATTATCTTGAAAAACGAGGTGATTTCCTATAACGTAAAGAGGTTATAACAGGTAGTTAATAATAGGGTATAAGTATATAATAAGGTAATATACCTTATAAAGAGGTTCGTTATCCCCTTTAAAGGCGCCAGCGGTAACGTAACCTAAACTAAAACCGTTATATACGTCGTTTATAATAATAAGCTACGAAAAAAGGCAAAGATATACTAACACGAATAACTAACTGGTATATATAAAGGAAAATTAAAAAGGTTATAAAAGAGGTAATTAATAAAAGGAGGTGTGGTAATATAAAAGGGAAAAGGAAAAAGTTTTAAAAAATACGTAAAGGTGTCTATATTTATGAATACTAGCGAACCGGATTTGATAAAGGTTATGTATTATACGGGGCGCGTTATACGGTATTAAAGGTAAAAACGTATTTTTATATAATGCGTTATACAATATCATCGATAAAAAGAATATATTATACGATGCGTTAAAAGGTATATTATACGGCGTCGACTGTAAAAAGGATTCCTTACACGGCGCGTCAACGGGTATGTTATACGGCGTCGACAACAAAAAGGATTTTTTACACGACGCGTCAACAGGTACGTTATACGACGCCGACGGAAAAAATAATACCTTATACGGCGCGTTAACAGGTATGTTATACGGCGCTGGCGATATAAAATAGGCCGGCCGAAACATTATACAATATATTAAATGTAGTATTACTGGCCTAAGTTTAACCCATGTATTAGGCGGGTACGACCCGCATCCGGTATTTATCTAAAAAAGCGTTATAACCCTTATAATATCCGGGGAGGAGGGGGTATTTTATAGACTTAGGCCGTTAGCTATTAAGCTTATAATATTACGTAATTGTACACGTAACGGGGTGGCTAACGCCTAGCTTAGGCTCAGCTCAGGCGCGGATAAGGTACGGTCCGGGTACAATCCGGACACGATTCGTGCGTGGTACATATAAGGGTACATGACAGGTTAGGCATTGGTCTTGCCCAAAGGCCCTGCATATTGGGCCACGATAGCTTCTTTTAGTCTTCCTCCACACCTCAATAGTAAATCCTATTTGGCACCTATTTGGCTTACCACTGTAGGTCAATCCATAATATAATAAGAATATCCTTAACGTCATTGATTTCGTAACCTCTTTTTATAGAGTAAAATTTTTTAAGTCCCTTTCGGCAAAGGATACATGGGAAACGTTAAGGATGTTATAAATTAATCTGTAGCTGGGCCCACCTAATATCATCGTTTACGATGCTGGTACAAACCTTGTTACGGTGGAATTTCAAAAGAATGTTAAAATAATGGGTATTTAGTGTAAATAGATACCTGTAAAAACCTACTAAAGTTTGAGAAAAGTTAAAAAGGCATACGCCTTACTTTACTGAACGCATAATATATTTACGTTAAAAATTAAAAGTTTTACGAATCCGGAGATACGCTTATAAATAAAAGTAAAAGGCTTTAACGATACTGTAGGCTTTGATGGCTCAATGCCAACGCTTTTAGTTTTTAAAGTATACCTACACCAAACGAGTGAATTTACGTACTAGGTAAGTATTTAAGAACGTATTACAGCCTATAGCAAAGCCTTAAGAGAACTAAGAAGAAAATAGGCACGCTTTCAGGTTAATAATACCCTTAACAACAAAAACAGCCCGTTAACAATCGACGTACTTATTTTACCGTTATAAAGTAAAGTCTTCGTGCAATGGGAGCCGGGCAAATGAAAGAGTTTATATAAGATATTAAGTATCGTAAACTCTGAAATCGTTTTTAAAATTGCTAACAGTTCTATATTCTTTCGAAATACTGAGGTTAAGCCCTATATTAGGGGTATCAAGGATAAAAACCTTTAAACCTTTGAAGCCAAATAACCGAGTTAATACAAACCTCTTCCACCCGTTAACGATAAGCCGATAAAACGCCGCCAACGCGGACAACCTCCGGAAAAAAAAGACGTTGAAGAAAAGGAATATATACTGGGGCGTATTTACAATACTGCTTAGGTAAATAGGGAAAAAAAGATAACGAGGACCTGATATTAAAGTTTCGAACATAAGGGATTATTAAGATTTTCGGCAGGCCCTTTAAGGAAAGTAATAGGGTTGAAATTAACGGCTTGATAATTCGAAAAGTTATATAATTCGTATCGAAAACCGACTTTAACCTTTAAATCCTAAACGTTACGTGTTTTAAGTCGATAATTATTTACGAGGTTAAAGGAAAAACTACGGGGCGACCGTATGAAAAATCACGTTTAATCATTTAAGGATACGGTAATAAGGTAAAGACTAAATCCTTATATAATCACCAACGATTTAAAAACTTAACTAACGTTTAGTAGTCTTTCAAGTAACAAGTTTGCTAGTTAAAATTAAAAGTACATTTACGTCTAATAGCCGTAATATAATGCAGGCTTATACTTAATTAATAACGGATTTATCGCGTATCGTATTACTAAAACTATTATAGGAACTCTGTATTATCTACCCTTTAGGCAAGATAATACGATATATTAAGCTCTATACGGACTAGATAAAAAAATCGTTTACTGGTTTCTAACTTATCAATCGCATTTTAAATCCCAGCTAACGATAAAATCCTTAGCATACGATTTGTATTTACTGGTAAAGTAGAAAAAGGATTCCGACGTAGTAGTTACGTAAATTGACGATACCTTTTTGGTCGGAACGGCTGACTTTATGGCACTGGAACAACAAGCAATGAAGGACTTTAAGTTTTGAAATTATAAGCCGGTAACGAAACTAATGAAAAACACCTAACTGGACTTTAATGAATTGTCAATCCGTATACTTAACGTTAATGCCGGCCTTAGATTTAGTTAAATGGGTTAAGGGGTTATTCTTCCTATAATTGACAAGATTTACAAGGTTAGAGATTAACGGTATTTAGAACAGTATATTCGTAGTAGCTATATTGCTACCCTATACCAACCGAAAGCCTCCTATAATCTATCCATTACAGTATAAGTATAAATACTAACGGATAAAAACTTTAATTAGTTAAATAAAAGGCTTAAGTAACAGATACGGAACTTAGATCGCGGGATTAATATAATTCTAATCGACCTTTTAAAATCCAAGTTAATAATCTTTATGGACAGGTCTTTCATAAATAATACCGAGTTATCTTTAAAGATTGGCTTTCTAATAATCCTTGTCAACGAAGATAGGCAGGAAAATCAATTTAGCATTATCGGTAATCTAATTTACTGGTCTTCCATTAAGTGTAAAAGGATTATACAAAGCGTGTTGGTATCGGAATTTTATATGATAATAGCGAACTTTAATATAGTTATGGCATTATAAGAGACCCTTAACTTTATTACCATGTAACTACGGATTTCGCCTATTTCAGTGGTAATTTATACCGACTTAAGGAGATTTTTTGAATGCCTTTTAAAACTCGGAACCACCAACGAAAAACATCTGATGATCGATGTAACGACATTTAGTAAAGCCTACAAAGGGAGGGAGATCAAGGAGTTCCGATGAATCTATTGCAAAGATAATGACGTAAATGCCATGACGAAGGTTACATTAAACAAACCCTTAGAAAAATTTGTAAATAATACCAGGTTGGCTATACGAATCGAGAGCTACGTTAACAGGCTGCCCAGAAAGCCCAAATCACGTTACAGCGGACAGAGATTTACTGGTAAATTAGAAGACTGTCAGGGGATTGATAATGGTGATCTATTTAAGGAGTAGAGTTGAAGTAAAGGCTTGCGAAGAGTTGTGGCGAGAAAACTTTTAGTGGGAATTAATAAACCTGGGCCTCGAAACAGCGGAGTAATTAAGGCCAAATGGGGTCAATTTTTATGCAATCAGGTGCAAAGCAGTATGAAAGTCAATTGAAATGAGTAGGGGGTACGAGGCCGCCATTTAAGGCCAACCGGAAAAGATTAGTTAATCACACTGGCGCACGCGTACAAACTAAAAAGCCGCTAGTGTTAAAATAGTATTACATGCAGTGTAGCAGGTCAACTTTACTTACAGTAAAGTTAACTATACTGTAATTTGAGTGCATTTCTTTGTGGGGACTTACCGCATTAGGTATAAGTCAAGTACAGTGCGCTGCACTTCGCTCTAAGGTACGGGCTAAGCAATTAGCCATACAAATTACAGTGCAGACCGGCTAGCGGTCTGCCAAACCTAGAACAATACATCCACTATCTAACCACGCAATACTACTGTTACTTCGATCAATCGAATCGACAACATTGCAACGTCTAAGGCCTACCAACATTTCTGGTAATTGTAAATTGCCTTTTCAACTTTTTTTCGTTAACAATTATCATAAGGAATCCCATTCATAATATAACTTTAGTATTATTAGCAAACAACCCATATTTAAAGATTATTACTTCGCCGTTATTAGGTATATAACTTACTATTTAAACTTAAGTCAAAATACATACAATTGGTATTTTTAGATTTAATACTATAAATATGGATTGACGATTTATTAAAGTTAAATTATATGCCTTTTGCTAAATTTTGATCGGTTTATACTTTCAAAGGCTTAAATTTTTTATTTCACTTTATTCAACCACTGAAAACTTCGTGTTTCTGAGGAAAAATGTATCATTAACTTGTATACCTATAATATGAAAGGTTTTTCTTTGCATAATTAATAAATACGGGTCGAATGTTGAAGTTTCTATACTCAATTTGTTTTTAAATTGTATCAGGTATATTAAAAAGCTATGAATCTCTATTTCAACTCATCTATATAATGATTTAATTCAACGTATTATAGTACCAGCCGAAACCTTACTCCTTCATTTTTTTCGTAGTTTTAATAATATAAACCATTAAACATAGGTTGCAGATTATATGTATATTTACGTTTTATTATGGCTATCAAGTGTAAACCTACCGTGTATGCTAGTAATTTAATTTGTAGCAATTTTAACGATTAAAAACTAGCCGATTTTCTGAATTATAAGCGATTAAACCAAAATTCAGTCTTTACTTTTACTATCGTATTTTCAAGCAATCAGCCGTGATTTTTCGTAAGGCTGGTTCGTGTTTTTTTCTTTAACTTTGTAAATTATTTACGTCTTAAATATTGTTAATTTATAGCTTTTCAATTGCGTTAACGAAATGAATTAAATCACCCCTTGGGTAAAAAGACCATTATTTTCCACTTGGTCGTTTTCCTTAAAATGTTTTCACGGTGTGTTAATGACGTTTTTAATATGAAATTTAAAGGCAAGTTCTGCATTGGTTTTCTTTTTATAAGATACATATTCTGTTGTATATATCCTCTTAAGCTTATAGTTGTAATGATCACACTAAATACCCGTGAGTATGTAGAAGGTGTTCCGAGGGTTTATGTTAGCAGTAAGGTAGCAGAGGTAACATAAGGTGCAATATCAAGACTGTATTCGTGCGAGTGATGATCAGAAGCCGTGAGGCTATTCAGGGTAGACTGAATACTTAGATTGACAACTGAAGAGCTATGAAGGAAATACTATCTATCTTGGTAATGAAAGTGTCCTTATATATCCGCGCCTTCATACGTTTTCAGTGTAGGCTCGACTGGCTCGATGTCGAGTCCATCGAGTCCCGGTGTGCAGCTCGACTGGCTCGATACCGAGTCCATCGAGTCTCGCACCATGCTGACCCTAACCCTTGTATACGGTGTGTCTGTTGTGGATCTCTGATGCCTGCCGAGAGGCTGTGTCCAACCGATTTCCTTCGTTATCTGCTGCGGGGCCGCCGCTGGTGCGCCCTGCAGATGTTGGGTCATAACAATAGTTTTTGTTACCGTCTTCCTTTTTAGTGTATGTCCTTTTTTTCGCTGGTTTTCTACGCCGTAGACGTTTTATCGGCTTTTTAACGATCAGATTGAAAGGGTTATATTAGTTAATCTGATCGGCTCGAAGGTTATTAAGGTAGGGATTTCTATTGAACTTAAGGAGTCTTTTATACGGCCTAAAATATGTAATTCGGAAAGTAATAGAGCTATTAATAGTGTTAACCACTACGTTCAAGTTAGCTATATGTAATATTTGTTAGAATATTAGTCAAATGAAATATAGTTAAGTCAATTATACTTACAGTTAGTTAATTGTACTTACTGAAAATTGACTATAGTTTGTGGGATGTTATGACCCAAGCACGTTGGCGGGTCAGGAAACAGGCCAGCATTTAGCTAAGCTACTGAGAGCCTGAAGTCCAACACATCAGGCGGGGAACATCTCTCGGTGAGCCTCAGTGAGCACCGGTGAGCCTCAGTGAGCACCGGTGAGCCTCAGTAAGCACCGGTAAGCCTCAGTACTAAAGATGGTATGAAGGTCATAGGATATAAGAACACGGCCATCACCACATAGATAGTATTTCCTTCATAGCTCTTCAGTTGTCAATCTAAGTATTCAGTCTCAGTGTATTCTGAATAGCCTCACGGCTTTTGATCATTGCTTGCACGGTTTCGATATTGTTCACTCAGCATCTCTGCTACCTTCTTGATAACATAAACCCTCTGACACCTTCTATATACTCGCAGGTATTTAGTGTGATCATTACATGGGATTGACTGCAAGTATAGTTTAGTAGGTACTCATTTTAAAGTGGGGCATAGACCAAAGCGTTTGGATATACAAATTAGCGTGCAAACCGGCTAGTGGTCTACCAAACTTAGAATTTGGAACTCATTCATTTCAACCAATTTCAATACAATACTTATTACTTCGACCATGGTGATTCAAATCAACTACGTTGTAACTATAAAGGTTTATCAATACTGATTAGTTCTTATTAGGTTAAGTACAGATAAGATAGGTATAAGAAAAGGCTAGTTTCTAGTTACGCTCTATACAATTTTAAGGTAGAGGAAAGATTTTTGCGAAAGGCCCCCTTTTGCTACGTTTACTCTTTACAGGTAATAAAAAGAAAGACTTTTTAAGTGCGACTACTAATTTCAAGTAATTGAAAAGTCACAACCATATTTCTATTACTGAAAATACCAATAAAATTTTACTAGATTAGGTTTTAAAGAAAAATCATTGAAATTAACCACTTAAAAGTCTTAAAGATTATTAAGCCGATAAGTTGGCAAACAGCCAAGGTAATACTATTGTGACTACTATTATTGTAAATAATATTATTACAAACCATAGAATCGACTACATTCCATAAACTTTAACTTTGAATACTAACTTGAACATCAAAATTACGACCTACCCCTTTATTATATTCTTCTTTCTCTTTCCCACGCCCTAAGATCACTATTTTATGCGTAAAATACCAAGAATCGCTAAGTCTCGCAAAAAAAAAAAACACATCGTATGGATTTACACTATATAGTCAAGTCTTTATACGACTTTACGCCAAAACATCAAGTTCTTACGCCCCTAAATCGCTAAACATCTAAGCCATAAACCAACCAAAACGTTAGAATAGCTACCTAAAACATGAAAATCAACATTATTAAAAACTCCTTTAGGAAGAAATCAATTAAAAGTCTCAAGACTACGTTCATTAAATACTTAGACAACAATTTTTGGTTTACGGACGCCGATAAAGACTTTATCTTCGAGCACCTAACTAACTACGTTAACCGCTTCCTTTTAGATGTTGAATACAATAACCAGGTCTTTGATATAAAGTTTTATGATAACTACATTGAGTTTTTGAAGGATTAGAATCTAGTTATATAGAAAAAGATGGAAAAACTTGTAAAGTTTAAGTTAAGGGGTAAAATATGTAAATGAGGCATTGTATTCCCTCGAAGTTTGGTAAGGAAAAAGGGAATTTCACCTAGGCTTTATACGAATATACCACCGATAATAACCTTTCATAGGTAAAAGAAAAAGAGGAAAAATGGATTGTTAAGAATAGTATTCCTCAACGACCTCAAACGTATTTTCAATATTACGTTTAGGCTTAGATAAATTCCCTAAAACGTTTTGTTCAAGACTAACGGTTAAATACTAATGGCCGTAAAGAATCAATTCACTTATATATCGCAAGCCCTTAAATCCACTACTTAATTAAGTAGGAATCTCGACGTAACCCTTAACATAAAAAGCAATATTACCAAGTTTATAGCGGAAGAAACCTTGAAGTTCTTTCCCCATAAGCTTCTTAATACGTCCAGTTAAAGCAGTTAAATTAAAGCAATAGCGGTTCTATACGCGAGCTTATTATAGATAAAACCATTGGCCTTTTCCCTTTAAATTCGGCTAAAGGTAACTATACTGATAACAAATATTAAATCATTTTTTAATACAAGTTTATGGATTCGGAGGGCCCCTATAACTAGTATACTACCCTTTTATTTCGACACCTTATTATAATGGATATGGATTACGCGATAATAACTATATTCGTTGAGATCTCTAGAAGGAAAAAAAAGAATAACGGTAAGCTGTATAATGTCTTCGACGTTAAATTACATCCTTTTTAACATTTGACACTAAATAAGGATAAATCTATCAGGTTTTCACTCGTTATTTCCCAGTATTTTGACCGGTTTAACCAAGGATTACTAACTTCGATACTGAACGAATTACTCCTTTTTCCGCGAAATTTACAATAACCTTAAGGGCTACTTCGAATATAATATTGATTTTTCCTAATACTATACTGACAGAAATATTGTCAAGTGGTCTTACATATTGGATTACAAAAAGGAAACGGAAACTAAAATAAACTTTCTTGATCAAATATTCGACAGGCTGATATTTTGCTAATAAGTAATAGGAAACGTGGAATCTAGTGAAAGTCTACTACGCTAACAGGTTGATTGATCTTTGAAAGATATAATAAGTTTAAATACGCTTTATAATGCCTCGACGCCACCTGTAAAGGGTTGTTTAGCCAGTTGCATTCCTCGCTGGCAACCGTAATGGTTCGGGTTTTAAGATAGACTGGTATGTACCCCTAATTTTTAGAGTTTAGCAACGACGAAAAAGACCTCTTTTACACATATCACATCGACCGTAAATATAGAAGGCCCGAATAATACGGTGAACGAAAGGCCCGGACTTAAGGACTTAACTAATTTATATACGAGAGCGTGTATTTCTCTTTTTTAAGGTCTTTAGGCTTGTTAAGTATTTTTATTTTCAAAGTTGAAATTGTTGGATTCAAAACAAATAGGGATATTAATTGATATATTATATTATCGTCAAACGATAATTAAGATAGGTGATGCATAATATATACCCCCCATTTACTTTTGATTAGGATCATGTGTTATACGTTATAAACTTCAAAAGAAAGGAGGTAAAAGTGGAAGAAAATAAGCTTAAATTTATCGGTTGGTATGAGAATACTGGTATCGGCTTAGAAAAAGACAACTCGCTGACTATATTTTCCTATACCACTTAATAACTAAAGCCCTTTATCGACAATATAACGATAAAAACTCTAGCTCTATATATTTATTAATTATTTAGGAATGATATGAGAAACATGTTTTTTAGGGTATAATACAAGATACTGAGATTACATGGCACTTGATAAGAGGTTATTTGTAATACTTTGTATTGTAAAGAGGTATGAATACTCCTATAAAACTTGACCATATGGATGTTGGTAAAGTTAAGATCGGTTTTAGGCTTTTAAAAAAGCTTTTTTTACTGGTATTGACAACTGTTATTACTATCGTTAGTCTTGTGATTTTTTTATATTTTCAAATACCCTACACCTTTCCTCTCTTACTTTCAAAATATAAAAAACCTAGGTGTTAACTTTAACATTTAAACTAACGAATTGGTTTAGGTTAAGCATGGTAAGAGATTTTTGCTTAGATTTAAATGTGGGTATCTTTGATTTCATTTTTATGTGTTAAAGGTAGTAATATTAAATCTGATAAAGTCTGAACTTTGTTAACCAAATTGTAGGTTCAACTATCTAGAAATTAACAGGCTCTATAAGGTTTTCAGGGTAGCTGGTTACGAAAATATAGACTTGTTAGCATTAAAGGTAATTGAATAGCTTTACTATTATTTCCGAATATATTCCCAAACCTTTTTTAAGGTTTCATGTTACGTTCTAGGAAGATTAAGAAATTAAATTTAAGGTTTTCGTAAACTTGTTTCACCTAAACGGCAAGCTAGTACTCTACATTATTGACTTCGCCACATATTTTTACAGTGTTATGTTTTTCAAAACTATTATGATAAAGGAAATGTACGAGGTATTTCGTACTTTGTAAATTGATACGTAGCCGAGGTTAATAAATGTATTAGTTTACGATGCCGGTACCAATTTTGTTACGATGGTATTCTAAATCAATGTTAGGTAGATAGGGATTTAATATAAACAGATCTTTATTGAGGTTCGTCAGGATATTGTTAAGGTCTAAAAAACTTAATTTTTTGTAGAGAACTTATAATATTTTTATCTCAAATATTAGAGGCTTTATAAGTTAAAACACGATTTTAAATAGCGGTAAAGAGCTTTTACGCTATTGTTAACCTTAACGGATTTATACAGACTTTGTTAGTATTTGAGAGCTATCCACGTATGACGATAGAATTGCTACTATTACCAATCCCTAAAAGCGTATTATAGTATATAAAAAAGCCTTAAAAAATTGAGGAGGAAATAAGTATGCTATTAGGTTAACAACGCCTTTGATATTAGAAATAGATCGTGAATAATAGATATGTTATTTTTACTCCTTGAAAATAAAAATTTTGCGTAGCAAGAGTTAAGTAAATGGGAGAATCCCTAAAATATTTTAAGTATTACCTACCTAAACATAGTGGTTGAAACTGCTAATAGCTCTATTACTTTCCGGATTATATAAGTTAAGCCGTATATAAGACCTTTTAAATTCAATGAAGATTTTGACATTGAAATCTCCCAAGTTAAGCGAATTAGCTAATATAACCTTGTCGAGCCAATCGTTCATAAGCTAATGAAACGTCGATGGCGTGAAATACTACTTAAGAGGAGGAAACATATTAAAGAAGATGATGGAGACGAGGATTATAAGCCTGAAAAGTTATATATAACGACTTGTATATTTTAACAGGCGAAGTTTAATAGAAAACTTGTTTTTAAGTTACGTATTAAAGGTATTATCAATATACCGGGTAAGCTCATTAAGAAAATAGATTAAGTAGAAATGAACGTTTTTTTTATACAAAGGGTTATTTAATTCGTATAGTTAACGTAATTTCAAGGTCAAAACATTATGATTTTCAAGTCGAAAATAGTTTATGGGATTGAAGGTAAGACTAAAGATTGGCCGTACGAAAATTTACGGTTAATTATTTAAAGATATGATAATATAGGTAAAGATTGAATTTTCATTTCATCGTTTATAATTTGGAAAATTAGCTAGCGTTTAATCGTCGTAATTGCTACTAATTCACCTGTTAGCATAAGCAATTAGTTCAATTTTAATGACCGGCATATAACATAAGCGTATACGCAATTTATCACCGATTTTCAGTTGATTTTACTATTAAAACTTCCTAAAGAATTAAAGTATACGTTTTCGGTCATTATGGTGATGTGTTATATTAAACCTTTGTACAAAGTGGCTAAATTAGACGTTTATTAGTTATTAATATATGAGGCGTATTCTATAAACTAGCTAGGTATAAAAATTTTAATATCTTCGAACTTACATCAACTTTCTTAGCATGAGTGTACAGATCACTTTATTAATGATGGTAGGGGGCCTATACTATAAGCTCTAATAGTACCCACTTCCGAGAACAATTTTTAGGTCTAGCCGCTTTCAATACCATCACTTGACATGCACCCTATTCCACCACAACATCACTAATAGGCTATATCACAACTTAAATCTTTTCTGGCGACCCCTTTTTAGCAATAGAGATCGTCGTCGGTCCGGCGCACCGCCTGCATAGCGGTATATCCAGAGAACAGCTCTCATAATCAGTGATTTCATCCCTCGTTACTTGTGCCAACATGTCCCTTCAGACTTGGACTTGCACTGCAATACAAATTTGATTCCATCTGCGCTCTAAGGTCTTAAAGAAATACATTTATTATAAAAGCTCGTACTTAACGGCTCTATTTATTCATTTATTTATATTTAAGCCGTCACCACCTACACCAGCACCTTACCCGCTTAACGAGGCCTACGATTTTACTTTTGATACCTGTATTTCACTGTCTATAGAAGAATCTTTATGGCATACTATCGGATTAGTGGTATACCCTATTTTACGATTCTTTTACATTTTTTGGGCTTATGGTCCATAGTAAGAAGGTGACTCACCGAGTCGTGGAGTTTACTTCCCTCATCGCCAAGCTACGAAGCATATCTCCCTTATTGCTACGGGCTTTTAACCAATATATAACTTTTTCACAGGTTCTTTACTCTTTCAAGACCGCCATCAAATTCTCGATACGAGTAGACGCCGAGCAGGGACTAAAATAGCCGCACAATATATCCCTGCCAAGGCTACAGTTTTCACGCCCTTACGATTCTCCAAACTGTAGAGTACATTAAGACTTTGATTGAAAGGATGGATTGAGGTTCGATTTCTGGGACTGGTTAAAGTTTCTTTTTTTATTATTGTATTTCCGTTTTTTTTAATGAAGGTTGTAAAATACGTTGGATTTTTTATAAGTATACTAGGTCGAAATCTCTTTCTGAAACACCTAGTAGTGTCTTCCCTCTTTTACGTAGTACTTAGATAAACTAATATAAATATAATCCATATTTTTAGCTTATAATAAGTTTGTAATACGTAATGGGAACCAATATAATTCATTATAAGACCATAAGGAAATTTAATACATACGTATAACACATTGCTCTAAAACTGGCTACAAGTGTATAAGATTAGTTTTTCAACATTATATATTTGTTTAGTTAGTGAAATTGATTTTAATTGTTTATCTAATGGATTTTACGGTATAATTTCGAAGAAACAGGAATTTTCGAATAGGATGGTTGTTATAGGGTAGGAACATTCAAGTTACGTGTTATAGTTCAACCTATGATGGTAAGCCAAATATGTGCCAAATAGGGTTTACTATTGAGGTATGGTGGAAGACTAAAAGAGGCTACCGTGGCTCACTATGCAGAACCTATAGGCATGGCCAGTACCCAGTCAGTACCCAGCCCGTTACGTGTCTTTACGCGTGCCGTACACGGACTGTACCTGGTTCGCACCCAGCCAGTATCCAGTTAGCGCCTAGCCCATCACGTACCATTACGCGTATTGTATACGGACCGTACCCAGTCCATACCTGGACCGGACCCAAACCGGATACTACCTATCCCGTTACATATAAAATTACATAACCTATAAACTTAATAGCTAATAGTCTAAGTTTATAATATACCCTCACTTTCCCCAGATATTGTAAGGACTATGATGTCCCGCTAGTTAAAGGCGGGGCGTGGGCTTTACTCGCCTAATACGCAGGTCGAATGCGAACTGATAACGCAGCGTTTAACGCGCCGTATAACGTATTAGCACATCCGACCCCAAGCTACCGGAGCCGCTTAACGCGCCCTTAGGCCTAATGTATAATACATCTCTCTTGCTGTTAGTACCATATAACGCCCTTTTAACGGGCCATATAACGAATCAATCGGTTTGACTCTAGGTCGCCGACGCCGTATAACGCGCCCCTTTAACGGGCCGTATAATGTATCAACTAGTTTAACCCTAGGCTGCTGACTTCATATAACGCGTTCCTTAGCCTTGTCGCCGGTACCGTATAACGCACCCTTTAACGCGCCTTATAATACATCCTTTTTATTACTAACGCCGTATAACGCACCTTGTATAATACGTAACCCCTACCGAATCCAATTTACCAGTCCTTATAAATACGAACGCCCTCGTAGCCTATAAAACTTCCCTCCTTTCCCTTTTATAACCTCGTTCTCCTTTACTATTCACCTTCTTTTATAATAATTTCACTTCTCCTTATTATATCTCAGCCACCAATTTTCGTTAATACCCTTTAATCCCTTTTCTTTACCTCGTTTTTATAACTGACATGTATAATAGGCTTAACGTAAGTTACGTTGCCGCCGACGCCCCTAGTAGAAATAACGAGCTACTCTGTAAGGTATATTACCCTATTACATACAAATACCTTATCGTTAAATACCTTTTATAATCGCCTTATGTTATAAACGATTTTCTCATCGCTAATAATAGTAAAGATAAAAACGAATTCTCTTTTTTATAAGTTAAAAAAGTTTATATATCGTATATTAACCCCTTTTTTAACCTCGACGTTCGTTTTATTTATATATTAGTTTTTCGAGAGTAAGGTTATCGTACTTATCGAAAGGTTTACAATAAGTTAAACTTATAAATCAATTTTATGAGGAATTTAACCGCGATTTTACCATTTTTCGTTATATATTTAAAAAAAAAATACTTACTTATAACCTTACTCGATTTACACGACCTCCTAAGCTAATTAGTTATTACGAACGAGGATAAACTTTACATTTTATCCTTTACGCGTAAGTGTTGAGGAGATATTCTGGGTTATTGACCCATTTTCACTCCCGTTTTTTTTAAAAAAAATTAATTAGTTTATCCGGTTTCGTGATATTATTCAGGTATAAGGAGTCTTTACCGTACCGGTTGTATAAGCTGTTACCCCTTTAGCTATACGTTTCCGTAGTCCCCTTTTTCCGGGTCCATCCTTTTCCAAGACTCTTTCGTTACCTTTTACGACATTGCCTATTTATAAAAATAAAACTCCTTCGGTTAACCATACTTTAATGCGTAACGTTTTTACTCCAACCTCTTTTAATTATCGTTATATATCCTTCCGTAATTTCGTTTAAATAGTTCAAATAATGTAGCTATTCAAGTTATATCTTTTATAATTAATATAAGTTAGGCTTTTAAAATGTAACGAACGACGTTCAGAGCCTAATTATATAAGCCTCGATTTTACCTATATCCTATTTACTAACACCAGCTAGAAACGAATTAATCAGGCCGACCGCGAATGGGTATAAAATCGTACCCGGGCCGACCGCGTCACCCGAGCCGACCGCGTCACCCGGAATCAAATTAATATATTACAATTTTTAGTAATCCGCCTTAAAAGTCGTTTTCCTCGTCCTAGCTCTCGCTCTACTCCTTCAACAGTTATCGTCGGCCTTTCCTAACACCCGTTCCTTTTTACATTATCCTCTATCCTCAATGTCGCTTTGCGTTTGTCCTACTTCCTATTAACCCCCTTCATTGGTACCTATTAACGCTCGTTATGCCTTTTATTTCCCTTCTCCTCCAACGTTACCCAATGACTGAAGTTAGTTATATTAGGGCTTTTAACGTTAATAATACCAATATTCGTTGAATTCTGATTATGATAATAATAAAAAATAGGTAAATCTTTATTAAGTCGTAATAACAATCATTTTATGGTTGAATATGTATTCGAGGAAATCGGGTAATATTTACCCAACCCTACTTATTATATTATAACCTCGTTTAATAATAAATTCTACCTTTTTCAACAAATAATATATTATTTCAAAGGTATTGCCGAATCGTCTTATGCTTATTATTTGATATAAATTTGATGTCAATGTTAAAATACCAAATTATTATGAACTCAAATATGTCCTCATTTCACCTTCAATTTATCCAAAGTCATGATATACTAGTAATTTTCCAGTATTTCTTATTCCGTTTCATTATAATATTTTTACTAAATTAATACAAAATAAACTTCGCCTCGTTTCGTCTTTATCGCGAGAATTTCTTAAAATTTTAATTCCTTATATACACACTTTTTACATTATTAGCGATTGAAACTGGTCCTGGACAAGTATCGGATAAAATTTACGAAAAACGAAGGAACGAAAACACCCGTTTAATCAAGTTTATGTAAAATATAAGTTATTTACTAAAAATATCTAAAACAATTTTAAACGGGTTCAAAATATCGATGACCTGGTATTAATCATAAAGCTAATCGAACTTTTTACCTAAACGGTTGGTTTTAATATTACGAAGACTTAGCTAAACTTAGTCCGCTATCTTATATTGCTTCTCCGAATATCGTCTACAAATCGTCGCTATTTTTATTTGCTATTAAATATAAGCTATCTTCGTCTAAGCTAACTGTCGGTAAGGTCTCAAGCCTTAGTATTCACGTTAAATAAGGTCTTCAGAAGAGTAATCGTTAGATTGATAGTTGTAGTATAAAGATAATGATGATCAGAAGCATCCAGAGGTGCACGCCACAGGTGAGGGGTTATAAGCTCTCACCCAGAGCGTACTACTCTGGAACGCCCCTTCTAGACCGCGTCACGCATGAGAGCGCAATCTTCAACGTATCACGTTATCATACACTCTGCAAGAGTGCAGCTTGCAGCGTTCCATGTTATCGTGCACGCTGCAGGAGTGTACCTTGCAGCGTAATGCACTGCTACCTAAATATACTAACTATAGTGATATATTATAATATACACACTAACTCTGCCCCTTTACATAAATAAACTAAAAATACAATAGTTTACCCCGCCAGATTAGTTAATGACTTCGTATCTCTGTTTACTATCAAAATAAGTAATATTTTATACACATTTACTAAATAGTTCGCGTTAAATCCGGTAATCATCAACTTCCGGTTAATTAACGTAAACTAGTAAACGGGTAAATATAGAGCCGAATTATATTGTGAAAAGGCGAAGACGATACATAAATACATTTAAACTTATTGGTTAACCCGTTTAATACCGTTATGTAAAAAAAATGATATATTATAAATAAAAGTTATTTGACTTTTACTAGAAAATATAAGGTCGTCTAAAATACACCAACCTAATCCGAACCGAAATTACTAATAATAAAGGCAGGAAATCCATAAAATTTCCATTGTATATTCCGGAAACGCTCCATATACCTATCGATAGTTATAAACCATATAGCTTTAAATTGGACGAAATTGAAAAGGCGATTCGTAATAACTAATAAATATCGGAAGCCACTCTTGGTAACTGGCAGGTCGATTATAAAGCCGACCAAAATATACGTCTTATATCGATTTGGGATAGAAAAAGGTTAAAAGAGACTTTGTCTTAAGGTATGATAAGGTTTAGTCCTATTATATTTCGTACATATTCGATATAGGCGTCGAATATTTTTAACTATCCCTTTTGAATAACAATCCCGTTAGAAAACGCGAAACAAAATCTTTTTACCTAAATAACCTATAATAGGTGAATCTCAGGTTTATTATAAGATTTTTGTCGTTAATAGTTTTAACATTCATGGTTATAAATGGTTATAGTAACGTAATACACCTTGCAATTTAATTTCATAATTTGTAATCTATATTAATTGTCTTAATTTAATTTGAAAACGCCTAATGCTTTCAGAAACGGCTAATAGGCAAACCTTATAAAACAAGTCGTTTGCTACTTTTTGATTTTATAAATCCGTTCATATACCCTGTCTGAAAACAAGTAGACCACTTAATGTTAACGATATTAACGGATTAAACGCGGGCCGGGTTTGTGACGCTACCGCCAATTCTGTCGAATTAAAATCCTTTCGCGTTATTTCCGGTAACGACCTGAGCGCGGGCCGGGCCCAGGGCGATTTGCCTTCGACGACCTTTCGACAACCTATGGCTTACTCTCGAGATATATATCGTCGCAACTTAGTAACTAAGCCTTCGTCTTGATAAAATCATTTATATAACCCGCCGTAATTTTTGTTCCCTTAATATATAAGCCCATTAATATTATATCCAATATAGTAATAAAAATAAGTTAAAAAACCCGTACTTGCGTTTTTTTAAATTCGGATTTATTTTATAATTTACGGGTTAACGTATATGGATGGGCGTCTTAAGTTTCAAGCTTTTACCGTAAGTGGTATTAAAAAACGAAAAGACTTCGGTTTATTTAGCCTAATGTTTCTAAACCAAACGTAGTAAAGAAAAATATTTTAATCCTTTATAATTCTTGAAAATCGTAAAGAAGGTACTAACATTACGTAATTAGGAAAACCACGCTTTGAAGTAAGATATTACCACGAAAAACTCCTTATCGTAAATAATATATTTACGTTTGGCATTTGTTAATCGTACGAAATAATAAGCTATTAACCTTAAAATAACATCCTTATCTTGTTACGATAAATTACTTTCTAACGCCGTTTTCAAATAGTCGGTTTTTACTACCATTTGCTAATTTAAATCCCAATATACCAAAATCGGAGCTGTAATAAAGTTATCCTTTAAGATTTGAAATATATATTCCTCGCGTTCCGTCCAGACCTAACGAATTTGTTACTTCTTTAATCGAACAAAATGATCTGCTATCTCGAAGAAATGACTAATAAAATCACGATAAAAGTTAATAAAACCTAAAAAACTTCGAACGTTTGGGATAATACGTAATAACTTTTATTCGCGAATTACCCGGATTTTTTCGGGGTCGACCCGAATACCTACCCCAACCATTATAATAAAAACTAGGTATTTTACCTCCTTAACCATGAAATCACACTTCTTGAAGTTTAAATTTAGTCACGTATTACTAAAACTTCCTTAAACCTCGCGAACTTTCGTTATATAATTCTATTTATACCGGAAAAAAAATTCAAAAGGTTGTTTCAGTACATTATAACGAAATTATCCAAAATATCTGCTATTATATAATTAATATACCGTTAAAATTTCGCCGGCGCTTCCGCTAGCCTGAAAGGGGTAGCCAACCATTTAAATAGCCTAAATCGCCTACCAAACGCCGTTAATTTCTTTTACTCGGATATAACCCAAATATAATAAAAGGCTGTTTTAATATCTAACTTCGTAAATTATATCGACTTCGATAATATATGTAAGGTTTCTTTAATAAAAAGAAAGGAAAAACGGTTTCACTCGGTAATCCCATTTAATACTCGATAATAAACATAAAACCATCATTCCCCCTCCGGTTTAAAAATAAGTAATACTGGCGTTACAACCGATAGAAAGCGTACCCGAACCTAGCCTTTATCTATTAATTTCATAACCTATCGTTAAAATTTTAAAAAAATAATCTCGTAACATTGAGTATAACGACTCCGAAAATCGTTATAAAAAAATTATTTTTGTTCGGTTTAATATGAATATAGTAATCGAATTTCCCTTTTTATGGGGTCAAAATTATATCCTTATCCTTATCGAATAGGTCGCGAAATTCTATTAATTTTAGTAAAAAACGTAATAAATGTTTTTCTTCATTAACCATAGTCGTCATCTTTATTTGTAAAATCCGCGTTATTTAATAGACGCCTAAAGTAAAAGTCAATCGAAATTCATCCCCCGTACATTATACCCTTTAATATAAACGTTTTATTAAATCGATAAAACCCGAATTTATTACGCTCCATATATCACCAGATACAAAACATATTATTACTATATTGATAATTGAATCTTTTTAACCCTACATTACTAAAAAAAACCGCCAATATTTAAAATTATCTATTAATATCGTATCTAAAATATCGCAAAAATTATATTCTGTATTATTCCATAAATAATATATATCAATATCGGGTTCGACTATTTATTAATATCTATACAAAACTTAGCTATTTAGGTTATACGTATATTTTACTGTAATCCAAATATCGTGTTAAAATTTTGAAAATATAATAACTGAATTTACTTTATTTTTAACAGTTATATTAAAGTTTTTTTCACAATATAATTACAATTACAATTGAAATCGATTTACATATCTAGAATGTATATATTATTAAACAATATAAAGATAAAATATAGATTATCGTTTATACGTATTTTAATTAAACTGAACTTTTTTATTCGATTTCATTATTATATCATTAATTTTATATAACCCTTCAACTAAACTTTATCTAGGAGTTAAGCTTTCTTCATCATAATTAATAGAAAACCTTACTTTATCTTTTCAATTTAAACCGTATATTCTTACATAAAAGGTAATAACGGACGAAGATCGTAACCGCGTTAGTAATAATCTAACGAACCATAACGTACGTAACTCCTCGAGGTAAGCTTAACCTGACGTTTTTTTTACCGTCGCTTACACTATCTTATGTTTTTGGTTTTAAACCCGTATTAAATGGGTTTGTTAAAATAACTTACCGCGGTATCGAAATAACTATCCGTAATTACCACGACTGTGGATACTACTATATACCCTCACAGATAGTATACATAGGCTAAAGGGCAGTGCACTGTATTTCAGGGTGCACTCCTGCAAGATGTACAATAACGTGTCATGCTGCAGGCTGCACTCTTGCAAGACGCAAAGTGCACTATGCATAAATCGGTCTGAAATTCTATTCCAAGCCGACGGCAATTCGTGGAGCGGTCTAGAAGAAGTATTCCAAAGTTATACGCTCTAGTTGAGGGCTTATAATCCCTAACCTGTAACATACACCTCTAGATACTCTTTTTTAAATTCTAATCTTTATATTTACTATACTAAAAATACCAATTATCTTAATTACATTTCTAAGTTTCCTTTTTACATAAATAGGTCTTTTAAACCCTACTGACACTAATTAATAACCGACTCGGTCGACTACAGATAGCTTAAGAAAAAGAGATAAGTATTCATTGAATACCTATAGCGGGATATTATAGCGGTACCGATTGTTTGTACTTTAACACTACGCCTTATAAGAATCATACGGGAATATGGAATTACGCGGGAGCGCCGAGAAACCCGAAGCGTTATAAGACTATAAAATCCGGAGTGACTTTAAAAAGATTAGCCCCATTCCGTCAACCGCCAACTTATATTAGCGCTTTAAACGATTAATCTGAGCCCTTTTAAAAGGCGTCTAATCACGTGTCAGGCTACGTAAATTAAAAAACTAAGTTTTTCAAAACCTTTTACTAAAATCTACCGGATACCAGGCCACGTAAGCCAAAACTACCAAGTTTCGGAACCTTTTACTAGGACCCACCCGATTTTCGCTTTAACTAACATCGGTTACACAAAAACAATCAACCCGATTTCCTCAGTCAATATCAATTACATACAAATAATCAACCCAATCACTATAATAAATATCGTTTGTATACCAAATAACCAACCGATCCCTCTACCAATTTCTGCTACGGTACGCTAATACGGACAAATTAACGTATAATGGAACGTACAATAAATCGACATTTCTCTTGCCTTGCCTAATTTCCCATATCCGCCCTATTTATTCTAAGTTTTCCCACGTTCGCCCTATACATTTTTAGTTTAATAATTGTAACGTTTTAAGTTTTACTAGCTACTTAGTTAATGTAACGTTACCAATGCTAACAAACCTAATTTAAGACTCTTAACTAATTTTTAATTACGCCTCGCTTACGTATTATTTAAAATTTATTTACGCTAAGAAGCGTTAGTAAACTTTTTTTCGACTGCTTTAATTACCTTATTTCATTTTATATCCACTACGTTACCCCGAAATTCAAACTACCACGAATTACCTTTTACATGCATATAATAGCCCCACCAATAATAGATTTAATAAAAGCTAACGACTATATAGACTACTTTTTCACACACAACTTTTTCCGAAACATTATCCTTAGACGTTTGGACCTTAACCTTTGGAATGATAAAATCAAGGCCCCAAGAAAAGATTTCGACCCTTATACCATGAATAAATATATTACGAATATAATTTACAATTATTACATTAACGATATTCAAAGACACGAACTATTCTAAGACTTTATAAAAAAGACTTTGCGGACTAGACGTTAGATATGTAATAAATGGTAAATGAATAAGTCGAAAAAATCCTACGTAAATAATTACAAAGTAAAGGTATTAATATACTCGATGAAAGAAATAGCCGTATCATAAAAGCTTTGTTCGTAACGACCCAGCTTATATATATATCTAAATAAACGGATTGAAAAGGTACGAAAATATATTTTGTAAAAAAATACTAACTGTAAAAGCAAAAGGAATACCTATAAAAATAAATCCCTAAAAAACCACTACAAACTACGATATGGCGTTCGTAAAAACTGGGCGCCCGACGAAAATCAGAAATAAAAAAATTAATAGAAAAAGAGAAGGCATTATAACGATTATCTAGAAAAAATATCAAATACAAAGCCTTTTTAAAAAGAAACTTTAAACCTATACAAAGAAAAAAATACACCCCGAGTACTAGAAACAACCCACTTAACTATAACAAAATCGGTCGAAACACAGATAATAACCCCCTCCAGAAAATAATAATCAGTCGGAATACGGAAAACACTCCAATTCAAGATATAACAAACGGTGTAAAACGATAATACGTACCGTACGGACTAATACCTTTCAACCACGGCCCCTACCGCGACCTCCTACTACATCGCTTCCCCACGGATAAAAGCGACTTTACGAAGCTAACCAACTTTACCAAGCTATAGGATAAGGATAACAACTATAATAGTAAGCTATACGACGTACTAGATAATAAGATACGTGTTATAATTAATATATATATAAAATTAAATATTAAGCTATTACAATTCTATGTTATCCTACCCGGTATACTTTCCGGAAAAATTAAGGAATGGTATATATACCACTTTACATAAGTAAATATATTAGCCAAGTGCTATAACTACCTTAAGTCACACTTTAATACCGAGAAAAACCACGAGTTATACGACAAGGACCAAAATAATACGACGTGAAAATCTATGAAAAACCAATAGGAAAATGCCGATAAAACCCCCCCAGAACACCTTTGCCGCCTTATTAGCAAAATTCCGAAATTATTAAACAGCCTTCAGACCGGAATATAAAGGCGATAAACTATTTATTTAAATAATAGCAAAAACCTGCCGTAAAAACTTAGATTTCGTCGTTACACTTTTCAAATTAAAAAAGAACTTGGAAACATTTTGTACAAGCCTTAAAATATCGTTCGAAACCTTTATACGCCAGCAAATAAGCCTTGGATTAGCATTCGTAACTAATAAAATAGGAAGCGAAACCTAAATCACTAAATAAAATCTTACCGAAATAATCCATTATGTTTTAGACCAGAAGTTTAAGGTTTATTCGAGGTAAAACTAAGGCTTAAAGTACAGGTATTAAGAAGAAATGCCCGGTAATAAAAGCTGAAGACGATTATTCGAAAATGGAAAAAATAAACCGAAATTACAATAATACTTGCGAAGAGATATACGACGCCTTATAAGTTTGCAAAAACGTTGTATAATATACGGCAAAGTCGGCTACTAGTTTATAAATCACCCCGCCCACGACCAAATTCGAACCAAACGACAATTTTAAACCGATTACCTACCCGAGAATCGGATCAAAACCAATTTTACAACATACGTAACCGAATACAAAGGCACTAATAACGAATTTAATACCTATTTTTACGATAATATATCCGAAAAAGACGGTTACGAAGACGATAATGCCTATTTATTAACCTAAAACAACGAAACCTCCCACCCTATTTTTACAAGACTACAAAACGCCTCTTTAAATATATCGCAGAATTAAATTACATAAAGGAAGTGTTCAACGCCTATATAATGTTACAATTTACGTTATTTAATAGGTACGAAAATAGGTTTTAGGGTATTATACCTAATATTGAAATAACCGAAATTTTGACGGCCGGAAAGCGTTAATTTAATGTGCTTACAGCGAAATTTCCAAAGTTTTAGTTAAACCACATAGGAAAATACCGCAAATTCTTATTTGATAAAGGCAAGGTGTTTTCGCTTGGAATTGATCATTGTAAATATATGTTTCGGACCGGTTAAATTTTATGTAATAATCTTTAAAACACTATTTTTACTTTTACTAATTGATATAAATAAGATCGTAATCTAAATCTATAATATAATCAACTAACTTATTTATGCCTTAAATAGTATATCTGTACCATTTCGACTTAAGTTCGACTACTTGTAGTTTTTTTCTTCAAAAACACGTATAATCGAAGTCGTTTACTTAATATAGCAGGAATTACGTATATTATACCGACTTTTCAGATACCCGATTACAAAACGCCTTTTACGCCTATTTTATACTGTAAACCATACAGATATAGGAAAAAGCGCACTTCAAGTTATCGAAAAGTTTTACTATAAGTACTAGCTACAATTACAAATACTACGACGGTTTAAATTCCATCTTTAAAACGATATAAACTTTAATTACGAAGTGATCGTTAATATTATATATTTAAACAGCCAACCAGTTCTCCACGTCGTTGACGCAACAACATTGTTTTAGGCCGCTAAATTTGTACGAAAAGTTTCTGTTACAAACTATTAGGATACTTTAATTAATCATTGGTTTAAAGTTTACTTCGAGCCTTCTAACTGGATTATATATGACGTTAATATGGCCTTCGGTTTTGCCGAATAACGTACTAAGACTCAGATAAGTAGTAATAAGTATAGGAAAATCTTAGTAAAAGCTTTATAAGATATTAAAAAATATAAACGGTATTACGAACCGTTAAAAAAGCTTATATAGTATTATTGGAAAAGCTAAAGGATAGCAGCTTTAAGGAATCTATCTTTTAGATAATGATTAATGCCGTTAACAACACTTTTGGCCCGAATAAACTTATCCCCACACTTTTCGTTTCGATACTTACCCGAGGATCCATACAAACTCTACACCATTACTATTTACGGTATAAAAGGCTAATGCCGTGGCAAAAGCTATGGCAGCTCTACGATTACTACGAAAAAAAAACGACGTATCTAAAAAGTGAGCTATAATAAATAACACATGTAACTCTGATATTTTAAATTTTCCACTATAGTCTAAAGTTTCAATTGAAAAATAAAAAATAAATAGGCTAAACCTTAGAAAATCAACGGGTTTAAGGGCCATAATATGCTGGTTAATCTTCCAAATGACACAAATTCATTTCGATAAACAATAATATAATTACAGGAAAAAAGTAGAAAAAATCGGCTAGAATCCTTAAGACGACTAAAACCGCTTATACACTACCCCCCAAAACGACAGAAACGACTAAAACCGCCTATACGCCACCACCTGAAACGACGAATTTAACCCGACTCCGTATCCAACTTAGGCTTCAAAATATAATTTCACCCCGACCACACCAAACAAAAACGGTATATTTACGCTGATATCATAAAAACCTCGCCGTCGAGGATGAGATTTCGGTTAGAAAACGAAAAAACGCCCTAGAAACTTTACAATAAACTTCTTTATCACGTAAAAGAAATTGATAAACCGCGAACTTAGCTAAAAACTTCGCTATAAAAGTATCATTACCACCATAGGTACCCTATTCGAATGATTTACAAAAATAAAGATTTTAACTTTAATCGACTAAGGCATCTTTCGCTTTAAATAATTCAACCGTACTATTTATGGTACTTACAGGATTTTTTAACCCGTCTCGTCTATAAGGTAAAAGATAAAACGAAAAAACCGTACGAAAAAACTCGCCTAATTATCAAAGGTTACAACGATGAAGGCAAAAAGAATATTATAACCTAATCATCCACGTTATAACGGGCTAAATACCGCCTGATTCTTATATTTACAACCTTCCTTAATAAACCGTATAATCTATATATTGAACTCCAGGACATAACACAAACTTATATATAATATAAGAAACAGTCAAAACGGAGAATCTATGCAAATATACTAAAAGACCTTAAATAACACTACCCGATTAAAATAATCCTACATATCTTAAAACCTTTTTACGTCTTAGCTAAAACCGGTATATACTAATATAATATTTACTAAAAGCACTATAAGAAACGACTAGATAACTAACTTTACCTTTAACCTATACCTATTAATATCGACTACCCATTCGAAGAGCTTTATATTTACGAAAATATAAATAAAAGATACTCTAACCTTATGTAACGCCTCGTTTTCCGCGTCTGAGAAAAGGAAACTTGTAAAAGCCGACTTAAAATCGAAGCCCAAAACCTACCTATTACAGGACAATATAATCGATTTTAATAGTGCCACAATTATACTCCGAAACGGCATTTTGGGACTTGCGTAAAAAGGACAGCTGGATAAGGTAGCTCTTGTCGTCTTGAATCACGTAAAACAGGCCGACAAATACAAATGCTAGCGCGTATGCGAAGCTTAGATTACGTTTATAATACAACTAAAGGCGGTATTCGATCTTTCGATCACTGTATAATATTGAACCGACCCAACGGACGATATATATAAGATACTTAACAAATGCCTTTCATGGCAAATATACAATCCAAAGCGAAGATTATAATATATACCGCTAAATATATGTATTACAAAGCTATTTGTTTTTACTAACGACTCTTTTACTAATAATAACGATTACAACTTACAAATAGGCTTTATCTTTGTCCTTGGTAACGAATTACTGACTTGAAACGACTTTACACTCCGTGAAAATATTGTTTATTAAAGCTCTATCAAATAAAAAAAGATTACGAGGAACGTCCTCGCTTCCAAGATCTACGGTATAGTTGGAGGCTTCGATTTGGGTATAACTATAACGATAATAATCCGGATAATTATTTCCAACCTTAATTTACGCCCTATCCCTCTAATTATTTACGCTAACTCTTTTTCGCTTTATAAATGCCTGGTTAAATTAGGTATCACGAATGAAAAACAACTAATAATCGATATTATAGCTTTACGCAAGTTGTACGAACGCCGGGAAATCGAAAAACCCAGATAAATTAATAATAAGTTAAACCTTATAAACGCGATGATAAAGGCAATACTAAACGGCACCCTAAAAATACTTATATAGATAAGTACGTTGTTTATTAATGTTATTTAAAAGGTTTTCCAACCTTAATAAGCCGCTATACCGATTTATAACAACTTAAATCGGCTGATCTATGTTATTCGCTCCGATCCATATTTTGCTTCTGCCCAATACAACTATTTGTATCAATTTTAGCGTATTACCTCTTTTATTTTCCCATTTACCGATTTTCGACACCTTAAATCGACCTATTAATATTATTCGCGCCAACTCATATTTTACCTCTACATAATATGATTGTTTTCACCTATTCTAACATATTGCCTTTTTTATTTTACATTTTATATCACGTTAATTACTTTTAACTTTATTTGTAAAAGACTATAAAATTACTGTATAACGTATTACATTATGGCCGGATACGCTGGCCCGGTCGAAAAGGAATCTATCCATTACTAAAGGAAAAGGGCTATACTACCGCGTCCCTACCATTCTCCCCATCGCTTTCCCCCTTAATATTAGCGCCACCGCTATTACCGTCAAAGAAATTATTAACGTTAACGAGGATATAGCCCTACAACTTATTAGTTATACCCTTAAGCAAAAGTATAAGGGAGAGATTAAATTTTTTTCAACGACGTATAATAACGCCGTCGAACTCGCCTATGTAATACATACGTAAACCCCGTTTCCAGGCGGCGACGACGGCTTCTGTCTCTCTGGTCCACCGGTTAACGCCTACTACTAATTAGTATCGGCTTATTTTAATTACTTAAGGTGATTTTTTTTAGATTCGCCCTAAACAAGTATTTTTACCAGAAAATGTTTTGGGATTCGATTAAAACTTATCAGAGAGCTGGCGAGCGCGTAATACGGCCTCGGCATACGGCATTAAAACCACCGGAATGGGGGCATACGAGTTACTAATTCGCTCATAACGGTGGTAACATGCCAAGCGACCTCCGCTTTTGTAATAATCGCCAATAAACTTGCCCGCAGCCACGGACGCGACATACGACACGCAGGGCGTGTTTATTAACGGCTTAAGGCTACGGACTCGGGTACGCTGTTTTAACGCTTAACGCATTAAAGAGGCCTTACAACGTACTCTAACGATACAAAGTTCGAGGCGGCGGAAAAAATCCGCCTCATACTCTTTATTTATAAAAAGGAGGGTTAAAAACTAGTAAAAGAAAGGCTTAAAATATACATACCCTAATGTAACTGCGCTAAGCTACGCTTACGACGTAAAGGAGCCCCTACGGGTAATGAGGTCTTTACCCATAAGGAGAGGGTAAGGTTTATAACCTTAAAAATCCCTCGCTCCTCCCCTAAGCTAGGGAAGGGGGAGTGAGAGAGGAGGGGGGAGAAGGTCGGCATGGCGGCGGCGGGGAGGGGCGAAGCGGAAGTGGCGACTAGGCTAAACGGTGTAGGGGCGGCGTGGTTGGGCGGCGTAGCGGCGACGGGGTTTAATAACATAACGGCGAGTAGCGTAATGGGGGTGGGCGGCGTAACAACAATTAAAGAGATTAAGCCTGACGAAGGCGAGCTGTTACTACTAGTAGTAATAGTGATGTTAGGGGTGGCGGCTACGGCGGCTGCGGCGGCGGTGAGATGCCGACGCTCTCGCGCCAAACGACGCCTAACAATCCTATTCTTATGTAGTATCTATTCGGGAATTAGGTTAGTACGTATATAAGCCAAGTAACCTACATATTAAGACAACTTGGTTTGGTTAGGTAAATCAAAAGTTAAATTAAAATAGGAACTTACATTAGCTAAAACTACGCGCCTTTAACAAAAAAAAAGAAATGAAGTTTTTCATGAAGCGATGGCGATACATCTTTTTATTCTGACTTACCACGTGATTCTGTAATCACCCTACGCAATCACCCCTATGCAATCACTACTACGCAACCACCCCTATTAAAAACAACGAAAGACGCCATTACCAACCATATCGCCTCTATTTAGTTACACCAACTAGGGTTGACTTACAATCACCACCGCGGCTAGACTTTACTAATCCTAGCCGAACTTGTTAATTTGGACCTTTTGTGACTGATACGTCAATAACACTATCACTACTACTAATTTGGACCTTTTTCGACTAATATAATAACAACACTGTCACTACTACTAATCTGGACCTTTTACAATTCAATACGATAACAACACTGTCACTATTAGGCTATAGGTACGAAGTATACAAGGAACAAAAAAAGATTACCTGTGTAAATACTACTATATACCCTTACAAATAGTATATATAGGCTAAAGAGCAGTACACTATATTACAGGGTACACTCTTGTAGGGTACACGATAACGTGTTACGTTGCAGGCTGTACTCTTACAAGACGCAAAGTACACTATGCATAAATCGGTCTGGAATGCTATTCCAGGCTGACGGCAATGCGTGAAGTGGTCTAAAAAAAGTATTCCAAAGTCATACGCTCTGGGCGAGGGATTATAAGCCCTCACCTGTAACGTACACCTCTAGATACTTCTTCTTGATCCTAATCTTCATCTTTACTATACTACAAATACCAATCATCTTGATTACTCTTCTAAGTTACCTTTTCACGTAAATGGGTTTTTTAGACCCTACCGACAACGACCCTTTAATAAAAACACTTGAAAGACGTAAACCCCTATTATAATTATATTAATATTTAGCCGTCAAATTTTTACGGATTTCGTTGATTGACGATTAAAACGCCGTTTTAAATATAAAAACTTCAACTCGTTGGTAAGTTTACAAAATCTTTTCAAAGTTACGATATATTTTATACAGCTAACATTTGCCGTAATAAATTTGTCGCGAATACTTAACGATACATTAAAACGTAGTGAATTACACTTTACGGCCGAAAATCAATTTCAACCACCCATTTAAATTAAAAGGATTTCGAATTTTATAGCGAATAATACCCATAAATCTTTATTACTTATAACCAAACCCTTTAATTCGACTAATACCCTATCCGCGCGATAAGGGTCGTTAAAAACAGCCTTGATATAATCGAAAAATTTCCCTATATTTTATATAACTTCGTGTCCTCCGGTTTTGTAATACGCTATAACCGCTTGTTTTACCACCGTTGTATAATATCCCTATATGTAAAGAAACGTATATCGACCTTTTCTAATCCATATATTATTTGATTTTAATATAAATTCGATGGTTTCACACGTCGCCGCCTATACAAAAACAAATCCGTTGAATAATGATTAATTATATCGGGTTCGCTTTTCCTAAACCAGTAAAATACTAATATAAGTTGTAATTGATTCGGTTTTGAGTAATTCAATTTTAATTATGAATTAGGTAAAATTTAATATAAAATCGATAATTAAAACCGATTAATTTAGTTATTATAATGATTTTATAGCTTATATGATATAGCTTATGGTATTTTATCAACGAAAAAAATTAGCTTAGATCGGCTTTAAAGGGGTAAAAAGTATATTTATAAAGGTGGAGGATTAAGTATTCGCTGACGGCGTATCCTTTTCAATAATGTTAAAGTTTAACGTAAAATTATTAACGTTTACTATTAATTCGTTTAATATAGATAATATTTTTTCGAAAAAATAAAAAATAAACTTTAATAGTATATTATAATTCGACTTACGATAATGAACCAAATAGGTATTAAATAGGGTTTACTATCAAGGTATTATGGAAAACTAAAAAAAAATTACCGTAAATTACTATGTAAAACTTATAAGCATAGCTAATACCCAGCTAATACTCAGTTCGTTACGTGTTTTTACGCGTACCATACACAGATCGTGCCCGGTTCGCACCCGGCTAGTGTCTAGCCAACGCCCAGCCCGTTACGTATCCTTATGCGTACCGTACACGGATCGTACCCGGTCTGTACCCAGATCGAGCCCGGATCGGATACTACATATCCCATTACATGCACAGTCACATAACCTATAGACTCAATGGCTAATAGCCTGAGTCCATAACATTACGAGCTTTCCCGCTGGTATATGTATGTATCTTTCATGTTAACGAGGGTTATACTATACTAGCTATATACTGGGCACTGCACGGTAATAGTAAATCACAAAAAAAAAGATTTTAACGTTCAATCTGTGCTTGATAATTACGAAGGGTAAAGACTTCATTATCGTACGTATATAAATTAACTATATGTTTTTTCCCTAAAAATATCGGATTTGTAACAGCGAAATAACGTGTTATCAAAAATTTAGGCTTTTGGAAGTTTAAATTGATCGAAACGTTGGCTAAAGGTATACAACTTGACTTCAATAGATTGTTAATATGTATTTATAGTGTTAAGGTTGAATATGATACTTATATTAGCTTACATTTAAAAGGGTAAGATATGAACCTAACGATTATCGATTTGGTAATGAGGTAGAATTACTAAAATACTTAGAGTAAAGAGGCCTTACGGTTTATATTATGACTTTATGCTAACTTAAAACATCGTACTATCCATCTATTACAAAATAAGTATATGATTTATAAAATAGTAACTTTAAAAAGGTAAATAAAAGGATTTAGTTGTAATTAGACTATTTGAAAAGACGTATCAATATGATTCGGTAAATTTAATTACGGAGAAGTTAATATTTTTTTAAAATGGTTCGTTTGTTAATAATATAAACTCTTTATCGTTAATCGTGATTTTCATAATGTTTGTCCACGAGGAGAAGCTTAAATGATAATTTACAATTACTAGAAACTTCTTATACTAGATATCCATTAATTATCAACATATATTACAAAGAGTATCAATCCTAAAAGTTTATAATATAATGGCCAACTTTAATATTGATATATTAATTAACAGTACCTTCAAGATTATTACTCAATAGTCAGGACTGCTTTCAATACCTATGATGTTATATATAAACTACTGAAACCTTGACTAATTTCTATCGAAATTGGGTATAACTAATGACAAAAGTTTGATAATAGACGTAATAACTTTAAGGGAAGTATATAAAACCTGGAAAATCAACGAATTCTGGTAAATTAACGGCAAAGTTAACTCTGTTAACGTGATAATTAAATCCACGCCTAATAATGCTCTGGAAAAGTTTGTGGACAGTAATATGCTAACTGTACAGATTGAGGGCTACGTAAATCGCCCGATAAGTAATTTAAAGGAACAGGGATACTTTGGTAAGCATAAAAACAATTAGGGTTAGTATATTGATAGTAATAGTCGTAAAGTAAACACTGGTAATATTAGTAGGTTAAACTACTAAAAAAAAGGTACGTAAGTGGTAGAATACGTAATTCGTATGAGTTTATAGCGAAAGACCTGTGTACGGGATTTAAGGAATGAAAATCTCCGAGATGAAAAAAAAAGCCGTAATTGATGTTAATTACAGTGCAGATTAATTGGAATTGATAGAGGTTTAGCTTGTTAATCAAGGAGAGATTTTAAAGGTTTCCATCATTTAGTGACCGGTTACGCTAGCGTATAGATACAAAACAAAAAGCCGCCAGTATTGAAATAACATTTAAATGTAGTATATTTAAGTTAACTATACTTACGGTTAGTTGATTGTACTTATTACAAATTGATAGCAGTTTATGAAATTAATTGCAAGTATAGTATAGTAGGTGCTTATTTTAAAGTGGGGCATAGGACAAAGCGTTTGGCTATATAAATTAGCATGTAGATCGGCTAGCGGTCTACCAAACTTAGAGCTTGTAACTCATCCATCACAAACAATTTAAATGCAGCATCAGTTACTTCGACCACAGTGATTCGAATCGACTACGTTGCAATGAAAGGCCTATGTCTATAGGCAGGCCTACCAATAGAAGGTATATTTTGGATATTATCTGACAGGTATTTTTTAACATAATGATATCAATTACATGTAAAACTTCCAAAAGAACACTCCTTATTCCTGAATTTACCACATATATGGTAGAAAATTAGGCAGTTATTTTTCTTGCATAACTCTGATTTTACTGTTTACTTTATCCGAAATAGATTATTTTAAATGAAAATGTTAAATTTATATGAGGTTATTGGTAAAGTTTGTAAAAAGTCTTTGTAACGGATTTGATAATAATGATAGCTTATGGTGTACAAGCCGACAGATAAATAAAAGAAGAATTATGTTATCGAGCTGGTTTTTTATTATTTCATAACTAAATATTCCAAGTAATATAAGGTTAATATTATACTAGTCTTATAATAAAACCTTAATAATATGTAATCGTACACCCTAACAACTAAATTTTTCGATTATCTGTTCGGATTTAAATTTATAAGACCAAGGCATATTCTCATAATAATTTTACTATATAAAATGGAAGAAATTCATTTTATATGAGAATATTTACGACACGATACAACGTTGACAATAGATATTCTTATTATTAAGGTAAAAACGCGATAAGATCAAAATTGTTGTTGATTTGAGTTTTTTATAGGTGATAAAGTGTAGTTTAAGTTAGGAAAAGCCTATAAACCACTTTATAAATAGGGTAAGTCGTTGCTATCATATATAGAGTTATATACAATTGTGAAAGAAGTTAATAGTTTAGCTTTCGGCAAGATTTCTGCCTATTTATATAAATGTAAAAAGTAGAAGAGTAAATGTAAGATTAGTAGTATATTTATGATAGATAGCAGAGAGAAGAGGTATCTAGAGACTGTATGCCGTAAGTGAAATCTTTTAAGCTTTCACTTGGAGCGTGGCACTCTACCGTGCACTTTGTCAATGCCCCTTTTGGAGCGTGGCACTTTACTATGCACTTTGCCAATACTATTTCTCAGGCGTGACACGTTATCATATACTTTGCAAGAGTGCACCTTGCAGCGTGATACGTTACTATGTACTTTACAAGAGTATACCTTGTAGTATGACCGCTTATTATCTATAGAGATATATAATTATATTTATACAGGTAATCTTTTCTTTCTTCGATACGTTTCGTATCCGTAATTCGGTAGTAATAGTGTAATTTGTTAAAGGTTCCAATTAGTAGTTTTGATAACGACAGTGGTTATAATATAATTAGTTTAGAGTCCTAATTAGTAGTTTTAGTAATAATTGTAGTTATAGTATAATTTGTTTAAGGCCCTAATTAATTGAGATAACGATAACATTATAGTTGGTAGCAGGAGTATTGTAAGTTTCGAATAGTTAGTCGGAAAGGTTATTAATCCCTTAATGGGTGTAATTATGGAGGTGTAATCATTGGTATTACGTATTTTAAGGTTAATATAAAAATACATCGTTATCAATCCAGGTAAAACTTCTTTCTTTCCCGTTTAATGACGTATCTATTAATAGGTCTGCATATAGATGTAGATCTTTCGTTGCAACGTATTCGATTCGAATTACTGTAGTCGAAGTAAGTAGTGCTGCATTGAAATTGGTTGTGGTGTCGATTGAGTGATAAGTTCTAAGTTTGGCAGACCGATAGCCGGTCTGCACGCTGATTTGTATGGCTAAAAGCTCTGGCCTATACTCCACTTTGAAGTGGGCAGCTACTGCACTATACTTGCAGTAGAGTCCCACAAACTGCAGCTAATTTTCAGTCAGTACAATCAAGTAAACTAATAGTTTAATTGATTTAACTTTATAGTATTTGATTATTATTCCAATAGTTCAAATATTAAGTTTAAGTCGAATAAATCCTAACAAAGGGGTTCGAAACTTAATTGCTTACATAGTGAACACATAATAAAATGCTTTCTAAAAAGTACACAGATACATTTAAAAAGTTAATTGAGTTAACGAATAGAGTAACAGAGAATTTAATAATTAAGAGGTACTAATTGAATTAAAAGTTTTGTACTAAAGTGTTTTTTTTAAAGTTACCTTGGGTTTTATAGTTTTTTTACGTTTTGGGTTTTAAAGGTATTCCTGCGTATTTTCACATTCCCGTATATTTTTTTAATAAGTCGTAGTATTAGAACATGACGTAATTGGAACCATTATAATATCCCACTATTAATATTTAAGTTAAGTTTGTCTTTTATTTCCCAAACTATTTATTATTAATCGAATAAGCTACTAATTAGTATCGGCAAGGTTTTTACCTATTTACGTAAATGTAAAAAATGAAAAAGTTATTATAAGATTAGTTGTATGTTAATGATATATAAAAAGGAAAAAAAGAATCCATATAGTGCACGCCTCAGGTAAGAGCTTATAATTTTTCACTCGGAGTGTAGCACTCTACCGTATACTCTATCAATACTCTTTCTGGAGCGTGGCACTTTACCGTACACTTTGTCAATTCCCATTCTGGGGCGTAGAATACTATCTTGTACTCTGTAAGAGTGTACCTTTCAGCGTGACATATTACTATGCACTCTGTAAAAGTGTACCTTATATTATAACCGTTTATTAGCTTTAAAATATATAATTATATCTATATTAGCTTTTACCTTAGAATTTACACTCAATTCGTATGTTTATCTGATTATTAGTATTACTTACTTGTTACTTTGTCGAAACCTTACAAACAATACGTTTAAAAAAACTGTATTATTGTAAGAACCAATTAAATACAAAGACGATATATCGAACATCTAGAATTAGGAAGTGGAACGCATATTAATTAAACGAGTAGATTGCCGCCATCGTAAAGAGGATTAGGTACAATATCTTTTCAAACGAAAAATATTTACAGCTTGCAACGATAAATGGAAACTAGTATAAAAATTGAATTGTTCTTACTTGATTAAAGTATTTAGGAAGCATAATGTTAGAAGAGTTGTTACTAGCAAAGATTGACTGATGTAATAAAGACACAATTTTTTTTTCTTTTGGTTCCCAGAATTTATTGTACCAGGGGTAGTAATTGCCTACTTTCTTTTACTTTCTCACGAGACTGCCTTTTCTCGAGACTATCTACTCATGAGTTATTTTTCTCATGAGTAATTATCATTATGATGGTCTAGTAGATTCTTACCTTTACTTTAATCTATACTTTAAAATACAATCCGGAATACTATAATACGTTTAAACATACAGATAGCATAACAGACGTATCCAATAAATAATCTTGTAATGTAACAAAAAAAATTAAATATATAAAGTAAAGTTTGATGTTATAAAATAAATGTTATTTGTCGTTAAAGTTGATATTTATTGTAAGGGTCTTTGGCTTAATGGATACGATAATAATAGTAAGAACAACTTAATCGTTTTTCAAGTATAAGGGTCTTCGTAACTTAGTAATAACTATATTAACGATTTAAATTTTCTGATGGTTAATCTCAACGTTTATATTTAGAAAGAATTTGATAATTTATTTTAGTGTTTTTAAGAACAATGTCGTCGCTACCTTTAAACTACTAGATAAAATCAACAAAATCCAAAAGTCTTCTCTAATTACTACCATAAAAAAAACGTAACTAATATAGGGATTTCGAAAAAAAACTTTTTTTACCATATAATTACACGAAACGTAACCAGAAACTAGATTCTTTTTCTGCGTAACTAATATATAATTAATCTAATAAAATGATCAGTATAAATAAGCCTTTAGATGGTGTAAAGTTGTCGATTCGAATAGGTCGAAGTAATAGTAATATTACGTAGTTAAATAATTGATATTTATTCTAAGTTTGACAGACTTCTAGCTAATTTATACATTATTTTTCATAACCAATTTCTTGGATCGTGCCCTACATTAAACTAAATACTATAATTTAATGAGCCAGCGGTTGTACAGTTAAGTTTGACCGTACTGCAGTTGAAAATTATTACAATACTAGTCGTTAAAAAACCTACGAAAGTTATAGAAAACGCGAACATTGCGATCAAACTATTCAACGATGTTTTAATTGAAAATATATTAGCTAGCGATATTAGTCAAGTATTTCCTGATAGAAATTTCGTTTCCATTTTTATAATAAAGGTTTTCGCTATAATACTCAACGAAAAAGAGCTTAAAATCTTTAATTTCCTTTTATTCGGTATTTTCAACAGCCATTTTGATCTCTTAACTAGCAGTTTAATATTGGTTAAAATGGGGCAAGGATTAAACGATTTGAAACTAACGATTCTCCACATAATATTAACGTGTTTATATACTTAAGAATTCAAAAATCTTGGTATTTGCATTCAAAATAACCATCTTAAAGTAGTTGGTAATTTATTTAATAAGCAATTTTACAATATAGGGGAGTGAAGGATTGATGTAAAAATTAAGTTCAAAAGTTATTTAAAATTGAAGTTATTATTTGTTGTAAATAATTTAAACTCTATGATTTGCAATTATAATAATAGTAACAACTTATATTGTAATAGTAGCAATTGCAACTCAACCTTACTATAAGTAAATTAACTTTACCAACTGTAAGTTAAGTGTATTGTTTTATGGATTTACTGTAAAGTCAAGTACAGTATGCTCTGACTTCACACAGGGTATAGACCAAGCAATTGGTTATATAAAATAGTGTGCAAACCAGCTAGCGGTTTGTCAAACCTAGAACAATACAATTCACCACTTGACCAATACAATACTACTGTTACTTCGATCACGTCTCGAATCGACAACATTGCAACATCTAAAGCCCTACTGACAACTTAGCTGTTTGCCAACTATAAAGGTCCTAGTAACTTGGTAATCGATTTTCAACGATTTAAACCCTTTAATAGTTAATCTTAATACTTTATTCTAAAAGAGTTTAATAAAAATTTCTTAGTATTATTAATGATGATATTGTTGCTATTTCTAAACTGCCGTAAAGAATAACGTAATCTAAAAGTATTTTTAACTCATTGCTGTGACAACTAACACAATTAGTAAAAGCCTTTCGCCAAAAAAACTTTTTTTACCTTATAATTATACAAAACATAACTAGAAAATAGCCTTTTCTTCTTTCTAGCTCATCTATACTTAATATAATATGCACTGATCAGTGTTGATAAGACTGTAGACGTTGCAACGTTATCAATTCAAAATGTGGTCGAAGTAATAGTAGTATTGCAAAGGTCAGGTGGTGGATTCTTGTTTCTCCAAAGTTTGGCAGACCGCTAGCCGGTCTGCGCACTACTTTGTATGGTCAATTGCTTGGCCCGTGCCCCACATTGAATTGGGCACTCTACTGCAATTGACTTGCAGTCAGTGCAGTCAACTTTGACTGCACTGCACCTGAACGCTAATCCAACAGGTACCACCACATATATGTTTTCTCTTGGAGCGATCGTCGAAGCACTTGGGTGAAGCCCACTTCGCAATACCTACTCCCTATATATAATCTACAGCATCATTCCCCATAGGAGAATGCTCACATCAGCACCCAGAGCAGACGTTCTTGTAATCGTGGAAGTCACTTGTACAAAGCATTTGTGTAACAGTTGGTGGGCCCCAATACGGTATTTATTAGTCATCTGCGGAGAGCCGTGCGGCGAGGCTGAATTCGAAAAAATTGGTTGCGCACGCTTGGCGCAAAGCCCAGCAAGCAACAAACACACTCGCAGCACTTCATTGACTGCATGACTTTTCGTGATCCGGCGAACACAACCACGCAGACAGACCTCTCACCGTCGCGTCACGCGCTGTGGCACAGCATCCATTCATTCTGGAGGTCTTTCTCGGGAGATTCACCAGATTCCCATCCCGGAGCCGTCCGGCTCGGCAAAGAAGACTTCTTGCGACGTTGCCCCGGGCCTTTGCGACGACCATGGCGTCCGAAGCAGCAGCAGCAGCAGCAGCAACAACAACAGCAGCAGCGCCCCCGGCCGCAGCACAGTCGAAGCCGACGAAGCTACACGGCCGGGCTTTCTATGAGAGCATAGGGAGTCCCAAGTACATCCTCGCGCCGATGGTGGACCAGTCCGAGTTTGTCCGTCACCTTTTGCCTGCCTGCCTGCCTGCCTGACTGACCGACCGGTGTGCGCCACAGGCCTGGCGAATGCTCACGCGCTCCTTCCTGCCCGAGCCCGAGCGGTCCTCGATCCTCGCCTACACCCCCATGTTCCACGCGCGGCTCTTCGCCGAGAGCGCGAGCTACCGCGACGCGCACTTCCAGCCCACGCGCGCGGCCGCGCCCTTCCTCGACGGGCACCCCGCCGCCGACCGCCCGCTCATCGTCCAGTTCTGCGCCAACGACCCCGCCGCCCTGCTGGCCGCCGCCCGGCGCGTCGCGCCGCACTGCGACGCCGTCGACCTCAACCTCGGCTGCCCGCAGGCGATCGCGCGCCGCGGCCGCTACGGCGCCTTCCTGCAGGAGGACGCCGCGCTGGTGCAGCGGCTCGTGCGCGCGCTGCACGCCGCGCTGCCCGTGCCCGTGACCGCCAAGATCCGCGTGCTGGCCACGCGCGAGGCCACGCTCGCGTACGCGCGCGCGCTGCTCGCCGCCGGCGCCAGCATCCTGGCCGTGCACGCCCGCCGCCGCGACCAGAAGGGCCACCGCACTGGGCTGGCCGACTGGGCCCACCTGCGCTACCTGCGCGAGCACCTGCCGCGCGACACCGTGCTCTTCGCCAACGGCAACGTCCTGCAGCACGTCGACCTGCAGCGCTGCCTTGACGCGACCGGCGCCGACGCCGTCATGAGCGCCGAGGGCAACCTGTCGGACCCGACCCTGTTCGCGCCGCCGCCGCCGCCGGGCCGCGAGGGCCGCGAGTACTGGCGCGGCCGCGACGGCCGCGGCGGGTACCGGGTCGATGCCGTCGTGCGCCGCTATCTGGACATCATGCACCGCTATGTGCTGGAGCAGGAGCCCCCCGCACGGCGCCCGCTGTTTGTGCCGGGCGACGACGAGGCCTGGCTCCAGGAGAGCGGCAGCGCGGGGGCGCAAGAGCAAGAGCAGGACGGGGAGCCTGCGTGCAAGAAGCGGAGGAACGGCCGCGGCGAGGGCGCCGGGAAGGTGACCTCGGCGACGGCGGGGCCGAACTTGGTGGGCATGCAGCCGCATCTGTTCCACCTGCTGCGGCACCTTGTCACGAGGCACCACGACGTGCGCGACGCGCTGGCAAAGGCCAGGCTGGGCGACGGCGACATCGCTGTGCACGAGAAGATCCTGGACATGGTCGAGCGGAAGGTCGCAGAGGGGCTGCTTGAATATGAGCGCACGGGTGGGAAGAGCGTCGAGACGGACCTGGCGAGGAACGGAGCCTACGAGAAGTGCGTGCGGCACCACACCGCAGAAGACGACGACGATGGCGCCGAGGACGACCCGGACAGCTCTGTTGCGGCAGTCAGGCGGTGTAAGAGGCCGTGGTGGGTCGTCCAGCCGATTGTACGCCCGCTGCCAAAGGAGGCGCTGGCGAAGGGCGCCATTCAGTTGAGCAAGAAGGAAAGGCAGAAACAGGAAGCGGACGAGAATGCTGTCGAGACAGTGCCCAAGGCATAGCAGCCTACTCCTTCTGTTGTCTTGCAGACAAATGGCAATGGAACTGCAGATGGAGCCAAGCCTGGGCAGACTGTGGAAAAGCTGGAGAAGGAGACAAGCTTCCCAGATCATGGGTTGGTGTCTGGGTAGCAGCAGTGCCTTCCTTGCCTTGTAATAAAAGTAGTAACACAGTTGGTCCACCTCACGTATGTCTGTCCTGACGCAGTGTTACTACTACAGTGATCCTCCTGTGCTTTGTTAACTATCTCACGTGATGGTGAACAAGCCTCCAGACCGGAACATTCACACTAGACCAGCCCAGCATCGTAAATCGTCCCTGATGATACCACTAGGAGAGTCAATTGTGTGATTTTCGAATACCTGTCTAGGCGCGTGCCATAAGCTGTATGGATGTATGCAGTACAAGACCCGACTATGAGATATCCTTTTGGATGCAACAGCTTTTGTGCCAATCGCTGCTACTACAGTGATCCTCCTGTGCTTTGTTAACTATCTCACGTGATGGTGAACAAGCCTCCAGACCGGAACATTCACACTAGACCAGCCCAGCATCGTAAATCGTCCCTGATGATACCACTAGGAGAGTCAATTGTGTGATTTTCGAATACCTGTCTAGGCGCGTGCCATAAGCTGTATGGATGTATGCAGTACAAGACCCGACTATGAGATATCCTTTTGGATGCAACAGCTTTTGTGCCAATCGCTGCTCACAATGCCATCCTCCTGTGCTTTGTTAACTATCTCACGTGATGGTGAACAAGCCTCCAGACCGGAACATTCACACTAGACCAGCCCAGCATCGTAAATCGTCCCTGATGATACCACTAGGAGAGTCAATTGTGTGATTTTCGAATACCTGTCTAGGCGCGTGCCATAAGCTGTATGGATGTATGCAGTACAAGACCCGACTATGAGATATCCTTTTGGATGCAACAGCTTTTGTGCCAATCGCTGCTCACAATGCCACACAAACACAAAACTCACACCCGATGCCGCCCCATGTAGTTCCAAACCAAAAGACAATGCTTTACCTCAAGTGGTCTGTATCAATGATTAAACATGTGTGGCATCCTCGCACATTTGCACAGTTGCTCCTTCTCTGTGCATTTTCCCGGCCTCTATGCTGATTCTGCAGATAGCCATCGTCGCCTGAGTCCAAAATTGGATTTTGATGCAGGCCTTCACATACCTAGGGCAGCAAGTCTCAATTCAGGTCACCTCCCCAAGATTAAGGAAGTATCGCCGTGTGTTGCCGCGCAAATTGTAGTCGTTGTCAGATGAACGCCTCGACACCTTACAATGCAATCCCGAAAACACCATGGAAAAATTCGAAATACACGATGGGGTTGGCGTGCCAGCCGGGACGGGCCCTCGGCCGGCCGTTGAACGGCCCACCGGAGACTGTCATGGTCAGAAGAAATGAGTGTAGATCTTGGAGCTCTCATGGACTTCCATTTCCTGGTCGTCATGTTAGCATCAGGTAGACGTGACCGCAACGAAACTTGGGCTGCATACCATCTTGAACGTGTTCAGTTCCTCCTTGATCTGTTGGGCAAGCATCGGTGTCAAACGGTTGCAAGTCGCGAGCTCGGACCGGCGGTCGTACTCCTGCCCGGTCCATGTGTCATAAAAGATCAGACGTGGACTAAAAGTGGCGTTTCGCTTGGACTGTCCCGAGGGTGTGCCTGGGGCACTCTTCGAGTCCTGACGAAGCCGAAGAGCCGTCATAAAGTAGTCTTCATTGCCGATAGTGACAGGCGACTCCGCCCTCTTGTGGCCTGCTTCGTCGTTGGGAGTACTGGGGGCGCTCGAGAAGGGCGAATCGGACACATTCGCAACTGGGGGTAAATCGTAGGTTGTACGTTGCTCAGCGGGCTTCGGGGACGGGGTAGAGGAGCCATTCTTGTCTGCGAACTAGTTAGACAAACGCACCCGAGGTCAGCCCCGAGTTTGTTGCACCTACGCTTCAATATGCCCTTGCGAATAGTTGCAAGCACTTCGGCTCTCTCCCTGTCACCACCGACGATGCTCTTCCTCGGGTTCGAGTTGTCAGTTCCCGAGCTTCCCGTCCGCTCATGGACCAGCCCGTCCGCAGCATGAGAGACGTCCATCGAGTTATGCTCCAGCCGTGGGTAGTCTGTCCCACCTCCATTGTTCGGGTTCGGATCGACATTCACATGGACGCGCTCGCGCTCCGCCTCAACGGTCACCGTCGAAACAGTCGCCTGGCTGGCTTCTGTGATATCCGGAGGAGGCACACCAGTGACGGACTTGGGTCGAAACAGGCCAGCCAGAGAACGGCCACCCTTCTTCATTCCCCGGCCCATCTTCCGAATCATAATCGAGGCAGACGAGGCCGTGGATGATATAGAGATATTGTCAGTCGATGCCGCGAACATCCTCGAGTTCCCTGCGTAGATACTTTGGCCTAGACCGGAGGCCTCCTGTTGCTCAGCGATGCGCGCTTGCTCAGCATCGAGCTCGTCATTCGACTCGTTTGCCCCCCTCGATGCTATAGGAGGGTTGCCATTGACGTGACCAGCCGCTCCAGCTCCAGCCTTCTTCAACTCGGCAGCACTGCCGAAGGACAGCGCCCGGCGTAGCCTCGAAGTCTTGCTCTTCAGTTTGCCGCCTTTCTGGTTGATAGCAGCCAGTTGTTGGGCAGCAGGACTCTCGTATGTCCTGCTTGGTGCCGCAGATTCTGTGGCGGCGGGCTCATCCTCGATTTTGGGCGACTTGTTTGCTGCTGTCGAGGACTCACCCTTCAGCCCCTTGGTGTCCATGGTCACCGGCTTAGATAGCGGCGATGCTTTGGAGACACGTTTAGCGGTATCGTAGGATGAGGTCCTGGGTGGGATGTTGACGAGTTTAGGCGATTCCGGAGGATCCATTTCAGAAAATTTGGCGGGTTGGGCGGGGTTGCCCATCAGGGGTTGGACACTATTGCGGTTGGCAGACTGGGGAAAACTTTCGTCAGCGTACGTCAAGTTGAACGGGTTGGGCTATGGTTTCCTTCTGATTGGACAATGGGTACGGGAGCGTGCATGAATGGGGCTGCTCACCGACGAGGGCCGCGAACTGCTGCCGGGGCTGGAAACCAGACTCTCTGAGCTACCATTCTTCGCTGCTGCGGGAGTGCTGAGAGGCACAAGTCTCGCCGTCTTAGTCTTGTCCTTTTCAGCTACCCCTTTCGAGCCTGGCGGAGTTTTGGGGGATTTTTCAGGCCTCTTGAGGTCAAGCGCGGCCAAAGAATTCGGTACTTCCACGGCGTCCAAGGCAGGCATACTGCGTCGCCGGAATTTCTTGGATTGATCCAAGTTCCGGCCCAATTGCATATCGTCCACAGTGCCGGGCACCTTCGCGAAGGAGCTGTTCGGTCGGTTGGAGCTAGACGGGCTGGTCCGTCGCTCCTTGATTACTGGGGGCGTATACACCTGGCTCACAGCCGCCATACCAGAGCCTGACGGCGGAGCTGGGCCTGCCGGCTGAGCCTGCTGTCCGACCGGGCCACTCTCCGCGCTCCGTTGCGATGGTCGCCTGTACCGATCTGGCTGGCTTTTGGCAGGGGAGGCGGAAGCAAATGATGTCTGAACTGTCGAGCTTGAAAAGTATGTGGACTGCGGCCTGGGAGCGGCATTCCCTCTCGCCATGGATGGTGGAAGCGAGGAATCATCCCGAGAACCACACGGTGCCATGTTCATGGGCAAATTGGGCAGGGAAGCGTTCGCAGCGTGTCTTGAGTGAGGATATCCATGCTGGTCGATAAAAGTATGGGCAGAAGGAATTGCCGAGGAAGAATTTGCCCTAGAATTCGGATGAGGTTTACGTTGGCCGGCAGGGGTCAAGGATGGTGTGGAGGTGAAGGCGTAAGGTTGAATCGGGGCGGCAGAGGCCCGGTATGACATTGGGCCAGTGGTTCCCGCAGAAACATGGTAGTTTCTCTGCTGTTGTGGGCTTCCATATTGCTGGGTTTGCTGAGTTGGAGGCGGCAGCATGCCCGAGCCCGAGCCAGTCCTTGTTTGAAGCATTGTGACAGTTCCTGATTGAGTAGGATAGGACTGTACCAACGCAGCCATTGTCAAAGCCGAGATAGGTGTGTATCTGTATGTACTGAGGCCTCGGAGGCCTTCCGGTTCGCAGGCAGCGGGCCGAGACTTGACAGCAGCCTCAAGATACTCGATTTCCAGTCACGACACGCTGGGCCCTGTCAAGGTTCCCATGTTAGCGAATGGTCATTTTCGTAGTCAAGCAGTGTGCAGGTGCAGGTCGAAGCGAGAGGCGTGGGAAGAGAGCGGGAAGCTGGACAACTTGCCACAGTTGTTTACGAAGTTGGCGAGGATCGGAGACACCCCGCCGGCGGTGAGACGGGTGGTTGGAAAGAAATTGCAAATGTTTGTCGGGAGGTGAGAGGGAAGGACGCCGGCGACCGAAGCAACGGACGGTGTTCAGGGGCAGCTTGGAGGAAGCTCACTGTTACCATGAACTACCTCCCTAGGGCTCCCTGGAGGTGGCGTTGTTTGAGGTAGGATGGATGCCTGGTCGGATCAACCAAGGCAGGCTAGACAATTGAATCGGAATCCAAAGTCACAGCCGAACACCTGGTGGCAGAAGGCTACAGGCGGGGCATGAGGAGCCTCAGGAGGAGAGGAAGCAAGTGATTTCAGGAAGCTGTCGAGTGGAGTACGTGGAATGATAGTGATGCTTGCTGTCTTTGTCTGCGCAGTGATTTCGTAAATACGGGCCAAGGGAAGAATTTGGAACTTGTGACGCGGGACACGCTTGTTGAGGTGAGGTGCCGAGACAAGACACGAGTCCGGCAGAGGCTTGCAATGGAATGAAGAGGCAGGCAGGCAGGCAAGGCAAATGCAAGGGCTGTTCAGAAGGAATCGAACCAGAAGCTGTTTGGGCCCAATTGGGCACGAGGAGGAGGAGGAGGAGGACGGAAGACGGATGCGAGGGAAGGAAAGTTGGTCTCCCAAACGAGTCGTACTGGACTGAGTCAGTCACGTCCTGTGAGCAGAAAGACTGATGTGTTGAATGAGGGAGGTCAGAGCGGGCGAGCTGTCAGAAGCCGGGAGGGGAGGGCAGATACGCTCGTGGTTGTTGATGTTTGTTGCAGCGGTGGCTGTGGCTGATGTTGCTGTTGTTGTTGTTATTGTTGTTGGTGTTGTTGTTGTTATTGTTGTTGGTGTTGTTGTTGTTGTTGTTGTTGTTGTTGTGGAAGGAATCAACAAGAACGTGACACAGCGCCGGGCGCGAGAGACTCAGGAGGATGTTGACCTGGTAGATGCGCAGGGCAGGGTGAACAGGAGCGACCCGGGGAGGTGTGGATTGAATTTGATAAAATGCCTACTTTTGTAGGTATCAGAATGGGGTCCACCGTGGTCCACAGGAAGGGAAACAATGCAAAAAAAACACGCAGGAAAGATAACGAAATGGCGCGTTGCAGGTGGTGGGTGTTGGAGGAAGAGACGAGTGAGGAATGGAATGGAAGGGTGTTCTGGGTAGACAGGGAGTCAAGTCAGTCAAGTCTTGCGTCTTGCCGTGGCTTCCGTTGCAACTTGCAGGCGTGCATGTGGAACCGCAGTAAAAGCACAATGCACGCCGCAATTTGACTGCAGCAATTGGACTTGTGCCAAACACCGCTGGCAGAAAATACGGTCGGTTTGTACATGGTAAACTTGGAGCACGCTAGCACTGCCTGCAGACCCGTCTCTCTGCAAGCCCGCCTGCGAAACAAGGACAAATGACAGCAACAGCAGGCTGCGGCGTCCGTGTGGGGAGGTACAAGTAGCGTGTACTACAGCTACCTCCCATGCTGTTTGTCCAGGGTGGCCTGGCTTTTGTGGGCTTGTTCCGCTGCCGGTGCGATAGTTTTAGAACAACGGGAGCCTTGAGACCCCTGGATGTCACATGAAGTGAATCTATCGTGGCGGTCGACGTCAAGGCTCTGCTCCTGATCGATTGGAATCTGGTATGCCCACCAGCCTTACGATCAGTTCAATGCCACTTGCAATGCTACTTGCAATGCCAGAGGGAGGCAACGAAACCGGTGTGTCCAAGTGGGTCGAGGCCGAACATTCGGAGGAGGACGGCCATGCGAGATTACTGGCCTTCATTGGCTGATCTGCCCGCTCTGCACGCTAGACAGGGCAGGGAGGGTGTGCAGCGTGCACGCCCTGTGATGACGATCCGCATACTGCTACTATTAGCATCAGTCCAAGACCACTTACTACGTAGTAGTATTAGCTGACTTGGGCACAGTAGAATACACAGTAGGCATACGGCGACCTTCCCTACTCATCAGGTGTTGCCAGCAAACCCTGCCGAGATTGCTTGCAACAGCCAAGTAGTCAGGACCCATCCGTCGTCATTTTCTCGTTTTTGTCTGTGCAGCAATTGCATTGATGCCGGCAGTGGCGGCTGATGCGTTGTGTGCTGCGGAACAGGCACGCACCCTGAAGACGAAAAGTGTAAATGTGGTGGTCAATCTTATTGTTTGACACGTGTATACTTGGGTACATGGCCATACAGTCCTCATTTCGCGCTCCCTCGTATGGCAGTGTTCTACTTGGCACGGCCGTCCTTTCATTGGAATAATTTCCGGCCACGGTCGTCTGCTGCACCTTGACCTCATCTCATTTAGTAGACCGTGGCGTTTCTAACGCCAGCCCGGCTGCATACGTAAAGTTGATAGACTTGGACCCCAAAGCCAGGGGTTGGCCCAGCAAAGCCAGTCTGCATGGAACAATGGTCGGGATCTATCTCGGCCTGTGAGGGGGCAATTTGGTTCGGTGCGGCCGATGAAGGCCAAACACACGCTTGGGCAATACGAGCGAGGCGGCGTGATGTTGCCAAAGTAGAAAGAAAGCTCAACAAGAGAGATGTTCGATATTGACAGGTCTGTGATGCTGGCGACCCCACGATCAAGTTCCAGCCAGCGCTTTTGTCCGTTGTTGCTTCGTTGTTGCTTCGTTGCTTCGTTGTTGCTTCGTTCCCAGGACGGAGAGCCGCAGAAATGGTGCTCGCCCACGCCTACTTGCGCGTACAGTATCAGGAACGCGTGAGAGTCCATATCAAACGTTCATCAATGCCGAGTCCGAGGGCGCACAACTGACTTGTTGCGTTGGGTCCTGATATTCTGATATTTTTGGGACACACCTTCGCTGCCGGGATTGCTTGCCACCCCGACATTGGCAAGGTTGGTTGATCGTACGTTGCGGGGCTTGGGCGATGGCAGTATCCAGTGCAGATTCACATGAGCATGGCCGCAGCCTGCAAGGCCAGCAGCATCAGCTCGAGCTCGCCTGGCGTCCTGGCCGCCATCACCAAGACTGCCGCTGCCAGACCGGGCGACTGCCGGTGCCGGTGCACAACCGATGGAGCAATCTCAGCCGCGACCCCCTCCCCACGCGCCAGAGAGCGACGATAGCTGCAAGAAAGCTGCGAGAGACCGGTTCCACAGCGTCTCGCGGGCGCGACGGCCCTTCTCTCGCCGCCCAGGCCGATGCGCGTCTGCGCGCGCACCAGCAAAGGCGCCAGCCAGGCCGTCTCAGCGCCTGCCTTGTTCCGGTACAGCGCCGCATATCGTGCTGTTCGCGATATCTTTGCGGAGAAGGTTGGATGTCCGGCCGCACAAGGCAGTGTGCCGTGGCTGGGGGACGTTGCACTGTGGCGTCGACCTGCTGCTTCGAGATGTCTACTTGGGCTCCTTGCGCCGCAAGACCATGCCATATGCACGTGCTGGCGACTTGATATTGTTTTCTGCTCTTGCACAGATCATCATGATCATCATCACCATTACCACCACCACCACCACTACCACCACCACCATCATCATCATCGTCATCTCGTGAGCCCGGAACTCGGAAGACCGGACTGGACGAACACCAAGCTCCCACAAGGCCTGCATCTGCATGTATGCGCGTGTCAAGCCGCTACAGCGACAGCAGCGCGGATATAAGAGCCGGGCCGGCCTCAGCAGGCGCACGATGCTGTGAATACGAGGATTGCTGCTTCTGCATGCGTATGCCGTGGCAGGCGCGGAAGAAGCACGAAGCACCGCGTCGGCAACGTCCGATGTTGGAGGTCGACCCGCAGGTTTGCGACGCCGCGCTGACCGCGCTGACCGCGCTGGCCGCGCTGGCCGCGCTGGCCGCGCTGGCCGGCGCGGAGGACGACGCCAGACTTGTGTGCAGTCCCTGCGTGAAGCGAAGGCTTCCCATGTGCCCAAACGCGTCCAGGTGTGTCCAGCCTGTGTCGGGGCATTCTTCACTAACCACCCCATCACCCCAAGCACCGGTATGGGGCCCAGTGTCCAGGCGGTCATCTTCACCGGTGCTGGCCTCGGCCATGCAAGGCCAAGCGTGATCGTGATCGTGATTGTGATCGTGCCGCCGAACCGGTAGAGATCCTACGGTACATCACCATACGCGACAGTGCTCGAGTTCGCCAGCCCTTGGGAAGGCCATCATCATGAACTATCCAGCTAGCCTCCAGCCTCCGAATTCTCCACCAGTCTTGAACTCGGTGTCGTGCCGGGCCAGGCTTGCGAGCAACATCCTGCGGTTACTTGAGGAGGCTTAGTTGGCATGCCATGGCCGGTCGCCCACCACTATGTCCATGTCTACCGAGACGGATCCTGCTACCCCGTGCCTTCGATCCTCGTACGGCTTCACGACGCGAATTTCCCCTTGAGTCACAGCCCTTCCTTCTCGTGCGTGGACTGACATCCTTGGCATAGCAGATGGAAGATGGTGCTCTACGCTGCTTACACCGCACTTGGATACCGTAGCCAGGCAGCGCTCTGGCAGGTTGGACGAAGCCCAGAAATGTCTCGAAAGAGCGACCAGCACCGCAAGCCATCCTGCCATCTCGGCCGCAAGCTTGACCGTCACCGGGCCGAGGACGATTCGATGCATCACATATCGATCGTAACACCACAGCCATTAGTGGTCAGATGACGAAAGGCGGCAGATGTCATGAGCGTCCATCGTGTCTGGGTTTCAGCCGCTGCTGTGGCCGCGATTTGGATCGAACATGCAAGTAACGCCGGCTATGAGCATAGAGCTACCTCTCACGACCTGTCCACGACACTTCGTCTATCGTCGAGGCTTCATGGCGACAGTGTCAGCTCGGAGACCGTGGCTCCCTCATGGGTGCGACCATGCTCCCGCGGTGGGGTGGCACGAGCAGATGCCATACCACCATCTCGAGGGCCGACCATAATCGACTGTAACGAACGGTCCTGCTCCTCTCACTCCTACGCTGTACTGCCTTGGTATACGGCCTGACGACGCTCCCAGGAGCCGCAGCTGTCATGAAATTTCCTATCCCGTGCCCGTCTTGGACTCGCCACTCAAGAGATGGTACACCTTTGGTAAGTGGATGCCACCTGAGCAGCTGCTGAACTCTCCAACGGTCCGAACTCGGGGCTACACGTAGCTGCCCGCGATGCCCGTGTCTCCTTTTCACCAGGCAGGATCTCGGTGTCGCACGCAACGGATCTTGTATCGCGATTTGTGACATCAAACAAGCACTATAGGGGACATCGTCCTCGGCGTGCACGGCGAATAGCCAATCAACACCTATATATCACAACAGCTTGCACCGCTCATGTGTTGGGAAGAGGAAGATGGTATTTCTCGACACCTTTCCTAGTGGAGCTGGCTATATCCTCGCCCTCCCCGTCCCGGCCGCCTTCGTTGCCTATTCTCTTTTCTGCGCCTTGCCGAGTCTCCAGGACTAGTACCCAAGCATACTGGGCACTGCACTCAAGATGAGGTCCAGCTACGTCTTTGCCGCTGTGGCTATCCTGGCCACAGCTCTCGCGGCCCCTCAACGGCCCATCGAAGAGAACGACGCCTTTCTCGCCGAGCCTGCTGCTGTGCACCCAACGCCCGCTACACAGGACAGGAGATCCATCCCAGCTCCGGTGCCAGCAAACCTCCCCACAACCAATGCACCCAAGCCGACACTGGGAGCCACCGTCAGCCAGCTTCTGGAGACGAACCCATCCTTCGCCACCCTCCCTGCCAGCGCTGCCACACACCACGCAACCGCGGACGCCTGGTACCCGGTCTTTTGGCGCCCCTGGATGCTCCCGCTCCTCAGAGACGTCACGTGCTCCACGTCGCCGGCGGGCAACCAACTCCACGGCGACCCGATCATGGGGTGTGACGACTCCGGCTTCTGCTGGGGCCTGCCCCCCCGCCGCGACGACGACGACGACGACGACGACGACGACGACGACGACAACGACGTCCACCCCGAGGCGCCCGCTCCCGCACCGCCGCCCACGACTCTGCT
>JASMMZ010000003.1:21434878-21446523 GCA_038502455.1 Anisogramma anomala
GCCAATGGCACCACCTCTGGCGGCCCAGAAGCTGTCGTGCGGTCAGTGGGTTGTGGTGTCTGAGCATGAATGAAGCTTGTGAAGCTGAAGGGCGAGGACACGATAGGCAGGCAGGCTTATTGGTCTTTTTGTGTTGGGAAGGTGGCCAAAGGCCCCCTCCAGGCCCGACACCCGGCCTGAGAAATTCATCGGAGACGACGCCATCTGCATGGAAAACTGGTTCAGTTCGGTGGAATGGGAGGCCTTTGGTTATTCGCATGATGCAAAATGCGGAATGTTATAGGTTATGAGCCTTCTCCCAAGGCTGCATGCATGCAGGGCGCGCTAGATACAGGATGGGGATGGGGATGGGGACGGGGCTACTCACCTGCAAACCTCGTCTTCGGCGTGGAATAGTGGAATCCTCCCCGGGGCGTTGACCGATGCCCCTGGATGCGATGTGATGCGATGCGATGCGATGGACTGAAAGTAAATCAACAAAGCTGAACAACATCCACCCCCGCCGGGGTCTCCAACCGGGGGCTGCTTCAAGACTGCGAGGCACTCACACATCCATCCWTCCACACAAGGCATCACCCATCATCATCATGATCCTGGCCCTCGAGCGAGTTGCTGGGTACCTCATCAGGTAGTTCGGGTAGTCGTCCAAGATCCGCCACTGCATCCCCTCGGGTTTCCTTTTGCTTACCCAGTTGCTAGATGCCATACAATCCTCATTCCAGGCCCTGTTCGTCTGTCTGTATATCGCTCCATCTTCAACCTCCATCATATATGCAGAACGAGATCCGAAACACCCAGTATCTTCAATGCCTGTGTAGGGGGTATATACAGACCCACCCGCCCCTGGAAGTTGGTCGTTGCCCATCCCATCCCGAGCAAATCAATACAGTAGAGCCATGCCAGCCAACACCGCCGCATCCCGGTTCCCCAGCAAAAAATGGGATGCGTTTCCCCTTTCTCTCAAGTATGCGCGAACGCCGATGCTTTTTTTGTTGCTCCTAACGCACTGGTATCATTGTGAAGCTCTCAAGCACCCTCTCTCTCCTTCCCATGACCCACTCCTCACGTGGCCCCGCCCCATCTCGGAACCAACGTGATTTGGTGAGGAATGCAATGCCAGTGCTGTGCAAATCAATTGCCTGCACTTGCCGTCCTTCCCCGTCGCGTCCCGTGCAGACGCCATTCCGTGAGAGAATCAACCGCAACCAGCCGAACCGGGATCATAGAGGCCTGCATCCGCCGCCGTCTGTCTTTTTGAAGTGCGCCTTCTAGCGGGTACAAGTGCGCATATATACAACAACCTCCTTTGGACTCCCTATCCTGAGCACCAGAGCCGAACTTCATGGCAAGAATTTGATTGGTCAAAAGTACAGTCCCACCCCTATAGTTGTCGAGTGAAAGTCTAACCCTGGTAGCAAGTGCCGGGGATCTGTCCAATGCGAATTCCAGCCCCGACGACGTCGAGTTCCCACCGCAGCGTGTCGGGAAAGCAGCTAGCTCAGCTCCCGTCTTGTGTGATATCTTGCCTTTGTCGCAGTTTCCGGTGTATGGATATGCACACCCATTACTGTCCTGGGGTCGCCTACTTGCCGTTCAGGATTGCAGGATGCTGGTGTGGGTCTGCTCAAGCTCAAACTCCCTCATCGCCTCCTCGTTCTCACGCTGCAGGGCCTCCTCCTGACGGACTCTATCCTGTTCAGCTTCGTCAGCAAGCCTCTCGGCCTCCTCCTGCTCGTGTGAGAACTCTACTGGAAGACCCTCTTGCAGATCATCTACCAGCGATGAGGTCAAGCTCTTCAAGCTCAGACCATCGCCCATGGCCGCATCTGGGGGCGGGGGCGGAGGAGGCGGAGGGCTGAGCTCCTCGGGATCCTCCTTCTTGAGACGCTTTGTACAAGGCGTTTCGTCGGGCGTAAGGCTAGTTTCCATGGTAGAACCATCCTCCTCTCGCTTCCGCTTGACGGGTGAGCTTGTGGGAATATCCTCTACATCGCTCATCACGATGTCATCGTCTCCATTCACAGGACCAGGCGTTTCGACAGAGGCAACAGCCTTGCCCGTACTTGAGCTTTCTGCATCGTCGGGACCCTGTTGAGCCCCGCGGTCTGCCTTTTGCTTTTCATGTTCTCTGTGCTTGAGGACGGCCTTATCCAAAAAATCCCTCACGTAGACCTTGACCTTCTTGACCTGCTTCTCAGAGATGGCAGTCGGGTCTTCCACACGGTTGTGCTTGTAGTCAGATGCAACTAGCGTCTTGTTGACATCTTTGGCATGCTTCTTGAGGAGCTCCTTGGGTAGCTTGTGACGAAACTTGTCCACAACATATTTGACAGAAGGGAACAGCTTGGAGGGTGTCAGCCGACAAATCTGGATTCAACTCCAGGTTGTGGAACTTACTGTGTTTTCATAGATCTTCATCTGCTTGTCGACTGGCAGGGATCGCCACTTTTCCTTCTTGGCCTCCTGGACAGGTGTGCCTTGCTGCGGGGTCATTGATGCAGAGGGCCTTGGGTCTGGGTCCTTGGTCAGGCTGTCGATGATGTCTTGTAGGGCCTTCTTTTCCTCTTCCTTCTTTGTAGGGACCTTGGCTGTGTCTGTAGAGGAAGTTGGTCTCTGCCAGGTGGTGGCCCCGGTATTGCTGTAGTAGTAGACATTGCCCAGAGGGTCCTTTGCCATATGCCAGCCCACAGGCAGAACACTGCTGTTGTTGGGCACAAAGGTGCGGCGCCGCTGCTTGTCCGCCTGCAACGCTGTGAAGAAGGCTGCATTTCGTTGCGGGATGTTGCTCTTGGGGCCTCTTGGAACGACGACACCCGGTGCAAAGACGGGCCCTTGTGGAATGGGAACCTGGTCTCGCTCTTGCCTGCGGCGCTCCTCGAAAGAGTTGACCGGCTGGGTGGTGGGGTCAAATTTCCTGCGCGGGATCCGGTAAGCCGTCTCCAATTTGCTCCACTCCTCCAGCAGGCGCTTGGCTTCGGTGGCCACATCTTCGTGCTCCGACGAGACGAGAGTCTCCACCTCGGCCTCGATTTTCGAGTCGGAAATTTTGTTCTTGGACACTCGTGGAAACTTCCAGAGAATGCTCAGTATCTGCAGGAGGATGTTGTTGTCGTCCTTGAAGGTGCTGAGGGTTGACTTGAGGATCTGGTAGCCGTGCATCTGCACTGCTCGGTTGCGGACCCGGTCATCGTCGGCATTTTCGATGCGCTGAAGCAGCTTGACCGCTATCCACTTCTCCTTGCACTGCATCAATGCAGCCATGACCTTCGTGACGCCATGCTCGTCTAGACTCGGAAGTTGCACGCTGTTAACGTACTCTTCGTCGTCCTCAGTAGGCTTTTTCTTGCGAGGCTTCTTGGCAACGGTGGTGTCCCAGCTGTCGCCATCGTCAATGCCGAGGGCTTCAATAGTGGCCAGTGGTAACTTGGTGGCGCGCTCGGTTTGAGTCTTGCCGCCAATGTAGCCGTTGCAGTTGAGCTCGCCACAGTAGCAGGGCTGCGGGTCAGCCCCGTAGCGGTCCACGTTGTAGTTGAAGACAAGCTCCTCACCCGCCCGAATGACCCTGCTAGTGAAAATCCCCATGCGCAATTTTTCACCCACCACCCACTTGTCCACGTAGCAGTTCGGGTTGCAGGAGTGGTTGCAGAATCGCCCCAAATTGCCCTTCTTCGTTGCATCGACGAACTCTGCTCTGGTCAGAGACATGAAGTAGAAGTGCTTGATACCCTCTCGGTCGTATTGGACCATTCGTCGACGGAAGGTGGGCTCGTTGATGACCTCGCCAATGTACTCGAATACGAACTCATTAGGCTGTAAATCGGTGTTGGCTCGTAGTCCGTATCCCTTCTTCTCGGTCTGGATCACGGATACGTCGGCAAACTGTTTGCGCTGGAAGCGCTGGTTCTCGCATCCAAGCCCACAGTTGCACTCGGAATCGACGCATTCCATCTTGGTGGCTCGATTGATGCAGTCGGAATCGTCACCGCATGCGTGATTGACACCGTCACCTGTAATCCAACGTCAGGAGGCCAGGCAGGGATCACTAAGTGCAGCCAAAATGGAGTACTTACGCCACTCTTCTGCACAGTCGCAATCGAGAGCATCATGCTGTGATGCTCCCATGTTCTTGGACCCATACAGGCAGTCTGTGATGACCTGGAAGGCAGATGTCGACTCTTTTGTTGCATCAGGAAGGTGGTCAAACAGAGGTGGGGTTCGGGAGCGGGCCTTGGGTGGTTTTCTCGAGGACTTGGTTGTCGCGGGCTCTGTATCTGGGGTTGAGGTGCTCTCGTTCTCAGCCTTGACTCCTGGTGATAAACTTGAATCCCGTGAGGGCGGCTTGGACTCGTTTGGGGACGTGGAGGCACTCTGCCTCTCCTTCTTTGGCATTGAGCCATTCTGCTTCAGCCTGTTCTGCATCTTGATGGCCACAGTCACCTCGGATATGCAATCATCCGAGTCCATCTTTCAGGGCGCTGGGCCTTCCACAGGACACAGCACAGTGGCTTTGCGGCGGGATGAAGATGTAGACGGGCAGTTCGGTAAGGAGAAGAGAACGTGTGGGGGGCTATGGAGAGATGGGACCAGTTCGCAAAGTGAGGGCGCAGGCCATAAATGTATTTGAGAAAGTCAGAAAGGTGTTTTTGCGGCTGAAGATGTTCAAGGGAGAAGGGTCGCGTATTTGAGTCTGAAGAAGAAGAGGTTGGAGAGAAGTGCTCAGCAGCAGCAGCAATCGGATATCCTATCGCATTTGGTCACCTGGGACCCGCGACATTGCACCGCCAACAGCTCGACCTTGGTGTAGGCGCAAAAGATAGCTTTAAAGAATGCTGGACGGCCTGCAGCAACAGTTGGCTCTCAATTGGGTCTTTGGCATGGGAGGACTGCTGCACAGGTCTGCACAGGTCGAGACTGCAGGATTGCAGGTCGCAGGTTGGAAGAAGTTCACAGTCTGAGCAGGTGCGACCGGCTCGGAAAGATGCATGCAACAGTCGGCGCTAGATGCAGTGGGGCCGAAGATGCGCTAAGCCTGATTGATCATTGACCCCTACTACCTGCCTGCCTCTTACTCTGACATGTCAATTGATGTCAATTGAACGCTGTGCCAAGAGCCAGATTTGGGTTGAGATTCCTGTAGTATATAATACATCTAGGTATTTGCACTGTATTGTATTGGTCTGGATCGGCTCTCTGGGTACTAAGGCCCATCTCAGCAAGCTCCCATGAATCATGTCCCAGCACAACTTCTTCACCAGATTCTGTCACTCATGTACCAAGAACCTGAACTTGATGCATTTGAAATTGTACCCAATGTTGATCAAGTGAAATGTGGTGATATTGAAGTCAGTGTTAACAAGTACCAGAGGCACATGAAATTGCAAGTAAGGAAAAAGGAAAAATAAAAAAAATGAAGAAGGTCTGGGAGAAAGGGCAGGTCAAAGTCAAGGAGATAGACAACCTCATGGCAGGTGGAGGTTCCAAGATGGTTGGTCCACAGTAGCTACCTATGTAAGTTTCTCAAGTAGAATTATAGAGTTGCCTAGGTTTGGTAAAGCCAAAGGGTGTATATAACCTTGAGCCAACGGATACAGTCACGGCAATCGAAATGTTGACAATCACCTTGACCTGGAAGAATATTACATCCAAGGAGAATTCCAACTGGGTTGTGCTTCTTTAGTGACTCCAAATGATAGAGGGCCCGTTGAAATGAATGCTCATCTTAAGTCAACTGCCGTCGAAATTCATGAGGAAATGTTGAACGTCGGCTTGATGCTCCCAGGGTGATTTGGAGGTAGACAGACACTGTTCTGTTTTGAACACCTGTGTCCAAGTTGCGGATGCGAATCGGCAGATTGAAATGGAGGTCTGTGACCAAAGATGGGGCTGAATCATCACATTCTGGATGGAGCACGGGTAGTCAGTCAGTCGGCAATCACAGGTTCGGAGGCACATCAAGTTGACGTGGCAGATCAGTGGCAGATCGGAGGCAGACAATGTGGGTGGGTAATGTGGTCACGAAGCTTGTGTTGTGGCTACGGTGCCAGCACACTCTTGCAGGAGCCGGCCGGTCAGGCACTGTTTGATTGAACGGGAGCGGAGAACCCCAGCCGGACAAAAAGAAGGCAAGGTTGCGTTGCGAGGCGGTGAGCGACAGCGGGAATTCTATATCAACTCAGCGCTGCCCATGCTCTAGAAGGAATGCATGCAACTCTGTCGCCAAACCTGCGTTTCCCCCACACAATGTCCTATGCAGCACCCACCCATGAGGCCAGCCTCAGCAAACTTGCTGGCGGCTCTGATTGGCAAAGAGGCGGGCTGCCAGCAACCAGTGAGATGCTGAGGAGAGGGTTTTGCCAGAGGGCACGCAGATGAGCATCATGTCCAGGATTGATATCTCATTGGACTGGACATTGGACATTGGAAATTGGCTGGGGCCGAGTCTCTTTTCGCAGCCTTGCAGCAAGGTGTAAGTCATCCGTGTACCCATGTCGCCGCATCCGCATGTCGTGGAGGACATCAACGACTGCAAATTGTGAATTCTGGGCAAGCATGGTGAATCAGCAGCTGACACAACCAACAAGCAGACACAGTAGTTCAAGGTGTGGAATGTGGCCATGTGCGGCTGCTTGTCATTTGTCACGGAGGACTTGCTGCAGCATGTCACGATACCAGTGGGTGGGTGTGCTGCACGCAGTCCAGATGCCAGGTCCAGACAACGGACAACGTCTTGGGACTTATTAAGCTCAGACAGAAAGACCAAGTGAAATGGAAAAGGCATGAGGCATGTATGCCATGCGCCTTCCTTTGGAAAGTTCCTGCACCTGACCTAGGCATCCTTGGCAAAGCACCACCACCTTTACCAAGACCTGTTGGCTTGATCAACAACAACTACACAACAGCAAAACCGAACAACCGAAAAACAGGACGATCGCATCACATTATTCATTATTCCCGACCTCATCATCAGCTTTGGATTGTCCATTTACCGGTACAACAACAAACTTGATCCACCAGATCTTGGATGAGTTGGCGATTGAGTTCACGGCACCCCAGACGACACTCCCACTCTCGGAGCATGAAATAACCTTGAATGATCCTGGCTGCACATCCACACCCACTTGCACTTGCAGCTGTCAGCATTGCATGTGTGTCGTGCCCAAAAATATCACGGCCCGTTTCGAATGCTTTCGGACGAAGTCATGCTCGTCAACCTCAAGCTAGTCTGCAACCCCCAAGTTGACTCGACTACGCTTGAGTCACCTCACTCAAAGGGTGGTGAACGCGATTGTCGCCTCATTCCATGACTTCACGGGTCCACCTCAACTCAAGCACGACTCCCCGCCGAGTCTTCCTTTGTCCTGCGCCCGGACCACCGCGTGGCCTGTTCTGCCCAGGCTCCAGGCTCTAGGCCCCAGGCTCCAGGCCTCAGACTCCAGCCTCGAGCACACAAGGATACGAACCCCGGACTCATCGTCCCCGCCTGACGTGGATGCTGGCCTTTGCACTGCTTTAAATTACCGGTGGATGCAGGGGTCATTTGCTTCCTCAAGCCTTGACTACTATTTGTGTCACCAAATCTCGGCCCCCGTCTACACCGCGTGCATCGGATTTCTGTTCCTGTTGTCTTTCCCATTCCCGTGCATCGGATCAAGGCCCTCTCCCATACCTTCACACCTTCACACCAGCAGCTACCCACATGCTCTGAACCTCGCCTCGACGCCAGCAATTACACTATAACTTGTGAGACGTGCGCTTGCGTATTTGTCTCGCGTCTGCTCTTGTGCCGCTCGGCCCAGTCGCTTCTTTAGTCTGGCTGACTTCCTTTCGGAAGCCCTTGTCAACCACTTGCTCTTCGGCCATTCTGTGCTCTTGAGCCCCAAATCAGCTTCCCCTCGGGCCCTAAACAGTTGCTTAACGCCAGCTTACTTTCGCCAGACATGACGAGTCTGTCTGATGATGGACGCCGGAAATTTCACAGAGGACGAGAAGGTGCGTGCTCCAGATGGCCCAGTCACTCCTCGGTCTACCTGTTGCATTTTTTGACATGCCTTTCCAGCGCTTTGTGCTTGCTGAGTATATCAAAGCAAGCCAGGTCGACACAGAGCAACTTGTGGCTTTTATTAAGCAATGCAAGCTGCAGCCGGACTGGTTGATGATGCAAATACCTGGAGGTTAGCCCCCCAACCAGACTGTCACTGTGTCTTGCTCTCGAGGGACCATCCTGACAATTGCTGTGTACAGGCAGGAACATGCATCAATGCATGCGTGCTGCTTCAAGCATGCTCGACATCGATTTGAACGTTCCTAGTGTGCCCAACCTTAGGAAGCGGAAGTCGAGCGATTTCTTGGGCGATCCTGCGCAGAAACGGTTGGCCTCGATGCCACATGCACATTATCAACCACTTTCTCAGCCCCAGGCGCGAACTCCACCGCTGCCGCAGCACTCGCCGCAACTTGCTCATCAAATCCACATCCAGCCGCGACCCCCAGCGCCAGGGCTAATATCAGCACCTGATTCAAAACAAACGTCCGGTGATGGCTATGGGGTATTCCAGTCAAAAACGCCCATGAACGGGTACAACGTATTCCAAGCGAATCCCACCGGTAAGAAACGCGGCAGGCCTAGTAAGGCAGACAAGGAGGCACAGGCTAGAGCGACTGTCGGCTCTCTTGCCACAAGTGGCCCTGTTCCGATCAGTCCGAAGCCAGCGGTTATATCGTCTCAAGCGACCCAGGGACAAGGCGCACCAACACCTCCTCTGCCGGCTTCCGTGCCGTCGTACTCCACCTACTCACCGACGGTGTCCACGGCTTCCGTGGACTCGAGAGACCCGAGAGGAGCAAGTGTTGGCGGACCTAAGCTTGCACCACTTGGTCCTATTCCGCAGCAATATCCTGAGCGAATGGCGAGCGCGATGAATGCTGTGAAATCACCGTCCATCGGAAACCTGGTAACGCCTGATCCGCCTTCAGAACTACCAAGAGGCGACATAGCACAGGCCGGGCCCCATGTTCAAGGACCTCAGCCGACCACTGCGGCGTAGAACGCGGCGAAGGATGAATATGGAATCGCAACTCCATCCACAAATCCAGAGAAAGCCTCCGCCTACATGTTAGCCACCTTCGCCGGCCGCCTCTCTTCTTCTTCACTTTTCTCTCCACTATTGCTGCCGTCAGCAGCCCTGACAATGCGCGGGGGTGGGAAGAAGAAGAAGGGGAGGAAGAAGACAGAAGAAGAGAATGAGAGCCGGGCGCCGCCAAATACGCGACCCGGGTCAGCGTCGCCGTCAGCGTCAGCAATATTGGGCCGGACATCACCTGACTTGGACTCTGAAGATCCGGTGGAATGGCTCCTTGATTTTGAATGCCAAGCATTGTGTGGGCAGGCCTTCAGAAACCATGCAGCAGAATTATTGCGGTATGGGCAAGAGTACGGCCAGCCATCCGCGCACTCGCAGATTGCGCTGTTTGAGATGTCGTACACATCCGAGTGTGCGCGGATTAAACAACAGCAAGCAAGCAAACTCGTACTATTGAAAACGGGAGCTGCAGTGCGCGACGATTCCCAGCATAGGAGAGGAGATGACGGAACGTCGAAACTACCCGATGACATTCTCATCGTTGAGTTTGATCAACCACAGACTGCGGACATAGAGCCCCAGTCTATTAAAGGATATGAGTGGATGTCGCAACGACCCGATGGCAGTCTCAGCATTGACTTTGATCACCCACAGATCGCGTTCCTAGAGCGATACTTGGAGCGGCATGGGAAGATGGACGTATGGCGAAAGTGCAAGGAGAAGGATAGGCTCCGAAGTCTGTCGGGGCGACAGTCACAGGCACCCGGAAAAAGTGCGGCTATTCTGCCGGGTGCAACCCCAGGAGGTGTTTCATCTAGCACTTCAGCTCCAGATCCCCAGACTCCCACACAGAGCATTATGGACGATGGCATGGCTAAGAGAAATGTTGGAGGCGACAAGGAGAGCAAGGGTATGGGAAAGATGAGTTCGACGGAGCTGGTGGAAGAGACACTCGACAAGAAAGTGGCCGACCTCTTGAACAAATATCGGCATCTCAGAGTGAAGACCTTTGAGGATAAAGACCAGGGGCAGATCCTCAAGCGGATTCACAAGATATTGCTAAGGCTCCATAAATATTCGGCTCCGGATGCATCCAAAGACGGCAAAAGACGCATGATAGATGGCGAACTGTATCTCGAGATACAGGGGCTGTGTGACGATTTTTTTGGACTGGAGCTTGGAAGTAAGCTGATGCATGGAGAGCTGTATGAGCTTCAGATTCAGCTGGAAAAGATAGAGGCTGATGTAAGTCAATTGTTGAGCGGGCAGCCTGCTTCTCCGTGAAGACTGCCATTGGACATCGAGGTGCGTGGTCTGGCTTGTTGTGATGGCCCAATGAGGGCGACCCATCTCGGGTCAAGCAATGTTTGTTTCGTGCTGATGACGCCAGCGACTACCTCGAAGCATCGGAGTGGGAGTGGCTGGAGAAGGCCCTTTCGGCTGTGGATGTTGAGAGCCTCATTGTTGCATGTGCTAGCGAGAGTAGCGACCAGGCGTATTTCCTGGTTTTGTAGCGGTATTCGAGCATCTCAGAACGGTGCCTAGTAAGAAGCTCCGATTCCAGTTACACATGCAGAGTGGCGACAGCTGTATATCACATGCTTACAGCGCCTCGAAATCGGGTGGTGATGAGAATGGCGTGTCGATTCAATTGGCCCAGGCACTAGACAGACTGGAGCATCTGATCCAACGACCCATAACATTGCAGCGGGTTAACGAACAATGCTTGGATCACTGCGTGAACAGGCGCACTGAGAACGACATGGCCATTCCAGGAGCACAGTAGAGCCCAAGAAAACAACAGCATCCAGCCCAGTATCCCGAGTCTCATTCCATCTCCAGACAAACCTCGAGCCCAGACGCCCCCAACACGCAATGGTGGTGCCCCGTCCCGGACCAAGTATAAGTTCCTTGCTGGCACTTTGCCGCCGCACAAGGGAGAGACTACCGCGCCGGTATCTCGCAGAAAACAAGATCTCCACGATGAATCGGGACTTTTCAGGAATGTTCCCGGACACGAATCGATGATCGCAGGGCAGAATCACATCACACAGAGAGCCTAGGTTGGGACTCGGAATTCGGCGCGTGTAGGGCAGGCAGTACCGAACCAGCGCAAAACTGAATGCGGCCAACGCAAGCCAAGATGTGTCTTGCGCACACGACTGGATTCGCAGAGTCACAGGATCTTCTATGGAATTAGGGACCTTAATTTGAAGAACTCTGGAGGTTGGAGGATGGTTGTTTACTAGTGCACGGTGTAGAACCGAAAACAAACACTCGAAAGTAGAAGCCTCAAAACTGTGTGTATCATATATAAGTCGAGAATTTCGTTGAGCTAATGTTTTGACCCTCTATGCGAAGGAATTTTGCCGGTGGTAGAGTTCACAGCTTAAAGGAGAAAATAAAAAGGGAAGGAATCCCGTCGTTGGGGTGGCACCCTTGGTATCATAGGTAGGTAGGTATTGGATATCTAGATAGCCATATTCATAGACCTACGGTCTGCAAGGGAGTAATAAAACAAGAAGAGAATAAGTACGTTAGGGTATGTTAGGGTATGTTAGGGTA
>JASMMZ010000003.1:21446648-21526689 GCA_038502455.1 Anisogramma anomala
CATACTCACTGCGATCCGTCCAGCCCGGCTGCAACGCCGCGCCATCAATGTCCGCGAACCCGAACCCCGTCTGGTACAGGCCGTAGCTGACGAGCTCGACGGCGTCCAGCGCCGCGCCCGCGTCCGTCATGGCCCATAGGCTCAGCGCCAGCGCGTTCGGCCCGCGGTTGTTGAGGATGCCTGGCGGCACGGGGAAGACGGTCTGCGGGCCAATGTGCGGCACGTACTTTCCGTACTGGTAGCCGTTGACCCAGAGCAGCACGCGCGCCGCCGTGCCCGCGGGGGCGCGGAGCGCGACGCCCAGCGGCGCGTCCAGGTCCGCGTCCAGGGCTAGGTCGAAGGAGGTCGTGTAGAAGCGCACGCCTGATTGGTTCAGTCCTGGAGCACGGCCAGGCCGTCAGCTTCCTTCCTGGTTCTGGGATGTGTGTGTATGTCTTGAGAGCAAGGCTTGGGAGACGGCAATGGGGAGACTCCATGTGGTCGCCACGTGGTTATACCAGATTGGAACTCCTCAACTTCAAACAATGTGTGAAGAGTCACAGGAGACTCGAGACAAATTACGGGTCTTCCCGCCCATGATTACATACGCAACGCATTGTAATGTGAAATAACACGTGGAGTATACGAGGATAAGTTTGGAGGCGGTCGAACCATCGCCACGTGAAGTCTCACAACGGTGGCGGAGGCTACTGGTGGCTGGGTGGGTCTCGGGAGGTGTCTTGAGACCAGGAAGAAGGTACTGTAGGACAGAAACGAAAGCGGTACATACCCACAAACGGCGTCGAGTCGTCCCAGTCGTCCCCCGAGGGCATGAAGCCGGGCAGATGCCAGCCCAGCCGCTCCGCGTACAGCCCGCCCTCGTTCAGCGGCCCGCGCACGGGGTCAATGTTTGCGCCGCCGCCGCCTGCGTTGCCCTGGATCTTCCACTGCGTGAAGCCTGTCTCGGTCGTCGGGCCAGTCGTGTCGGCGGCGGTGCTGGAAGGCAGGAGCTGGGCGCCGTAGATGCCGCGCGGAACAGCGAGGCCGCCGGCGGTGGAGGCCTCGTCGTGGCCGTGGTAGTCGACGAGCACGGTGAGGACGTTGTTGGAGGTGGTGGAGAGGGCGGACGGGGGCAGGTCGAGGGTGGCGCTCGTGGTCGCGAGGACGGAGGTGTTTCCTGTGTCGCCGCCGATAAGCACGCCGTTCAGCCACTGTTGCCGTCAGCTTACTGTCTTGGAATGTGTCTCGGAAGTGTCTGCGGAGGCTGCGTGGCGGCCACGTGGAGTCTCAGCACTGCCACCGCGCCAGACGGCCTCTGTAGACATTGGGATGGGGGGTGTAGATAGTAAACAGGGTCATTACGGCGGTCCAACCGAATCCGTCGCCACCTGAAACCGTAGCAGACAGGGAGGTGTAGTTGCTCGCGGCGGGGAAATAGCCACGGTAGAGCTTGGCACCAACATAGTAGCCATAATCGGACGAGAAGAGGACGGGGAGCGTGGCGGGGGCGATGGAAGCCTTGGTGGAGGTCTTGTCGCAGATCGTCCAGCGCGAATCATCATAGGCAGGGCTCTTTTCCGGCAGAGAATCGGCGGATTTCCAGTCTGTCAGGCTGGGGAGGGTAATATTGCGGAACTCGGTTCCTGGGATGGTGGCCGTGTAGGTGCCGTGCGGAGTCTGGGTTGCTTGGAGGGCGATGCCGTTCCAGGAGATGGTGTTGATGGGCGTGGAGCCGACGTAGGCTTCGATGGTGGTGGTGACGTTGTTGTCGCCAAAGATGGAGAGGACGTCGCCGCCGACGGAAGCACTCCGGACAAGGTACGATCCAAGGACGAATATCTTTTTATCCGGAGAGCCGTACACATCAGCGCTGGTCGAGGGTGCCCAGAAGGTCCAGGCAGTCTCCTGACTCAGCAGCCAGGCGGACACACCGTTCGAGAAAGTCACGAAGGTGGCGCCCGGCTCTTGGGTGTACGTGAAGATTTGCCCTGCTGGGCTGCGGTGGGAGCTGGCGAAGGAGCAGCCGGGGCCGTCCACGGTATATGCCAAGCCGTTCTCGTCCTCGCCCTTGAAGGCGAACTCGCCGGTCTGGCCGGCCTTGAGGTACAGGACCAAAACAACTCGGTCGTCGAAGACGCCGTAGGTCGCAATGTCGGCGGAGCTGTAAAGCAGTGTGTGGTTCCCAAGGGCGTAGTCTGTGACGAGAATCGTGCTTTGGTGGCCGAAGAGGGACACGTTCGTGACATCAACCGGGCCAAGCGTCGTGTTCAGCGATGCTGTGAAGGTTATGTTGGCAGCAGCATGTGATATGTTTTGGTGAACGATGAAGAAAGACGCAGAAGTGTCTGGGTTCCGCAGAAGCCACGAGTAGATGGCGTCGGTGTCGACTTGGTAGGCAGGGCCGTTGCCGATCATGTCGGTCTTGAGCAGGTCGGGCGTCGAAGTCGCGAAGAAGTTGATCAATTTGGTCTGCAACGCCTTGGACCATATTTGACGAGTCTCCCGTATGTGAGCACTGGAGTCAGGCGAATCAGCTTGCTGGAGAGACTGGCGCCGGCGCCGGCGCCGGCGCCATGGGTCTTGCAGTACTCACGAGTAGTCGTACGAGGTGTAAACGACCGGTGCGGCCGAGTGACCCCAGTTCGAGCCTCCATAGGTCATGTAGAAGCTCTGCATTGTCACGCGATTCGCGATGTTGTTCTTGTAGCTGCAGTCCTGTGCGTCAGAACATGTCTCCCACGCGAGTGTGTCCTTGGCAGAGAGGCAGTTGCTTACAAGAGATCAGGATAGGCTGGATCGTGATCTGAAGCACACTGTCTTGTATTAGCGCCATCAGTGGCCGTGGCCGTGGCCGTGGCCGTGGCCGTGGCCGGTGGAAACAAAGGCAGTGCATACTGTGTCGTAGAAGGTGCCGCTGCCCCAAGCAGTAAAGTAGCCGGCTCTGAACTCGGATAGGAACTCGGGCTGTGAGAAGCTGTAGTTCTGGAACCCTGTTCCACTCGTTAGTGACCCCAGGCCTCAGCCTCAGGCGCAGGCTTAGGCGCAGGCTCAGGCGCAGGCTCAGGCTCTGTAGGATGCACTTTCAGCACTCACATTGATTGTATGTTCGCACCAGTGTGAAGCCACGTGCTGGGTCGGTGCATGACAGCTCTCCTGGATAGGAATCCAGGCCATACACGTTGACCGCTCCGCCTACATCTTCGTAGTCTACACTCCACGACTGTTTCCGCATGCCTTTCTCGTTGTGCGTGGACGGAACTACAACACCAGCGTCGCGGAAGGCAGCCTCAACCTGCTCCATGTAGCTGACCAGCGTATTCGTCGCTGCGTGCGTCGTTTCCTGCAGTTCGTTCTCGATCTGATTGAGAATGACCGGCCCGCCCTGGGTGATCTGATTGGCGGCAATGATGGCCCCGACTTTCTGGATCCAGGGAAGCCAGCTCTCGTAGTAGACCTGATCCCCGGTCCTCACAGAGCCAAAGCTTCCGTCTGTGCCGTAGAGCGCCAGGCCCCCGGCGGTGGTCTCGGCATTGGTATACGGTCCCGCTCTGGCGATGACCCAGATACCTGCATCCCTTGCTGCGTCGAACAGCGCCTGCAGGTTCTTTCCTGATGTCTCAAAGTCGTAAACATCTCTGGCTGCCGAGTGATACGACCAGAAGAAGTAGATGCTGGCAGCATTGAACCCGTTGGCTTTGAACTTCTGGAATATGTCGGGCCACAGCTCTGGCACAGGGAGTCTCTGGTAATGGAACTCCCCGCCATTGAGGAAGACTCTTGCGATTCGGTCAGCATGGAGGAAGACGTACGAAAGCACTGGCAATGCTCACCTTTGCCCATTGACCAAGAGACTGTAGTGATCCCACTCAACCATATCCGTCAGGCTGTTGTTTGTTGCTGTCATGCCACAAATCCACCACGCCAGCATTACAGCCAGGTAAGCAAGGCCAGGGGACCGCATCGTGCAGATCGTAGAAGGGAGTGACGCGTGAGCTTCGGGACTACAAGACGAGAATATTGCCACCTGGGCAGTGAAAGCTGATTGAGTGCATGTCAGGACACTGACACTGACCTGGGAGTGGTCGGACCTCTCTACAACTTTACAACCTGCAGTGGGTCACCACAAAATCCGCAGTTTGCGGCTGAATCGCCGCCACGTTTAATGCAAATCCAGCAGCATCTCCCAGATTCATCATAAAATAATTCATAAAACAAGGCTCCAACTTCAGGATTTTTGTTTCATATATTATATAGTAGCAAGAAAATTCCAAGTCTTACATGTGAGGCGGCGCCGATGCACTGTGTAGGGCAAAGTAGCTTGTATAGTTGGGGTTTCAAGTGGCAAACACACTAGGAGGTCTGAGGTCTGAAGGCTAATCTAAGTCAGGCCTGGGTACACTGTGAAATTGCACGGCTTGGCGCTGTACACAAGGGCGTTTGCACGGCCGGCTAATATTCGCTGGTTTATGAGTGAACATGATTTATTAGACTACCTCCATAAACATTGGTTGAATGTCGTTCTCGAATTGCGGAGACTATTTGGTTATTCCATATGACCGTTTCATATACTGAACTACGCGAATGGCTCTAGAAGAAAAATGTTTAATATATATATATACATTTATTTAAGAGAACAGATATCCGCACAAGTTAAAATGGATTTCCGCACAGGTTAAAATGGATTTCCGTACAAGTAAATGAATTTCTGCACAGATAGGTTCCTAAAATTGTATATTTCTGTAGGGTAATAAGGTTAGCAGGCGCCTGTAAAGCTATATCTATTAAAAACTTCACCCCTTTATTTTATTTACATGTATATAACCACTATTTTACTTGTTTCATAATTGTAATTAAAGTATTATTTAAGTTTATATTTACAAATAATCTTGTTATATATTTAATACAACTGATTCTATATATTAATTTTAAATACTATAATCGGTGAGGTCTTTATACATTAATATAGTAGAAGAGTAATCTGAAAGACTGGTATTGTAATAGTAAAGATAAGATGATATTAAAGGGAGAAAAAGCATTCAGAGAGTGCACGTTATAGATGAGAGGTTATAACCTTTCACAGGTAGTAGCACTTTATTGTACACTTTGCAAATGCTACTTTTAGGCAGTGACAAGCTATTATATACTTTGTGAATGCCACTTCGAGGTAGTGGTACACTATTATGCACTTTGTAGAAATGTACCTTATAAAGTAGTACGTTACCATATACTTTGTAAAGGGATATTTTGTAGCGTAGTCGCTTACTAATTATATAGATATATAGTAATATTATTGGAATAGTAGTCAAATGCAGTAAAGTTGATTATACTTACTGCAAATTGACTGCAGTTTATGGGATTGTACTACAAGTGCAGTGCAGTAGGTGCCTACTTCAAAGTAGAGTACAGGCCAAAGCGTTTAGATATACAAATTAGTGTGCAGACCGGCTAGCGGTCTGCCAAACTTAGAACTTACACACACCAATCAATAATATCAACGCAGCACCAGTTACTTCGACAACAGTGATTCGAATCAACTACATTGCAACGATAAAGGTCTACAAATACTGATCAGTACTTATTAGGTTAAACAAAGATCGGCTAAGTAGAAGAAAAAGCTGCTTTCTGGTTACGCTTTGTTTGTTTAGGTAAGGTAAAGGAAAAGTTTTTACGAAAGGCCCCTATACATTGTACAGTTGTTTGCGGCAACAAGTAGAGAAAACTTATAGGCTATACAGTTGTTCGCGGCAATCTATAAGTAAACGACAATATTTCTATTAAAAACATTAAGAAATTTTTGTTCATCCTTTTTAAAGAACGTTAAGATTAACTGTTAACAGTCTTAAAGATTACCAAGCCGGAAAATTGGCAAACGGCTAAGTCAATACTACTATGAGTGCTACTACTGTGAGAAAAACGACTAAATCTACACGCTAAACAACCTACAACAATAAACGACCTTCGACCTTACACTTTATACCAAATTTTTGCCCTACTTTACTATTTTTACACCCTACGCCACTTTAATCGTCAAGTTTGCTGCTTTGAGCGAAAATATCAAGTCACGTCAAGAAAGCTACGTTATGCGATCCAACGCCAAGTCGCCAAGTTTCTACGCGACTTCACACCAAAACACCAAGTTTCTACGCCCAAAATCACCAAGTCCCTCGCCCTACACGTTTCACATGTTCTACATAAGCCGAAAAATTAAGATTTTTACCGCAAACGCTTACTTTAAAGCCATTATCAACCTTGAATGAAAAAAGGCAATTAAAGACCTCAGTAATATTTTTGAAAAGCACTACGACGAAGAACTTTGATACATTAAAACTACTAAAAACTCTAACTTAAAGCACCTAATTATCGTAATCGACCGCTTCATTTTCGACGTAAACCCTATTAAAGTCGGCCGTAAACCTATAACCCTCGATATTCTTTAAAACTGATTCCGCAACTAAAGTCTAAACATATGGAAAAAGGCGGACTGGTAAGCAAAGACAAGATTAAAAATTAAATTATTTATTCGAAAAGTTAAACTTAATACGAAAAAAGGGAAGGAAGGTAGTTTAACTAATCTAAGAATACGCCACAAATAAAGACCCTTAATAAATCTTAGTTAAGGATAAAGGGATTACTAACAGCAATAACCCTTAATGCCTATACATATGTTTGTAAGAACCTATTCAAATTCAGATAAGTAAACATAAAGAATTAGTTAACCTACGCCAAACAAACCCTTAAATTTAACAATGAATTAAATAGGAATCTCGATGGACCCCTTAACATTAAAAGTATTATCATTAAATCCCCTGCGACGGAAACCCTTCAGCCTATTTCCCCCAAATTTTTAACACGTTTAGTTCCAGTAGTCAAATCAAGGAAAGACTGGCTTTACTCGTAAGCCTATTATGGGTAAGACTATTAGCTTTTCCCCTCTAAACTTAACTAAAGGTAACTATCCCACCCATTAATATTAACAACTTTAATCCTTCCCCTAACCAAAAGATATAAAGAGTACCTACGACTAGTACATTACCTTTCCCCCTCGACGTATTCCTATAATAGATATGGACTGTATAGCAATCACCACGCTCGTTTAAATCTGGGGGAAAAAGGAGAAATTTAACGGTAAGCTATATAAATTTCCCGGCGTCAAGTTACGCGTATTCTTTAATATATTCCGTTGAATAAGGGTTAAATTTCCAGGTTTTTACTCTCGATTTCCCAATATCCTTACCGGTTAAACCAAGGATTACTACCTCTGATACCTGACGAACTGTTACTTTTTTTCGCGAAATTTATAATAGTTTAAAGGGTTATTTCAAACACTGTTGGAACAGTATTGACTTCTATTTTACCAGGTTAATTGCAGTACAGTCAGTTAACTTTACTATAAGTAAATTTGACTATAATGACTGCAAGTCTGTTGATTATAGGGTACCCGATTCAGACTAAAGCATGAATCAAGCAATTAGCCATACAAATTACAGTGTAGACCGGCTAGCGGTCTGCTAAACCTAAAACAATACATTTACCACCTGACTAATGAAATACTACTGTTACTTCAACTACGATTCGAATCGACAACGTTACAACGATAAAGGCTTACCAACACTAATCAGTGCTTATTAGGTAAATTATATATTGTTTAAGTAAAAGAAAAGGCTACCCTCCGGTTGTTACGCTTTACGTTAACTTTATGGTAGAAGAAAGATTCTTACGAAGAACCTCTATTAGTACTACATTAGTTTATAACGGCAGAAAGATAAAAAAGACTTTTGGATTTAATTGGTCTACAACAGAAATTTAGAAGTAAGCGACGGTATCGCTATTGGAAAACATTAAGAAATATTTATTAATTTATTTTAAAGACGTTAAGATTAAGTATTAAAAATCTTAAAGTTTGGCAAATTGGCAAACGGCTAAGTTGATACTTTACGGTTGTTATTTTGGTAATAAAACGACTAAACTCTTACGTTAAATAAACTATAAAAATAAACAACTTTCGACCTTACCCTTTATATTAAACCTTAACCTTTACTTTACTTTTTTCTTTTTTCCCTCTCATTAATTTAATCGTTAAATTCGTTTCTTTAAGCGAAAATAATAAAAATCGTCAAGTCGCGCCAAAAAGCCACGTCGCGTGACCAAACGCCAAATCATCAAGTTTTCACGCGACTTTATACCAAAAAACTAAGTCTTTACGCCTAAAGATCGTTAAGTTCCCTATAGCTAAACAAGTACATTAAAATAGATACTGAAAGTACTTACTTTTAGGCTATTACTAATCCCGCATAAAAAAACAATTAAGGCCCTCGAATACTTTTTTATCAAATACTATAATTACGAACTTTAGAGACAGGATGTTAATAAAACCTTAATTTAAAAACACCTTACTAATCGCGTCGACTGTTATATCGTTGAGTATTATAATTTTAACGACCTTAATAACGCTTTTAGTGATTTTCGTAATTTATTTGACGATTAAACCATAGATATATGGACCTTTGTTTAAAAAGATATTAATATAAAGATTAAAATAGACCTTCAACGGTAAAGAGTTTATTTGCCAATATAAGGTAATATAAAGTTGGCAAAAACCTTTTTCGAATTAGTTTAACTTAAAAAATATTTTTAAACTTTTAAAAATGAAGACGAAAACTTTGGGAAAGATAAAAACAAAAACCCTTCGGAAAACGAAAACGAAGACCCTCCGGAAAACGAAAACAAAGAATTTTTTGACGATCTCAACCTAAAAAACCTTTAAGTCCTTTAAGCTAAAAACCTTTAAGTTCCTTAAAACAAAAACCTTTTCAATCTTTAAAAAAAGACACACTTCGAAAAGAAGCCGAAAACTTTTTAAACATTTAAAAGGCTTAGGCCTTATAGTTCCGGTAATTTTAATAAGTCCAAAAATCTAAGGTGTTATAGGCTCGGGAAGCCTAATAAATCAAAAAAGTTGAGGTGTTATAGGCCCGGGAGATCTAATAAATCCAAAAGGCTAAGGAACAGGTGTTATAGGTACGGTAAGCCCAATAAATTTAAAAAGCTAAGGTAAAGGCGCAATAGGAGTTACAGGCTAAAATATAAGCGTAATAAATCCGGTAGGCTTAGCAAGCCTATTGAGCCTAGCAAACTTAGTAATGCCGGTAGGCTAGAAAAGCTCTTTAAAGTCGAAATATACACTTTAGGAGCATTAGTTAATTAAAATGTTGTATGAAAGGATTACTTGGTAAGGCTAAATTACGTAAAGAAATAAAAACACCTTAATAAATTGGAAAAGTATTAGGGAATTAAGGCTAACGAGATTAACTGATACGGTTAAATTGGAGGTTCATATTAGTCTATGGCGAAAGACTTGTGTACGGGAGTTGAAAAATGAAGGACTCGGAGCCATAGGATAAAAGGAGGTAATTTAAGTTAATTTAGTTGCGAAATTAACAGGGGTCTAGCTGGTTAATAAAAAGGAAATTCAATGGTAACCGAAAAAGATTGGTCGATCATATTAGCATACGTAGGCATAAAACAAAAAGCTGTTAATGTTAAAACAATATTAACTGCTATTTTTAACAAGTCAATTGTAGTATAGTTAGTTAACTTTACTATAAGTAAAGTTAACTGTACTTACTGAAAATTTGTTGATTATAGAGTACCCATTTAAATTAGGGCACTGGCTAAGCAATTGGCCATATAAATTATAGTGTAGACTGGCTAGCAATCTGCCAAACCTAAAACAATACATTTACCACTTAACTAATATAATACTACTATTATTTCTACTACGATTAGAATAGATAACTTTGTAACGATAAAGGTCTACCAACACTTATTAGTGCTTATTAAGTTAAGTATAAATTGACTAAGTAGAAGAAGAAGTTATTTTCTGGTTGGTACATTTTACGTTGAAGTTAGAGTAGAGGAAATTTTTTCGCGACAGGCCTTTATTAGTATTACGTCAGTTCATAACGGCAGAAAAAAAAAAGACTTTTGAGTTACGTTAGTCTATAACGGTAATTCAGAAGTAAGTGACGGTATCACTATTGAAAAAAACACAAAAAAATCTTCATTCATATTTTTTGAAAAATTTAAGATTATCTATTAAAAGTATTAAAGTTCGGAAAATTGGCAAACGGATAAGTTAGTATTATTACGGGTATTATTACCATAAAAAGATTAAATTCTAACGTTAAATAACTTATAATAACAAACGATTTTCAATCTTACCCTTTATACTAAACCTTTGCCTTTACTTTTTTTTTCTTTTTTTTCCTTGATTAATTCAATCCTTAAATTCGTTACTTCAAGCGAAAACAATAAGAATAGTTAAGTCTAACTAAAAAAAACTACGTCGCGCGACCTAATGCCAAGTCATCAAGTTTTTATGCAACTTTATACCAAAACATTAAGTCTTTACGCCCAAAAATCATTAAGTTCCTCGTAAATAAGAAAACACGTTAAGATAGCTACCACAAATAATAAATTTTAAGCTATTATCTATCCGACTTAGAAAATAATAATTAAGGCTTTTGGATACTTTTTTACTAAATACTATAATTATAATATTTAGAGATGGGACGTTAATAAAGACTTAATCGAAAAATACCTTACTAACTTTGTTGGCTGCTATATAGTTAAGAATCATAATAATAATGACCCTAACGACGTTTTTAACAATTTCTGTTGGAATAGCAGTCAAATGCAGTACAGTAAAATCAACTTTACTTGCAGTAAAGTTAATTGTACATACTGAAAATTGACTGTAGTTTGTGGCATTTGAATACACTGCACTGCAAGTGCAGTGAAGTAGGTGATCACTTCAAATTAGTTCACAGGCCAAAGCGTTTGGCCATACAAATTAGTGTGTAGACCGGCTAGCGGTCTGCCAAACTTAGAACTTACACCTCAACCAACAATATCAACGTAGCACCAGTTACTTTGACCATAGTGATTCGAATCGACTACGTTATAACGATAAAGACCTACTAACACTGATCAATGCTTCTTAGATTAAACACAGATTGTCTAAGTAAAAGAAAAGTCTGTTTTCCGGTTACGCTTTATCTTTTTTAGGTAAGGTAAAGAAAAGGTTTTTGTGAAGGGCTCTTATACACTGTATAGTTGTTCGCGGCAGTAAGTAGGGAAGATTTATAGGATATATAGTTGTTCGCGGCAGTTTATAAGTAAACAACGGTATAGCTACTTGAAAAAACTAAGAGATCTTTATTAATCCTTCTTAAAGACGTTGAAATTAACTGTCAAAAGTTTTGCAGTTCGGCAAGTTGGCAAACGGCTAAGTAAGTACTACTACGGGTGCTATTACTACAAGAAAAACGACTAATTTCTTACGACAAATAACCTACGATAATAACGACTTCCGATATTATCTTTTATATTAAACATTTACCCTTACTTTACTCTTTTCACTCCCTATATCACCTCGATTGTTAAGTTCGCTGCTTCGAGCGAAAACACCAAGTCGCGCCAAAAAAGCCACATCGCGCGACTTTACGTTAAATCGCCAAATCCACACGCTGTAAATAGCCAAGTCTTCATGCCCTCAAATCACCAAGTCCATCACCAAATCCTACACAAGGTCTATATAAGCCGAAACGTCAAGATGTCTACCGCAAGCGCTTAATTTAAAGCTATTACCAACCTCGAACGAAAAAAGGCAATTAAAGACCTCGGTAATATCTTCGAAAAGTGTTACGACGAAGAACTTTAATATATTAATACTACTAAAAACTTTACCTCAAAGCATATAACCAATGCAACCAGCCACTTTATTTTCGATACAAACCCGTTAGAATCAGCCGTAAACCTACAGCCCTCGATATTTTTCAAAATTTGTTTTGTGACTGGAGTCTAAATATGTAAAAAAAAGAAGACAAATAATCAAATACAAAAGTAAAGATTAAATTGTTTGCTCAAGGAGTTAAACTCTTTAGGAAAAAAGGTAAGGAAGGCAACCTAGCCAACCTACTCTACGAATACGCTACGGATAAAGACCTTTAATAAACCTTAATCAAAGTCAAAGAGATTATTGGCGACAATAACCCTTAACTCTTATATATACGCTTATAAAAACTTGTCTAAACTTAAATAAGTAAACGTAAAGAATTAGTTAACTTATATTTAGCAAGCCTTTAAATCCACTAATCAATTAAATAAAAACCTCGTTAAACTCTTTAACACCAAAAGGACTATCGTTAAATACCCCGCGATAAGAAACCTCAAGTTTATTTCCCTTAAGTTCCTTAACACATTTAATTTTAATAGTCAAATTAAAGAAAGACCAGCTTTACTCACGAGCCTATTATGGGTACAACTACTAGCTTATTTCCTCCAAACTTAGCCAAAGATAACTATTCTGCCTACTAACACTAATAACCTTAGATTTTGCTCCAACCAAAAAATATAAAATGTTTTTACGGCCAGTATATAACCTTTCCCCTTCGATGCATCCCTATGGAGGATATGGACTGTACGGCAATCACTACGTTCGTTAAGATCTAAGGAGGAAAGAAAAAGTATAATGGTGAGACTTATAACCTTATCGACGTCAAGTTACGCCTATTCTTTTATATCTGCCGCTAAATAAGGGTTAAATTACCAGGTTTTCACTCGCTGTTTCCCAGGATTCTTACCGGCTAAGCCGAGGATTACTACCTTTGGTACCTGACGAATTACTCCTCTTTCCGCGAAATCTATAATAGTTTAAAGAGCTACTTCGAATAATATATCAATTTTACCCAATACTATATCGATTAAAACATTATTAAGTAGATCCATATATTAAATTACAAGAAAAAATCGAAAAGTAAAATAGATTTCCTTAATTAGATGCTTAACAAACTAATACTTTGCCAATAAGCAATGGAAAACGTGGAAGCTAGCGAAGGCACTTTACGCTAACTTGTATGGAAAATAGTTACGGGTTACAAAAAGGTTAAAAACGCCTTTCAATATCCTAATATCACCTCTAAAGAATTCTTTAGCTAATTGCGTTCCTTGTTAACGACCGTAACTACTCAAGTTTCCGGTTCTACTAATATATACCTTGAAGCTCCTGAATTTAATAACGAAAAAAAAAAAAACTCCCAATTTGTACTATATCAATCTACGGTACAAAAGGCCCGGTTAGTATAGTTAACGGAAGGTTCGAAACTCTACCCACGGAAAAGGGTATTCCTCTTTTTCAAAGTCTTTAAGCCGGCTAAGTAAATTTACATTAAACTCTAAGAAATATTAGATTTACGGTAAATAAGGCTGCTAATCAACACGTTACACTGCCGCCGAACATAGAACAAAGTAGGTAATATATTACACTCAATTCCCTTTTACTTTTAATTAAAATTACATCGAATAAGTTGTATAATTTAAAAGAAGTAAAAACAAAGAAAAGTAAAACAAGCCAAAGGCTATCGACTGATATAAAGATAATAATACTAATATTATCCCGAAAATAATATAATAACTATCCGACTATACTTTCCTATACCACCTTATAAGTAAAGACTTTTATCGCCGCTACGACGATGAAAGTCCTGGCCCTATACACCTATTTATTATTCGAAATCCTTACGCAAAGTAAATCTTTTAAGGGAATATACCGGATACGGGGGCAGCACGATACTCAATAAAAGACTATTTGCAATACATTATGTTAAGAAAGGATATTAATACTATTACAGAACTTGACTACGCGGATACTAAAAAGGTTAAGGTTAACTTTAACCCTAAAAAAACTATCTTTACTGAAATCGACGACGATCCAAACTGTGGTTAGACCTATTATTTTCCACATTTTGAAATCCCCTACCCCTTTTTTCTTTTACTTAAAAGACATAAAAAACCTCGACGTTAACATTAACGTTTAGATTAATAAATTAATAAAAGTCAAAGCTAGCAAAAGGTTTTCACTCAACCTTAAGTATGAACGTCTCTGATTTTATCTTTAAAGTCCAAAGACAGTAATATTAAATCTAACGGAAGCGGAACTTCGTTAACTATACCGTAGGTTTAACCACCTGGCAACTAATAGGCTTTATAAAGTCTTAAAGGTAATTAGCCACGAGATTATAGACTTCCTAATAATAAAATAAGTTAAACTCATTTACTACTACTACCGAATATACTCTTAAAACCCTTTAAGGTTTACTTTTACGTTAAAAGAAAATCAATACTTTAAATCGAAAATTTTCGTAAACGTATTTTACCTGGATGGTAAACTAATACTACACATTATAAACTCCTCCATAGCTTTTTACGGCGCCAAATTCCCTAACACCATTATGGTAAAGGAAATATAAAAAGCATTATGTACTTTATAAATTAACACGTACCTTAGCCTACTAAACGTACTAATTAATGATACTGGTACCGAATTTACTACGATAAAGTTGCAAACTAATGTAAAATTAATAGGGATTTAATATAAACAGGTTCCCATTAAAGTTTATTAGGGTATTGGTAAGGTTTAAAGGGATCATACCTTTTTATAAAAGGCTTACGATATCTTCATATTGAAAATAGAAAGCTTCACAAATCAAGAAATACAGCTCCAAATAACGGTAAAAATTTTTAACGATATTATTAACCCCAATAGACTTATATTAAATTTTCTAGTATTTAAAGCTTATATACGTATAACAGTTTACTCGCTACCTTCGTCAAGTACCTAAAAACATACTATAAAATACAGAAAAACATTAAAAGAACTAAGAAGGAATCGGTACGCTGCCAGGTTAATAATGCCCTTAACATTAAAAACGGACTTTTAATAATAGATGTACTTTTACTTCTCTTTTAAAGTAAAATCTTTATTTAACGCGAGCCAGAGAAATAGTATAGGGCGTACAAAATATTAAGTATTATGAACTTAAACTTAGTGGTTAAAACTATTAACGGCCCCGTAACTTTTTGAGCTATATAAGTTAAGTCGTACTGAAAACCCCTCGGGATCTTTAAGTCTAATAAAGATCCGGACGCCGATAAACTCCAAGTCGAACGAATTAGTTAACATAACCCTCCCAAACCGATTGTTAATAAGTTAATAAAAAGTCGACAACGTAGACAACTACCCAAAAGGAGGATATATACTAAAGAGGAGGACGATAGAGACTACAAACCCGACAAGGCATTTATAACAGCGTAAGTTTTTTAAAAGGAGAAGTTTAACGGAGAACTTACTCTTAATCTATGTATCGAAAACATCATCAACATATTAGGCAAGCCCTTTAAAGAAAACAACCGAATAGAAATTAATAGCCTTTTATTACAGGGGGTTATACAGTTTATACCGTTAACTTAATTTAAAAGCTAAAACGTTATTATTTTTAAGTCGAAAATAATTTAAGAAGTTAAAAGTAAAATTACGGATCGGTTATACGAAAATTTACGGTTAGTCGCTTAAAGATACGATAATAAAGGTAACAACTAAATCCTCACTTAATCGCTGACAATTTAAAAGATTAGCTAACATTTAATCATTGCCATTATTACTAGTTTAACTGTTAACGTAAAAGGTTAATTCAAATTTAATATCCGGGACATTACGTAAACTTATATGTAATCTGTTACTAATCTTTAGCGAATTGTACTGTTGGAATTTCTAAAAGAACTAAGGAACAAGTTTTTGACCGGCACAGTAATACGTTACATTAAACCTTTATACGAATTAGTCGAAGCGGATGTCCACTAGTTCCTAACGTACCAAGTATACTTTAGAAATAGGCTCAGTATAAAACCTTTAACCTCTAACTCGTGCCTATTAATTATAAAGGGCAACGACTTTAATATCATAGGTATATAAATAAACAATACCCTTTTTCTCGAAGATACTGGGTTTATAGTGGCGAAATAATGTGTTATCGAGAAATCAGGCCTTTAAAAGTATAAGCTGATCGAAATATTGGCTAAAGGTATATAACTTAACTTTAACGAATTGTTATTCCGTATCTATAATTTTAAGGTTAAAAACGGCACTTATATTAGATTACACCGAAAGGGGAAATCTATAAGCCCCACGATTATCAATAAGACCGATAAAGTAAGATTACAGAAATATCTGGAACAAAGAGCTCGTACAAATTATATCGTTACGTTATATTAACCGAAAGCATCGTACGACTTTTTTATTACAATACAGGCATAATACCCATAAAACGAAAACTTTAACAAGTTAAATGAACAAATTTAATAATAAATAGATCACGTAAAAAAGGAATTAACATGGTATTTGTAAATTTAATAAACGCGAAGTTAATAATCATTACGGACGGGTTATTCATTAACAATACTAACCTTACATCGTAAATCAGCTTTCTAATAATACTCGTTAAAAATAATAATTTCAAAAGGAAATTTACGATTACTAGAAACCTTATACATTAGACATTTGTTAATTACAAACGCGTAACCCAGAGTATATTAGAATTAAATGTTTATGGCATAATAATAGGCTTTAACATTGGTAGTGTAATTAACGACATGTTGATGATTATTATCAAACAACTAAAACTACCACCGATACCGGTAATAATGTATATTGACTTCTGAAACCTTTACGAATGCCTATTAAAATTAAACACGATTAATAAAGAACACCCGATAATAGACGTAATAACGTTAGGGTAGGCATATAAAACCCGGGAAATCGATGAGTTCTGGTAAATCAACGATAAAAATAATCCTATCGATGCTATGACTAAGGCCACCACTAATAACGCCCTGTAAAGATTTGTAGATAGTAATGCACTAACAGTACGAATCGAAGGATACGTGGACCGCCCGGCAAGTAACGTGAGGAAATAGGGTTGCCCTGGCAAACTGGAAGACCGCCAGAGCAATAATGGAAATGCCAGTAGTTTAAAATACTGGAAAAATGTACGAAAATGGTGGCGTAACTGATTTACGTAGGTCTGTGACAAAAGATCTGTACACGGGATTTGAGGAACGAAAGCCTCGGAAGGGTAAAGCAAAAGGGCCACAAGAAGCCGTAATTAAGGTTAATTTCAATACAGATTAATTGTAATTGATAGGAGTTTGGCTTGTTATTGGCTTACAAATTGAGGAGATGTCAGAGGTTGCCACTAATTGATGGCAAGCCACGCTGGCATATAGGCACAAAACAAAAAGCCGCTAGTGTAGAAATAGCAGTCAAATATAGTACAGTAAAGTCAACTTTACTTGCAGTAAAGTTGATTGTACGTACTGCAAATTGACTGTAGTTTGTGGGATTTGAATACACTGCACTGCAAGTGCAGTATAGTAGGTACCCACTTCAAAGTGGAGTACAAACCAAAGCGTTTAGCCATACAAATTAGTGTGCAGACCGGCTAGCGGTCTGCCAAACTTAGAACTTACAACTCAACCAATAATATCAACGCAGCACCAGTGACTTCGACCACACTGATTCGAATCGACTTCGTTGCAACGGTAAAAACCTACTAACAATTTTCGTAATTTATTTGACGACTGAATTATAGATATGTAAACCTTGGTTTAAAAAGAGTTAAAATGAAGATTAAAGTAAGGTTTAAACGGTAAGGAGTTTATTTACCAATATAGGGTAATATAAAGCTGGTAAAAACCTTGTTCGAGTTGATTTAACTTAAAAAAATATCCTTAAGCTTTTGAAAAAGAAGATGAAAACCTTGGGGAAAACGAAAACGAAAACTCTTCGGAAAACGAAAATAAAAACCTTTCGAAAAACGAAAACGAAGATGTTTTCAACGACCTCGACCTACAAAAACTCTAAGTCCCTTAAGCTGAAGACCTTTAAATTCTTTAAGATAAAGACTTTTCCGATCCTTCAAAAGAAGACCCCCTTCGAAACAAAGGACTTGGAGCCGTAGGTCAAAGGGAGGTAATTATATTTAATTTGGCTGTGAAATTTACAAGAGTCCGGCTGGTTAACTAGGAGGAAATTTAATGATAACCGGAAAAGATTTGTCGACCACACTGGCGTGCGCAAGCACAAAACAAAAAGCCGTCAGTATTGGAATAATATTAACTGCTATTTTTAGCAGGTTAATTGCAGTGCAGTTAGTTAACTTTACTGTAAGTAAAGTTAACTATACTAACTGCAAGTCTGTTAATTGTATAGTACCCGATTAAAGCTAGGGCACAAGCCAAGCAATTGGCTATACAAATTACAGTGTAAACCGACTAGCGGTCTGCCAAACCTAGAACAATACATCCATCATCTGACTAATACAATACTACTGTTACTTCGACCATGATTCGAATCGACAACGTTATAACGATAAAGGCCTACCAACAAACACGATATTAATCTTACATAATGCTACATCGACTGAAACATTATTAAATGGTTTTACATACTAGATTACAAAAAAGAGTCGGAAAGTAAGATGCACCTTTTTAATTAGATGCTTGACAGGCTGATACTTTATTAATAAGTAATAGGGAATATGGACGCTAATGAAGGCACCTTACGTTAATAGGTCCGGTAAGCAGTTACAGGCTATAAAGAGTTTAAATACGCCCTTTAATACCCCCATATCACTTGCAAAGAATTCTTTAACTAATTGAGTTCCTCGCTAACGACCGTGACTATTCGAGTTTCTGGCTCGACTAGTATATACCCTTAAGCTCCAGAATTCAGTAATGAGGAAAAATAACCTCCTTATTCGTACTAAATTAATCGACTATACGAAAGACCCGGCTAATACGGTTAATGAAAGGTCCAGACCTCTACCTAATAAAAATAGTATTTATCTTCCTTAATGTTTTTAAGCCGGCTAAGAAAATTTACCTTAAACGTAAAGAAATTCTTGATTTACGGCAAGTAAAGCTATTAGTTAACACTTATTACTGTCGACAAATGTAAAGTAGAATAAATAATGTATTATAACTAATCCTCTTTTACTTTTGACTAAGACTATATTGCATAAGTTATATAGTTTAAAGGAAGTAAAGATGAAAAGGAGGAAAACAAGCTAAATTCTATCGGCTAGTACGAAGATACTCGTACTGGTACCATACTAACCCCAAAACAACGTAATAACTAGCCGACCACGTCTTTTTGTACCGCTTTACAGGTAAAAACCCCTACCGCCGACATAACAATAAAGACCCAAGCCTTATACACCTCTTTACCATTCGAAACTGTTACGCGAAACAAGTCTTTTAAGCGATTATATCGGATACGGGGGTAGTACGATACTTAATAAAGAGCTATTCGTAATATATCGTATTACGAAGGGATACTAATACTATTACGGAATTTAACTACGTGTATATTAGTAAAGATAATGTTAACTTTAGCTTTGAAAAAAAGTTATTTTTACTGGGATCGACGACGGTAACGACTATTATTGATCCTATTGTTTTCCACATCTTGGAATCCCTTACCATTCTCTACCATTACCTAAAAGATATGAAAAACCTAGGTGTTAACGTTAATATTTAGATTGACGAATTAATATAAGTTTAAGTCAGTGAAAGGTTTTAACGTAGTTTTAAGTAAAGACACCTTTAGTTTCATCTATAAAGACTAAAAGTAATGGTATTGAACCTAACGAAAGCGAAAATTCGTTAACTATATTGTAGGTTTAACTACCCGTTAATTAATAGGCTTTACAAAGTCTTAAAGGTAATTAGCTACGAAAATGTGGATTTATTAGCGTTAAAAGTAGTTTAACGGCTTTACAACTATTTCCAAATACATTTCTATACCCCTTTAAGGTTAAAGTTTACGTTAAAAGTAAATTAAGACTTTAATTCAGAAGTTTTCATAAATGTGTTTTACTTAGATAGCAAGTTAATATTACACATTATAAACCTTACCATGGCTTTTTACGAAGTTAAGTTCCTTAAATCATTACAGTAAAGGAAATATAGGAGGTATTACGTAATTTATAAATTAATATGTACCTTGACCTCTTAAACGTATTATTTTACTATACGGGCATTAATTTCACTACAATAAAGTTTTAAGTTAATGTAAAGTTAATAGGGATTTAATACAAATTAGTTTCCGTTAAAATTTATTAGTGGATTAGTAATTTCGAAATGGTATACTCCCTTTCACGAAAGGCTTATGATATATTTATATCAAGAATCGAAAGCTTTACAAGTTAAAAAGTATGGCTTTGAATAACAGTAAAAGGTTTTAATAACATTATTAATCATAATGAACTTATATTAACTTTACTGGTATTTAGTGCCTACACACGTATGACAGCTCAATTGCTACGCTTATTAAGTACTTAAAAACGTTTTATAATATATAGAAAAGCCTTAAAAATCTAAGAAAGGAATTAGCATGCTGTCAGGTTAATAATACCCTTATTACCAGGAATGGACCTTTAATAATAGACGTGTTATTCCTTCCTTTTGAAAGTAAAGTCCTTACAAGGCGCGAGCCAATCAAATAGGACAGGTCGTATGATATTTAAAATATTACTAATTTAAATGTAGTGGTTAAAATTATTGACGGACCTGTAATTTTCCGAGTCGAATAAATTAAGTGGTACCGACAACCCCTTGGGATAATTAATTTTGATAAAGATTATAACGTCGATAACCTCCGAGCCGAGCGCATCAGCTAATATAACCCTTCGAAGCCGATTATTAACAAGCTAATAAAATGCTGACGGCGTGGACGATTACCCAAAAGGAGGATACATACTAAAGAGGAGGATGGAAATAGGGATTATAGGCCCAGAAAGGTATATATAATGGTAAGGATATTTTTTAAAAAGAAGTTTAAGGGAAAATTTACCATTAAGCTACGTATTAAAGGAATTATTAACATACTAGGTAAGCTTTTTGAAAAAAAAGTGACTAAGTGACAATTAACGGCCTTTATTACTAGGAGTTATATAATTTATGCCGTGAACGTAATTTAAAGGTTAAAACGTCATTATCTTTAAATCTAAAATAATTTATAAGGTTAAACGTAAAACTACGAACAAGCTATACAAAAAATTAAGACTAATTACTTAAAGATACAGTAATAAAGGTAAGGATTAGATCTTTACTTAATTGCCTATAATCCAAAAAAGATTAGCTAACTTTTAATCGTCATTATTTCTATTAGTTTAACCGTTTGCCTAAAAGGTTAATTTACAACTAATAACCGGAATATAAAGTAAACGTATACGTAATTTACCACTGATTTTTAATGGATTATACTACTAAAGCTATTAAAAGAATTAAGGGACAAGTTTTCAGTTCGTATAATAATATGTTATATCAAACCTTTATACGGACTAGTTAAAATAGGTGTCCACTAGTTCCTAACGTACCAGGTATATTTTAAAAATAGATTAGGTATGAAAATTTTAATCTTTAACCCGTGCTTGTTAATCATAAAAAGCAAAGACTTTGGCATCGTAGGTATACAAATAGACGATATCCTCTTTTTCGGCGATGTTAGGTTTATAATAGCGAAATAAAGTGATATCGAAAAGTTAGGCCTCTAAAAGTATAAGCAAGTTAAAACGTTAGTTAAATGTATATAACTTAATTTTAATAAATCGTTAATCTGTATTCATAGTATTAAAGCTGAAAACGGAATTTACATTAAACTATGTTAAAAGGGGTATATTACAAGCTTAAGTATTATCAATTAGACCAACGAAATAATATTACAAAAATATTCAAAGTAAAGGGCCTATATGGTTTATATCGTTACGTTATATTAAACGGAAATATCGTACAGTATTTTTTTATCATAATATAGGCATAAATCCAATAAAACGAAAACTTTGACACGTTAAATAAGAGGATTAAGTAACAAATAAACTATGTGAAAAGAGGAATTAATATAGTTTTTGTAGATTGAACGAAGGAGAAGCTAATAATCTTCGCGAACGGGTTATTTGCTAACAATACTAACCTTATATCGCAAATATTGTAATAATTACACTAAATACCTATGCGTATATAGAAGGTGTCAGAGGGTTTATGTTATCAAGAAAATAGCAGAGGTGCTGAGTGAATAATATCGCAACCGTGCAAGTAATGATTAAAAGCCGTAAGGCTATTCAGAATACTGAGACTGAATACATAGATTGACAACTGAAGAGCTAAGAAGGAAATACTATCTATGTAGTGATGGCCGTGTCCTTATATCCTATGGCCTTCATACAATCTTCAGTATTGGACCGCTGAAGTCGCTGGTCGCTTCCTGCGGTCCGATGTAATATCGACTGGACCGCTCTTCGGTCCTTGCGGTCCCAACCCTAACCCTGGGTCCTTACATAAGAGATATCCCCACTTGATGTGTTGGAAATTAAGCTTCTGGCCGCTAGTCTATTCTATGGTCTGCAGTTGGTTCTTGGGTTATAACAAATAAGCTTTTCAATAATTTTCATTAACGAGGATATTTTTAAAAGAAAATTTACGATTACTGGAAACCTTGTATATCAAATATTTGTTAATTTTAAACGAATAACCCGGAATTTATTAGCCTCGAAAGTCTACGGTATGATAATAGGGTTTAATATCGGTATAGTAACTAACAGCACATTAAGGATTATCATTAAATAGCTAAGATTGCCACAGATACCTATAGTAGTATATACCGATTCCCGAAGCTTTTACAAATACCTATTAAAGTTAGGCACGACTAATAAAAAACGCCTAATAATAAACGTAATAGCTTTAAGAGAGGTATACAAAGCCCAGGAAATCGATAAATTCCGGTAAATCAACGGCAACAATGACTTTACTAATGACATAACTAAGGCCACTCCTAATAGCGCCCTAAAAAGCTTTATAGACAGCAATAGGCTGATTATACGAATCGAAGGATACGTAGACCGCCCGGCACGTAACGTAAAGAAATAGAGTTGCTCTGGAAAACTGAAAGACCGCCAGGGTAATAGTAGCGATGGCAATAGTTTAAATTACTGGTAAAAGGTACGCAAGTGGTTGCGTACCTGATTTGCGTAGGTCTGTAGCAAAAAATCTATGTCCGGGATTTGAGAAACGGAGGTTTCGGAATGGTAGAGAAAAAGGGCAACAAAAAGCTGTAATTAATGTTAATTTCAGTTCAGATTAATCAGAATTTATAGGGGTCTGAGTTGTTGCTAGCTTGCGGATTAAGGGGGGATTTCAAAGGTTGTTATCAATTGATAGCCAGCTACACTGGCGTATAGGTACAAAACAAAAATCCGACAGTGTTAAAATAGCAGTCAAATATAGTACAGTTAAGTCAAATTTACTTGCAATAAAGTTGATTATACTTACTGTAAATTAACTGCAGTTTGTGAGATTGTACTGTAAATGCAGTGCAATAGGTGCTCACTTTAAAGTGGGGTACAAGACAAAGAGTTTGACTATACAAATTAGTGTACAGACCGGCTAGCAGTCTGCTAAACTTAGAACTTACACACACTAATAAATAATATCAACGCAATACCAGTTACTTCGACAACAGTAATTTGAATCGAATACATTGCAACGATAAAGACCTATCAAAAAATATCTACAAATATTTATATAGGCAATTGTTTTCCCTATTACAGCCTGTATTTAGTAACAATAGTGGAGTTTATAACGTAATTCGTATCCGTGGTTTAATAATAACAGTGTTGGTAGGCCTTAGACGTTGCAACGTTGTCGATTCGATTGGTCGAAGTAACAGTAGTATTGCAGTGGTCAGATGGTGGAGGTATTGTTCTAAGTTTGGCAGACCGCTATCCAGTCTGCACTGTAATTTGTATGGCCAATTGCTTGGCCCGTGCTCTAGAGTGAAGTGCAGCGTACTGCACTCGACTTACACCCAATGCGGTAAGATCCCACAAAGCAATATATACAAAGCAATACACTTGCAGTACGGTCAACTTTAATTATAGTAAAGTTAACTTACTGCACTACATGCAATACTATTCCAATAAACAGTCTGATTGTGGTTTAGTATATATTTGTAGTTTAGTAATAATAGTGTAGTTGCGGTAAAAATTGTAAAGGTTTAAATTAGTAGTTTTTGGCTGCGGTGATCATTATAGTAAAAAGCTTAATTAGTTTAGATAATCGGTGGCGATATAATTATTAATAGCGTTTTTTGTTGTTCCCTATAAGGGTATAACTACGGAGGTGGTATAGGAATGTAATTACATAGGAGTGACTATAGTTTCACATGTTTTGGAGTTAATATAAAAAGATATATTATCGTCGGCTTAAATAAAACTTCTTTTTTTCCCTTTAACAACACGTATCTATAAGTGACGTAAGTTTTAACCAGTTAATTGGCGTGTGTAAATTTCACTTATTATTTTAGTTAACTTCTCTCAACCGTTTTGATGGCTAGATTACTTAACTAATTTCCATATACTAACCTCACCCGTAAATAAATTCCGTGTAAAAACAGGGTTTTTAGGCGCTGTTTGACGCGTAAACGTAAACGGGTAAAGTCGGTTGTTGCTGCAGCCCGTCGCGCCGCCGATACCGTTACCGACATTATTACCAGCCCCGCCTCTTTTAATATATTATTATTAATCCATGCCTTTATTTTCCCTTCGTTTTCCGCCGCCGACGCCGCCAAAGTTGTTACCCCTTTTCCTCTTTTTTCTTTCCCCCCTCCACCCTTTAACCTTTAATGGGAGGAACAAAAGGTTTTTAAAGTTATAAACCTCATTTTTTCCTTACGGGTAAAAACTTTATTACCTATGGAAACCCTTTCTACCATCGTAAACATAATCTAACGAAGTTATAATGCGGTTTATATCATTAATTCTCCCCGTATATTTCGATGTAATAATATCCTTATAAACAAGGTAATCGAAAGGAACTTTTTTCGCCACCTCAAGTTACATATCATTGAAATGTATCGCAAAGTTTTTTTAACGCGTAAAGCGTTAAAACAATATACCTGAGTCCGTAGCCTCAGGCCGTTAATAAATATGTTTTACGTGTCGTATATCGCATCCGTAATCGCGGGTAAATTTATTAATGATTATTACTAAAACGGGGATTGGTCGATCCGTTACTATTATGACAAACGGACTAACAACAGATACGCCTTTATATCGGTAGTTTTCAAGCCGTAAGCTGAGTTCGTATTACGTACCCGCCGGTTTTATAATAAATTCAATTTAAACTTGTAATTTTTATCGTTAACTTAATAACTTTATTTTTATTCATATATCGTTTAAAGAGGTTTTAAAAGTATTTTTTAATAAATAAAATAAGTTAACATCAATTAATAATAGTCCTTAACCAGAAAATGAAGCATTCGGCAGCCGTTATTACCGCCTGGAAATGGAGCCTACATATATACTATATAAACGAGTTCGAAAACGTTATTTCGCGTTGCTGTAAGGAGGATAAATACCCCTCCGCGCCTTTACCTAAGGGCATGCGATCCAAGGCTCGAAACTATCCTTTTGGTAGCGCCGATGGCAGCATAGATAACGGTAATAGCGATGGCGTCAGCATAGAGGAGGAGGGTGGCGAAGAGGAGGATGATGGGCATATGACGTCACCTTCTACTTCTTCTTTTAATAGCGAATAGCTGCTCTTTTTTTTTGGGCCAGCGTATCCAGCTATAGTAAAATACGCTGTATAGTAATGCAATTTCTTATTTAAAAAATCGTAACGAGAGTAATAATATAAAACGTAAAGGATTATAATAAATATAGTAAGTTCGAAATAAAATAAATAAAGTCTGATGATATATTAAAAGCGGAACTAACAATAAATTTAAAACGCAAAAAGTTTGTACAAGTAGTTTGAATAGTAAGTCCAAATAAGGAAAATTCTTCAAAAGCTGTGCAAATAACGGATGCCAACTATACCAAAACATCAAAAACGATATAGAATATATAAAATAAAAAGGAAAATATTAAATGTTAATCGTAAAAAGTTTAACACGAATAGGATTGTAAACCCTTTTTAATAACATTAAAGAAAAGAGTGCTCATTAATACGGGCGCCTTTAATGCTCCGTTTGGTGTACTCTTGGTCATTACATCTATAGGGTTTAAATTTTTATCAATTTGTTTTATTTTCTCAATTTGATTGCATTTATATCATTTACGTAAGTCTATAATGTCGATTATAAGGCGCTTCTCGTTCGTAATATTAAGTTTTACTAGGTATTCATAAAGCGAAAAACAGTTAATATAAACAACGAAAGGGAGGGGTTTGAAACCAAGGTTCAAAACGATTATTTAGACCTTAATCTCTATAGTAATTCCTAAATCCAAACCTTAAAACATATTATAAATCTTTAAAACCAAAACGCTTCGTATAATGTATTTATACTTAGTCGAGCTTTAATAAATAATATTTTTATAAACTGTAAATCCGATTCGGGTTGGTATTTCGTTACTGGAAATAAAAACGAATCCTATTTATAAGTTAAAGTCAGTATTGTTTGTAAATAAAAAGTTAGTAAAAATCAAAAGTTTTATAATACATATATCGAGTGGTATAAATTATAAACCACGTTTTAGATTATATATTTACCATGTACGGCGTTTGTCAAACGCTTTATATATATCGTTTAAAAGATTGGTTCAGTATTATATAGCGGCCTAGGAGTTGAAAGCCGTTTGCAGTTATATAATTAATATAACTTAAGCGCTACGTACATGCTGGCATTTATATTCGTCGGCCCGTTTTAGGTTATTCAAGCCGATAAGTGCAACTTTTAATTAATTATACTTTTTGAATAAGGTTTAAAACGCCGTCATGAAAAGTAATTATTGCGCCATTAAAGTCGATTATATAGTCTTCCGTTAGATATGTTTTAGGTTTTACTTTTAAACCAGCCTCCAAAAGCTTTCTCTTTTTAAATGCGGAAAATGATGCGTTACACAAAGTTAACGTATTATCTGTTTATATAACTATTAGTATAAAGCCTTTAAACCATATTATGAAAACCAATAGGTATGTGACAAAGGTAGAATTGACTATTTTAAGCAGTTATTTATAATGCTTTTCGTAAGTGTTATATTAATATGTATCAATTTAAGCCAATCCATAAAGTGGTTTTATAATACCTAAAATCGTTATCGGTGGATAATACTGTCTAAGATCCGTAGGAATATAAGCGTAAATACTTCGTTTAAACCGTTTTTTGAACTATATATAAGTCTATGTAATATTACAAAGTTCAATATAAAGATTGTAAGGGGTATTGAGGGAGGTGGCAAATATAAGGATGAAATGGTGACTTACCCTTTGTAAAGTGGGAGATTATATTATAATATACTTTTTACTATCATTATTATACCCTTTTATTATTATAAGGTTAATTTTTATATATAGCTTTTCGGCTTTGTTTTTTACTTCATATATGAGGCGTATAGGAAAAATCCTATAGGCTCCGTAAATTACAGGTTTAAACCATTTAAAGCGAAAAACGCCTTGTTTGATCAAGGTATAGATTTCTGTCCGGGTGTATTTTTCGAACGGCATACTTAAAGAGGTAATAATATAATTGCAGTGGAGCTTTCAGTTAAGTTTACAATTTGTCATTTCCTTTTGAATAACGAAGGAATTAAGGATAAAAGTTTTAGGGCGTTTGTTATTTTTCGAGTTAAATGGGCGTTCTTAGCGGCGAGGTATTGGGACCGTTAATATAAGCGGACCGGTTTTGTGTAATGGTAGATGTTTGAAAGTGTTACCCGGGGGGTATATTAGGTTTACGGGCGGTTTAGATCCGTTATCGAAAAAGTAATTTCGTCGGTACCGTTAGTCGGATTACGGTTTTGGGCCTTTTTATTTTTGCCCTTTCCTTTTTATACTTTCGTATTATGATCTATCGGAACGAACTTATATCATTTATTAAGTTTACGAGTATAAAGTGGTTTTTAAACCCCTTAATCTTTTAAAGGCGGGTTTATTCGTCCTTAGTTTTGCAAACTAATGCCTTAAATTTTAATAATATATTCAAAACGCCAGTGCTTTGCGGGTAGTTTTTTGTAACTAATTCTTTCGAAACATCATTTTTAGCCCACAGGGAACGTCATACTACTTTCTATTTTACTACAACATCTTCTTTTTATATCGTGGCTGGCGATGGTACTAAGTTTATATAGACTTGGAGGTAAACACCAACAATAAGGAGTATTAAAATAAGCTGATTCGAGCCGGATATTTTGTTTATAACGTTAACCTCTACTTATAGGATGGATTATTTAAAGCTAGTACCCTTAAATATTTTTAAATTATACTTTATATGCTTTCTCAAGCGGTTTATAGTATCGTTTACACTTTTTAATACCTTATAATGTTTTCACTGGTATTTATTTATATTTATTATCAGCGATCCCAGGCATAATACGATATTTAGTCGAATTGAAGACCGTACCTGCATCGTAATTGATTTAGTCCAGAATTTCTAAATAAACCTTTAACCAGAAATTTACCAAAACGTTTAGGTAATTCGTGGTGAAAGCGTTTTGCTTAAATTTCGCAACTTGGAATAATGTTATTACGTTAATAGCATATAGTATTAATTAGCCATTAAGGTATATTATATCCATAATTACCTCGTAATCAAAGTTTATATTGTTTTAAAGTTAAAATGTAAACCTTCGTAGGGCTTGCAAGTGTAGCTGGCACTCGTGGCAAAACTTTTCGATTGTTTTAAGAGTTTTTTTCGCTATGCTAATGTATCATACAATGTAAAACAGCTGTAAAAGTCATTTTATAGCTAAGTATCCGAATTGGAAGTATGATATTCGTAGTTTCAGATAATTTGGGTAAACGGTTTTCATTATACGTATTTTGGGAAAAAACTAATGGTATTCGAATTTCAGGCAAAATGGTACAGATATGTTATTCAAAGTGCGAATAAATTAGTTAGCCATATTCTGAACTTTAATTCGGCGTTTATTTATGTTAATTAACAATAATAGAAATAGTATTATAATAGTATTACATGCAGTGCAGTAGATCAACTTTACCTACAGTAAAGTTGACTGTACTGCAAGTGTATTAATTTATGTAGAGACTTACCGCATTGGGTGTAAGTCGAGTACAGTATGCTGCACTTCACTCTAAGGCACGGGCCAAGCAATTGGCTATACAAATTACAGTGCAGACCGGCTAGCGGTTTGCCAAACCTAGAACAATACATCCACTATCTGACCACACAATACTACTGTTATTTCGACCAATTGAATCAACAACGTTGCAACATCTAAAGCTTACCAACACTGATCAGTGTGCTTATTAGGTTAAGCACTGATAAGTTAAGTAGAAGAAAAGGCTATTTTCCGGTTACGCTCTACGTCAATAACGGCAACTAGAGTAAAGGAAAGATTTTTACGAAGGGCCTCTATTAGTACTGCATCAGTCTCCAATGGCAGGAAAACAGAGAAGACTTTTGGGCTACGTCAGTCTCCAACGGCTATCTAGAAATAAGCGACAATATCGCTACTTAAAAAACACCAAGAAATCTTCACCAGATCCTTCTTAAAGACGTTGAAATTGACTAGCAGAAGTCTCAAAGTTCGATAAATTAGCAAATGGCGAAGTCAGTACTACTACGGGTACTACTATTACAAGAAAAACGACTAAATCCCTACGCCAAAACAATGACCTCCAACCTTACCTTTAACAACAAACCTTTGCCCTACTTTACTCTTTTCACTCTCCACGCCACACCGATCGTCAAGCTCGCTACTTCAAGCTAAAAAACTAAGTCGCACCAAGAAAGCTACGTTAAGCGACCTCTCGCCAAGTCGCCAAGTTTCCACGCGACTTTACGCCAAAACACCAAAACTCCACACCTAAGATCACTAAGTCCCTTGCCTCAAACACTTTATACGCCCTAAAAGTTCTACATAGACCAGAACCTCAAAATGTTTACAGCGAACGCCTATCTTAAAGCCAATACCGACCCCGAAAGGAAGAAAGCAATTAAAGCCCTCACAACTATTTTCACCAAGTTTTACAATAACGACCTCTAAACCCTAAATGTCGATGAAAAATCCACGGAAGAACACTGTGCCAACTTTATCGGATGCTTTATCGTTAAATATAACACTAGCCATAACGTCAACTATACTTTCCACACATATCGTAACTTTTTTAAAGACTAGATAATAGATATGTGGAAAGCAGTTTAACAAGGGGTTAAGTCAAAACTTAAGTCCGAACTAAAGAAACGAAGGGTCTTTTTTTAAGTATAAGATACTATAACGTTGGTAAAAGTTCTTTTCGACCTGGCTCAGTTAGAAAAATACCCTTTCAACTCATAGTCTAAGGGAAAAGATATTAAAAAACCTTACCTCCCTTACAAGCAATCTAGGGGACCTCCCCTTCATTCTTTTCAACTAAGTCAAGTCTTTTCACGCGCTGGCGATAAGAAACCTATTAATCTGTTTGGCAGTTTAATACCTCTACGTAATAGTATCAAGTACGCCCTTAATGGCGGTAAGGCACGTAAAACAACGGCCGCTAACACGGCTAAAGGTATTAATATCGGCGCCTTACACTAGTTAATTAATAAAAATCGCCAGGCTTTCCAAAATCTTTAAGTACATATTACCCCTTAGAAATTTAGTCATTAAGATCCTTAAAAACCTTTCCCGTTTACATTCGTCTATGCGCGGGAGCCTACCACAAGTCCTAATATAAGACTTTACCCCTCGGGCTAGGCGATTGGTAACTACCCTTAATACAGTTCCTCGGAAACCCCAAAACTTAAACCTCCAGGAAACACCATTTAAGGTTGAGATAACTATCACGACCTTCCTTCAAAACCTGTTAAAATGGTTAATGTCAACTTAAAACTTCTTACGGACTACTCCAATATTTAAGACGATATATAAAAATATAACAAAAAGCCTTACAACCTTTTCGTTATCAAGATAATACCTTTCCTAAACATTTACAAATAGATAGAGGTCTCTCCTTTTGATTTTCACTTATTATTTCCCGGAATCCTTATAGGGCACGCCAAAGAATTACCTGATCTTCTTAACTGACGTCACCACGTTTCGCGAAATTTACGATGGTATAAAAGGCCACTTTGAATACGACGTCCACTTTGCGTAATACTATATAGACTGGTACATTACGAGGTAAATTACAATAAGAAGAAAAAAGAAAAAGGAGGAAACACCAATGGACGTATTTAACCAAATAATTAACAAGCTACTATTATACCAAAAAATGATGGGAAAAGCGCACTTTGGCAAGGCTACACTTTGCGAACAGGAGGTAGTAATCACGGGCATTAGTAAGTTCTAATACGCCTTACAACGCCTAAATACCACCTACAAAGGCCTTTTTAACTAGTTACGCTCCTCGTTTACCATCGTAATAACACGTATAACAAACTCGCTTAGTATATACTCCTAAGCTAATAACTTCCTTAATGTAAATAAAGAAGACCTTACAGTGGTTAACTACGTTAACCGTAAGTACGGGCGCCTACAACACTTAAATTCTGGCCCATTGACTTTAATTTCAGACTAAGGGTAATAGCTACGTTGGCGCCAATAAGGCTTAGTTTCAGACGAAACTGTTAACCTCTAACACTATCGTCATAATAGTGATAAGAGATATTAAATTTGTGGCAAATCCGGCTATTAGTTAACTCGGTACCCCCCAGTTATTAATTAACTCAGCATCCTTCCGCCAAACGAAATAACAAAAAGTAGTATACTACGTTTAATACCCTATTACCTTTAAATAGAACTACTTTAATTAAATCGTAAACTTCGAGGGCTACAAGCTAATTGACAACGTTAACACTCCTAAATAGATTAAGTAACACGAAAATATTACTCTTAATACGGCTCAGTAACTAGCCGACCACGTCTTCCTATACTGCCTAACTAGTAAAAACACTTACCTTTACCTTAACCAAGCTTCTAACCCCTTATACACCTTTAAACTTTGTAATAGTTACGTAAACCACAATTTTTAAGGTATAATGCCAAATACAGGGGTAATAAGGTACTTAACAAAAGGTTATTTTCAATATGTTATATTACGGAGGAAAAGCACTATATCCACTGAAATCGATCGTTAAAATGATGGTAAACCTAAAGTTTACTTTAGCCCAGGCGAATAACTATCGTTACTAGAGATAACAGTAGTTTAAACTATTGTAAAAACAATCACATTTTATATCCTTAAGTCCCCTACCCCTTTCTTTTTTTATTTAGAAGATATAAAAACCCTTGGCGTTAACATCGATATTAATGTAAACTAACTAGTCAAAAACGGCTAGAGGTTTTTACTCGCCCTTAAGTAGAAGCACCTATGATTTCATCTTTAAGGCCCGGAAGCAGTGGCGTTAAACCTAACGAAGCCGGAGATACGTCAACTATACTGGCGCTTTAACCATCTAACCATTAATAGGCTGTACAAAGTTTAAAAATCCGTAAAGTATAACGATGTAAAATAATTTACCCTAAAAGCTATTAAAAGCCTATGCCACCACTGCCAAACGTATGCCTAAGCCCCCCGAAGATTTAAGTTTACACTAAAAAACGACAAGGATTTCAACTACAAAATATTTATTAATGTTTTACTTGAACAACAATCCTGTTTTTTACATTGTTTACTCCGCAACCTCTTTTTATGAAGCTGAATTCCTAGAGTCCTTTTCGGTAAATAATAAGTGAAAAACGTTGAAAATATTATAAATTAACACGTACCTAAGTCTACCTAACGTTGTCGTTTACGATACTAATACCAACTTTTTAACGGCAAAGTTTTAGGAAAATGCTAAGATAATAGGTATTTAATATAAATAGGTGTGTGTAAAAGCCTATTAAAGCATTAAAAAGGGTAAAAAATCATACTTACTACTTCTATAAGCGTATAATATCCTTAAGTTAGAAATTGAAAACCTTATGGGTCCGGAGACATACCTACAAATGGCAGTAAAAGGCTTTAATAACACCGTAGGCCCTGAGGGCTTAGTGCTAACGCTCCTAGTCTTTAAAACGTACGCACGCCTGATAAGTGAATCTCTGCCCTCAGCAAATACTTAAAAACGTGTTAAGGTCTATAACAAAGCCTTAAAGGAACTGCGAAGAGAATAGGCACACCGCTAGGTTAATAACGCCTTTAACACCAAAAACGACACGTTAAAATCGATATGATTACTTTGCAGTTACAAAGTGAAGTCCTCGTATAGTGAAAGCTGGGCAAATAGAAAGGCCTATACAAAATATTAAGTATTATAAACTTTAAAGTTGTTAAAACTGCTAACGGTCCTATATCCTTTAGAACCACTTATATTAAACCCTATATCAGGGGTACTAAAAATAAAGACCCTTAAACCAAACGATTGAGCTGATATGAATCTCCTCCACCTGTTATCGATAAATCGATAAAACGACGCCGACACAAACGATCCCCGGAGAAAAAGAACGTTAAAGAGGAGGAATATACACCGGGGAGTATTTAAAATACTGCTTAGGTAAGTAGAAAAGAAAAGGATAACGAGGACTTGGTATTAAAGCTCCGAGTATAAGGGATTATTAAGACCACCGGCAAGCCCTTTAAGAAGAGTTATGAGGTTAAGATTAACAGTCTGCTAACTCGATGAGTTGTATAATTCGTACCAAAGACCAACTTTAATCTTCAAAAACCAAACGTCACGATCTTTAAGTCGAGGATTATTTACAAGGCTAAAAGCAAAACTACAGGGTAACCGTATGAAAAATAACGTCTAATCGTTTAAAGATACGGTAATAAAAGCAAAATTTAGATCCTTACATAATCACTAACGATTGGAAGATTAGCCAACGTTTATTAATCGCTTTGGCAGCAAGTTTACTAATCAAAAATAAGGGCAAGTTTACGCTTAGTAACTATAATATAATGCAAACCTATACGCAATTAGCAACGGATCTACAACGGATCGTATTACTAAAACTGTTACAGAAACTCCATGCTATATACCCTCTAGATACGGTAATACGTTGTATTGAACCACCATAGGGATTAGCTAAAACAAACTTCCACTGGTTCCTAAATTACTAGTCGTACTTTAAATTACGGCTAGTGATAAAGTCTTTAACCTACGACCCGTATTTGTTAATAACGTAAAAGAGGAACCTAAGCGTAGTAGGCATATAAATTAACGATATCTTTTTCGTCGAAACGGCTAGCTTTATGGTACTGAAACAGCAAGCGATTAAAAATTTCAAATTCTGGAATTACAATCCGGTAACGATATTGACGAGAAACACCCAACTGGACTTTAATAAATTATTAATCCGCATACTTGGTATTGATAACGGCCTTAGCTTTCGCCAAAAAGGCTAGGGCGCTATTTTGACTACAATTGATAAGATTAACGAAGCCAGGGCTCAATGGTATACGGAACAGCGTATTCGAGGTATCTATATTGCAACTTTATGTCAACCGGAAGCCTTTTACGATTTATCCATTACATTATTAGTACAAACACTAATAAATAAGGAATTTAACCGATTAAATATGAAGTTTAAGTAGTAAATGCGAAACTTGGACGCGGGATTAATATAATCCCAATCGATCTCTTAAAGACTAAATTAATAATCTTCATTGACGGGTCTTTTGCAAACAACACCTACCTATCTTTACAAATCGGCTTCCTTATAATCTTCTTTAATAAAGATAGGCAGAAAAACCAGTTTAACATTATCGGCAACTTAATCTACTATACCTCAGTCAAGTGTAAAAGGATTACGATAATCGTACTGGCTTTAAAGGTCTACGGCACAATGGCAGGCTTTAATGTAGGCATGGCACTATGAAAAACTTTCAACCTTATCACCAGGCAGCTAAAGATTCCTCTTACCCCGGTGGTAATCTATACCCACTCAAAAAGCCTCTTCGAATACCTTTTAAAGCTTAAAACCACCAGAGAAAAACGCCTGATAATCGACTTAATAATACTCCATAAAGCTTATAAAGGGAGGAAAATTAAGGAGTTCCAATGGATCGATAACAAAGATAACCCTATTAACGATATAATGAAGGCATCAACAAATAAAGCCCTAGAAAGGTTTATAAACAGTAACAAACCAATTTTACGCATTAAGGGCTACGTGAATAAGCTGTCTGGAAAGCTTAGGTCATGTAACGGCGAACAGGGTTATGCTAGCAAATTAGAAAACTACTAGAAAATTAATAATGGTAATCTGTTTAAGTGACACAGTTAAAGTGAGAGCTTACAAAGGGCTATAGAGGAAAAACTTTTTATAAAAGTTAATAAACTTAGACCTCGGAGCAGCAGAGCAATTAAGGCTAAATAGGGGTCAATTTGCATGCAATTAGATGCAATGCAGTATAGAAGTCAACTGGAATTGATAGGGGTCTAGCCAGTTGATAAAAAGGTAATTTAGTGGTAACCAGAAAAGATTGGTCAACCACTCTAGCGTGCGTGCACAAACTAAAAAGTCGCCAGTATTATAATAGTATTATATGCAATGCAGTAGATCAACTTTATTTATAGTAAAGTTGACTGTACTGCAAGTATATTACTTTGTGTAGAGACTTACCACATAAGGTATGAGTCGAGTATAGTATGCTATACTTTACTCCAGGGCATAAGCCAATCAATTGGCCATACAAATTACAGTGCAGACCGGCTAGTTGTCTGCCAAACCTAAAACAATACATCTACCATCTGATCACGCAATACTGCTGTTACTTCGACCAATCGAATCGACAACGTTGAAATGTCTAAAGACTACCAACAAATAGTATTTTTAAGTTTATTTCGTAAATTTGACCGGTACAAATCGTGTATTTATAATAACCGTTTTAGGTGACGACGTTTTGCCATTGCCGAATAGGAATTTTCGATATTCTCTTATTCGGTTGAGCTGGAATTTCGGAAATTTCGCTGCGAACGCATCGAATTATCGTTTTCTGGTAGTTAAGATTTTGACTGAGTTAGTATTAGTTATAATACCTTGAAATCGGTTTCTGTACATATTTAAAAGTTTAAATTACGATATTATATAGGCGTTCAACACGTTATTCTCGTAATTTAAACCTGTATTATATAGGAAAGAGGTATTTTATAGATTTGTAAAAATTTGTTAGGCGGTTTCGTTATCTTGGGATATTAGTTAAGCATTATTACCGTTAAAGTTTTCCTTTTCTAAGGTGTATTCGTATAGGTAAGTATTAAATTCGTTTCTTACACCTTTATATTTAGTTACGTATATTGCAAAATTAGGTTTCGTTTAGTTTTGCATTAGGTAATGAGGTTAACATTAAAATTTAGTCCAAATTTACTTGTATATCAGGTGGTTAGTACACCAATAAACGATTTTACCGTATATAATATAACGGTTTTGAAAACCAGTAAAACTTGGTATAATTTTCGGCGGGTATTATTACAGGCGTAGTAACTTTTACCCTAAGTAATAGGTTCGTTTTCGATAATAATGAATTTACCTTCAGTTTTGGTGGCCTTTTATCCGATATTTCTCTTTTTAGTAACTATATTTGGAACGTTTAATTTGCTTTGAATATACTTTGAACCTTCGGTTTTAAACGTGTTAAATTATTTCGGAAAGGTTTATTTTGGTCATTTGACTTTCGCCTTTAGTTTTATTGGTTATAAATATTACTCAAAAGTTCGCTTATCTATGTATAAATGTTTTAAACTATATTACAAGGTATATATAGAAAGAATTTAAGTATTTTTTCGGATTAAATAGTGTAAGATCGAAGTTTAGGTCTTCGTAACATGTTTATATTATTATTTTGTCGGAATAGCAGTCAAATTCAGTACAGCCAAGTCAATTTTACTTGCAGTAAAGTTTATTGTACGTACTTCAAATTAATTCTAGTTTGTGGGACTGCATTGCAAGTGTAGTGCGGTAGGTGCTCACTTAAAATTAGGGCACAGGCCAAAGTGTTTGGCCATACAAATTAGTGTGCAAACCGGCTAGCGGTCTGCCAAACTTAGAACTTACACAATTCAATCAATAATATCAACGTAGCACTAGTTACTTCGACTACAGTGATTCGAATCAACTACGTTATAATGATAAAGGCCTACAAACACTGATCAGTGCTTATTAGGTTAAGTACAGATTGAATAAGTAGAAGAAGAAGATATATTCCAGTTACGATCTACGTTAATAACGGTAGTTAGGGTAGAGGAAATATTTTTGTGAAAGACCTTTACTGTTGTGTCGGTTTTTATAGCAGTAAATAGAGACGACTTTTAGGTTGTATCGGTTTTTATGACAAATTAGAAGTAGCGACGGTATCGTTATTGAAAATACTATAAAAATTTTATTAGTTTTTCTTAAAGATGTTGAGATTGATTGTCAGAAGTCTCAAATTTCGACAAGATGGTAAACGGCTAAGTTAGTATTACTATGTGTACTACTACTGCAGAAAATTGACTAAGTTCCTATGCTAAACAACCTCAACGAACAACCTTCGCTCTCTACCACTAACGATGACCTTAGACCTTACCCTCTATGCTAAGAACTTGTTCTACTTCACTCTTTTAATTCTATATGCCACTTTAATCGTTAAATTCGCTGCTCTAAGCGAAAAATAGCAAGCTATATCGAAAAAGCTACGTCGCACGACCCAACATCAAGTCGCTAAGTTTCCACGAGACTTTACGTCAAAATACCAAGTCCATACGCCTAAAGATCGTTAAGTTACTCACCCTATACGTCATATACACCCTTTACAAGTTAAAACATTAAGATAGCTTCAAGTTAGGTATTTATGGAAAAAGTTAAAGCTCTCGGATTAGTTTTTACCAAGTTTTACAACGACAACTTATGGATATTAGATATTAATAAAGAATTAACGGAAAAACACCTTACTAACTTTATCAGCTATTACTCATTAATTAAGATAACGGCGAATAGTTCGACTGCGGTAGCTGTGCTTTTTGCAAATATCGTAAGTTTTTCGATGGCTGGATTATTAATATATAGAAAAAGATCTAGAAAACTATTAAGTTTAATATAAAGGAAGAATTCAAACGCCGAGGGATTTACGTACCAGATAAAAGTTTTACTAAGTTGGTAGAAACTTTGTTCAACCTAGACTAGCTTGATGAATACTTTGAAGACCCACAGTCTAAAAGAAAAAAATATTAAGGAACCTTATTACCTTCATATGCGATTTAAAAAAAACTTTACTTTATTTGTAGCTAAGTTAATCCTTTTTACGAACTGGCAATAAAAAACCTGTTAACTTGCTCGGTAGTCCAGCACCCCCACGTGATAGCGCGTAATACGCTTTTAATGGTAGCAGAACACGTGAAGTAGAAGTTACCCACGCGGCCAGAGGTATTGACGTTAGCGCTTTATATTAATTAATTAAATAAGAACCTCTCCGGACCCCTTAACATTAAGAGAAATATCACTAAGTCCCCTGCGATGGAAACCCTTAAGCTCATTTCCCTTAAGCTTCTTAATACGTTTAGTTTGAGTAGCTAAATTAAGTACGGACTAGATTTATACGCGAGCTTAATATAGGTACGATTACTGTATTTTTTCCTCCAAACTTAGCCAAAGGTAATTATCAGGCCTACCAGTACTAATAGTAACCTTAGTCTTTTCCTTAACTAAAATATATTAAGGGTTTTTACGACTAGGATATCACTTTTTCCCCTCAATACGTTCCCATGATAGATATGGATTATATGGCAATTATTACGTTCGTTAAGATTTGTGGAGAAAAGGAGAAGTATAATGGTATGCTGTATAAGCTCCTAGACGTTAAGTTACGTCTATTATTTAACATTTGCCGCTAAATAAGGGTTAAATTACCAGGTTTTTACTTGTTGTTTCCCAGTATCATTACCGGCTAAGCCGAGGATTACTACCTCTATTACCTAACGAACTTTTCCTCCTTTCGCGAAATATATAATGGCCCAAAGTGATATTTCGAATACGATGTTAATTTTACCTAGTATTACATCGATTAAAACATTATTAAATGGTTTTATATGCTAAGTTATAAGAACGAGTCGGAAAGCAAAATAGACCCCCTTAATGAAATGCTTAATAGGCTAATGCTTTGTTAATAAGTAATAGGAAACGTGGAAGCTGGCGAAGGCACCTTACGCTAGTAGATCCGGCAAGCCGTTATGGGTTATAAAGAGTTTAAATACGTCCTTTAATACTCTAATGCCATTTGCAAAGGGCTTTTTGACCAATTACATTCCTTAATGACGACTGTAACTGCTCGAGGTTCCGGTTCGACTGGTATGTACCCTTAAGCTCCGGAATTCAGTAACGAGGGAAAAAAACCCTCACTATTAGTATTATATTAATCGACGATACGAAAGGCTCGGTTAATACAGTTAATGGAAGATTCGGAATTTTACCTATGGAGGAGGGTATTCCTTCTTCTTAAGGTCTTTTAACCAGCTAAGTAAATTTATATCAACCGCTAAGAAATATTGAATATGTGGCGAATAAGGGTGTTAGTTCATACATTATATTTCTGTCGAGCGTAAAGTAAAGAAGGTGATGTATTATACGCAGTTCTCCTTTCCTTCTATTTAGAATTACATCGACAAAATTGCATAGTTCAAAGGAAGTAAAGACAAGAAGGAGGAAAACAAGCCAAATAATATCGGCTGGTACTAAGATATTAATAATCGTATTAGCCCGGCAACAACGTAATGACTAGCCTACCACGCCTTTTTATACTGCCTTATAAGTAAAAACCCTAGCTTTATATACCTCTTTACTATTCGAAACCGTTACGCGAAACAAGTCTTTTAAGGGATTATATCGGATACGGGGACGGTAAGGTATTTAACAAGAGGTTATTCGTAATATATTATGTTATAAAGGGATATTGGTATTATTACGAAACTTAACTACGCGGATATTAGTAAGGTTAAGGTTGGTTTTAGCTTTGGAAAGGAGTTATCTTTACTGGGATCGATGACGGTTAAAGTCATTGTTAACCCTATTGTTTCTTATATCTTGGAATCCCCTACCCCCTTCCTCCTTTGCTTGGAAGACATAAAAAACTTCGGCGTTAACGTTGATATTTAGACTGATGAAATAATATAAGTTAAGACCGGAAAAAGGTTTTCACTTAGTTTTAAGTGTATGTATCTCTGGTTTTACTTTTAAGGGATAGAGGCAATGTTGTTAAACTTAACGGAAGGGGAACTTCGTTAACTATATCGTAAATTTCATCACCTGGTAATTAATAGGTTTTATAAGGTCTTAAAGGTAGTTAGCTATAAAGATGTGGATTTGTCAGCGTAAAAAGCGTTAAAGTGGCTTTGTTACCACTGCCACATATATTTCCAGGCCCCCTTAAAATTCAAGTTTACGTCAAAGGAAAAATAAAACTTTAATTCGGAAATTTTCGTAAACGTATTTTACTTAGACGGCAAGCTAGTATTACATGTTATAGATTTTTCCACGGCTTTTTACGACGTTAAGTTCCTTAAAACCATTACGGTAAAGGAAATATGTGAGGTATTACGTATTTTGTAGATTACGACGTACTTTGGGTTACCAGACATACTAGTTTACGATATCGATACCAACTTTATTACGATAAAGTTTTAAGTTAATGTAAAGTTAATAGGGATTAAGTGTAAATAGGTCACTGTTAAAGTTTACTAAGTTATTAGCAAGATTGAAAGGTTATATACCCTTTTATGAAGGGTTTACGATATCCTTACATTAGAAATCAAAAGCTTTATAAACTAAGAAATACGGTTTTAAATAAAGGTAGAAGGTTTTAATGATATTATTAGCTTTAAGGACTTATACCAACTTTACTGGTATTTAAGGCTTACCTAAGCATAATAACTAAGTCGCCACTCTCATTAAATACCAAAAAAAGTACTATAGCATATATAAAAGCCTTGAAAAAGCCGAGGAAATAATCGGTACGCCGTTAGGTTAATAATTCTTTTAACATTAGAATAGGACCTTTAATAACAGACATGCTATTAATATCCCTTCAAAGTAAAGTCTTTATATAGCGCAAGCTAGGCAAATAAAATAGGCTGTATAAAATCTAAAGTATTACTAACTTAAATGTAATGGTTAAAATTGTTAACGGCTCCGTAACTTTTCGAGTTATACAGGTTAAACTATACCGAAGATTACTCGGGCTTTTTAAATTTAATAGAACCCCTAACGTTGATGAGCTTCGAGACGAGAGAATTAGCCAATACAACCTTCCGAAACCGATTGTTGACAATCCAATGGAAGGTCGACAGTATGGACGACTACTCAAAAGAAGGACGGCGATAGGGACTATAGGTCCGAAAAGGTATATATAATGGTGTGGGTGTCTTGGAAGGAGAAGTCTGATGGAGAACTTGCCCTTAGGTTACGTGCCGAAAGCATTATTGATAAACTAGGCAATCCTTTTAAGGAAAGTAACTAAGTGGAAATTAACGGCCTTCTATTATGAAAGGCTGTACAATTTGTGTCTTTAACTTAATTGAAAGGCCAAGAATTGATTATCTTTAAGTCGAGGATAATTTACGAGGTTATAGGTAAAATTATGAATCGACTGTACGAAAAATCATGATTAATAGGTTAAGGATACGGTAATAAAGGTAAGAACTAAATCCTTAATTAATCGCTTACTATCTAAAAGATTAGCTAACGTTTAATCGTTGTAATTGCTGTCACTTTAATTGATAATGTAAAATGTTAGTTTACACTTAATAACTGGGACATTACATAAACGTACATATAGTTTGTTACCGATCTTTAACGGATTGTACTATTGGAACGATTAAAAAAATTAAGGGATAAGTTTACGGCCGATACGATGATACGTTATATTAAGCCTTTAGACGGATTAGTTAAGGTAGGCATTTACTAGTTTCCAATGTATTAGGTGTACTTTAAAAATGAGCTTAATATAAAGACTTTAATTTTTAATCCGTGCCTATTAATTTCAAAAGGTAAGGACTTTAGTATCGTGGATATGTAAATAAACCATAACCTTTTCCTCGGCGATATAGGTTTATAGCGGCAAAATAGCGTGTTATTAAAAAGTGAGGCCTTTAAAAGTGCAAGCCGGTTAAAACGTTGGCTAAAGGTATATAATTTAACTTTAATAAATCAGTAATACCTATTCATAATATTAAGGCTAAAAACGGTATTTATATTATCCTATGTTAAAGGGAGTAAGCTATAGGCCTAAAAATTATCGATCAAACCAACGAGGAAAAATTACAGAAATACTCAAAGTAAAGGGCCCGTACGGACTATATTGTTACGTTATATTAACTGAAAGTATCGTACGACTTTTTTATTATAATACATGTATAAGATACAAAGGACAAAAACTTTAACAAGTTAAATAAGCGGATTTAGTAATAAATGAATTACATGAAAAAAGGGATTGATATAGTTTTTATAAATCTGATGAAGGCGAAACTAATGATCTTTACGAACAGGTTATTTTCTAACAATACTAATTTTACATCGTAAATAGACTTTATAATAATTTTTTAATAAGGATAAGTTTAAAAGTCAATTTATAATTATTAGAAGCCTTATATATTGGATATTTGTCAAGTGTAAACGCGTAACGTGAAGCGTATTGGCCTCGGAAGTTTACGATATAATGGCAAGATTTGATATCAGCATGATAATTAGCGACATATTAAGGATTATTACCAAATAACTAGAATTACCACCAATACCTATAATAGTATATACCGACTTCCAGAGCCTTTTCGAATACCTATTAAAGTTGGGTACGACTAATGAAAAACGCCTGATAATAGACATAATAGCGTTAAAGAAGGCATATGAAGCCCAGAAAATCGATAGGTTCTGGTGGATTAATGGAAACGAAAATACTATAGGTACTATAACTAAAGCTACCCGTAATAGCGCCCTAAAAAGGTTTATAAACAGTAATACGCTAACTATACGAATTAAGGGATACGTGAACCAACCGATATGTAACGTCAAAAAATAAGGTTACCCTAACAAAATGGAAAACCATCAAGGTAATGGTGGCGATGGCAGTGGTTTAAATTACTGGCAAAAAGTACGTAAGTGGTGACATACTTGATTTACGTAGGTTTATGGCGAAAGATCCGTGCACGGGATTTAAGGAACGGGGTCTCGGAAGGGTGTAGCAAAAAGACCATAAGGGGCTGTAATTAAGGTTGATTCCAGTACAGATTAATCGGAATTGACAGGGGTTTGATTTATTGTCAGCTTACGGATTAAGGAGAGATTTTAGAGGTTTCCACCAATTAATGGCAAGCCACGCTAGCGTGTAGGCACAAAATAAAAAGTCGCTAGTATTAGAATAACAGTCAAATGAAGGAAAGCCAAGTTAACTTTATTTGTAGTAAATTGATTGTATGTACTGAAAATTGACTGTAATTTTTAGGATTGCATTATAAGTACAGTGTAGTAGGTGCACACTTCAAAGTGGAGTATAAGCCAAAGCGTTTGGCCATATAAATTAGTATGCAAACCGGCTAGCGGTCTGCCAAACTTAGAACTTATATAATTTAATTAACAATATCAACGCAGCACCCATTACTTCGACCACAGTGATTCAAATCAACTATTTTACAACGATAAAGACCTACCAACATATTTAAATAAATATTTTATTACCTTCATATGCCGGTTTGAAAGCCGCTTAACACTTCTAGAATTAGGCTAATAAGGTAATATACTCTTTTATAGGCTTTTCTCAACGTTTTTACGTTAACCTTTTACGGATTTTTACGTAATGTTAGTTTAGTTCATATTGTAAAGCTTGTGGTTAATTTTTGGATTAAAGTGCGATTTTAGGTTATTTTAGAATTTCGCGAATATATTTACCTACATAAAATGATATATATACTACTTTTTAGCTTGTTTAAATAGTAAACCTGGGTGGGAAAACAAAAAATCGTAACAGTTTAATATTTAGTCTTTTACATATATTTCATATTACTCGTATCGTATTGTCGATTACATCGTATAGTTTACCGTTATAGTTTTTTTCTTCATCTTATAATTTGGCTAAATTGTCAAGTTTTATCAGATTACTTTTATTAGTTGGTAAGCGGTGCGGTGGGAGGTTATAGTAAGGGTTATGGTTGGCAAATATTAGTTTGTAAGGTATATATTGGCGTTTTACGTCGCTTATATTGTCTCCGAACGGGCCGTTTACTTTTTCCGGTTTGTTTTTGTTATGAAGGAACTGGTTATTAACGGTATTTGAGGTGTCGTTTTATTTTTATCTTTATTTAAAAGTCTGTTTTGGGGAGGGTTCACGTTCGACCCGCGTAGTTAATGATTTTTGTAGCCCTTTCTCCTTTTCTGTTGATTTATCAAGCTTTGTTTTCGCTTCTCGGTGTGCGTTTAACCTTACTAAGCGCCTCGTTTCCTGTATTTACGAATATATTTTTTCGTTTCCTATCTGTCATTTTAAAAAGAAGATTCTGGCTCCTTTTCAGCTAGTACCCTTTTATAAACTTTAACTTTATTACCTTATCGTCGATTTACTATAGTATTTAAAAAAGTCAAGCCGTTACTAATAGGGATTTTGTAATACGGTTATTATTACCACCAGTTGTATTAATATCTTTTCTTCGTAATTATTGTTGTAATATCCTAGATATTATATTATCGACCACACGCTATATATCAGGCGTCCAGTTTATAAAGTCTTTCCTAAAGTCGTCAAATAAGTCGCCTCTTTTAATATTTCCGTTATAATAGTTGAAAATTATATTAATAACGTACGTATTTGCTATAAAAGGGTCTAAATTTCTACTAGTATTTCGATTTTTTTATATTATAGGTGAAGAGTTATGTTTTTCAGAATACTACTACGAAACTTCGTGTTTATAAATAGGTAATCCATGCATTTCTTAGCTTTTGCTAGATCTATTACTAGTGGAACCATAGTTGTAAAAGTGTAAAATGTATTAAATCGGTTGTGATGTTGGTTTATACGTATACTAGAAATATGAGAACGGTATAAGCATCGGTTTTGCGTAGTAGATAGGATTGTGATAGGTTGAGAATACAGTATTTAAGGTGGTTTGGTTTAAATAATATAAAAAAAAGCGTATAAATAATTGAATATAAAGAAAATAAGGCGAAGTAAAGCGGTTAAGTAAAGCGGTTAAGTAAAGCGGTTAAGTAAAGCGTTTAACATTTACCAATACAAGTTAAATCTAAATAATATATAAATAAAGTGGAATTATAAGCTAGTTAGGTGTTTAAAATAAGTTTTTTTTTAACGCTTTGCAAGCGTTACAATAGTTAATCAGCTAGAAAATTCAAAAGTCGTAAGTAATAAACTTGAATAAACGGTATACTTTTGGGCGGATAAGGAGAGAATAATTGGGGTAAAATGGGGATGGTGAAAAAAAAACATTTGAAAAAGGTTTGGCTTAAGTTTGGTAAGCGGTTCTGGTATCATGTTATAACCGCTTTTGTTATTTACGAGCGGTTTGTGTGATATATTTTGGCCGCTTTTAGGTTTAGTACACGGTGTAGAAGTTGTATTTTAGCCGCTTCCAAAGTGTGTGAGCGGTTTAGATATTGTATTTAGAGTGGATAGGTCCTAACGAAGGGTTCCGATACTTGGTGGTTTTGGTTTACATATCCTAATGCGTAATAATACACTATTTAAAAAGTGCTCGGTTGAATTTAAAGTGCTAAAACGAGTTGACGGATAACGTAACGGTGCTTTTAGTAATGAAATGTTATCAACCGAGTTAATAATTACGTATTAAAATGGTTCTTTTTAAAATTACTCCAGATTTTATAGTTTTGTTACGTTTTAAGGTTTGAAAGAGTTTTTATGTAATTTAATATTCCCGTATAGTTTTTATATGTCTTAGTAGTAAAGTATAAATAGTGGAGATCATTATAGTATCCTGTTATAAGTATTTAACTTTGGATTGTGTCTTTTCTCCTAAGTTATTTATAGTCGACTAAGTTGGTTACTGATTCATGTTAGTAAGGTTTTTATGCTTTAATGTAGTAAAGGAGTAACCAGAAATATTGATATTGTAATAGTAAAGATAAAATGATATTAAAAGGAGAAAAAGAATTCAGAAAGTGTACGTTACAGGTAAAGGGTTATAAACTCTCACCTAAGCAGTGATAATTTACTACATACTTTGCTAATCCCCCTTCTGGGCAGTGACACTTTATTGTACACTTTATAAATGCCCCTTTTAGGTAGTGGCACGCTATCATATACTTTATAGATGCCATTTTTAGGAAGAGGCATACTGTCATGCACTCTGCAGAAATACACCTTGTAGAGTGGTACGTTACTATGCACTATACAAAGCTGCACTCTACAGCGTGGTCACTTACTAATTATAGGGATATATGGTAATATCTACGAATATTCACAAACATAATATATTGACTTTGAAGAACTTGATGTATTAGATAAAAAAACTGTTGAATTTTGAATTTAAATAATGTTTTGTATCAAACTTAAATAGCATTCAAAATCAAGTTCAAAAACTAACTATATTAAACATAAATCATTTACTTATTGAATGTAAATAACATTCAATATTGTTGGAACAGCAGTCAATTGCAATACCTTTAAGTGGACTATACTGATTATAAGTTAACTATATTAACTGCAAGTCGACTATATTAACTGTAGGTAAATTTCAGGGTGTGTTCAATTCAGCTTAGGGCACGAGTCAAGTAGTTGCCCATGAAGATTCATTTGCAGACCAGCTGGCGGTCATTCAAACTTAAAAGTAACCACATTATCACTTTCAATATAATACATTAGTTACTTCAACTACAATTATAATCAACTACGTTACAACAATAAAAGCCTACTAATACTAATCAGTCTTTATTAAGTAGAACACATATAATCTAGATAAAAAAATAAGCTATTTTCCAGATATTACGTTTTATTTAAGTAAGGTTAAAAAGGATTCTTATGAAGTACCTCTATAATACTATGTTAGTTTTTAAGGTAGTGAAATAGGGAAAACTTTTCAATTGCGTCAGTTTTCGCGGTAGTTCAGAAGTAACAATAATATCAATAAAATCCTCAATATATCTTCATTAACTTTATCTCGAAAAATAAGCGTTGAGATTGACCGCTAAAAAATCCTAAGTTCTTCAAATCACTAAGTTTTCAAGTTCAAAAACCAACTATGAAAGTTGTTTAGTTATCAAATTTAATAACCAGCTAAGTTGTTACTACTATTGATGTTATTGCAAATCGAAAATTTCTAATGATTAAGTCTTATAACCTCTTGAACAACAAATAACAACGTTGGCAGCAAACAAATTACAGCTTACATTCATACATTGATTTTTCTTCTTACATTACTTTAAATGTTCTCTCTACCCGTTCATTGAATATGTAATCCTTAAGATAACTACCAAAAATACCAAAATCAACATTGTTACCAACTTTATTAAAAAGAAAGAAATTAAAACCGGCGGAACCATATTCGAGAAACACTTCAAAAATAACCTTGGGTTTACAGATGTTGACGAGACTGTTATACTAGAGTATTTTATCAACATAATTAGCCTCTTAATCCTTGACTTAAATTCAACAGCAACCAATTAAAAACCCTTTACCGTCGACAACTTTTACGAATAGTTTAATAAATAGATCTTGGACATGTAAGAAAATGCGGACGAATAAGCCTAAAATAAGGCTAAAGATTAAGTTGGATAATGGCGGGTGTTAGAATAGGAATCAAATGCTGTACAGTTAAGTCAACTTTACTTGCAGTAAAGTTGATTGTACGTAATACAAATTGACTATAGTTTGTGATATTTGAATAGATTACACTTCAAGTGTAATGCAGTAAGTACCAACTTCAAAGTGGGGCACAAGCCAAAGCGTTAGGCCATATAAAATAGTTTGTAGACTAGCTAGCGGTCTGCCAAACTTGGAACTTACAACTTGTACTCCATCAACCAATATCAATGCAGCACCCGTTACTTCGACTACAGTAATTAGAATCGACTACTTTGCAACGATAAAAACCTACCAACACTGATTAAGATCAAGCACAAATAAGTTGGGTAGAATAAGAAGCTACTTTCCAGTTACTTTCTACGTTAAACGAGGGCTAAGGGTAGAGGAAAGGTTTTTTCGAAGCGCCCCTATAGTATTGTGTCAACTATCACAGCAGTACATAGGAAAGGCCTTTGAATTGTGTTAGCTATCGCAGCAATTTCAGAAGCGAACGTTGGCATCGCTATTGAAACCATTAAGAAATCTTTATTGATTCTTTTTTTTTAAAAAAAAAATGTTAAAATGAAACGTTTAAAAATCTTAAAAATTACTAAGCCAGTAATTTGGTAAACAGCTAAATCAGTATTTCAATGGCTATTACTACTACGGGTATTATTATTGTGATTTTCAAATTTTAAAAACAACCAAGTTCAACAACTTTTAACTTATACTAACTTTAATGGCAAACCTACGCCCTATCATTTTATGCTACAACTTTTATACCTTCTCATTTTCGTTACAATAGCTTCAAAATACGCCAGAATTAAAACCATTAATAACCCTAACCGTTAAAAGGAAATTAAGGACTTCGATATTATATTCATTAGACATTACAACAAAAACTTTTGGTTTACGAACCCTACTGAAGCCTTTTTAATTGAATACCTTATCAACGCGATTAACTCCTATATTTTCGATTTAAACCCTACCTAAACCGTTTGAATATTCGAATCTTTTAGATACTTTAAAATAATTTAGAAATGAAACCTCCATACGTAAATAATAGCAAATAACCACGTTAAACTTAGGTTAAAAATTAAGCTTATCGATCTAAATTTTCAACTACCATTAAGGAAAGGAAAAGGGGGTAATTTGGTCAATATATTTTACGAATATGCTGCCGATAAAGATCGTTAATGGGGTTTTAAAACAAAAGGTAAAGGTATTAATGGAGATTGTATCCCTTAACGCTTCTATATGCATTCGTAAAGACTTACCTAAGTTCAGATAAGTTCCTTAGACATTTTTATGTGAGATTAATGGTTTAGTACTACCGGCCGTAAAGAATTGATTAATTTACGGGCCGTAAGCTTTTAAGTCCAATAGTTAATTAAATGGGAACTTTGACGTACTCATTAATACTAAGAAATCTATTATTAAATCCCCTGCGGCAGAAACCCTTAAGATTTTACCCTTGAAACCCATTAACTAGTTTTATTTTAGTAGTTAAGTTAAAGACAGATTAACTACACACAAGAACTTATTATATGTACGATTACTAACTTTTCCCCTTTAAACTCAGTTAAAGGGAATTATCCTGCATATTAACATCGACCCTAATACTAATAAAGGGAATTAAAGGGTCGTTACAACTAATAAATTACCCTTTCACCCCAATACGACCCTAGAGTGAATACAGACTACGCGGTAATTACTACGTTTATTAAGATTTAGAGAGGAAAGGAAAAGTATAACGATAAGTTGTATAACCTCCTCAAAATTTAGTTACGCTTATTTTTTTTAAATTTTCCGCTAAATAAAGATTAAATTGCTAGGTTTTCACTCTTTATTTCCTAGTATCTTCACGAGCTAAGCCGAGTATTACTACCTCTGGTACCTAACGAATTATCTATCCTTCTACAAAATTTACGATAATTTCAAGGATAATTTCGAATACAATATTAATTTTACCCAGTACTACACTTATTAAAACATTATTACGTGGTTTCAAGTATTAAATCATAAAAATAAGTCGAAGAGTAAGATAGACTTCCCTAATTAAATACTTAATATATTAATGATTTGCTAATAAGTAATGAGAAACGTGGGAGCTAGCGAAAACACCTTATATTATCAGGTTCGACAAGTTGTTACGGGTTATAAAGAGTTCTAATACACCTTTTAGTGCCTTAATATCAACTGAGAAAGGTGTTTAAACCATTTACGTTTCTCATTAGCGACTGTCACAGCTTAAGTTTCCGATTCAATTGATATATACCCTTAAATCTCTAAATTTGATAACGATGAAAAAGACCCTTTACACATTTATTACATCGACTGTAAATACGGAAAACTCGGATATTATGGTTAACAAGAAGCCCAAACTTAAGGATATAAACAAATTACCTATGGAGGAAGTTATTCTTTTTCTTTAAGGTCTTTAAGTCGGTTAAATAAGTTCACTTTAAACATTGAAAGATATTATATTTACGGTAAGTAAGGTTATTAATCAATACTTTATATTACTATTAGGAACGAATTTAAATAGGTGATATATAATATATACATTCTATTGGTAGAGCTTTAGACGTTGCAATGTTATCGATTCGATTAGTCGAAGTAACAGTAGTCTTTCAGCAGTCAAGTGGTGGATGTATTGTTCTATGTTTGGAAGACTCCTAACTGGTCTGCACAGTAATTTGTATGGCCAATTTCTTGGCCTGTAACCTAATATAAAGTGGGCGCATACTGTAATTAACTTGCAACCAATATAGTAGGCCCGCCAACAATACACTCGACTTACAATCAGTATATTCAACTTTACTTTAAGTAAAGTTAACCTACTGCATTACAAATACTACTATTCTAACACTGGCAGCTTTTTAGTTTATACGCGTACGCCAGTGTAGCTAACTAATTCTTTCTTGTAAGCGCTAAAATACGACCTTGTTAATTAGCCAAACCCCTATTAATTTCGATTAACTTCTACATCGAATTATATGAAAATTAACCTCAATTGCCGTTAATTGCCTTACAGCTCCGAGTTTTACCTTTATCGATTCCTATTAAATGCTTTTCCGCTACAAACCTATATAATCCTTTACTTTAACCATAAAAATCAAATAAATTAACACCGTCATTTCCCTCGTAGTCTTTCAATTCTCCAATACATCTCTAACCATCACCACATAACTTAAGCTTACCGGGTGAACTATCGATGTAGACCTTGAAACTTATAGTCACTCCTTTACTATTTACAAACCTTTTAAGGGCCTTTTTCGCTAATACCTTTGTTATAACATTAATAGAACTGTCTTTACCATTAATTTATCGAAAATACTTAATCTTACTCCCTTTGTAAGTTTCGCAGAGTACCATTACGTTAATCATCGGATGTTTTTCGTTAGTAGTTCCGAGTTTTGAAAGGTATTCAAATAGGCTCCTCGAGTCAGTACAAATTACCACCGGAATTCAAGGAATCTTAAGCTACCTAATAATAACGTTAAGGATTTCCAATAATAACATACCTAAATTAAAGCCTATTATTATACAGTTAACCTCTAAAATCAACACGACTTGTGTAATTCATTTATCTTTAATGAAAGGTTAATAAACTAGGTTGTAGATAGTACTAAACGAGTCTTTCCGCCAATTTCTATTAACGAGGGTTATTAAAAAGCCGATTTGGAAAAACAAATCGGTATTATTTATGAAAAACTTATCCGTAAAATTTATTAATTTAGCCCTCAATAAGTCGATTAAAACTATATTAATCCTCCGGTTCAAGTTCCGTATTTTCTATTCATTCTTTTTATTAAGCCTGTTTAAGTTGTCACCTATTAAATCTTATATCTATGCCGTAATAAAAAGGTTGTAAAAGGCCTCCGGTTAATATAAGATAACAATATAGCTGCTATAGGCACGTTTTCCAGGCACTGATAGGCCTTAACCGCGTTAATTTCATCGATTATAATTGAATCAATACCCTAGCTCTTGCAACAAAAATTAAAGCCAATATTAACACTAATTATACGGATTAATTATCTATGAAAGTTAAATCAATTACCTTTTATCAACGTTGTTACCAGCTTGTAATTTCAAAACTTAAAATCCTTAATGGCCTATTATTCCAATGTTACAAAACCAGCTGTTTTGACAAAAAGAGTATCATAAATTTACATACTTACTAGGCCAAAATTCATTTCCTACGTTACCAATAAATACGGGTCGTACGTGAAAGATTTTGTATCAAACAGTAATTTAAAATGCAACTAATAAATTAAAAGAAAATATACGCTTATTTTACCCAGTCCATATAAAGGTTTAATATATTATATTACCGTTTCTTAAAGGTAAATAAGCCGTAATTTCTTCAATGATTCCAGCAATATAATCCGTTTTAAATCTATTATTAACTATATGTAAGTTTACTTTATATTTTAACCATTAAACGTAAACTTACCTTTAGTCGAAACTGATAAATATGTTAATGAAGAGACTACTAAATGTTAATTAATCTTTCAAATCGTTAACGATTATGTAAATATTTAATTTTTTTCCTTATCGCTGTATCTTCAAACGATTAAACGTAATTTTTCGTACAGTGGCCCCGTGATTTCATTTTTAACCTTATAAATCATCCTCGATTTCAAAATCGTAACGTTTAGGTTTTAGAGGTCGAAGTTTACCTTTAATACAAATTTTATGACTCCTCGAATTAGTAAGTCATTAATTTTGACCCTATTGTTTTCCTCAAAATGTGTATAAATAATTTTAATAATACCTTATATTCGAAACTTTAATATAAAGTTTTTATTATTCTATTTTTTTCTATTTACATAAACAGTATTATCAATACGACCCGATTTATATTTCTCTTTTTCGTAGTCATTTGCGTTGGCGGCGTTTTATTCGTTCATTGGCGATGGATAAAGGAAGTTTGTATTAACTAGATCGTTTGATTTAAAGGTATTTATCGTTGGTAACCTCAATATGAAGCATAACCTAGGTAATTCGGAAAAATATAAACGTTAGTAATTTTAACAATAACTTTAAGCTAATGATACTTAAGGGTTCATATTAGCCTTTCATTTACCATGATCCCGTTATACGAGAACTCTTTTTATATCGAAAAAGTTAACATATCTATTATTATAAGGACGTTCTTAATATTAAAGACATCGTTAATTCAGCGACGTTTCGATTCCTTCCGCGGTTTCCTTAATACTTTACCGTAGGCTATAACTTGCTTTTAAATATTTACTAATAACGGAAATTTACTCGTTAAACGCAGGTACGCTCCGAAAACCAATAACGTTAATACTAAATCGTTAAGACCTATAATATTGTTTAAACCCTTTACCGTTATTTAAAAACGTGACTTCGAATCCGTAAAGCTTCCAATTTCGAGCGTAAGAACATTATACGTTTGTCAAAGTAAAACGTATACCCTTTTCACTCTTTCAATACTATAATAGGCCTTTATTGGTACTTATTTACACTAAATACCCATTATCTTAATTTTTCCACAAAACTCCGTTACCGCAAAGTTAATATTAATATCTTAAACGACGACGTGAAATGAGCCTAAGTACGTGTTAATATATAATATTTTTAAGTTTTTTTTACGTATCTTTTGCCGAAAGAGACTTCAAAAATTTGGTTTCGTAAAAATAAATTACGAAATCAATGATGTAAAAATCAGGCTTATTATCCAAATAAAATACATGAATTAAAACTTTATAATTAAAATCCTCATTGTTTTTTGATAGAAACTTAAATTCACCAAGGGCCCAAATATACTTTCAATAGTGGTATTAAAGTTTTTGGATAGTTTTTCAAGCAAAATATTCCACATTTTTTACCCTATTTATTTTAAGTCTTTATATAACCCGTCGACAGCTAAGTGCTAAAAACGCTGGTATAATCAACGTATTTCCGGCTTCATCAAGTTCAACACCACTATCTTAAAACTTGAAAAGTAAAACCATAAATACCCCTACTTAAAAGCGAAGGTAAATCTATAACCGTTTTTGACCAGTTTATTAACGTTAACGTTAAGGGTTTTATATCTTTTAATTAAAAAAGAAAAAGCGTAAAGAGCTTCAAAAAAAAAAAACCCCATAATCGACTTAATAATATTTCAAATTACCGTTATTCCTAATAATGATAGTTATGCGCCTAATCCAAAACTAATTTTCACTTTATTAATATAGTAACAATTAATCTTAGTTACCATAATACTTTCCTTTTTTAATGCCACGTATTACGAATAACCTCCAATTAAGTACCTTACTACCCTTATATATAATATAATATCTTAAAACGTATGGTTCGCATAATGATTACAAAGGTTCAATATATATAAAAGGTTAAAAGTTTAATTAGAGAAAAGGTAAGGGTATTTACCACCAAGGCGGTATAAAAAGGCGTAGTCAAATAATTACTAGGTCGCGCTAAAAGCCGTATTTTCATATCATTTAATTAAGCTAATTTGGTATACGTTCTATAATAGTTGTAAGTAAAGAGAATAACTGGCTAAAAAAAAACCTTCGCAAATAATATCTAAACGTTATAAAACGTATTCGAAGTCACTAACGCCCGTAATTATTATCTGTATCTACTCGTGGAATGTAGCTTCGCCAATGTAGGCTTTCTCCATTACTTTCCAAAACAATATTAACTTGTTATTTATCTGGTTAAGCATATTTATCGGAATTTCCTCCATTTTTAAACTATTATCGTTGCTCACCTTATAGTAACCCAATTTATATGGTATTATATAAAGTACACGTCGTATTTGAAGTAGCTCTTTATATCGTTATAAATCTCGAGAAACTTAATCATTCGAGTGAAAAGTGTTAGTTATTAGTCCTTAGCGTACCTTGTAAGGATTTCGGAAAATAATAAGTAAAAACTAAAAAGAATATTTCTATTTATTTATAAATATTTAAAAAGTGTATTATCTTTATATCGAAAAGTTTGTAAAACTTTCTGTTCTACTTTTATTTATCGTTTCAAATGTTAACGAAATCCGTAAAAAGTTTGTAATTAATATTAAATATTTTAATAAGTTTTAAAGGTAAGTTGTAATAGTTATCCCAATCTTTATTATTATCATTTCCTAGCAATTCAAACCTTGAAACCTCCGAAATACGGTATTAAGAGTAATTACTAATCGCCCAACCCGAGGACTAAAGTTTAATAATGAAATATATAGTAGGCTTTCGCGTATAGGCAAACCTATTATAAAAAGGTTTTTAAGAGGTGGGTCAATTTTAATTAAAATATTAAAAGAAAAAAAAAAGATTTTTAAAATGTTTAACGATTTTACTAATTTAATTAGTATAAAACGTTAACTTCGATTTTTTTAATCGTGTGGATAGCTATTATCTTATGTACCTTGCTGCCAATAAAGGCGTATTCAGCGTTTCCGCGTAAAGGTATTGTGCGGCCAAATAATTTAATAGGTTCCTTATCATTAACGCGTAAAAAGGCTTAACTTAATAAAAGATAAAGAGAATGTCCCCTAAAGCGCGTATAAAGGCATTCAAGTTCCTGAATACCCTTTTCTTCAAGGCGTAAATCTTAAAGGTATTGCGTAAATTAGGCCAAACTGTAAAGGGTTTTTACCAACTTAGTAGGGTTCTTTTCTAATATATAAATCTCTCTGCGTTAAAATTCTTTTTTCAACCTTAACTGAATGCCTTTTTAGGTTTTTTTATACATATAAATAGTCTAGTCGCTAAAAATTCAACAGTGCTTGTAAAAAGTACAGCTGAAGCGGTCGAGGTTTTCACCTTCATCGTGATCGATAATATATAAGCTAACAAAATTAACCAGGTGCCTTTTCGTTGAATTTTCGTCGACGTTACAATCTTAAAGCTCTTTATCTAAATACTTAGTAAATTAGGGTTCGTGAGCTTTAATCACCTTCATTTACTTTTAATTAAATGCCATTGTAAAGTTTTAGTTTAAATAGAAATCGGTAACCGTATAAAGTGTATAGAACGAAGGACCTAACGATCCTAAACGTAAATACTTAGTGTTTTAGTATAAAGTCGCGTAGAAACTTGAGAACTTGTTGTTTAATCGCGCGACGTAGCTTTTTCGTCGCGACTTGGTGATTCTTAATATTTTGGCTTAAAGAAGCGATCTTAATGATTAAATTAATGTAGGAAAAGTGAAAAAAATGAAGTAGGGTTCAAGGTTTTGTATAAAGTGTAAGGTCAAAAGTCATTTGTTATTATATGTCAAGGTCGAAGGTTATTCATTATTTTAACCGTAAAACTTAGTCGTTTTTATAGTAGTAGTACCTGTAGTAATATTAACTGAGCCGTTTACCAATTTGCTGAACTTTAAAACTTTTAATAGTTAATATTAAAGTTTTTCTTTAAAAAGAATCCATGGAGATTTCTTAGTGTTTTTAAATAGCAATACCGTTACTTACTTTTAAATTGCCGTTGTAGACTAACGTAACCTGACAGTCTTCTCTATGTTCCTGCTGTTGTAAATTAGTGTAATACTCATAAAAGCTCTTCGAAAGGATCTTTCCTTCACCCAAACCACCGTTTATTTACGTAAAGCATAACCAGAAAGTAGAATTTTCTTTTATTTAGCTTATATATGCTTATCCTTATTAACACTAATCAATGTTGGTAGCGCTTTAAACATTGTAAAGTTGTCGATTTGATTGATCGAATTAATTGTAGTATTACAGTAGTCAAGTGGTGGAAGTATTATTCTAGGTTTGGCAGACCGCTAGTCAGTCTGAACAGTAATTTGTATAGCCAATTGCTTGGCCTGTTCCATAGTGTGAAGTGAGCGCATACAGTACTTGACTTGCAGCCAATACAGTAGGCTCGCCAACAATACACTCAACTTTCAGTCAGTATAGTCAACTTTACTGTAAATGAAGTTGACCTACTACACTACAAATACTACTATTCCAACACTTTCAACTTATATTTTACTAGGATTGCATGTTACGCGTTATACAATTCAAAGGTAATAAGTCTAAAAAAACGAAAATAAGCCTAAGGCTATTATCTGGTATAAAGATATTGGCACAGGTTTAAAAACAACGTAATAAGTCCCCAACTACGTCTTTTTATACCACCTAATAGGTAATAACCCCTATCTTCGACATAACTATAAAAATCCTAGCCTTATACACCTCTTTACTGTTTACGAATATTACGACAAAAAGGTTTTTTAAGGTATTATGCAGGATACAGGAGTAATACGATACCTAATAGGAGGTCATTTGTAATACATTATGTTATAAAGGGATATTGATACTGTTGGAAAACTTAACTATATGGGTATTAATAAATTTAAGGCCATTTTTAACCCTAAAAAAGTTATTTATATTAGGATAGACGATGGTTAAAACTATTATCAACCCTATTGTTATTTATATCTCAAAATCCACTATTCCCTTTGTTTTTTACTTTAAAAATATAAAAATCCTCGGTATCAACTTTAACGTTTACACTAATAAATTAATACGAGTTTAAAACGGCAAAAGGTTTCCACTTAAACTTAAATAAAGATACCTTTGATTTTACCTTTAAGGGTTAAAGGTAATGGTATCAAACTTAACGGAGTTGGAACTCGTTAATCATACCATATGTTAAACTACTCGGCAACTAACAGATTTTATAAGGTTTTAAAGGCGACTAGCTATAAAAATGAAAATTTTCCGGGACTCAAAGTAATTAAAGGCCTTTATTACCACTGCCAAAGATACTTTCATAACATTATACGGGTTTAATTTACGTTAAAGAAAAATTAAAGTTTTAATTTTAAGGTCTTTGTAAACGTGTTGTACCTAGACGATCAGCTAGTACTTTTCGTCCTAAACTCCGCCATAGCTTTTCACAGCGCCAAGTTCCCTAAGACCATTACAACAAAAGAAATGTGAAACGAATTACCTACTTTATAAACTAAAATATACCTTAGGCCACCAAACGTATTAATTCACGATATCGGCACCAATTTTACTAGGATAGAGTTTCAAATTAATATCAAGTAAATAGGGATTAAGTGTAAACAGGTCCCTATTAAAGCTTATCAGGGTATTGGTAAAGTCGAAAGGATATACGATCTTTTACGAAGGGCTTACAATATCTTTATATTAAAAATAGAAAGTTTTATAAATTATGAAATACGGTTTTAAATAGCGATAAAGTGATTTAACGATATTGTTAACCCTCAAGGAATTGAAGAAAAAATTGGTATTCTGTTGGTTTAATAATGCCCTTGATACCAGGAACGGATTATGATTAATAAATGTATTATCTTTTCCTATTGAAAGTCAAGATTTTACGTAGAGAAAGTTAGGTAAATAAAATTGCTTATAGAAAATTTTAGATATTAATAACTTAAATGTAGTAGTTAAAACTGCTAACGGTTTTGTTACTTTTCGAATAATATAGATTAAGCCATATAAATAACACTTCAAGTCCAATGAAAATCCTAATGTTGATAACCTTTGGGTCGAATGAATTAGCCAATATAACCTTCCCAAACCGATCGTTAATAAGTTATCAAAACTTCGACAGCGAAAAGAACCACTTAAAAGGAATATACACACTCAATATAATGATAGTAATAGGGATTAGAATCTTAGCAAGGTATATACAACGATTTGAGTGTTTTAGAAGGAAAACTCTAATAGATAACTTATCTTCAAGCTATATGTTAAAGGAATTATTAATACACCCAGTAAACCTTTTAAAGAAAACAATTAAGTGAATATTGATAACTTTCTTTTACGAGGAGTCATATAACTTATGCCGTTAATATAATTCAAAAGCTAAAACGTTACTACTTTTGAGTCGAAGATAGTTTACAAGGTCAAGGTAAAAACAGAAGACCAGCTGTACGGAAAATTACAGCTAATCGTTTAAGGATATGGTAATAAATGTAAAGACTAAATCCTTATTTAATCGCATTTAATCCAGAAAATTATCTAACGTTTAATTATCTTAATTATTAATAATTTCATTACTAGCGTAAAAGATTGGTTTACTCTTTATAGCACGCACATCACGTAAGCTTACACGTGATTTTCCACCGATTTTTAACGAATTACATTACTAAAACTACCGAAGAAGCTAAAGTACAAGTTTGCGACTGGTATTATAATATGATATATCAAACTTTTGTACGAATTGGACGAAATAGGCGTTTATTGTTTCCTAACATACCAGGCGCACTTCAAAAATAGGCTAGGTATAAAGACCTTAACGTTAACCCATACCTATTACTTATTAAGGGTAAAAACTTTGGCATCGTAAGTATATAAACTAACGACACCCCTTTTTTCGGAAATACTGGGTTTGTAGCAACTAAATGGAGTTTTGTTAAAAAGTTAGGCCTTTAAAAGTATAAGCTAATCGAAACGTTAGCTAAGGATACACAATTCAGCTTTAATAGATCCTTAATTTATATCTATACTGTTAAGTCTGAAAACAGCACTTATATTAGCCTAAGTTAAAAGGGGTAAATTATAATCATATTGATTACATTTGACTGTTATTTTAACACTGGCTCGACAAGGCCGATGTGGCAAGATTATAAATACCTAGAGTAAAAGGTTCGCACAGCTTATATCGCTACGCTTTATCAACCGAAGGCATCGTACGACCTTTTTATTACGATATAAGTATTTGAACTATAAGATAATGACTTTAACTGTTTAAATAATGAGATTTAGTAGTAACTGGATTACACAAAAAGAGAAATTAATATGGGTTTTATGAATTTGAGGAATGCAAAGTTAATAATCTCTATAAATGAGTTATTTATTAACAATATTAACATTATATTGTAAATAAGCCTTATAATAATATTAGTTGATGAAAAAGGGTTTAAAAGAAAATTTAAAATCACCGGAAACTTTATACACTAAGTATTCATTAAATATAATCGTATAATATGGAATATATTGCCTTTAAAAGTTTACAATATAATAACAAGCTTTAATATCGGTATAGTAACTAACGATAAACTAAAGATTATGACCAAATATCTAGGAATAACTTCGATATTTGTAATAGCATATATTAACTCCCAAGACTTTACGAATGCCTATTAAAACTGAGCATAACTAATGAAGAACACCTAATAATTAACATATTAGCTTTTAAGAAGGTATACAAAGCCTGGAAAATTAAGTTCCAGTAGATTAATAGTAAAAATAACTCTACTAATGATATAATTAAGACTATGCCTAATAACGCCCCAGAAAGGTTTTTGGATAATAATACGCTAACCATACAAATCGAGGGCTACATGAACCGCCTAGCACAGGACGTAAAGGAACAGGGTTGTTCTAGCAAACTGGAGAACTACCAGGGCAATGGTAACGTTAGTAATGAGTTAAACTACTAGCAAAAGGTACGTAATTGGTGGCGTGTTTAATACGTATAAATTTATATCTAAAGACCTATATACGGGGGTTAATAAACAAGAGCCTCAGAGGAGTGAAGCTAGAGGGCTATAAAGGGTCGTAATTGGGGTCGATTTCAGTACAAATTAATTGGAATTGACAGGGGTTTAACTTATTATTAGCTTATGGATTAAGGAGGTATCTCTAAGTTTGCCACCAATTGATGACAGACTATGCTAGCGTGTAGGTACAGAAACGAAAAGCCGCCAGTGTTAAAATAGCAGTCAAATGTAGTATAGTCAAGTCAACTTTACTTGTAGTGAAGTTGATTATACGTAATGAAAATTGACTGTAGTTTGTGGGATTTAAATAGACTGCATTGCAAGTGCAGTATAGTAAGTGTCCATTTCAAAGTGGGGCACAGGCCAAAGCGTTTGGCCATAAAAATTAGTGTGCAGACCGGCTAGCGGTCTGCCAAAATTGGAACTTACAACTTGTACTCTATCAACCAACATCAATGCAGCACCAGTTACTTCGACCACAGTGATTCAAGCCAACTACATTGCAACGATGAAGGCCTATCATCAGCGGGATAAACTTTCCAATAAGGAAATAGAAAAAAAGGTAATCTGGTACAATTATTGTATAAATATGCTACAAATAAATATTTTGAATGAATATATAAAGATAATTATAAAATTATTGTTAGCAATAACGCCCCTTAACACCCTTACATATGTGTGTAGGGTTTTGCCTAAGATTTGATGGATTCATTTAACCCATAGACACAAACAACCTAACATGATAAAGATTGGATTAATATCAACGTGGGAAATCTTTAAATTTCCCAGTCGATGACATAAAAACTCTATTAGAAAGCCACTTGATAACAAAAATTTTATCACCAAATCTACAGTAATTATTTAATCCACCAATACGTGTAATTAGAACAGGTTTTCCAGGAATATCAAACACAATTTTAAAGAAGAAGCTATGTTGCACGCGAATCTATTATAGGTACAATTACTATCTTTTTTTACTTTAAACTTTATCAAAATTAATTATTATAATAATTAACACCATTAATCCATCTAGTAAAATGATTCAAAGGCATCGTACGATTGGTATAAAACTTTTCCCTCTTAGAATGTTATTATAATAAATAAGTATTACGTAACAATCATAACCTTCGTAAAAAAATGTAGCATTAAAGAGAACTATAATAATAAGTTATACAGCGTCATGGGTATCAAGTTACAACCCTTTTTTTTATTTTATATTAAATGTGAATTATGTTCTAAGGTTTTTAATTACCGTTTCCCAGTATTTTTACCAGTTAAAACGAAAATTATTACCTTCGGTATTTAATGAATTATTTGTTGTTTTGAGATTTACGATAGTTTTAAAGATGACTTCGAATACGACATGAAGCCCATTCGATATCATACAAATTATAATATCATTAAGAGGTCTTATATGATTAAACGTGGAAAAAAGTTGGAAACTAAGATAGACATATTAATTAAATATTCGATAAACAAATATCTTTTCAATATTTGAATATAATTAGAGTGCATTGTAGTCAAAGCTGACTGTAATACTGCAAGTTAATTGCAGTAGAGTAAATTCAATGTGGGGCACATGCTAAGAAATTGCACATACAAACTAATGTGTATACAAGCTAACGGTCTAACAAACTTATAAATAACCATCTATCACTTGACCATGTAATATGAATTTTACTTCGACTACGGTTCTAATGGATAAAGTTGTAACATCTAAATGCTTATTAATACCAATGTCTACTTATTAAGTTGAATGTAGATAAGCTACATAGAAAAAGAAATTACTTTCCGGTTACGTTTTGTTTAATTGTAATATAAAGAAAATATTATTACGAAATTCTTTTACGAATTACATCAGTTGTTACGGAAATAAGTATAAAAGACTTCAAAATTTCGTCAGTTTTTACGGTAGTTTCGAGGTAGCGAAATCATTTCTATTGAAAACGCCAAGAAATTTTCATCAAACCTTTTGTGTGGGAGTAAACCTTAAAATTAACCGTTTGTTGATAGGTTTTACCAATGATAGGCTTTTAGATGTTATAACGTTGTCGATTCGAATCGTGGTCGAAGTAACAGTAGTATTGCGTAGTTAATTAATAGATGTATTTTTTTAAGTTTGACAGAGCTTTAGCTAACCTGAACACTAATTTGCATAGCTAATTGCTTGAAATGTGCCCTAGTCCAAAATGGGCATATGCTGTAGTTGACTTACAGTCAATAAAAGTAACTCAAAAACAATATAATCAACTTACAATCAATATAATTAATTTTCTTAATGGTACAGTTAACTTACTATATAATAATTGACCACTATTTCAACACTAATGGTTATTTTTTTATATATAGACGATAGTTGAGCTAACCACTTATTTGTAGTAGTCTTTAAAGTCCCTTCTTGTCCGCTAACTAAACCCTTGTCAATTCCGGTGTGTTCTGTACCCAAATTGACTCTTATTACTTCCCTTCGCCCCAAGATTCCGAGTATCAACTATATTAACTTCCATATATAAGTGTTTTACCACAAACTAATATATGCTTTGAACTTAATCATGCTAATTAATCAAATCGCCGACTTCAACTCCCTGGTAGTTTTCTAGTTTTCTAAGGTATCTTTGCTTCCCTTTCAGCTTATTGTCATGCAGCTTAACCTTGACAGATAGCTTTTGAACGTAGTCCTCGATATGTATGGTCAGCTTATTATTATCCACAAATATTTTTAAGGCTTCATTTGGTGCCGATTACATTATAGCGTCCTTTGGATTATTTTTGCCATTAATCAAACTAAACTCATTAATTTCACTGCTTTCATAAACTTTACAAAACGCTATAACGTCGATTATCAAGCGTTGTTAGCTAATTATTCCAAATTTCAATAGGGATTCAAATACTTTTTTCTAATCTATGTAAATAATAACTAGGATATGTAGAATTTTCAAATATCTCGTAATAATATCAGGCGTTTTCTACATATCTATGTATACGTCAAAACTATTCATTTTTCTATAGACTTCTAGAACTAGTAAGCTTCGAGTAATCCTTTTGTATTTGACAAAATTTTAGTAAACTAGGAGCTTTATAATTAGAAACGGGTCCTTTGATAATTGAACTTTACCGAAGATTTTTAAACATAATTTATTTCTTTAGAATGAATGAATATTATTAGCGGAAAAGCCGTTAGTAAAGATTATCAACTTAGTCTTCAACAAGTTAATCAAAACTATTGAAGGTACCATACAAGAAGATATTGTGTACGCTTCTAGATTAAAGTATTCTAGAATCTACATGAAAAACTTTATATATGATCAAGCATATCCTTATAAGAATCTCGATCAGGATCGAGACTCTTTTACTAGTAAATACTAGTTCCACTCTACTGGTAAATACTAGCCCAGGCAGCATCTCCGTGTTAATCATCCGTACTAGTTAATACTAGTGTTGGTGGAGATATCTACAACTCCGGTGAATTTTTTATCCTTTGGTATTAAGGTATTTTAGTATTGAAAGTCTGTACTAAGTAATAACTGGCTCTGTTAGCCCTATTGATCTTGTTAGCTCTGCTTTTGAGTTGTATACTGTGTAACTATACCTATTGTATACTTTAATACACTCTTTTAAAAGGTATCGTCCATTTAAAAAGAAAAGAAAGAGAAGTAAAAACGAAAGGTAAAGGACAAAATGAAGGAATTATATTGCGGAAAACGAAAAATCGGTAAATACAAAAAGTAAAAATACCTGTATAATTCGATTTAAACCGATAACCTTTCCAGTATTTTTTTTGTCAATATTCAAATTTAACACTAAAACCACTCCACCATTCTATACCTACAGTACTATAAGGTAACTTGAAGCATAAAAATTTATGAACTATCAATTTAATTTAAACTCAGGTCAACCAAGCCAAACCGTTACATTATCTTTTCATGTTTTTCCCTTAGCAATAGCCTTGTCAACACATTAGCCATTTGTTTATTAGTAGGAAACCACTTGATTTTTTTTATACCACGCTTTACTTTATCTATTATAAAGTATTTTAAGGGGTATATATTAAATACATTAGTAATTATCTGGATTTATACATAACTTAATGTATCCTTCATTATCACTGTATATTATAACGATGATAAGAATACGTAGCTCTATAAATAAGTGATTTATCCAAAAAGTATTTTAAGTAACTCTTATTACTGTTACACTTTTGGAATCTACAGAAGAAAGGTATACTTTAGATCCCCTTTTGGATACCCAGTTGAACATGCTGTTAATAATCAAAACTGTGTATTTATATGTAGACTTTCTAGTGGCTTTGTCCCCCTTTCAGTCGGAATTTTACAAGCCGTTAATGTGAAATCTTTGTATATCTTTATATTCATCTTGGCTAAAGTTTGTAGTGTTCCAATACGGACCTGTTAAGGGTTTTTTTTACCACCTACTTGTAATCCATGGTTCTTCTATTCTTTGAAATGTCTAAAAGCTTAACAAACAAGTGTTATATTTTCATTTAAAAATTCATAGCAAAAACGTAAAATTACTAACATACGGAAGGCGATATCCGGCCTATTTTGGCATATTAAATAGCTAAAAGCCCCCATATTTAACTAATACTTCTTGTTCTATGAAATATTAGCTCAATTCTTACATGGCATGGCATAAACGAGGGATCCAGTTGTAATGGAGATTTAGGCCACACGTCTGTTTAGTTCCTCTGTCCTTGAATCCAGTACCCTCTGTATCTACGTATTTTATATCAAAATAATCGTACGTACGTTTCTGTTCCTTAAGATATATACCCTTAAGAAGTGCTCTGCCTATCCACGGTTCTTACACCTAAAGTAATTTATAATATTCATTTTGAAGGTCTTAAAAGTGTTTAAGTCAATGCTTATTTTTAAAAAGTCATTAAGGTAAGTACATACAATAAGTGAATAACGATACTTAATATATACCACGTTGTCAAAGCTTAATCTTTTAAATTTTAGGGTATCAAATACTTCCCTTAACCTCTTTAACCATTGTCTTAAAGCCTGTTTAAGCCCATAAATTGAAGTAAGTAGCTAAAAGGCTTGGTTGACTATAAGATTAAAAACCATAATATTTTCATCTGAATACTCCAGGAAAAAGTCCTTAATAATGTCCGTGATTTCCATTAACACTAGTTTTTTAAGATTCCCATTAAAGAAAGCCGAGTCGGTATCGATTTATTTGATATACCATCCGTAAAAAGCAATAAGTGTAATAAGGATTCTCCACGTATAAAACTTTGCTATAGAAATAAAGGTTTTAGTATAATTAATATTATACCTTTACTTAAATCCTCGATTTATGATCCTAAACTTATAACTTTCAATCTAACCTTAAAAATTAGTCTTAAACTTAGTTACTTCCTTTATAGTTAAGGCGTAACACATAATATTCCTTTTAACAGCCTTAAAGAATTTGAGAGACAGCAGACTCCGAATTTCACTATAAAGGACCTTTTTCCAGTGTTTTGCATTTAGGTCCTTCAAAGCTTCTTTTATAGTCAATTATTTCTCTAGTTTACTAAATAAAACAAAAAACTAAACTATATCTTTATTAATGACAGAATTTGATAGTAGACTTATCGGAAAGCTATTTGCTGTTTTTTGTACTGATTGGCGAATAATACCTTTTGGTTTGGAGTTTGGAACTGCCGTTACAGTGTTATAAAGGATACTAACCTTAACAGGTTTAATATTTTTTCCTATTATAACTGTTTTATGAGATTTTTTAATATTTTTTTTTTCAAAGACCGTCAAGTTTAAAGTGTTAATGATTTTTTTCGTTGAATTCTTTAGTCAGTTTGGTAAATAAACTCTAAAGATGTGTTAGGATTTGATAATATTAAAAAACTTCTACAAAAGAAGGATTCCCCTTTTTCCTGTTGGATTAGTCTTTTGACTCTTTACTAGTTTTACAAAGGGTATTTGGACGATAACGGTAAAGCCGGGAGTAAAGGTAAACTTAACGTTAGGTTTATAACTCCTATATACCTTTATTTTATCATAAAGACTTTTATAGTGCGTAGTGTATTGGATTCTGATATTATCATGAACCATTAAGTTATCTATGACAACAGCTAGTTAGAATAAGTAAGGTAACAAGTGGTGTAGCACTTTTCCGGTAATAGTCTAGGTCTTTATCTTTCTAAAATTACTTTATTAAAGCATTCGGAAATTCCGTTTTCCTTAGGGGTATATAATAAAGAAAAAATAAACGTGAAAACGTAATCGATAAAAATCTTCCCAACTGAATAATTAATGAGCTAGTTGCTTCTATTAAGGGTTAAGTAATTTATTATATACCCTATACGTTTCATCATTTAGTTTAACATACGATAAACGACTTTTGGTTCTTTATTAGGGGATATAATAACTGTGTTACAAATTTTATAGCTATACTTAGCCTTTGTAGATATTAGGCCATAGCATTCGCCCATTAGCCTAGTAGTTATTTCCAGAAAGCTTACAAGAGTCTAAATAAACCCTCTCTTTTCTAAGGTACCGTATTTGAAACTTAATCGTTAACGGGTACTTTTAAAAAGTTTACAAGCGGCACAAATAAGGTCAAAAAGCTCCATTTCCTAGCCTTTTTTCGGGCTATCCAACAACTAAAGTGATTTCTTTACTAACTTTATGCTAATAAAATCAAATCTTGTATACTAGAGGTAAGTATCCAAGGACGTGGTAAAGGCTATGAAAATTATATTATAATGGAATTTTTACGTAGTCTAAATGATACTGTAGTTGCTGGTTATAGTAACAATTATTTACTCTGTTTCAGAGTTTACTAACGATAAGTTTCTGACTTTAAAACTCAAATTATAAAGCTCTAATAGGGTAAATGATTTTATAATAAACTTAGGGCAATGAAAAAAAATGTAAAAAGTTAACGTATTGAAACTATAACCTTTTTTGAATTTATCTGATATCTAAATTTTTCCTTTTCCAATAGGCTAAACAACACCTCCCACAATTCGTAATCCGGGGTAGTTATCAATTTATATTTAGAAATATAAAAACCATTTATAGTTATCAAAAAAATAGCAAAATAATTCTGAATTAGCTCTATTAAAGTCTTGAAACTAGAGTTTATTAATAACAAAACAATGTTGTGGTGTAGAAAAAAATCCAAGACTTAATGTTAAGTTTTAAAAACTCAACGTTAAAGATAAGGCCTACATTACGGCAATACCAGAATTTATTACGGCCTCTAATTGGTTGTTTTTGCGGATCAACGTAAAAAGTAGAGCCTTTAATGTTGGAAGTAGAACCTTTAACGTTAAACGTGAAAACTTTAACATTGAAAGTAGATACCTTAAAGCGAGTATACCAGTATAAAGTACAGTCTCTAATTGCTAAAATTTCTCTAGTACAGGGTCCTATGTAAGGTCTTACGTGGTTATTTACGCATTTGATTATAATAGTACTATAAATTTATAACACTGCTAGTAGTAAATGTCTTTCACTTTGCCATTGTCAACAGCAATAGCGTTCGCTTTTTCTTCCTTGCTGATAAATTTAACAAAATTCAAAGGCTATGGATTTGGATTTAATAACTAATAATCTTATGCCGAATGGCCCTTATAAAAGCCTGTAAGGCAGTTCATCATAAACTGACTTATATGCTGGTCACGGTTAACAGGTAGCTTATTCTTCGGTCTTTTTTTAGAGGATAGAATTTGACGTTTCTTTTCCTCCTTAAAGCCTGTTTTAGTCTTGGAAGTCTGATTGTAATTCACGTAATAATAAAGGAACAGATTTCTTTAATTCATTTTTCATGTGGACTATCTAGACTGGAAACTCGAGCTCAGTATAGTTTAGAAACTGTAGGAAATACTTAATATCTTTAACCTAACAATCTTGATAAATAAAGCTCCTTTTGGTATTTTCAAACGCTGTCATAAAGAAAGCTAAAGCTAAATGGTATGAAAGGCGAAGAAAACGATTTTTTTTAAAAAAAAAAGAAATATCAATGATAGATCAGTTCAATTCATCGATTTATGCTATATAACTTTAATAAGGCCTTATACGGATCTTTAGTACCAACGATAACGGCTGAAAGATCCAAACTAATTAAAGAAGTAATTATCCGATAATCTCGGATCTGGGTACGTACAGTTTTAAAAGTAGTTACGAAACTATAGTCGATAAGCGTAATTAAGTGAATATAGTCTTTTTCCATAAAGACTATATTTTTCTTGATTTTAAAGATATTTTAAAGATTTCAAGACAGTCATTTCTAATCGCATAGCACTTAATAACTGCTAGCCAAACTTTAATATTTATAAAAATTAAATTTTCAAAATCTTTTAGTAATTGTAACATAGACTTTGTAAATTGTTTCCTTTCTTTAACTTATAAAAAAAGGATTTTGATATTTTCCTCCCACTTTATTAGCGTAATATTGCCTATCGATTTCGGTTATTACAGTTTTCTAAGGCGTTCCTCAAGCTTAATTGATAGCCTTTAGTACAAGTAGATAGCTAACTTAAGCCTTACTAATTCTGAAGAAACGATAGTTTTAGTCCTAGCTTCTACTTCCTTATCAGTAAGATTATTAGTATCAATAGCTTGAATTTCTTGTTTAGCTTTAGCCTTACGGGAATTAAGAGCCTCATTTTTTCCTTTCATCAATAGAGCTTCAGGTTTCAAAGCCCTTTAAGCAATGGGAGTAGCTTTAGAGCGTAGTAATCGAAGGGATAGAAATTTAGCTGAAGCAAAAGGACCGGAAGCAATAATAGTTCTCTGTAAAGCAGGACCATTATCACTGATACTGCCGTAAGACATCCTTGGTAGTGGAAAAAAGCCACGTTTTGGGGATACTAAAGGGTCATCCACAAAGGTATCAGATAACCTAGAAGAAATGTACATTTTGATCTGTGTAAAAGGAAGTAAATAATTCAATAAGTAGTAGTACACAATCATATTAATAATGTGTTAAAGATACTACACAGAAAGATTTTATATAGGCTTGTATATTCAAGGATTCTAGAATCTATATAAAGAACATGATGTGTAATTAAGTCTATACTTATAAGGATCTCGATCAGGATCGAGACTCCTTTACTAGTTAATACTAATTTATACTAGTAAATACTAGTTCCTCCGTACTAGTAAATACTAGCTCAGGCAGCATCTCCGTACTAATTCTCCGTACTAGTTGATATTAGTACTCGCACTAGTAAAACACTAGTGCTGGTGGATATATTAACAACTCCGGTGAATTTCTCATCCTTTGGTGTTGAGGTATTATGTTACTTGAAGTCTATACCAAGTACTAACTGATCTTATTGGCCCTGTTGGTCTTGTTGGTCCTGCTATTGAGTTGTGTGCTGTGTAACTATACCTATTGTATATTTCAACAAAAAACACATTGCATTTTCTATCCATATTTTTTTTTCTAATCCAACCTCCTATTTCATCAAGTGTCATTTTTATTAATGGGGTTTTATGTCTATATAGTAATTAAAAAATAGTATAATACATTCAATCAATACAAAATCGCGATATAGTGTCTATGAGCACGTTATTTCAAATACTTCTAAACTTTTGCAACGTTAGTTTTATTAATCTCAGCTAGGTTAACACTTCAATTCTTTTAACGGAAACTAAGGTAAAGTCAAAATCATCAATATCATATTTACGAATTAAATATCCGTGAAATTTTAGGTGTTTAATTTTCGCTAAATTTGTGATCGGCTTGTATTTCCAGAACTTTATGCCCTTAATCGCACGTTATTTCGATATTGCAAGGCTAACAATTCCAACGAAAAAGGTTTCGTTAACTTATATACCCACTATCCTAATGTTTGCATCTTACGTAATTATTAAATACGGATCGTAAATTAATAATTTAATGGTTAATATCAACTTGAAGTACGATGAACAGTTTAAAAACAAATTGACACCTGTTTTAATGAATCATTATAGTGGTTCAATTTATTACATAACCGTTTTTAGTCAACGTTTTTCATAGAGTTATTAAGGTAGTTTTAATAAGAAGATATTTTATAAGTTAGTTATTTATTACGTGTACGTTTAAGTAATACTATAACTAGTAAAGGTGAACTTTCTATCAGTTTTGACTAGTAAATATGCTGCCGATTCAATTATCAGGCGTCAATTGAACTTCTAGATTATTAGTGACTATGTAAAAATTCAATTTTTGCCTTTATCGCCGTGTTTTTAAACTATTAAATGTGGTTTTTCGAAAGGTTTACCCATGATTATTCCTTTAACCTCATCAATAATCATTGACTTAAAAACCGTAACATTATGGTTTCAAAAGTTAAAAACGAGTTTGAGTATAAATTTTACAACTCCCTGAGTGAGGAGTCCATTCATTTAAATAAAATCGTTTTTTCAAGAATTAGCTTCAAAATTTAAATATTTCTTATATGCGAAACTTAACAACTTAATCTTAATCATCATTTTTCCCCAATTACTTAAGTATTATTGTTAACAAAACCTGGAGTGTGTTCATTATCTGTGGATATTACTATATACCCCTACAGCTAGTATATATAGGCCAAGTGGCAGTGCACTATATTGCAAGGTGCACTCCTGCAGAGTGCATGATAACGTGTTATGCTGCAGGCTGCACTCTTCCAAGGCGCAAAGTGCATCATGCGTGGAGCAGTCTGGAAGGGGTATTCCAGAGCGCATGATAAAAGGGCCACTGCCCGGATAAGAGGTTTATAACTTTTTATCTGTAACGTGCACTTTCTGAAATGCCTTTTTCGGACCAATCTATTTTTTACTGCAATAACAATCTTTTTGATTAATTTTCGTTTAAATTTACGTGAATAAGAGACTTTACCGAAACTGATTAGTAGTTAACTAAGTCGACTATAAACATTTAAGGAAAAAAGAGACAAAACTAAATTAAATACCTATAGCAAGATGTTACAGTGGTATTAAATATTTATATTTTACCATTACGCCTTATAAAAACTATACGGGAGTGTGGAATTACGGGAGATCGTCGTTAAACTTGAAGCGTAACAAAATTATACAATCTAGAGTTATTTTAAAAAGAACCACTTTTAATACGATATTATGAACTAGTTAATGCCTTATTTACTAAAAAGCCACGTTTACGTGAAACTTTCACTTGTTTTGACGCTTTAAACGCACTTGGATACTTTTTAAAAAGTGTTATATTACATATTACACCACGTAAGTCAAAACCACTAGGTTTCAACACCCTTCGCTAGGATCCACCCGATCTAAATATAGTATTCGAACCGTTTACAAAACCTAAAAGCGGTTATGAATATAAAATCCACGCTGTTTACGAAATTTAAAAGCGGCTACTACCATAATATCCAAACCGTTCGTAATTACTAGGAGCGGTTATAATACGATAATTCGAATTGCTTAACAAACGCGAACTAAGCCCTATATACCGGATTATATAACACACCCCCTTACACTCATACGTTTACTCTATTCACTTTTCCACGATTTACCCTATATGTTTTAAGCTCAATACTTATAAAGTTTAAGTTTTCTTAGCCATATGGTTGTTATAGCGTTAGTAAGCGTTAATAAAACTAGTTTAAAACGTTAAACTAGCCTATGATTACACTTCGTTTACGTGTTATTTAAACTTTATTTATATTCGTAATTGATAATAACTTCACTTTAACCCCTTTATTTATTTATTTTATTTTTCATTTACCGTTTCTAAAATAAACTATACTAAACTCTGAATCCTAAACATACACAAATACAGTTACAGCGCGAAACCACTAATTTGCATAGATTTAGGTATATAGGTACATTCAAATTTCCTATACTAAGTATTCGATATCTTTACTATTAACGAATTAATTTAAGGCTAACGAATGTATAAAGTATTTTTTTATATATACGTTGTTGCGTAATAGCATTTTGAAGTATTTGGACCTTAATTAATATAATAATAAAATTGAAATACTAATAAATGATTTAAATCTCTATACGGAAAATAAGTATGTTATTGATATGATTTTTAACCATTGTAATAGCGAAATTAAAGGACGCAACTTATTCTACAATTTTGAAAAGGACTTTGCGGATTAAACACCGGATATATATTGTATAGTCGATGATACGATTTCGAGAATACTACGAAAATAACTACGAAGCAAAGGTATTAATATAACAGATAAAATAATAACCGAATTATGAAAGACTTATTAGTAATCTCCCAAATTACATGAATATTAAAGTAGATAAACGATTAATTAATAAAAATGAAGTTTATAAAAGGATACTAGCTGAAAAGGCGTTAGGAACGCTTGCTTAAGATAACAGACTGGAAACTAGAAAAGCCTTTATAGATGGAGATAAGGCGTTTATCAAGGCTGAACGCCCGCCGCGAAGCGGAAACGGAGCTAGAGGAATCGACGGGAAAAGAGGAAACACCGTAATAATTATTTACAACAAGGGTTGAATACGAAACTTCTCTAGAATGTAATTTTGAATAAAGACCTAGATAAGATTACACTTCGGATATCTTTAATAGCCAGCTTAGCTACGAAAAGAGAGGCCCGAATAACGAAAACGCCCCGCTTTAAGAATTAATAAATGGTGTAAAACGCTAATACGTACCATACAAACTAATACCTATCAACTATAACCCTTATCGTGATTTATCACCGTACCGTTTTACAATTAATAAAAGCGACCATATAAAGCTTATCAACTTCGCCAAACTTTGGAATAAGGACAATAACTATAATAGTGAACCATACGATATACTCGACAATGAAATACATGCCAAATTTAATATATGTAAAAGACGTGATATTAAATTGTTTGAGTTTTACGTTATTTTACCCGATATATTATTCAGGAAAGTTAAAAAATGGTATATATTCCACTTTATACAGATGGATACGTTTGTAAAATGTTATAGCCGCCTAAAATTACACTTCTATATAAAAATTAACCACGAATTTTACAATAGAAACTAGGCTAATATAACCTGGGAATTAGTGAAAACTCAATGTAAAAACATTGATAAAAACCTGTAAAAGGTTTTTTCCGCTTTATTGGTTAAGTTCCAAAAGTATTAGGTAACCTTTAGACCGTAATATAAGGGTGACAAACTGTTTATTCAAGCAATGATAGAGGTATATCGTAAAAACCTAAATTTCGACTTTATACTATTTAAACCGGGAAAAAACTTAAAAGCTTTTTGTTTAAGTTTCAAAATATCGTTTAAAATAATTATACGCCGATAGGTAAGCTTCGGATTAGCATTTGTAGCCAAAAAGACGAAAAGTGAAAGCGAGATTACTAAAGTTAACCTCGTTCAAATAATTTATCACATTTTGTATCGAAGGTTTGAAAGAGACCTAAAGCAAAGTAAACGTCCCAAATAAAGCTATTAGAAAAATATATATCATGAAGGGAGCCTTAAGAACAAAGGGTAAGGCAGCTATAGTCGAGGATGATTTTACGATTAGGGATGAAACGTACTACGGCTATTGTAATACTTACAGAAAAGTATACGAAGCCCCTCGGATTTATAAAAGCGTTTTATCGTATACGGCGAAATCGGTTGTTAGTTTACTAATTACCTAGCTTACGAATATATTCGGATTAAACGATAATTTGGGGCCGATTATCCATTTCAGGACCGAATGAAAGCTAATTTTGCAACAAACGCAGTCGAGTACAAAGGCATAAATAATAATTTTGACGACTATCCCTAAGAATATCCTCCGGAAAACAAGACTTTAAAGGTAATAATTCTTATTTGTTAACCTAAAACGACGAGACCACTCAGAGTATTTTTATAGGCTTATAGGACGCCTAATTTCTATATATCGCAGGCCTGGACTGCACAGACGGAGTTATTAATGTTTGCATAGGGTTACAAGTTACGTTTTCAGACAAATTAGGCGACCGTTTTTAGGGTATTATACCCGATACCGATATAGTCGAAATTTTAACAACCGGAAAACGACAATTCGAAACGTTCGTAGTAAAGTTCCCAAAGTTTTAGCTAAACCGAATAGGAGAATATTGAGAGATCTTATTTAGTAAAGATAAAACGTTGTCACTTGGAACGGTCTTTGTAAATACGCGATTCGGACCGGTGAAGTTTTACGTAATGAACTTTGAAACATTATTTATGGTTTTATTAGTTAATATAAATAAACTCGGAGTTAAGGTTCGGAATACAATTAACTAGCTTATCCGCACCTCAGATAACGTATCCGTATAGCTCTAGCTTAAGTTAGACTATTTATGGGATTTTTTCGAAATACGTATAATTAAGGTTGTTCACTTAACGTAACCGGAAATGCGAATATCATATCGTCGATTCGGATGCCCTGCTTTAAAACGCCTTTTACGATTGTTTTATACCCTAGGTTATACAGATATAGTAAATGACGTATTTAAAGCTATTAAAAAGTTTTGCCATAAATACTAGTCATATTTACAAACTTAACAATGGTTTAAGTTCCGCTATTAAACCAACTTAGACTTTAATTACGAGGTGATTATTGATATTATATATTTAAATAGTTAACCGGTACTTTACGCTGTCGATGAGGTAATATTATTTTAAGCTGCCAAATTTATACGAAGCGCTTTCGTTACAAATTGCTAGAACGATTTTATTAATTTTTAATTGAACCTTGATTGAAGACCTTTGTATTGAATTCCCCATAACATTGGTATAACCTTTAACTTTACGAAGCAACGTACGAAGGTTGTAATTACCGGTAGCAAATATAAATAAATACTAGTAAAAGTATTATAAGGTATTAGTAAATGTGAAGGGTATTATAAATCTTTTAGAAAAGTATATACAGTGTTACCCAAAAATCTAAAAGATATAAGTTTTGAGGAATTAATTTTATAGATTACGGTTAACTTTGTTAATAACACTTTTGGTCCGAGTAAGCTTATATTTACAGTTTTCATTTTTAATATTTACTTAAGGATTATTATAAACTTTACACTATAGTTAACCACGGTATAGAAGACGAATTCTATAGAGAAATCTATAGCAATGTTACGTTCCTTACGGGCTAAAACCGACGTTTTCAGAGCGTTGAATATAAGGAATGGCCCACGTAAAATAGGTATCCTGGATCTATTATTGTAATCTAAGGTTTTGTTTTGGAGAAATAAGGACGGATGTATTGGTTTTGAAATAATTAACTGGTCTAAAGGTTATGATATGCTCGTTAATTTTCTCAACGGTACGAGTTTATTTCGCTGGATATTGATACGAAAATACAAAAGAATAATGGAAAGAAGCGACCTAAAACCGTAATCCGACCAGACCTATTAACGGGACACCCTTTTAAACGAAGAATTCAAATCGCTTTTAATTTTAGCCTACCTCCCGAATTACCCTTCTAATCCGCTTTTTTTTAAACAAGAGAGGCCCGTTTATATCAACCCCACTAGCATTTCGTCGCCGAGGCCGCCTTTTTAACTCGAAAACCAAAAAACGCCTTAGGACTTTCATTACAGGCTTCTTTATTACTTAGAAGGAGGTAGTAAACCACGAGCTTGATTTAAAGTTCAGTTACGACGGTATTATCATTACCTTAGGTACCCCATTCGAATAATTTACCTCAAGAGAAATCTCTGCCTTCATCGACTAAGGCGTATTTCGCTTTAAATTATTTAACCTAACGATTTACAGCGCCTTCAGAATTCTTTCCATTCGCCTCGTTTATAAAGTGAAAGATAAAACCGGAAAACCTCACGAAAATTCCCGCCTAAAGATAAAAGGTTATAATGTCAACGGTAAAAACGATATTATAACCCAGTCGCCGACCTTATAAAGGGCTAGTTACTTTTTCATTTTTATACTTATAACCTTTTTTAGTACACTTGATAACTTATATATTAAAGTTCGTCATATTATATAGGTATATACCTAATTTAAAAAGAGGTTTAAACGATGTATTGACATCGATATATTTATAGATTTTCAAAAACACCATCTACCTTAAACGATTTTACTTATTATAAAACCATTTTACAACATAGCTCAAGCTAGTGTTTACTGATATAACACCTATTAAAGGAATTATAAAAAGCGGTTCAAAATAATTAACTTCATCTTTAACCTGTACGTATTAATATTACCAGCCCGTTTTAAGGGCTTTACATTAATAGGTATATAGACGAACGATATATTGACGTTGTGTAACACGTCGTTTTCCGTATTTAAAAAGAGGAAACTTTTGAAGGCTGGTTTAAAAGTGAAACCAAAACCGTACCTAATGAAGGACTACATAATTGATTTTAATAACGTTATAATTACTTTTCGGAACGGCGTTTTAAGCCTTGTATAAAAAGGGTAGTGGATAATATTGCCTTTATCGGATTTAATAACCTAAAACGGGCGGACTAATACAAATGTTAACGTATATGTGATATTTAGGTTGTTTTAGTAGTATATTAGAAAGTGGTATTTAACCTTTCGGTAGATGCGTAATGTTAAATTGCTCCGTTAAACGACGTATATAAATCGTTTAACAAACGCCTTATATAACAAATACATAATTTAAAACGCGGCTTATAGTTTGTGTCGCTAGATATACGTATTTCGAAATTATTTATTTTCACCAACGGCTTTTTCGTTAATAATAACGATTAAAATTTGTAAATAAGTTTCATCCTAGTTTTCGGAAACGAAACCCCAGTATAAAACGGCTTCAATCTCCGTGAAAATATTATTTATTAAATCTTTATTTAATATAAAAGGTTAACGAGAGCCGTTTTGGCCTTGCAAATTTATAATATAGTTAAAGGTTTTGATTCGGGTATTACCATAATAATAAAGGTCCAGATAATTATTTTTAACCTTAGTTTACACCCTATCCCTTTCATTATATTTAATAACTCCTTTTCGCTTTAAAAATGTCTAATTAAACTAGGTATTACGAACTATAAACGTTTAATAATCGATGTTATAGTTTTATTTGAGTTATATAAGCGCCGGAAAATCGAGTAAACGATGGGAATCGATGGAAAATATAACTTAGCGGACGTAATAACCAAGGTTACCACGAACGAAGTATTAAAAACACAGATATCAATAGGTATAATATTTGTTAAAGTTGCTAAAAAGGTTTTGTAACCGTAATAAATTATTATAATACTTTGACCGATTAAAAGCGATTCGAAACCAACTATCCGCGTCGCGTTCCATTATATACCACGATATATAATTTAAATTTGTACCGGCTTCACAAATTTACCTCTATTTAACTTTACTATTTCCCACCACTCCTAATATATTATTATATTTCATAATATACCATTTAATCATATTGCATTCTTTATTATTCGCCTTTGTCGGTTCGAACTTACGACTTCGTATTGATTTTGATATACTACTACATTTTGTTATACGTTTTTCATCCCTATTATTTTATTTCGCTATTTAACTTTATTTATTTAAAATTAAGATATTGTTTTACTTTTCACGTTTTATCTCTTTATATTTCATATATTTTAATTTATACTCATTAATTATCAATAATTTGTTTTATGGAAAGTAGTCATATTAACATATAGCGTATTGTATTGTGGATGGGCGTGTCAGCTCGACCGCAAAAGGTAATTAATTACTATTAAAAGGAGAGGGAGAAGACAACATTGTTACGTTCCTATTATCTTCCCAATTGCCATGCCCCTTTATGTTAACGTTATCTCTATTACTGCTATCGACGTTATCAGTGTTAACTAGGATATATCCCTACGCCTTTGGTCGTATACCCTTAGGTAAAGGCGTAGGGGGGTTTTTATCCTTCTTACAGCGATGCGACACAAAGTCGTTAAATTCGCCTATGTAATATATACGCAGGCTTAGTTTCTAGGCGGCAATAGCGGCCGCCGAATTTTTAATCCACTGGTTAGCCTTTATTATTAATTAGTATCGGTTCATTTTAGTTATTTACGAACGCGGTTGTTTTTTCGGAACGCCCCGAACATTTCTTTTTTAATAAAGGAAATTTTTGAAAATCGGTTAAAACTTATTATAAAGCTAGCGGGCACGTAACTAGGCTTTAGCCTAGGGTTTTAGGACTAACAAAACTGGGGCGTATCTATTACGAATTCGCTTATAGCGGTGGGAGCAAGTCGAATAACCCCCATTTTCGTGGTAATCGTTAACCAACTTACCCGCATCCGTAGATGCGACACACGATAAGTAAGGCGTATTTATTAGCGGCCCGGATCTATAGACCCTGGTACGTAGTTATAACGATTTGAGTGTTAAAAAGGTTTCGTAGCATACCTTAGCGATACGAAGTTCGAAGCGGCGAAGTAGGTTCGCCTCATCCTTTTTATTTGCAGGAATATCAAACGTAAATAAACGGGTGGATTTGGGGAATGCAAACCGCAGAGGAGTTTCATAAGGCTACGCTTACGGCACCGAAAGGTTTTCACGAGTAAGGGTGTTTTCACTCGCGAGAAAAGGGTAAGGTTTATAACCTTAAAAATTCCCCATTTATCCCCTCAGGAGCTTAGGGGGAAAGGGGAGGAGGAAAGTGGAAAAGGGAGGGTGGCGATGGCGGCAGGGGAGGGCGAAACCGGGAAAAAGGCGGCAGTGGCGGAGCTTAGCAAGGTCGGGGGGAAGGCAGCGGCAACGAGGCTTAATAGGGCCGAAAGGGAGGCGATGACGGCGGGGTATAACGAAGCGGGGGCGAAGGCGGCTATAAATAAAATAATACCCAATAAAGGCGTGTTAATTGTAATAGTAGTGGTGTTGACGGCGGTAACAACGGCGACAACGGAGGCGCGGCAACGCTTTTGCGCTAAACGGCGCCTGGTGAACCTGTTTTTACGCGACATTTATTTAAAGACAAGGTTAATAAATGTATATTAGTCGAATAACCTACCTATCGGAACGGTTTAGATCAATTGATTGGAGGAAAGGTTCAGTTAAATTAAAATAAGTATTTATATTAACTTTAAGTATACGCCTTTAAAGGAAAAAAAAAGTTTTACACGAACCGATAATGATATATCTTTTTTACTTACCTAAAAACACGTCACGGTGTACTTACGCTTACATAATTACTTTTATAACACCCACGTAATTACATTCCTATCGGAAATAATGAAAAACGCCATTGATAACTATATTGTTACCGATTAACTATATTAACTAAACCCTTACTATAATTACTACCTTAGCTAGGAATTATTCATTCGAATCTTTATAAATTGTCTCGACTGGAAATTACTAATTGTAATCTTTGTTATTGATACCATAACTATATTGTTATTATAAAAACTACTATTTTGAACCTTTACGATTAGTATCGTAACCATATTATCATTACAAAAAAAACTAATTTATACCTTTACAATTTATATCGTAACTATACTGTTATTATAAAACTACGTATACAATACGGACTCGTTACAATTATACTATCGCTACTAAGGCTATGGGAATAAAATACAAGGGAAAAAGAAAAGATTACTTGTATGGATATTACTATATACCGTTATAACTAGTATAAATAATCCAAGTGACAATATACTATATTGTAAGCTATAATCCTTCAAAGTGCACAATAACGTGTTACGTTGCAGGCTGCATTATTATAAGGCGCAAAGTGCATTATGCGTGGAGCGGTCTGGAAGGGGTATTCCAGAGCGCATAACAAAAAGGCCACTACTCGGATAAGAGGTTTATAACCTCTTATCCGTGACTTGTACTCTCTAGAATGCTTTCTTTTGGACCTATCTATCTTTTACTACAATAACAATCGTTCTGATTACTATTCGTTTACATTCACGTGAATAAGAGACCTTACCAACCTTATTTTTAATATCTTTCGTTTTTGGTGATTGGTAGCGTCATTTTCATTACATTGGTTCATTAATTACAGAAATAAGAGGTTCATGTTTATTGACTCTTTTGGCTTTAAGATCTTTATTATTATTATTATTATTATTATCATTATTATTATTATTATTATTATTATTATTATTATTATTATTATTATTAT
>JASMMZ010000003.1:21526784-21646208 GCA_038502455.1 Anisogramma anomala
TATTATTATTATTATTATTATTATTATTATTATTATTATTATTATTATTATTATTATTATTATTATTATTATTATTATTATTATTATTATTATTAGTTTCTCTAATAGAAGGTTTAATATAAGTTGTACAAAACGTCGTAGTATCGTTAATAGTTTTAAAAATTACTTCAAAGTTAACAATACTTAAGATTTTGAATAAGCTATGCCATTTAAATTGTTTTTTCTATACCATAAGTTCTCTTTATAATAGTAACATTAATACATCGATTTTCGTGATGGTGTTCCTGATATTAATGGCGTTGTTAATTTAACTTTTTTTTGATTCCCTTTGAATTTCTTTTAAGGTCTTACCGTGATTTATATCTTTTTTCTAGGTACTTGATAGTAACGTAGATTTATTTTTTAGATAAGTATATTCTATAAAAACTAGTAGCGTCAATATTAAGCCATCAGAGTTGTGAAGAGTCTAAGCCAGAGCTGTCGCTTAAGGCGGTCGTATATTATCTATAATACTTGATGAAGAAAAGAAGGAGAAATCCCGATTAAGGAGCTGTTACTAATTTACAGAAAAAGGGGTAGCCCGGTTACGTGATAGGTATAAGAACATGCTACCAAAAGGCTTCGAACCATTGTAGAAATAGAAAAACTACCAGAACTAAATCTCTGATAAACCTTAGTTTAGGCATCAGCCCATGACATTTCCCCCTGTTTTTTTTTCTATGCTTATAAAAAAAGTTAAAAGGTGTTGGCGAATCGTAAAAGGTAGTAGAAGGTACTTTCCTGCCATAGACCGTTTCAGAAGGTTCGTAACAACCTTTTAATAACGTTTCGGAACGTTTTAGCATCGTGTGAAAGGTTTTAACCATCGATCGTTTTGGAACGAGAGAGAAGGCGTCGGCATTATCACTCCTACCGCCTTTCCTATAAATAGTCTCCGCAAACCCCCTCGAAATATAAAAAGTTCCCTCCTTCAACAACCACTTTCTTGTTAAATAACAATGTAACACTCACTTTATTTGCCCTTCCATATTTATCAACGATTTGTAATACTTAAATTTTTTTATTAATGTCCTCGTCGCTAATATAATATAAGTTTAAGTTCTAAAGTTGAGAAGTCGATCCGAAAAATAAGCTATAGCTTTAAAGCCGTTTAATCTCCTCTAATAAACATATAGTTTTTTTAAGGTTTACTTAGATTTCAATATTTGAAACCTAAGTATGTTATCGGGTTTCCGATCCGCTTCTTTAATGCTAATAAACAGCTAAATAAAGTGTAAATTTACGTAGTTGCAGCTAAAATAAACTTATAAAATACGTCGAATTACCTAGCATAAATTTGACATATATAATGGTAGCAACTTTATGCCATCTACTTCTATTCCTTTCGATATTCTTTGCGTTATATATCTTTTAAATAAAGAGCGTAGTTTTTAGGTCAGCAAAGCATCTTAATAATAAATGTGGGTGTCGCGGCTAACAAAAGGGTCGGAAAATTAGCTAAAATCAAATAAAGAGCTGATTCAAATTGTTAAACATATAGATGGTAAGCTGGGAAAGCTTGTTAATATAGGTAAAACTGTTGGAATTGCAGTCAAATGCAGTACAGTAAAATCAACTTTACTTGCAGTAAAGTTGATTGTACGTAAGGCAAATTCACTGTAGTTTGTGGCATTTGAATACACTGTACTGCAAGTGCAGTGTAGTAGATTCCCACTTCAAAGTGGGGTACAAGCCAAGGCTTTTGGCCATATAAATAAGTGTGCAGATCGGCTAGCGGTCTACTAAACTTAGAACCTGCACACATCCGTCAATCAACAATATCAAAGCAGCATTAGTTACTTCGACCACAGTGATTCGAATCGACTACGTTATAACTTTAAATGCCTACTCACATTGATCAATGCTTATTATGTTAAGCACCGATTGGATAAGTAGAATAAGAAGTTAATTTATGGTTGTTACGCTCTGCGATATCGCTAGGGTAAAGGAAAGATTCTTGTGAAGGGCCTCTATTAGTACTGCGCCAATCCACAACATCTGGAAAACAAAAAAAGACTTTTTGTGTTACGCCAGTCCACAATAACAATCTAGAAGTAAGCGACGGTATCGCTACTGAAAAACACTAAAAAATCTTTAATAATCCTTTTTAAAGACGTTAAGAGTGACTATTAGAAGTCTCAAAGTTCGGCAAGTTGGCAAACGGCTAAGTCGGTACTGTTATAGGTGTTACTACCATAAGAAAAACTAAAACAACAAACTTCAACCTTTACTACCAATAACGACCTCCTCCCTACTCTTTATATCATATATTTACACTACTTTAGTCCTTTTTACTCCCTACATCACCTCAATCGTCAAGTTCGCTTCTCTAAGCGAAAAACACCAAGTCGCGCCAAGAAAGCCACGTTGCGCGACCTTACGCCAAGACACCAAATCGTCAAGCCGCCAAGTTCCCACGCGACGTCACGCCAAAACACTAAGTTTCCACACCTAAAGATTACCAAATCCCTTGCCCTATACGCTCTACACAAGTCAAAACATCAAGATGACTACTGCAAGTCCCCACTTTCAAGCCATCACCAACCATGCCTGGAAAAAAACAATCAAAAACCCCGGAACAGCTTTCATCAAACAATAGAACCACGACCTTTGGGGAAACGAAGTTTACTAAGGCTTAACCGAAAAGCATTTAACCAACTTTATTAGCTATTTCATCTTAAAACACAATAACGAGGGAGACACTAAAAATGTATTTTACAGGTTTCGTAAATTCTTCGGTGACTAGATATTGGATATTTAAAAGGAAACCTAAAAGGTAGTCAAGCCAAAATTAAAAGCTCAACTTAAACGTCGAGAAATATTCGTTTCAAAGGAAAATGTTGCCAAGTTAGCGGAAACACTTTTCGAATTAGCTTAGCTTAAGGAATATCCCCAAGACCTACAGCCTAAAGGAAAAGGTATTAAATAACCTTAACGCTTATATACACGTTTCAAAAGACCTCTTATTCACTCTTAGCGAAGTTAAGCCTCTTTACGTGCTAGCGATAAAGAATTTATTAACCTATTCGTTAGTCTAACACCTTTGCGTAATTACGCGGAATACGCCTTTGGCGGCAGCTAAGCGCATGAAATAAAAGCTGTTAATGCGGTAAGGGGTATTGATATTAATGCCTTATACCAATTAATTAAGTAGGAACCTAGACGAACTCCTTAACACCAAAAGGATTATCGCTAAGTCCTCCGCGATGAAAACCTCTAAGCTCATTTCCCCTAAGCGTCTCAACACGTTTAGTTTTAACAGCCAAATCAAGGAAAGATCAGATTTATACGTAAGACGACTATAGGCACGACTACTGGCTTTTTCCCTCCGAACTAAGTTAAAGGTAACTATTTTTCCCACTAACACTAGCAACAACTATAGTCTTTTCCTTAGCCAAAATATTTGAAAAGTTTTTACGGCCAGTATTTACCTTTCCCCCTCGACGCGTTTTTATGGAAAATACGGATTGTACGGCGATTACTATATTCATTAAGATTCCGAGTGAAAATTGAAAGCATAATGATAAGCCGTATGATCTCTTTGACGTTAAGTTACGCCTATTTTTTAATATGTACCGCCAAATAAAGATTAAATTACCAGTTTTTCCCTCGTTATTTTCTAATATCTTTACCGGTTAAGCTAAGATTACTTCCTGTACATGACGAATTGCTCTTCTTTCCGCAAAATCTACGAAAATATAAAGGGCTACTTCTAATATAATGTCAATTTTACCAAATATTACACAAATTAAAACATTATTAAGTAGTCTTGTACGTTAAATTATAGAAATGAGTCGAAAAGTAAGATGAATCTCCCTAATCAAATACTTTATAAGCTAATACTTTACCAATAAGTAATAGAAAACATAAGAGTTGGTAAAAACACCTTACGCTAACAGGTTCGACAAATAGTTACAAGCTATAAAGAGTTTGAATACACTCTATAATACTTAGATACTACCTTTAAGGTTTTTTTTTCTTTAGCTAATTGCGTTCCTTATTAGGGATTGTAACTACTCTAGTTTCCAGTTGGACTAATATGTATCTCTAAGCTTCGGAATTCAGTAACGATAAAAAAAACCCTTTTAATTCGTATTATATTAATCAAAGGTACAGAAGGCTCGACTAGTACGGTTAACAGAAGGTCCGAAACTTTACCTATGAAAAAGGGTATCATTTTTTCTTAACGTCTCTAAGTCGCCTAAGCAAGTTTACTGTAAAATCTAAGAAATATTGGATTTGCAGCAAGTAAAACTGTTAATTAACACGTTATATTGCCGCCTAAAGTAAAGTAAAATAAGTGATATACCATATGTAATACCTTTTTGCCTCTAAATAGAATTATATCAAACGGTTTACACAATTTTAAAGAAGTAAAAATAAACAGGAGAAAAATAAGCCGAAGACTATCGGCTAGCACGAAGATACTAGCGTTAACACCGATATTAGTTTGAAAGCAACGTAATAATTAGCCGACCACACCTTCCTATACCGTCTTATAGGCGAAGACTCCTATTGCCGCCACAATGATAAAAACCCTGGCCCAATATACTTCTTTACTATTCGAAACCGTTACGCGAAGTAAGTCTTTTAAGGGATTATGCCGGATACGAGGGCTATACGGTACTTAATAGGAAGCTATTTGTAATATATAGCGTTGCTAAAGGATACTGATACTGTTACGGAACTTAACCACTTGGATGCTAGCAAGGCTAAGGTTGGCTTTGGTCCTGGAAAAGAGTTATTCTCACTAATATCGAGAACGGTTAAGATTATTATTAGCCTTATTATTTTATACATTTTAAAATCCGCCACCCTTTTTCTTTTTTGTCTATAATACATAAAAAAAATCTCGGTGTTAACGATAATGTTTAGACTAACGAACTAATATAAATTAAGGCCGGTAAAAGGTTTTTACATAGCCTTAAGTGGGGGTATCTCTGGTTCTATCCTTAAAGGCCAGAGGTAATAGTGTTAAACCTAACGAAGGCGGAACTTCGTTGATTATATAGTAAGTTTAACCACTCGGTAATTAATAGATTTTATGAAGTTTTAAAGATAATTAGCTACGAAAATATAAATTTTCTAATACCAAAAGAAGTTGGGGGCCTTTGTTACCATTGCTGAATACATTTTTAACCCCGTTAAGGTTCAAGTTTACGTCAAAGGAAGACTAAAACTTTAACTCAGAAGTTTTCTTTAATATGTTTTACCTAAACAGTAAGCTAGTATTATATGTTATGGACTTCGTTACGGCTTTTCATAACGTTAAGTTCATTAAGACTATTACGGTAAATGAAATATAAGAGGTATTACATACTTTGTAAATTAACGCGTATCTTAGCTTATTAAACGTATTGGTTTACGATTCCGACACTAACTTGATTACAATAAAGTTTTAAATTAATATAAAGTTGCTGACACTAACTTTGTTACAATAAAGTTTTTAATTAATATAAAGTTAACAGGGATTTAGTGTAAATAGGTTTCCGTTAAATTTTACTGGGGTATTGGTAAGGTTAAAAAGGCATATATTTATTTATAAAAGGCCTACAACATCCTTATACTGGAAATCGAAAGCTTTATATATTAAAAGGCACGGCTTTAAATAGCGGTAAAAGGGCTTAATGATATTATTTACCCTACCAAACTTATACCAACTTTGTTAGTATTTAGGGCTTCCTCCCATATAAAAGCTAAGTCGCCACCCTTATTAAGTACTTAGAAACGTGCTATGGAATATAAAAAAGCCTTAAATTAACTGAGGAGGGAATCAGCACGTCATCAGGTTAATGATACCCTTAATAACAGGAACAGACCTTTAATAATATACGTGTTTTTACTCCCCCTTGATAGTAAAATTCTTACGTAGCGCGAGCCAGGCAAATGAGATAAGCCGTATAGGATTTTTAATATTACCAATTTAAACGTAATGGTTAAAATTACTAACGGCCTCGTAACTTCCTGAGCTATACAGGTTAAGCCGCACCGAAAACCCCTCAATAACCCTAAGTTTGATAAAAAATCTTAACGCCGATAACCTCCGAACCGAATAAATTAGTTAACATAACCCTTTCGAGCCGATTATTAACAAGTTAATGGAACGTCGACGGCGTGGACGATTACCTAAAACGAGGATATATATTGAAGACGAGGACAGCGATGGGAATTACAGACCCGGCAGGGAACATATAACGGTGTAGGTGTTTTAAAAAAAATCTGAGGGAAAACATACTTTCAAGTTACGTATCGAAGGCATTATTAACACATTGGGTAAACCCATTAAAGAAAGTGATTAGGTTGAAATTAACGGCCTTTTATTATGTGGAGTTGTATAATTTATACCGTTAATGTAATTTAAAAGCTAAAACATTATTATCTTTAAATTAAGGATAGTTTACGAGGTTAAGGGTATTAATAGGGACTAGTTGTACTAAAATTTACGGTTAATAGTTTAAGGATACAGTAATAAAGGTAATGATTAAATCCTTACTTAATCGTCTATAATCCAAAAGATCAACCAACGTTTAATTATCGTTATTATGGCCAGTTTAACTACTAGTATAAAAATCTAGTTTACATTTAATAACCGGGACATTGCGAAAATGTATATGTAATTTACTACCGATTTTTAACGGATTATATCATTGGAGTTGTTAAAAGAATTAAGGGATAAGTTTCCAACCGATACGGTAAAACTTTGTATTAAGCCTTTATACGGATTAGCCGAGGTAGGCGTCCACTGGTTCCTAACATACCAAACGCATTTTAAAAAAAGGCTTAGCGTAAAGACTTTGACCTTTAACCCATACTTATTCATTATAAAGGATAAAGACTTTGGAATCGTAGGTATATAAATTAATGATACCTTTTTTTTCGACGATACTAGGTTTATAACAGCGAAATAACGTACTACCAAAAAGTTAGGCCTTTAAAAGTATAAGTTGGTTGAAACGTTAACTAAGGGTATATAATTTAACTTTAATGGATCGTTAATCTATATCCATAATGTTAAGGCTAAAAACGGCACTTACATTAGCCTATGCTAAAAAGAGTAAGCTATAAGCCTGATAATTATCGATAAGGCCGACGAGGTAAGATTATAAAGGTATCTGAAATAAAGGGCTTATGCGGCCTACATCGTCACGTTATGTTAACCAGAAACATCGTACGATCTTTCCATTACAGTACAGGTATAAAACCTATAAGACAAAGACTTTAATAAGTTAAATGAACGAATTTAGTGATAAATGGATTACGTAAAAAGAGGAATTAATATAGTTTTTGTAAATTTGATGAAATCGGAGTTAATAATCTTTACGAACAGGTTATTTACTAATAATACTAACCTCATATCGTAAATCAATTTTCTAATAATATTCGTTAATAAGGATAGGTTTAAAGGGCAATTTATGATTACCGAAAGCCTTATAAATTAGATATCTGTTAAGTACAAACGCGTAACCCGGAGCATACTAACTTTAAAAGTTTATGATATAATAATAGGCTTTAATATTGGTATAGTCACCGACGATATATTAAAGACTATTACCAAATAGAAAGAACTATTACCGATACCTATGGTAATAAGTACCGATTTTTGGAGCTTTTGCAAATGCCTATTTAAACTAAGTACAATTAATGAAAAACGCCTAATAATAGACGTAATGGCGTTAAGAGAGGTATACGAAACCCGGGAAATCGATAAGTTTCGGTGGATCAACGGCAAAGATAATCCTGTCAATACCATAACCAAGGCCACCCCTAATAGCGCCCTGGAAAGGTTTATAGACAGCAATACGCTAACCATACAAATCGAGGGATACGTAGATTGCCCGGCACGTAATGTGGAGGAATAAGGTTGCCCTAGCAAATTGGAAAACTGCCAGGTTAATAGTGGCGATGGCAATGGTAGCGATAGCAAAGGTGGCAATAGCACTAGTTCAAACTACTGGCAAAAGGTACGCAAATGGTGGCGTACCTAATTGGCGTAGGTCTGTGTCGAAAGATCTGTGCACGAGAATTGAGGAATGGAGGCCTCGGAGGGATGGAGAAAAAAGGCTACGAAGGGCCGTAATTAAGGTTGTTTTCAGTACAGATTGATCGGAAATTACAGGGGTCTGGCTTGTGGATTGAGGAGGGAGTTCAGAGGTTGCCACCAATTAATATCAAACCACGCTGGCGTGTAGGCACAAAAACAAAAAGCCGTCAGTATTGGAATAGCAGTCAAATGCAATACAGTTAGGTCAACTTTACTTGCAGTAAAGTTGATTGTACGTACTGCAAATTAACTGCAGTTTGTGAGATTTGAATACACTGCCCTGCAAGTGCAGCGCAGTAGGTGCCCACTTCAAAGTCGGGCACATGCCAAAACGTTTAACCATACAAATTAGTGTGCAGACCGGCTAGCGGTCTACCAAACTTAGAACTTGCACACATCTATCAATCAATAATATCAACGCAGCACCAGTTACTTTGACTAAAGTGATTCGAATCGACTATGTTGTAACAATAAAGGCCTACCAACAAAACCCCTATTTACTATTAATAGTTTAAAGAGTAACTTTAATAACAGTAACGAAACGTATAGTGGTATATAGAGGTAATTATAGTTGTAGTTGTAATGGTAATATAATTCGCAATCGTATTTAGTATTTGTGAATTAACACCTTTTAAATGGCTTTATCATATAAAATGAAATCAAATAAAACCCATTAGTAGGCTGGGTAGGAAGGGTTTGTCATTGTATTTGGTTAATTCATTACGGGATTCGAAAACGTCGAAGGTCGTGATATTCAAGAAGTTTAAAACCAACTTTTAAATATGGTGTATATAACTGATTTATTTTAATGAAACTTGCTGCTTTAGGAAGTGATTAATATGGGGGCGGTCTATTTAATGCTTATTCCGGGTTCGCAACATAATCTCAACGTAATATTTCAATTTTATTCTGTTATTGTTATCGATAATATCGATAAAGGGTAGTTAATAATTATAAACCTATTAGTTTGGAAGCGGATCAAAACCGTTTCAAATAAATTAATCAAAGTAAAATCGGAGGTATTGCCTACCCGGAATAATAAATTTGATAATTTATGAATCGTCTACACGTATAATAAAGTATTTTGAATGAGACCAGCTTAATATTTTTTGAATTCCATCCGGTTTATAATTTTTGAAATAAAGCTTAATATTATCGTCGACTTGAAACCGTTCCGAAGGAAAACGTTCATTGTTAACGTATTGATCTATACGTTATTACGTAGTCGTCATTATAGTTTGTGCGAATTTCGTAACGTCATAGATGCATTGGACGAAATTTTAGGCTTTTACACGTGGTTTTTTAACTGGAATAAAAAACGTTGAATATGTTATATAATATTGATCTAGTAATCGTATATCATGAAGATCGTGTTAATACCAATAGTTGTAGGATTTTTATTATTTAGTACTATATATATTACTACATACCCTCATAGATAATATACATAGGGTAAGTAGCAGTGTACTGTATTGCAGGGTGCACTCTTGCAAGACGCAACGTGCTCCATTCATGGATCGGACTGGAATGGCTATTCCAGACCGAACGATAATACATGGATCGGTCTGGAATAACTTTACCAGACCGAACGGCAATACGTGGCGCGGTCTAGAGAATTACGCTCTGGGTGAGGACTTATAAATCCTCACCTGTGGCGTGCACCTCTAGATACCCCTTCGTTCAACATCTTTTATACTACAATTACCAATCATTCTGATTACTCTTCAAAGACCTTATGTTTACGTGAACCTTATAGGCTTGAGACCTTACCGACAAGTACTAATTGATGATCTGGTCATAAACGGTTTCAATAGAAGTGTGTACAAATAATGAAGAAATATAGGTACTTAAAAACCTTTTAATTAATGCGTTCGGTAACACTATTCTTTTTGGGATAGAATATAGTGTTTAGGTGTTATTTTACCCCGGTTAAATCGTAAAAACGTTTTTAGAATTCACTGGTCCAATTTAAGTCTTTATCGTTACTAATAATGTATGGAAACCCATAAAACAATAAATAGTAATTGAGAAATCGTTTCGTGAAAGCTTCGGCGTCTATAATATATATTGCCTTTCAAGTAATAGCTTTACTTAAATAGTTTATAATAATTATAAGGTAATGTAAGTCGTTAGTTCGTTTTTAAGGAATATTTTATTATAAATTCGGTTAAAAGTTAGTTTTCAAATATTTTGGAATTTGGTAAGGATTTGAAAAGCTCATTCTGCAAATATCGATAATAAACCATACGCTTATAAAATTGATAATTCCGGTAAAAACGACGGATTTTATGATATAACCCGAGTCAAAAATATGTTTCTATGTAAAATGAGGATAGTAACATTGCAACTCAGATACCTGGTGAGAAATAAATGAAATGTAATTTGAATTGAAGCGGCAGTAAGTGGCTTATGAATAAAAACCCAAATACATTTAAGAAATAGTAAAATCCTATTATCGTTTGTTAAATATTTTGAAAGAAAAACCTTAAATATTTAATCGTTGTTAATATGAATATTAGTGGGAAATTCAGGTTGCTTATATGTATCGCACGAATTAAACGGGGGTAAATAATGTCCCAGATAATAACGTCGTTCTAGTTGTTTTAAAAGTCGATGATACTAAAAGGTTTGTTGCCTTTCGGAATGAACTCGTTAGTAATAATTAGCCTGAAGACTTACACGAGTAGAAATGGCATAGAAGCGACCTTGTCAAAGTATTAAATCTATAATTACCGACTTAAAAATCGGAAGTTGAAGATATTTTAAGAAATATGTTCTTTTCATTCAGATAATATATCGGGTTATATATAATTAGTTCCTTAATTAGAAATTAACGTCAAATGAAATTAAGGAAAACTTCAAAATTAATTCATTCATTATTTGATAATTTGTCGATGAATTATGAATTATTTAAATAATTTTTAAATAGTCGGTACAATAAAGGGTCGGGTTGTACTCCAAGGATTTGCGTCCTAACAGCTTATAATTCTCAATTTGTTTTCGCACAGTTTAAAATTATATTCTATAGGTGAAAAACGTCCAAAGTCTTACATTCATAGCTATAAGGTAACGTAATTGTTCCGTTAAAATAGGTAGCTTTCTAAGGACCTATAGGAATTGTCTTTCTTTCAAAGGGTCATCGGGTTAGGGTTTTACCAAACGAAAATTAATTTGAAAAAGAAGTAAAACTTAAGCTGTTCGAAAATATTCTCTCCGGGTCCCTAACTAAAAACGATGCTCTTTCCGGTCAATTTCATTGAAGAACTAATGATTGCAAAGTAATCCTGAATAAATTGATGGTAAAAGTGAATAATGTGAAGGAAACCTCATATTTTTAATATAAACGTGGAAGCCGTTTACTGCCGGATAACGTGTAAATTTTCCGTGTTTATATTTATTTCGACTCCTGTTTCGATGGAAAATCCTGAATGTTAAGTTTCTTTAAATGCCGAACTTATTTGTGGATATGTTGAGGTTGAAGTCAGCGACGTTTGGACCGTATAATACTTATTCAACCTTACCATTATGATTGTTAAAAGTATTATTGGAATATACTGGAATATCGTTAAAATAGATACAATAAAAATGTCGAAAAAAAAACTCACCAAAATATTAACATATAGTTCAAAGATAGCCTGTATATTTAAAAACTTAAATAGTTAGTTAATTATTCGACAAATACAAAATACGTACGAAATACGGTTTTTTACTTGTTGTTTTCCTTAATAATAAGCTTGTTAAAAGCTTCTTAAATGTCAAGTTTAGTAAACTATCTAATTCGTAAAAAATTCGCGAACGTTCCATTGATTAGTGGAAAGATGTGATAGTCGGATTTTGTGATAGCATTAAGTTTACAGTAATCGACATAGAAACGCAAGGTGCTTGCGGGTTTCTTAACGAAATAAATGGAGGCACCCTCTAAGAACCTATTCGCGCGAATATAGACTTGATTTAATAATTCTTTCAACGTCTTTTGTAATACCAGGAGCATTTTACGTAACATATGATATAATATGTGTTAAAAGACTTTTTAGAATTAAATTTCATCGTCTTTTCAAAGTACCATTTTATAATCGGCTTCGGAGTCATAAACATGTAATTTATTTTCTAAGGGTTTGTCAAAGAAAACTGGATCTCCTGAAAAGTATCAAGAAGTTTATCATTAACGGAAATATGCGATTTTGAGGTTAAATATCTATTAATATTTTCGAAATAGATGGTGGCGAGTTATATGATAACAATTTGGGTTTTCCGTAATTCACGAAGTACATTATGGAAGGTGATGTCTTTGATATCTTTAGGTTCCTTTTACACCTACGTAAAATACTGTTTCTATTCTAGATAATTACCTACTTGTTTCAAAACCAATATATTTTTGAAACAGCATAAATTACCTATTTATATTCTATTTGAAGTTGATTTTAACTAACATCTTATGGTAATGAAGGAATAATATAAGTCCAAATTTAGTACCGGTATTTATCAACGTTGATATACAAGTGAATTATAAAAAAAAACCATAAATCTGTTTTAAGTATATAATGAGTAACTTTATTAAGTTGTCGGAGGTGGAATAGGAACACTCGATATCCTTAATCGGCGAGTAAGTTCCCTATTTATAACGTTATAGTATTGACAACTTATATTTATTAAAGAATTAACTAATTCTATTGAACTTTGAAGTAAATTTATTATAAAAGGGGAATTATTCAAGAATTGAAGGGAAGCTACCAGATCGAATTAAAGTTTTTTTTTCATTTTTATATGCGATCATTTATAGCAGTTACACTTTTACGTACTAAAAATTGATAACATAGTTGATAGAGGCAAGTTAAATATTTATATGAACTTTGGTGCTGGATTTACTCGGGCGTTACATAGGATTCAGTGGGTAAATAAGATTATAATAACTATTCGCTTTATTTTTTTAGGTATAAGTTAAATTTTTTGTAACGGGAATATTCCGAGTAGTTAACCCAGATATCGTATCATTTTGTACTGGTTCGAGAAGCGTTTACCCCAGTTATAATAACAATTTTTTAGTTATTTTACACGGGCGCTTCGCCGTTGCTATTCCTGTTACGAATAACATTGCCAATATCAATATTATTAACGTGGATAGCGCCGTTGTCCCGAGTGTGGAGATCATGAAATCGAATTTGAATAAGTTGCGCGTGAGCGATTTATTTTTTATAATTCACGAGCATATTACGAGGTAGTAACGTATTAAGTAGTGTATCGTTGATATCCACTTTTATAATATCCAGTTTACTAACGGGTTTTTAAATTATGTCGCCAATTTTTATAAGTAATATTTTTCAAACATTGAAAAAAAAAACGAGAAATCTTTTTTGAATCCTTTATTTCAAATTTGTAAGCGGAGCGATAGTTATTTTATCCTGTTTGGGTTGTAATGGTACACGCGAAACATTTTTATTAAAACGTTAAGGTTTTTATTACTATTAAAGGGAAGTGCCGACTGTCAGACTTGCACTAGCTGCTATGAAATAGTCCTGTAGATACCAGCGGGAGTGATCATAACGTAGGATCAGTTAAGGCTAAAAGAAGCCTGCGGGACCTTTCGTCATCCTTTTAATCAAAACCTTAGGATTCCCTGCATTCCAAAAACCAGTAGGTAAACGGAATACAGCCCTAATTTAGCAACGTAAAGTTACCGTTTTACTTTCCGCTTAACGTTTACTTACGCTGGGGATATAAATATATAGACCCTAAAATTAGAGCCTTATAAAGATTTGGTAGCAAAAGAAAAGCCCGTATAATGATAGGTGGAAGTAAAAAGCATAAGGATGCATAAAGACCCGTACGTGTATACATATAAGTATATATATATATATATGAATTTCGGCTTATTATTATGCAAACGCGTTGTATAAAAACCCTTATACACGGGGTGGCTCGACCGTTAAGTCCTAAAACAAAAAAGGGGATCTATTATTTAAATAACTCTTGGTTTTAAACTTTTCTTACATAATAATAAAGTTATATCTACGCTAATAAATATCTTTATACCTTATACCCAATGTTCTGGAACCTTGTAACGCGCCCAGTACAATTAAGTAAATTGTAGTATAATCAAGTTGATTGAATTGACTACGAGTAGATTAACTGTGGAGTACCCAATTTAGACTACAAAACGAGCTAAGTAAATGGCCGTAAAAATTAGTTTGTAAGTCGGATAGCATTCTAAAAAACCAAGACAATACATCTACCACTTCACTACTACAATACTATTGTGACTTGAACCACAATTAGAATCGACAACTTTGCAACATTTAAAGACCTATCAATATAATCTTGGTTTAAAACTTAAATGAAACGGTTGAAAAACAGTTCGGTAACTCATTGAAAAGTTATAAAGTTCTTTAACATCTTCGGAAGTATTAATGAAAGGTTGGATAAGAGCATAAAAATTGGAAAACCGTTACTTGTTAATAAGGGGCTAAACCAAAACTCCGACGAGAACATAAATAAATATAAGGATAAAATTAAGTAAGTTTAAGATGACATCAACCATAGGAAAAATGAAAATATATGTTTATAATATTCTGTATCAGTGAATTGATCACATAAAAAAGGCATGATTAATAAATTAAATTTTAAATCAAACATATTCATAGACCAGGTAAAACGGATCATCATTAATTTCGTCTAAACCTTAAATGTTTTTTGAGGCTTCAAGGGCTAAAATATTGAAAAAAATCGAAAACATATTTTAAGTTAGTTGAATATAGCCTACCCATTTGATTGATATTCATTGTTTTGGAGGCTTTTGTGTAGGTTTAATAGAATTCGTAAATTCCTAACTTTTATATCAAATGGATAGTTTAATTTGTATTTGGACGTATAACTCTTTTTGATTACCTTTAATTGTAATCGAAGTATAAACTTAACTACGTTTGTAAGGATATAATCGTCGTTATTAAAGAGGATATAAAACGTAGCTTTAATATTTATGAATTTGTTTACGAAATCTTTTTGTTGGTTGGGTCTGTATATAAATATATGAAGAAGACAGTATCTAGAATAGTGTGATTGATAGTATTGATGATTTATAGTTAGAGGGAGAAGAGTCATTCGAAGAGTGCACGCCTTAGGTAAGAGCTTATAAGCTCTCACTCAGAGCGTGTCACTTTACTATACACTCTACCAACATCCCTCTTAGGGTGTAACACGCTATCATACACTTTGTAGAAGTGTTTCCTGTAACGTTTAACGCTATTATACACTTCGAAAATATGATACCCTACGCTTGTTAATTATGGTAATATTTGATAATTTTTAAATTATCAATCTTTTATTTTTGTTAAGAGCTTCGTATATATATTTTAGTATTGATAGTATAATGCAATTTTTTGTTTGTTTCAAAACCCAATCGGTTGTTTGATAGTAACGGTGGTGTAGGTTTATTTTGGAATATTAATTTGGAAGGTTGGTAACCTTCATAATAGTATAATTGTATATATTACGCGTCATAGAGTTGGTATAATGTAGTGTATCGTTATTGATCCAGGCAAACCTTCTTTTCTTTCAACTTTAAGAACGTGTTACCACCTGTATAGTACGCTCCAAATTAGCTATTAGATATTTATTTATCTAAATAACAAATTTTCAATTATTTATTCAGCGTTTTCGTATAAATTAATCACTTAATTAATATTATGTTTTAATTATTTTAAATGAAATTCCACGTAAAAACCGGTCTGAAAAACTTCGTTTAGTGCGTTAATGGCGTCGCGCCGAGGCTGCCGCAGCTATCTAACGCCGTTCCACCAACACCAATAACCTGTGGCTTATCCCCGCCTTTCTTTTCTGCTCCTCTCCATCTGTCGCCCCTGCAGCCGTTACACCCCTTTTTCTTCCTCACATTTCCTCACCCTCTTCTTCCCCTACCCTCTAAAGGCAGGAAAGAAGGTTTTTTAAGTTTATAAACCTTACCCATTTGCTACTATTAAAAACCCTCCCTTTATCTATAATATGATTCCGTTACCATAAACATAATATTGAAGAATTGTAACGCGATACGTAATATTCACCCTTTCAAATTGTAATATATTAATATAATATCAAAGAGGTAGATATAGTGAAACGGGACCACCGCCTAAAGGCTCGGTTTGCTAAGATATGCTGCAAAATCTTTTTAACGTATAGAACGTTAAAACGACGTACCCGGGTACGCATTGCTGACCTGCCAATAAATATGCTTTACGTGCCGTACGTTACGTTCATCGTCATAGATAAATTCACTAGTAAATACCGCTAAAATGGGGGCACTTTATCCCATTACCACCGTTATGACTAGTGACTAGAGCGGCAATAGGTATACCCCTATACATGTAATGTTGAGGCCGTTCACCGAGCCCCTAGTACATGCCCGCCGTCTTTACGGTAAACTATCCACTATTATTATACGTAATATAGGACTTAATTATTTATTATCCACTTTTCCAATATATCGTTCGGGGTTTTTTTTTTCATTAACAACCACTTTTCCAATACGTAAAATAAAATCGAAGCTTATTTTCGTTAATTATTGACCGGTAACCGGCGAAAAAGATAACCGTTGTGATTTCCTAACTAGCGGGCCTACGTATATACTACATAGGTAGATTCGACAATGGTTTTATACGTTGTCGTAAAAGGGGCGACTTGCTTATAGGCCCCCATCTAAAGGTATATAATCTAAGGCTCTGGAGGCGTCTAATCCTCCTCATAACAACAACGCTAATGGAAGCATCGACGATAACGGTAACGCCAGCGACAATGACAACAACAACGACGACAATGACGATGACAACAACGATAAAAGCGACGATGACGACGAAGATAATGCTACCCCCTCCCCACTCTTTTTTGGTAGAGAATAGTTGCTCTACTTTTATTATTATTACCAGTAAAAGCGGTTCATATACAGTTGTATATATGATAAAAAATATATTCATAAAGAAAGTCATAACTCCAATGATAAAAAATGAAGTAAAAAGGTATTAATATATTAATAGAACGACAAATAACCAATATGAATCATGGTAACGTATCAATAAAATGGTAAATGAAGTATTCAAAAAAGGTAAGCGATATTTAAGTTATTAAATATAAAAATGGGTAGGATAGTATAAAGGAATACATCTATCTAGAGTTAAGTCGTAGAATCTTCGTAATAACGCTAAAGAAAAAAGTATTTATAAATACAAACCATTTTAATGCATTATTCGAAGCACCTTCAATTATTATATCTGTTGGATTTAATTTACCATCGATTTATATCGTTTCCTAAATTTAACGGCGTTCGTACAATTCGATCAAAGTTAAATATCGATTATAAAATGTTTTTCGTTTGTGTTATAGAGCTTAATAAAGTTTTCTCGAAGGGAAAAAAAATAGTAGAAACTACTAGAAAAGGGGGTTCAAACTAAGGTTCGAGAAAATTATATGGACCGTCATCTTCATAGTAATTCCAAAATTGAAGTTTCTAACCATGTTACAAATTTCGGAAACGAAAACACTCTGTATAACGTGTTTTCATTTAAGTAAGCTTTGATAAATGATATTATTACGTAATATAAACCGGTTTTAATCCGGTATCTCGTTATCAATAACAAATACAAACCATATTTACGAACTACAATCGGTATTATACGTAAATAATCCATTAATAAAAATAAATAGCTTTAATATTTGTATATCGAGTGGTATAAAACGTAAGCTATATTTTAGGTTCCGGATTTATTACTCAAAGCGTTTATTTAACGCTATTAGAATATCAGTCAAATTCAGTAAAGTAAAGTCAACTAAACTGTTAGTTTAAGTAATTTCACTAACTGCAAAATTGACTACAGTTTGTAGGACTGCACTGCAAGTGCATTAAAGTAGGTGTTCACTTCCAAGTGGGTTACAGGCCAAAGCGTTTGGCCATATAAATTAGTGTGCTAACCGGCTAGCGGTTTCCTAAACCTCTAACTTACAATCAAGTGAACCAACTTGAATATAGCATCAGTTACTTCGACTACAGTTATTCGAATAAATTATGTTATAACTATAAAGACCTACTAATATTACTTAGTGATTATTAGGTTAAGTACCGATTGGTTAAATAGAAAAATAATCTACTTTCCGGTTATTACGTTTTTTTTAGGTAAGGTAGAGGACAGGTTTTTGCGAAGTACTCTTATAGTATTATGTTAGTTTTGCGGTAGTAAGTATGGAAGGCCTTTGGATTTTGTTTGTTTTCGTGGAAATTCAGGAGAAGCCATAAGTATCGTTACGATTGAAAATACTAAGAAATGTTTATTAATCATTCTTAAAGAAGTTGAAATTAACCGCTTAAAAGTCTTAAAGATTACCAAGTCGATAAGTTGGTAAACAGCTAATTAATATTACTCTTTCGGGTATTATTACTACAAATTTTAAATCGTAAAAACGACTAAATCTTACGACCTTCAACCTATATTAATTTTGACAGTAAACCTATGACCTATTACTTTACATTATACTTTTCCCCCTTATATTTTTAAAATCTTCGTTACGATGGATTTAAAGCGCGTAAAAATTGAAACAGTTGATGACCTCGACCGAAAGAAAGTAATTAAAGACCTCGGTACTATCTTTAAAGAGAATTAAAACGAGGATCCTTAGTTTACGGACGTCGATAATGACTTAACCTTTGAGTATCTTACTAAAGAAATTTGGCGTTATATTATAGATATAGACACCACTGGAAACATTTAAGGACTCCAAGCATTCGATAATTTTTAAGAATGGTTTAGAGACTAGATCTTATGTTTGTGGACGAAGGTAGATAAATAGGTTAAGATGAGGTCAAAGGTTGAATTGTATAATCGAGGTATTAATCCCCCAGCTAAGAAAGAAAATGAAGGAAGTTTAACATATATCCTTTACAAATACGCCACAGATGAAGACCATTAATGTATTGAGACTAAAGATAAAGATATTGTTAACAACGGTATTTCTTAATGCCCTTACATACGTTTTTAAGTGCCTGCCTAAGTTTAGATGAGTTTTTTTTAACACTTTCGCTAAAGACTAACGATTCAATACTACTGACTATGAGGAATTAATTAACTTATATATCGTAAACCTTTAATTTTATTAGTTAATTAAACAGAAACCACGATGTAACCTTTAATATTAAAAGGATTATTACTAAGTCCTCCACGGTGGAAACCCCCAAGTCCTTTTCCCTTAAAACTCTTAATACGTCCAGTTTTGGTAGCTAAATTAAGGAAGGGATGACTTTATACGCTAGTTTATTATAGGTACGACTATTAGCTTTTTAATTTTAAACTCGGCCAAAGGTAATTATCTTGCTTACCAACACGAACTCCAGTACTAGTCGAGGGATCTGAAAGGCCCTTACAACTAATATATTACCCTTTTCGCTCGACACGTTCCCATGGTAAACACTAATTACACGGTAATTATTGCGTTCGTTAAAATTCGGGGAGGAAAGGAGAATTATAACGGTAAGGCGTATAATTTTTTCGACGTTAAATTGCGTTTTTTTAAATATTTTCCGTTAAATAAGGGTTAAATTGCCAGGTTTTTACTCGTTGTTTCTTAGTATCCTTACCGGCTAAGCCTAGAATTATTACCTTCGATACCTAACCAATTGCTTTTCCTTTCGCGAAATTTACGATGGGTTTAAGGGTTACTTCGAATACGATATTGACTTTTCCCAGTACTATACCGACTGAAATATTATCAAGTGCTTTTACATATTAGATTATAAAAAAGAGATGGAACTCAAGATAGACCTTTGTAATTAGATGCTCAATAAGTTCATACTTTTCTAACAAGTAATAGGGAACGTGTATGTTGGTGAAGGCATACTATGTTAGCAGATCCGGCAAGCCGTTACGAGCTATAAAGAGTTTTAATACACCCAATAGTGCCCTAATATCACTTGTAAAAGGTTTTTTGGCCAGTTGAGTTCTTCGCTGGCGACTGTGATAGCTCAGGTTTGAGGCACGATTAGTATATACCCTTAAGCTTCGGAATTTAGTGACGACAAAGAAGATCCCTTTTAAATGTACTATATTAATCGTAAGTACTGAAGGCCTATTTGGTATGGTTAACAAAAGGCACAAACTCAGAGACGTAATTAAGCTATCCACAGAGGAAACTATACCTCTTTTTTTTAATGATTTTAAGATATTCAAGTAAATTTACTTTAAACGCTAAAAAATATTGGATCTACGGTAAATAAAGCTACTAGTTAATACATTATATCGTTGTTGAGTACGAAGACAAGTATATGAGGTACTATATATAATCCCCCCTTACTTTTATTAATCATTACCTCAATACCATCAAAAACTGTAGAGATATTAAGGTTAAATAGGGGGAAAATAAGCCTAAGGATATTGGTTGGTACAAAGATATTGGCACCGGCCCTAAAGTAACGTAATAACTCGCCGACTACGACTTTTTACATCGCCTAATTGGTGAAAACCTCTATCGCCGATATAACGATAAAAACCTTGGTTTTATATACCTTTTTACTCTTTAAAATAGATACGCGAAATAGGTCTTTTACGGTATTATTTCGTACATTGAGTCGGTAAGTTACTTAACGGAAGGATATTAGTAATACGTCGCATTACAAAGAAATACTAGTATTGTCACAAAACTTGACTATACGGATATTAGTAAAGCTAAGGTCGGCTTTGGCCTTAAAAAGAGATCTTTTCATTGGGATCGACGACGGTAAAGACTGGTGTTAGCCTTAATATTTTTCACATTATGAATTTTTTTCTCCTTTCATTTTTTTCTTAAAATATATGAAGAACCTCGGCGCCAATATTAATGTTTAGATTGACGAACTAATATAACTTAAAGACAGAAAGAGGTTATTACTTAAATTTAAATAGGGGATATTTTTGTTTTACCTCTAGGGTTAAAGATAGTGGTATTAAACCTAACGGAGTCGGAACTTCCTAAATTATATCGTAGGTTTAATTACCCAGAGGATAACAAACTTTATAAGGTTCTAAAGGTAACTGGTTACGAAAATAGGGATTTATCAACGCTAAAAGTAATTGAACGACTTCACTATTAATATTCAATATACTTTAAAACCCTCCTAAGGTTTAAGTTTACGTTGAAGGAATATTCAAACTTTAATTTTAAGGTTTTCGTAGATGTATTTTTCTTGAACAGTAAGCTGATACATTACGTTATGAATTCTGTTACGGTTTTTTACAGCGTTAGGTTCCTTAAGACTATTACGGCGAAGGAAACATAGGAGTCATTACGTACTTTATAAATTAACTTGTATCCTGAGTTATCAGATATGCTAATTTACGATATCGGTACACATTTTATTATGATAATATTTTAAGCCAACGTTAAGTTAATGGGAATTTAGTGTAAATAGGTCTTTGTTAAGGTTAACTAGGGTATTAGAAATGTTTAAAGGGCTTACATTCTCTTGTGAAAGTCTTATAATATTCTTATATTGGAAATCGGAAGCTTTATAGATTAAGAAGTACGGCTTTAGATAGCGGTGAAAGGCCTCAAGGATATTGTTAGCTCTAACAATCATATAATAACTTTGCTAGTATTTGGGGAATACCTGCGTATAACTACTGAGTTGTTATTATTGTTAAACACTTAAAAGCGCGTTGTAGTATACAGTGAAGCCTTGAAGGAATTGAGGAAGGAATCGGTACGTCGTTAGGTTAGTGTTAACTTTAATACTAGTAATAAACCGTTAATAATAGACGTGTTTTCTTTCCCGTTTTGAAGTAAGATATTTACGCAGAAAAAGCCAGGAAAATGAGATGGACCTTATAAGATATTACGTATTATTAATTTGAACTTAGTTGTTGAAACTGTTAATAGCATTGTTGATTTTAGAGTAATATAGGTTAAGTTATATATAAAACCATTTAAGTTCGATAAATATTTTGACGTCGATAACCTTCAAGACAAACAGATTAGTTAATATAATCCTTCCGAGCCGATCGTTAACAAGTTAATGGAATATCGATGGCGTGGATAACCACCTAAAAGGATGATATATACTGAAGAGAAGGACGGCGACAGATACTATAGGCTTAGCAGGGTATATATAACCGCATAGGTGTCTTAAAATGAAAAGTCCAACGGAAAATTTGCCCTTAAGTTGCGTACCGAAAGTATTATTAGTATACTGGGTAAGCCCTTTAAGGAAAGCGACTAAGTAAAGATTAACAACCTTTTTTTACAAGAGATTATATGATTTGTGCCGTTAATATAATTTAAAGACTAAGATGTTATTATTTTCTAGTCGAAGATAATTGACGAGATTAATAGCAAGATTATGGACCGGTCGTACGAAACATCACGGTAAATTGTTTAAAGACACGGTGATAAAAATAAGGACTGGATCCTTTCTTAATCGCTTATAATTTAGAAAATTAATAAGCGTTTCATTATTGTAATTGCTGATAGTTTGAATATTGGCATAAATAGTTCGTTTACCCTTAATGATAAGGATATATCGTAAACGTACACGTAATTTTCTATCAACATTAATCATATCATATTTTAAAGCTATAAAAAAAACAAAGGAATAAGTTTTAGATCAATGTGGTAATACGTTGTATTAAACCTTTGTATAGACTAGTCGAAACGAGTATTTGTTGGTTTTTAACGTATTAGTTATACTTTGAAAATAGGATTAGTATAAAGTCTTTAACATTTAACTCGTATATATTAATTACGAAGCTTAAAAAGCTCAGAATTATAAGTATATAAACTAACGATATCCTTTTTTTCGTGCATATTAGATTTATAGCTTAAAAAAGTATTATTGAAAAGTTAGTCTTTTAAAAGTGTAAGTTAATCGAAACGTTGGCTAAGGGTATATAACTTAACTTTAATAGATTGTTAATCCGTATCCATAGTATTGAAGTTGAAAATGACACTTATATTAGCTTACGTTAAAAAGGGTAAGTAAGGAGCCTAACAACTATCGACAAAGCCGACGAGGTCATATTACAAGAATACCTGGAGTAAAAAGCTTGTGGGGCCTATATTACCACGTTATACCAACCGGAGCTATTATAAGACCTATCTATTACGGCGCACGCATAGGATTTATAAGACTAAGACTTTGACAAGTGAAATAAAGGTATTAAGTGGTAACTAGGCCACTTAAAAAAAGAAATTAATGTTGTTTTGGTGGATTTGACGAATTCGAAGTTAATAATTTTTTTCACACTGGTTGTTTATTAATAATATTAACTTTATATGATAAATCGGCTTTTTGATGATATTTGTTAACGGGGAAAGATATGAAAGGTAATTTACAATTACTGGGAACCTTATACACTATATATTCGTTGAGTATAAGCGTGGAATATAAAGATTACTAGATTTAAAAGTTTATAGTATAATGACAGGCTTTAATATCGGTATAATGACTAACAACATACCAGGGATTATTACTAAATAGTTAGGATTACTTCCGATACCTATTATGATATATATTAACTTGCGAAGCTTTTGCAAATTCCTATTCAAGCTAGATACAACCAGTGAAAAAAAAATTAGAAATAGATGAAATAGCTTTTAGGAAGGTATACAAAGCCCAAGAAATTAATAAGTTTCAGTATATCAATAGCAAAGATAACCCCACTAACTTTATAACTAAGGTCACACCTAATAGCGCTTTGAAAAGATGTGTATATAGTAATACGCTTACTAGACGAATTAAGGGTCACGTGGACCGCCTGGTACGTAACGTGGAAGAATAAGGTTATCCTAGCAGACTTGAAAACAGTCAGGGTAGTAATATTAATGGTAAAGTTGATAAAGTTCGTAATGGTAGTAATTTAAATAACAAGAAAAAGGTACGTAAATAATGAAATACGTAATACGTATAGGTTTGTAGCGAAAGACCTATGTACGGAAGTTGAGGAATGGAGGTCTCGGAGGGGTGGAATATAAGGGCTACGAAAAGCCATAATTGATGTCAATTTTGGTATAGATTGATCGGAATTGATAGGGGTCTGACTTGTTGTTGGCTCGTGGATTGAGGAGGGATTTCAGAGGTTTCCATTAATTTATGGCAGGCCACGCTAGCGTGTAATTACAAAATAAAAAGCCGCTAGTGTTGAAATAGCAGTTAAATGTAGTAAAGTTAAGTTAACTAAACTGTTAGTTTAGTTGATTATACTAACTGTAAAATTGAATATAGTTTGTAGGATTTCACTGTAAGTGTAGTGTAGTAGGTGCCCACTTTCAAATGGAGCATAGGCTAAAGCGTTTGGCTATTCAAATCAGTGTGTAGACCAGCCATCGGTCTGTTAAACTTAGAACTTACAACCCAATTAACCAACTTCAATGCAGTACCAGTTACTTCGACCAAATTGATTCGAATCGACTACGTTGCAACGATAAAAACCTATCAACAAACACCTTATATAAGTTATCCGATGGGTTTATCTCATATTACGCAATGATAGAAAGGTAAAACGCCGCTTCCAGTTATGCTACTAATATGACTCAATCTTTATGTACACCCTAACATTTATACTAGTTAAGCCGTTTTATATTAATTAGATTTATAATAGAAACTTTGTCCGATTATCCATTTTGTATAAACTTAATATGTTACCCTAAAATGTAATCATCGTAACTTTAAAATCAATTAGGTGATACTCTATCATATATGTTTTTAACTTCTCCCTCAAGTTTTCTCTTTAAATTTTCTTTTTTTGAAACAAAATACAACTTATTGAATAAAATGAGTATGTCGTTAGTTTATGTGTTGATAGACGCAAAACAAATTAAACGCGATATTGAAACCAATAAATAAAAGTTGAAAGTTAAGTTAACTACAACAAAATATTTTTTACAATACTTTGGTAAATATTGAACCAATATATACTAACTTTGGAAAAGCTATAATGTGATTGAAATATACGTAAAATCATTCCAGGTAAATAGTATTTCCGGAGATTCTCAGGTATATAAGTATATATTAGTCACTCAAAGTTTATTTATAATAGTATATATACTTATATAATATTATGGAACTTACGACGAAAAATGTAGGAAATACGTAAGGAGCAATTAAAGGCTAAAATTAAACGATGTCTTACTCGTTATAACGTAGGCTATTAGGTTATAATATCTTTTTTTCCGGCGTTATTATACATCTTTACTACAAAACTTGTCTTTTTATAAGGCTTTTCAATTTTATTTTTCACTTTATAAACTAATAGAATAAAGTTATCTTTATGGTTGTCATTAATTGTTAAATTCAATCTCTTTAAATGAAAAACGCCCTTCTGGATTGATGTAAATATTTTTTTAATAATAAATTTTTCAAAAGGGCTACCCGAGGATGTAAAAAACCCTTGAAACGAGACTTTATATTTAACTCACGATTCGCTGTTTCTTTTGAGGTAATGAAAAAAAATACAAAACAAAGTTTTTAAACGCCTTTTATTTTTTGGAGCAGAAAACCACCCTCGTCGACGTCGTTCTAACTTTTTTTATCCGGGGTATTTATTTTAATAAGGTGGCAAGAGTTGTAAAGGTGTACCCGAAAAATATAGAGGTATTAAAATGATATTTTAGGTTATCGTAAAAGTCATATAATTATTATTATTTGTTGGGTTATATCATAAGAGCTTTATTGTCTACCTTTTCCTTTTTTTATATTCGTATTATGATTCAACAGAATAAACTCGTACCGTTTAGTAAGTTTACAAATATTATGTATTATTCAATACCGCTGATCTTCTACTGACCAGTCTATACTTCCTTCGTTTTTCAAAGAAAAACCTCAAATTTTATCAGTAACCCCATAACGCCTGTTTTCCAACGGCTATTTTTTAAAAATTGAACTTTGAAGACATCATTCCTAAATTTTGAAAAAATTAAAACTACCATAACCTTCGCTACAACGTTTGCTCTCTAAACCGTAGCCTGTAATGGTACGGAATCTATATAAACTTTTAGCTAAATACCGAATACTAAAAGTGTAGGGATTGGTTTATTCAAACTTAAAGTGTTATTTACAACGTTTAAGGCCATTTATAAAGCTTAATATTTCATGTTTATTCCCTTTCATTCCTTCAACAAAACCGTATGTACTTCTTTAAACAATCCTTAATGCCGTTTACTCTTATTGATACCACAAAACACCTCTATCGGTATTTATTTACACTTACTTCCGGTTATCTTAGCCTTGATTCGCTATTCGTTTCAGTCGAAACTAGGGTTGACATCGTAGACATCCAGTCCAAAGGTACAAAATAAACGTTTGTCTAACAATCTATTAAAGCATCCTAGTAATTCGTTGAGAAAACGATCTGCGTAAACTTCGCGATTGAAAATAACTTTATTCCATCGACGACATAAAGGATAGGTCGCCCTTTAAGGTATATAATATCCATGATAACCTTGCCATTAAAGTCAATATCATTTTATAAACGAAATTTTAATTATTGTAAAGTTTGTAAATATAACTAATATTCGTGGAAAAACTTCTCTATAACCTCCAAAACTTCCCTTACCATATTTCTATGGCCCTTTACGTAAAAAAACCGTAAAAGTCGTTTTACAACTTGGTATTCGAATCGTCGGTACAACAAACGTAATTCCGGCTATATAAAGTAAACGGCCTCGCTTGTACGTCATTAAAAAAAACCCAAAGGTATCTAAACTTTTTTTAAAAAAAACATAGATACGCCATCCAAAACACAAACAAGTTGGTTTATCGTATTCCGTGCTTCGATACCAAACTTATTTATATTAGCAAACAAAAGTAGGAACAGTATTTGAAGATTTATTATATAAGATTCAACTGGCCTAGATCGTATATTTGTCATTACTATATCCAGTAACGACGCTTTATCTTTAAAGAATAAAACGTTACAATGTTTTTTTATCCGGTTGAATTAGAATTTGGAAAACCTTTCCGTAAAAACATCAAATTATTGTTTTTCGGCGGTCGAAATTTCCACCGCATCGGTATTTAATCTAATGCCTTAAAACCAGCAACTATATCTATTGAAAAACGTAAATTGTAACTTTATGTAAATATTCAATACGCCACCATGACCTTTCAAACATATGTTATACCAAATAAAATATCATATAAGTTTACAAATACATACTCATTTATTTCCTTATCTTAAATCGTCCCATAAATCTTATCTTCCTTCGAATCCTTTATCCTAAAGGTATATTCCTACAGTTAAACATTTAGATCTTCGTTAACGCCTTCGTAACTGGTTATATACATTATAAAATGACCTTTTATTTGATATTTAGACAGGTAATCGGCCCAAAATTACCATTTAACACTAATTTATTTATATATCGAATGGTTTGTTTACTAACAACCGATTCTATCACAAACGAGATTCCATTTTTAAAATTATACAAGCCCTTGTATAACTTTACGTACGTATAATAAACCCAATCGATGTAGTAAACTTCGTCCCTAGTTATAAGGGCACTTATGTTAATATCCTTTTTATTTACGGTTACCAAAACTTCCACCTCAATATTCATCGCCCCTATAAAAATATTTAAGGCTTGTGTAGAGGTTTTTGTGACTTCAATAAAATTTCAATCGTCGATCCAAAACGTAGTAAATTATTTCGGCAAAGTCCGCCTTTGTAATTTACAAGCTTACTTCTTTAATCTTCTAGGCTACAAACGTTAACCCAAAGCTTTTTTTTTTTCGGCGTATTAAGGTCTTGAATAATATTCCAAAACTTATACTAAAATCTTTGAATATTTTTCTGTTTGAAATAACGCAAGACAAAATCTGGATTTCCACTATATACTTTTATAATTACCTAAATAAATAGATTATCGCCCTTATACTCCGGTCCAAACGCTTCCTAATTCTTCCTAAACTTCGCCAACAAAATAAATAACACTTTATATAACGATTTATCAATATTATCATGGTAATATAAAACAAGCTCTCCTATCATACCCGTTAAATCCGTATTGTATAATTTGTAATTCATTTTGATATCAAAGTATATCATTGAAAAATTATACCATTGTGTAAATTCACCCATATACATTAAATGATATATATACTATATTTGGCATACCTAATCAATATACCCGGAAAAATCATATGGAACTAAGAAAACTTATTGTTCATTTTTTACAAGTATTTAGCATTACGCAGATCTCATTATCAAATATATCGTCAAGCTCGCCACTACACTTTTTTCTCTTATCGTATTAATCGGCAAAATTTATAAGTTTTATAAAGTCATTTTATCAGTGGGAAACCAGTAAGGTAGAAAGTCGCGATATAGCTCATAGTTCGTAAGCATTAGTTTATAAGGTTCGTATAACTTTTTATCGCGTCTTATATTTCCCTTAGGACTTCGTCTTCCTAGTTCAGAGAATTTTCTTTATAATCGAAAAGGGTATCTCTTCCAGTTGTAATGCAGCTTAACCTATACCGATTTTCTAAGGTTTTTATTAGAGCTTACGACTCTTTCTCCTCTTCTGTCAACTCCTCAAACTCTATATACCCGTCGCGAATCGCGATCAATCTTACTAAAAGTCTTACACTTGATATAAGTGGGGTGTTTCCGCATTATAGTTTATTATTTATATCTATAATAAGCTACTTTTTACGTTCCTCCGACTAATATCCTTCTACGAAATCTACTTCCAACATTTATTTATCTTTCCCATCCGATATTTCGTTAAATTAAGCCGTAATAAACAAGACCTTTATAATACAACCATTCTTAACACGTGGTATATCAATTATTTTGCTTCGTAGTTATGCCCGTAATACTTTCAAAATCGAGTTGTATACCTAACACCACATTTACAACGTCCAATTCCAAAATTATTCCTGGAAATCATTAAATATACCGAACGTTTAGGTCTTTTTTCCCATTATCAAAAATTCATATTCATACATGACATAAGTATTTGCCACCCAAGGTAACGTTTGAAAAACATTATCCCATAAATTTAAGTCAAAAATCTTCAAAAAGCTTCTCCAGAGCGTTATATACTAGGATAAAAGGTCTATAAATTCGCTAAATTTAGCTAGGCTCCTTATTCATAATATTATAGAATTGAGCTCCTTGTACATCAAAGGTTATTCCGAATATAATATAGTGGTAGGGCTTTTTATACGTTAAAAATGGTGTATTTAAAGGGGTCTCGAAACGAAATGGTAAATAAAAGCGTTTAAAATGTAAATAGAAGATGAATAAAACGTGATAGATCGTTAAAAAAAGGCTTTCTATGCTCACTAATATAAGTACAATATAAATGAAACGTAGCTATAAACCAGTTGAACGTTTTAAACTAGTTGTTTAGTGCTTATAATCATTATATTACTTAAGTAATTAGTCATCCTAAACGTCACAAGTAATAAATTGAATAAGCGGTATACGGTAGGGCCAATGGGGTAAAACGATAAAGAAAAATAAATCGGTATTTGAAGTCGGAGCAGAGAGTTATATGTAAGGGTTGAAATGGTGGGTAAGCGCCGAGTATTGCTTTAGATACTTTCAGTATTTTGGTAAGTGCATCGAAAACTGTTCTAAGCGATTTAAAGATGTATTGAAGCGCTTTAAAATTTTCTTTAGGCGCTTAAAGTATGTTTGGTAGACGCTTTGGAAGCTGTTTTAAGCTATTGGGGTGATGGTACAAACGCACAAAAAGTTGTTTTATCCGCTTCCGAAGTGTACGTAAACGATGCAAATAATAAGTTTTAGCGGGATAGGCCCCAGTAAAAGGGTTCGAAACTTAATGGCTTACGTGGCCGATGCATGATAGGACGCTCTCCAAAAAAGTACCCGGATACATCCAAAACGCTACCCAAGTTAATAGTGGCGTAACGGGGCTTCTAGTAATCAAAAGAAACCAATTAAGATAATAATATCGTATTAAAATTATCATTTTGAAAGTTACTCCGGGTTTTATAGTCTTTCTATACTCCTGTGTATTTTTATATATAGTAATGTTAAAGTACAAAACAACTGAAACTGTTATAACATCCTGTTATAAGTATTTAACTAAGGTTCTTCTCTTCTTTCCTAAACTATTTGGAATTAACCAAGTCGATTACTAATTGATATCAGTTAAGTCTATATGTTAAAGTATAAAAAAGATAGTATTTAGAATATTGTAATTAATAGTATTGATGATAGATAGTTAGAGTGAATAGAGGCATCCGGAGAGTGCATGATTTAGGTGAGAGCTTATAAGCTTTCAATTAGAGTGTGGCACTCTACAATGTACTCTGCCATCGTCTCTCTTGGAGCGTGATACGCTATCATATACTCCATAAACATGGTCCCCTACGCTTGATAACTATAGTGATATCTAATAATATCTAAAGTTTCCGTTAATACTTATACACATGTGGGTTTATGTCATTGTAATAAAGTTGAGGTAGATTTTGATAACGGCAAAGAAGTTATTGAAGACTTATTAGAACGAGGTAATCTTATCCTCTTTTCAACTTTGAATTACAAAAGTATTATCAACGTATGTCGTAATTTTATTTAATATGATATAGGTATCTGCCTTCAATTCCCGAAATAAATATATAATCTTTGTATCGAAAAAGTAAATGGTCAGGTAAAAGTTGACGAACCCTTTTACTATAACTTTATCGATGTGAAAAACTACGTATTTATATTTGATATAGTTCTGCCTGTGGAGAAATTATTTGGATTTTTTGGCTAATACTATGGTATGATCTACGTTGAAGTTAAAGTATTAATCCTTGAAATTTCAAGTGATGATTTCTTTAGTTTACCCGTTTATAAATTATACGAAGTACTAGGGGGGAAATCGTGGTAATAATATCATAGGTCGCGAAAACACTAGAAAGTCTTTGTTTATTGTTAATAAACTCAACTTGGATTGAGTTATTCAACAAATTTTATAATAGGTCGACATAAGTCCCTCAAATCGTGAAGAATGTATATAAACGTCGATAATGCCGTATGAAGCCATACAAACCATTTAAGTATGTATATGGAGTAGTAACACTGTCATCCGCTAATTAATAAAGTCGTAAGATTTTAATACTTAGATTCTTAAAATGTAATAGAAGTCTTTATGTAGTACATTGGATGAAGAGGTATTTAAAATTAATAGTCTCTAAACGATAGGCGAATTGTAAACTTTATTATTTCAAAATCACTTTACCAAAGAATAAATCGAGGTTTTTAAGGGCGAAAACGTTAGGCGAAGTCTTATAAAACAGGGCGACCGCTCTTACAGAAGTTACCAATAGAGTTATAAACTATTCCAAGAGACCCTTTTACCCGCGTCCAGTATACCGAATTTTGGCGTAATAGATAAATATAGGTACAACTGCGGCAATAATATCTATACATACAAAGTAAAGCGGGAGTCCATGTTTTATTCGATAAAATCCCTTATAATATCGCAAAACCTTTAAAGCCTTCGTTATACGTTTACTAATATATATTTTTCCTAATCAGGATCAGTCGAAATAAAACCCCAATCATTGTTTATTAAGTATTTTGATATTTAAAAAGTGGTTTATAATCGGATAAAACGACTTTATAGAGAAAAAGATGAAGGGGTCACCATTTTTTGTGAAATCAATAATACCACAACTCCCGATAATGTATAAAACTCAAGAATTTTCGGAGGCGAAAACAAGTTTGTTATCAGTTTCTTACTGGTTCACCATCTGTAAATCGACTTCAAGTTCCGCGACATTAATTTCTATAGAAATCTAAACTCGAAGAAATAACACGTAGTCGGTGTAGATAAAAATACATACAAAGTAAAGTTTTATGAGTTTCTATATATTTATTATATATTCAACCCGAGAGGGGAGGGGGGAGCCCTTAGAGATGCCATAACCAAGGTCCATAAACCCTGTGGTCGCCGATTAATATCGAACCCTCATCACTCTGCCTATTAGGAAACCCTTAATTAAGGTTAGTAAGCTTTAATAAAACCCTAAGCGCTGCATCTTTTGTATAAAGCAATTATATAAGAGGGTTTCAAAGGCGCCCTATATATCTTAGGAAGAGATTGGAGCGACCTTTCCATCTGCTAGGGAAGACTCGATATCGAAGATGCGTTTATTATACCAACATTTTAATTACCCAGCCGTGAACAGGTTATACAAAGTCTTTAATTCTATAGGTATAATGATATGAAATATTTTGCCTTGTGAACTATTAAGAAGATTTGTTATCATTGCCAAATTCATACCTAAGTTTTCAAAAGAATTAAATATAAAGTGCTGAAAGATGTTTTTATTTGGACAATAAATATGGTTTTTACATCGTGAACTTGGTAACCTTTTTTTACATTATCAAGTTTCTCAAATGACCATCAGCTAAAATTACTTGGCAAATTTTAAGGATGTAATAGATTAATACACACATAGAACCACTGAACGTCATCGTTTACGACGCGGACACCAACTTTACCATAGCATAGTTTCAGGTTGATACTAAAATAATAGGGATTTAGTACAAATAAGTATCTGTTAAAGCCTACTAGAACATTAGGAAAATTAAAAAAAAAACGCCCTATTTCAAAAAGCATGTGATATCTTTATGTTAAAGATTGGAAACTTTACAAACTAAAAGACACGTCTTAAAATAACAGTAAAGGGTCGGAATAACACCGTACTGCTTGATGACCTAGTACTAATACTACTGGTTTTTGGAGCATATCCTTGTTTAACAAGTAAACCTGTACCATTATTAAGTACCTAGAAAATGGTTATAGCCTACAGAAAGGCTTTAAGGGAATTATATAAGGAATTTTCCAGGCGTTAAGTTAGTAACGCTTTTGACATGAGAAATATCTTTACAACAATCAATGTACTGACTTAATAATTACAAAGAAAAATCATCGTATAATAAAAAGAAATGAATAGAATAGGCCATGGAAAATTTTAAGTATTTTTAATTTAAAAGTAGTTATTCAAATTGTTCACGATCCTACAACGTTCTATACAACTTATGTCAAACCTTATATTAATAAAACTGATGATAACGATGGATATATTTACGATAAAAAAATTAGCTAATATAACACTCCTCCTCCTATAATGATGAATTTAATGAAACGACGACAGCGTAGCTAACTACTAAAAAAAAAAAGATCAAGGACAGGGAATATACATTGGAGCGTACTTACACTCCTGTTTAGGTTAACACTAAAAGATAATCAGAATTTGGCCGTCAAGCTTCTTATATAAGAAATTATCAAAACTTGAGATACACATTTTAAATAGAGAAATAGGGTCGAAATTAATGGACTTTTTACACGAGAAGTTATACAATTTGTACTTAAACTTGACTTTAACCTTTTAAATCCCAAATTTACGATTTTTAAGTCGAAAATCATACATGAAGGCAAAGGCAACACAGGTAAAACGTACAAAAAGCTATATTCAATTATTGAAAATACGGTAATAAAAACGAAATTTATTCCTTACACAATTGCTACCAATTCAAGAAACTCATTGATACCAGGTGGTTGTAGTGATAACAGGTTTAATGATATGAACTAATAGAAAGTTTACCCTTAATAGCCTCAATATGACTTAAGTATAAACACAGTTTGTAATTGATTAACAAAGGATCCTCTGACTAAAATTTCCTTAAAAACTCCGCACAAAGTACTTAGCTTAAACAATTATACAATACATCAAACCACTATATGGATTGACTAAAATAAGTATTTATTGGTTTCTAACGTATCAATTGCATTTCAAGTTGAAGTTGAGTATGGAATATTCAACTTACAACCCATATCTACAAATTACGCAAGATGAAAATTTTGAAATGTATTGGAACAGTAGTAATTGCAGTGTAGTAGGTCAACTTTACTGTAAGTAAAGTTGACTATACTCACTGTAAGTTGAATATATTGTTTTGTGGATATACTGTAAGTTCAAGTACAGTATACTCCCACTTTACATTAGGACACGGGCTAAAAAATTCGCCATACAAATTATTGTGCAGACTGGCTAGCGGTCTGCCAAACCTAGAACAATATATTCATCACTTGATCACACAATATTACTATTAATTCGATCAAATCTCAAGTAAACAACGTTACAATGTATATGGTTTTACCTACAGTAACCAGTTCTTAATATATTAAGTAAAAATTGTTAATATATAAGAAAAGGCTAATTTTCAATTACGTTTTGAAAAAGACCAAGGTGGAGGAAAATAATTTGCGAGAAACCTTTACGAATTTCGTCGGTTTCTACGGCAGTAAGTAAAGAAAACTTCTAGATTACGTCTGTTTTCACGAAAGCTCAAGGGTAACGACGATATCGCTATCCAAAAACACTAAGAAATTTTATTGGATTTTTTTTAAAGGAAAGAATTGAGATTAACCGCTAAAAGTCTCAAAAATAGTCAAATTAACAAACGGCTAAGTTAGTACTACTACGGGCATTACTATTATAAAAACGACCAAGTTTCATGAATTACAACTTTTAAATATAACTAACAATAAAAAACAAACTTCGACCTTACCTTTTATATCAAATTTCACCCTTAATATCAAGTTTTTTCCCCTTTACTACTCCCTCCCCCCTCCCCCACGTTATAATTGTTAATTAAGCTCTTTAAAATCTATACATGGAACGAAGACACCAAAAATCGTCAAATCGCGCTAAGAAAACTATATCGCGCGACTTCACACTAAATTACCAAGTCTTTTTGCCTAAAACACAAAGATACTACGTGTGAAAATCGCCAAATTCCCTCTTTCAAGATAATACATTAAAATGAAACATAAATGAGAATACAAAAAAACAATTCAAGTCTTGGAATTTTTTTTTTGCCAAATATTATGATAGAAAATTGTCAATGAAAACATCGAAAAGTCTTTAACCTAAAAATACTTAATTTGTTGGAATAGTACTACATGCAGTGCAATAGGTCAACTTTACTTACAGCAAAGTTGACTGTACTGCAAGTTGAGTGTATTGCTTTGTGGACTTACTATATTGGATGTAAGTCGAGTGAAGTACCCTACACTTCACTCTAGGGTACGGGCCAAGCAGCTGGCCACACAAATTACTGTGCAGACCGGCTAGCAGTCTGCCAAACCTAGAATAATACATCTACCACTTGACCACGCAATATTACTGTTACTTCGACCGATCGAATCAACAACGTTGTGAAGTCTAAAGCCCTACCTACACTAATTAGTGTTTATTGAGTTAAGCATAGATTAGCTAAGTAGAAAAAAAAAAACTACTTTCCGGTTGTTACGCTTTACGTTAACGTTAGGGTAGAGGAAGGATTTTTGTGAAGTGCCCTTACTACTTTGTGAGTCTCTACGGCAGACCAGAGGTCGCGACGGTATCGCTATCGAAAACACCAAAAAATCTTTATTGACCATTTTTGAAGACGTTAAGATCAACTATTAAAAGTATTAAAGTTTGGCAAGTTGGCCAACGGCTAGGTCAATACTACTGCGGGTGTTACTACTGTAAGAAAAACGACTAAGTCCCTACGCCAGATAACCACAATAAATAACCTTCGCCCTTGACTATTAACAATGACCTTCGATCTTACCCTTTACACCAAACCTTTCCCCTTACTTAACTTTTTTCATTCCCCCTTACACCAATTTAATCGCTGAGTTCGCTACTCTAAGCGAAAATACCAGGAATCGCCAGTCGCGCCGAAAAAGCTATGTCGCGCGAACTTACGCCAGATAACCAAATCGCCAAGCCATCAAGTTTCCACGTAACTTTACGTCAAAAACACCAAGTCTCTACGCCAAAATATTACCAAATACTTCGTCCTACACGTCTTACATAGGCTAAAACCGTAAGATATCTATCGTAAGCGTTTACTTTAAAGCTATTACCAACCATACTAGCAAAAAATCAATTAAGACCCTCGGACAACTTTTTACCAAATGTTATAATCATAACCTTTAGAGATGGGACGTCGATAAAACCTTAACCGAAAATACCTTACCAACTTCGTCGACTACTATATCGTTAAGTACTATAATACTGACAATCCTAATGACGACTTTAGTAACTTTCGTAATCTCTTTAACGACTAAACTATAAATATGTAAATACCGGTAAAAAAAGGGGTCAAAATAAAAATTGAAGTGGAACTTAAGCGGTAAGGAATCTACTTACTAATTCAGGGGATTATAAGATTAGCATACAAACTTTTCGACCTGGCCTACATTAAAAATACCTTTAAGATCCACGGCCTAAGGGAAAGAAGGTTAAAAAACCTTACATCCACTATATATGATTTAAGGGACCTTTAATTTACTATTAGCTAAGTTAAGCCTTTTTAAACGTTAGTGTAATGATCACACTAAATACCCGTGAGTAAATAGAAGGTGTCAGAGGTTTTATGTTATCAAGAAGGTAGCAGAGGTGCTGAGTGAACAATATCGCAACCGTGCAAGTAATGATCAAAAGCTGTGAGGCTATTCAGAATATACTGAGACTGAATACTTAGATTGACAACTGAATAGCTATGAAGGAAATACTATCTATGTGGTGCTGACCGTGTCCTTATATCTTCAATCCTTCATACGCCTTCAGTGCTGGATCATGTTGGATCGAAACATGATCCTAATGATCCTAGATCTGTTGGATCGAAACATGATCAAAATGATCCTAAGTGCGTAACCCTAACCCTAAGGTTGCTGACATAAGAGATATCCCCACCTGATGTGTTGGACATCAGGTTTTTAGTGGTTTAGCCACATACTGGCCTGTGTTCTGACCCTCCGATGTTCTTGGGTCATAACAGTTAGCGATAAAAAACCAGTTAACCTACTTAGCAATTTAGTACACCCATGTAATAACATGGAGTACGCTCTTAACAGCGGTAGGAAATATAAAGCAATGGTCACCAACGCGACTAAAAGTATTAACGTTAACGATTTACACCAGTTAATTAAATAGGATCGTCAGGCCTCCAAAATCTTTAAGTTCCTATCGCTCTTTAGCCATTTAATCGCCAAAACCCTTAAAAACCTTCCCCCTTTAAATTTACCAACGCGCGCGAACCCACTATAGTTCTTACTACAGGACTTTACCCCTTGGGCTAAACGACTAACAATTATTCTTAACACTGTACTTCGAAAGCTTTAAGTCTTAAACCACTCGGAAAAATCATTTAAAGCTGAGATAATTATCGTAACCCTCTCCAAAACCTGTTAAAATGGTTAATATTGATTACAAACTTTTCACAAACTTTGCCAAAATTTAAAACTATGTAAAAAGTATAACGGAAAGCTATACAACCTCCGAGATGTTAAAATAATGCCCTTCCTAAACATATGTAAATGAATAAAGGTTCCACCTTTTGGTTTTCACTTATTATTTCCCTAAATCCCTATGATGTACGCCAAGGATTATTACCTAACCTTCCTAATCCAAATAACTACGTTTCACTAGGTTTACTATGTCATAAAAGGTTACTTCAAATACGATGTCCAATTTACGTAATATCATACAAATTAGACTACCACAAGGTAAATAACGATAATGGCTAAGAAATAAAGGAGGAAATACCAAGAAATATTCTTAACCAGACAATTAATAAATTAATCTTGTGTTAAAAAATAATGGAGAAAGCGTACCTTAACGAAACCATACTTTGCAAACAGGTACGAACAGTAGTTACAAGTGTTAGCGAGTTTAAATACGCTCTATAACGCCCAAATGCCACCTATAAAGGATTTTTTAGCCAGTCACGTTTTTCTCTTGCTACCAACACCAACGCCTCCAAATAGATTAAGTGACACGAAGAAGATACTATTCCTAATACGGCCCAATAACTAACGAACCAAGCCTTCCTATGCCGTTTAAGTGATAAAGAGCCTTACCTTTCCCCTAACTAAACCCCAAACCCCTTACATACCTTTAACTTTCGCGAACGTTACGCGGATTATACGTTTGAAGGTATTATGCCAGACATAGGGGTAATAAGGTACTTAATAGAAAGTTATTTGCAGTATGTAATATTGTGGAGGAAAAGCATTACAGCTATTAAAATCAATCGCGAAAATATTGGCAAGGTTAAAGTTAACTTTAGCTCAGGTAAACAACTATCATTACTAGAGACAACAGTGGTTTAAATTGTTATAGGAACAACTACATTTTACATACTTAAATCCCTTACCCCTTTTCTACTTTACTTAAAGGATATAAAGACTTTCGGCAACAATGTTGATGTTAATTTAGACGAACTAATTAAAAACGGCTAGAGGCTTTTACTTGCCCTTAAGTAGGGGCACTTATAGTTTTATCTTTAAGGTACATAAGTAGTGGTATTATACCTAACGAAATCGGAAATACGATAACTTCACCAGAGTTTTAACTATCCAGCCGTTAGCAAGATATATAAAGTCCTAAAGTTCATAAGGTATAAAGATGTAGAATACTTTTCCCTAAATACTATGAAAGAATTACTACTACTACTACTAAATGTATGCCCAAGCTCACCAGAAATTTATATTTATATTAAAAAACTATAAGGACTTTAACTACAAAATCTTTATTAATGTATTTTACTTGAATAATAGAACTATTCTTTATGTCGCTAAATTTGTAACTTTCTTTTCCAGCGTTAAGTTTTTAAAATTCTTTTCGGCAAAGGATACGTAAAAAGCGCTAAAGATGTTGTGAATTAACACGTACCTGGGCCCTCCTAACGTCGTCGTTTACGATACCGATACCAACTTTACGGCGACAGAGTTTTAGGAAAATGCCAAGATAATAGGTATTTAGTGTAAATAGGTGCCTGTAAAAGCTTACTGGAGCATTAGAAAGGTTAAGAGGGCGCACGTACTACTTCTTCGAACGTATAGTATCCTTACATTGAATATTGAAAGCTTGACAGATCAGGAGGCACGCCTATAAATAGTAGTAAAAAGCCTAAACAATACTGTGGACCCTGACGTCTTAGTGCCAACGCTGCTGGTTTTTGAAGCATACCTATGACTAACTAGTGAATCTCCGCTTTAGGTAAGTACTTAAAAGCGTACTACAGCCTATAGTAAGATATTAAGGGAATTAAGAAAAAATCGGCACGTCTCCAGGTGAAAAACGCCTTTAACATTAAAAACGGCTTTATAATAATCGATGTATTTACTTTGTTGTTACAAAACGAGGTTCTTATATAACGGGAGCCAGGAAAATAAAAATTCCCCTATAAGATATTAAGTATTACGAACTCTAAAGTAGTTATCGAGGACTGCTAACGGTCATATACCCTTTCGAATTATATAACTTAAGCCTTATATTAGGGCTAATGACAATAAAAACTTTTAAGTTAAACGACCGAGATAATACGAACCTCCTTTACCTGTTATCGATTAGTCGATAAAACGCTACCGACGCGGATAACCCCGGAAGAAAAAGAATATTGAAGACAAGAAATATATACCTGGCCATATTTACAATACTACTTAAGTAAATAGAAAATAAAAGGATAACGAAGATTTGATATTGAAGCTTCGAACGTAATAGATTATTTAAACTTTCAGTAAACCCTTTAAGAAAAATGATAAGCTCGGAATTAACAGCCTATTAATTCAAAGCGTTATACAATTCGTATCGAAAACCGATTTTAAGCTTTAAGACTCAAACATTACGATTTTCAAGTCGAGGATTATTTACAAGGTTAAGGGCAAAACTACGGGGCAGCCGTTCGAAAAATCACGTTAAATCGCTTAAATATACAGTAATAAGGGGAAGGACTGGATACTTATGTAGTCGCTAATAATTTAGAAAATTACCTAAAGTTTAGTAATCGCTTTGGTAGTAAACTTGTTCATGAAAATGAAGGGAAAATTTACGTTAGTTTTTCTCTTAGGTTTTCACTTATTTTTTTTTTGAAATCCTTACAATTCCCACCAAGAGTTACCTTCTAACCTTTCTTACTAGGTGAAAACGTTTCGAATGATTTACGATAGTATAAAAAGCCACTTTAAAAATAACTTCTACTTTACGTAATATTATATAGATTAGAACATGACAAGGTGGACGAAAATGATGAATAAGAAAAGAAATAGAAAACTTTAATAAATATTCTTAATCAAATGCTCAATAAGTAAATGTTATATTAATCAATAATGAGGAAAGCCACCGATGAAGTTACATTTTCAAATATGTACAGACAGCTGTTACAGACGTTAACGAGTTTGAATACGCTTTATAATATCCATATGCTACCTGTCAAGATTTTTTTTAACCAATGAAGATCTCCGTTTACAAGTATAATAACCAGTACGTCAAATTTGATCGGTATATATCCCCAAGTTAATAACTTCTGTCATTGGGATAAGTAAAACCATGTAATAGCATATTAAATTAATTGGAGGTATGGGTAGCCTTAACCTTTAAAATCTGGTTTAAGGTCTTCGGATTGAAAATCACAATTACCCTAGCGTTAGCAACGAAGGTAAGACTTAAGCGGACTGTTGTTCTGTCTGTACCTGAAAACGTATTATGATATTCCTGTCTTTATTTTGAGGTAAAGACTAAGCTAAAGATAGGAATTCACCAGAGCATCATAACAATAAGTACTCATGAGAAGAAGGAGCACTCGTGAGTATGCAGTCTTGTGAGAAGGTAAGAGACAAGCTTTGTACCCCCACGTGGTATAAAACATACCGGGGGCTAAAAAAAAATGGTATCTTTATTACTTAGTAATAACAAATTTCATAATAATATTCCCATTGTTTTTCCTAAAGGCTTTAATTAAATCCGAGAAATTTGATTTCAATATCGGTTTCCATTCTTCGTTACGAACCGTAAATCCTTTCCATATGAGAAGATATTAAATTTAATCCCCTTTGCAGCTACGTCGATTTACCCGTTTAATCAGTATACATTTTACTTTCCAGTTTTCAATATTTAATTCGTTGTCTTTGTATTTAATTAGCTTAAGCGGTGGTGTAATTCTGTTTATATGTCGTTTGTAGGGTTACAACAGGTTAATAAATAATTAATGCTGACAATTGGGTAAACTCATAAGCTGGATGGAAAATTTAAAGTAAAGATTAAAATGTTGATTTCTTATACAATTGTTTATGGCCTTATATGCGGTAGGGATGATTTTCCTTTTTTTTTTTTTGAAGGTGTTTATAAGCGTTTCCTAGCTTTGGGCATACTTTGTCGCTCATAACGAATTTATGCTAACGATGCTTTTAATAGTATCGTTTTTTTTACCTTAGTAGTAATAATATTTATCGTTAGTTATGCATCCCGTTACCAATAGTTTCGTATAAATGAGTTTTTGCCTGTTTTCGAGGCAAAAGTATTGTAAAAACATTTACTAGTATTCTATTATTGAATCCGAATAGATACTAGTAAAGACTGGCTTTTAAGGTACGTGAGTAGGCATTATTAAGTTTTTATTGTAAAGTCGGTATAATATTAACTTAATGTTGTTTAGGGTGTTCTGCGATGAGGTGCTGTGAAGTTAATTCTATATTTTGATTTTTTTTTGTCTACTTATCCGTTAACTCGTAAATAATAAGCTATTATTATTATGAAACATATTTAAAATACTTTTCAAAAGCTTCATTAAAAGGCTGCCACAAATTTAACATCTTTATATAAAATGATTTTCCGTACATAAAGCCAGTTGTATAACAAAAATTATCGAACCAAAATAGCTGTCCAATCCTCTACCGTGTACGTCGTATAGCTAGGAATTAGGAGCTTTTTCTTGAATTTTTTTACATGTAATAAGCATTACAGAGTTAACAGATTCCCTTTAAGTTAATATCCAAGGTATTCCTTTAAAAGATACTACGGACAATACAACTACAAAATTTATGCAAATTATATACATTGTTTTTGGGGGCATTTAAATAGGCTTAACGCGGCTAAATAGTTTCTGGATATCATTACGTATTTTTTTGCATTATATAAAATCCCTAAAATATACTTTTAGAAGACTATGTTTTTAGTAAAAATGTACTCCGTTTAATGTTGTTGTTATTTTTTGGGTCTGATATAGTGTTTTTCGTTATATGTTTCGACCGAAAGTTTCTGTACGAGTGCTATAGGAATTACAAGTTTCTCGTAACCACTCGTATCACGATTATACAATAAGAGGTTAACTAATCGAAATGGGTAACCAAGTTTAAAAGTATTAAGAGGCATATTTTCATCGTTTTTACCACCCGCGAGATCTTATAGAATTTCATACCAGATGGTATCATTACTGTTATGATCTGACCTACGATGGTAAGCCAAGTAGGTGCTAAATGGGGTTTACTATTGAGGTATATAGGAAGACTAAAAGAGGCTACCGTGACCTATTATACAAGACTTATGGGCATGGCCAGTGCCCAGCTCATTACATGCCCTTACACATGCCGTACACGAACTGCGTTCAGATCGGGTACTATATATCCCGTTACGTATACAGGTACGTAACATATAAACTCAATGACTAATAACCTAAGTTTATGACATGACCCCCTTTTCCTCAAACGCCATAAGGGTTGCGGCGTCCCGCTATTTAAACGTGGGATGCGGGCCTCGCCTGCTTAATACGCGGGCCAGGCGCGAGCCGGTGACGTGATGTTTAACGTGTCGTATAACGCATCGACAGGTTTAACCTCAAGCTGCAAACACCATATAATGCGCCCCTCTAACGCGTCACATAACGTATCAACCGGTTTAACTCTAAGCTACCGGAGCCGTATAACGCGCCTCTTTAACGTGCTATATAACGTATAGACTAGTTTAACCCCAGGGCCCCCCTACCTCCAGTATTATATAACGCACCCTTTTAACGCGCTGTATAACGTATCGGCCGGTTTAACTCCAACGACTTTTTATCGCCGGTATCGTATAACGTACTCTTTTAATACACCGTATAACGCGCCCTGTATAATACGTAACTCTTATCGAATCCGGTTCGCTAATACCTATAAATACGGACTCTAATGTAACTCTCCTAAATTTCTCTCCTTTTCTTTTTATATCGCCCACCTTACTTCGTTATTTCCTACCTTTCAAAAACTTTTTTATAACAACTTTACTATCTGCCCTTATATTTAAACTATAATTACCTATTAACATTTCTTAACCATTTTACCTTTTCCTCGTCCTTATAACTAACGTTTATCATAAATCTAACTTAGTTTATATTACTTTAAACGCTTTTAATAAAAATGATTAACCACATTATAAAATACGTTTCCTTACGATATATAAACACCTTTTCGTTAACTACATTTTATAACCCTTTAATTTTATAAATGACTTACTTATCTTTGGTAATAACAAGGATAAAAGTAAGTTCCTCCCCTTATAAGCGAAAAACACGTGTATATAATACATTAATCGCCTTTTAAATTTTAAAGTTCCTCTTATTTACGTTCGAGCTTATCGTATATAAGGTTATCATATATTCTGGAAGATATATAATAAGTTCAATTTATAAATTGACCTTAACAAATTCTCGACCATAATTTAACACTTTATCGTAATATATTTAAGAAATAAGTCTGTTTACAACCTTACCCGGTTTACGCGCCGTTTTACGTTCATTAGTTACAATTACTAAACATAAAGGTTACATTTTATCTCTTTTTCGTAAACCGTGAAAAAATGTCTTTCGTTACCGGTCCATTTTTACCCCCGTATTTTTAAGTTAATCAATTAATTCATTCGGCTTTGAAAATTACTCTACTATAAGGAATCCTTACCATACCAATAGTATAAGCTATTACCCCTTTCGTTATACGTTTCTATTACCTCCTTTTCCCAAGTTTTCTTTCCTCCAAAACTCCTCTGTTTCCCTTTACGGTTTCGCCTATTTATCGTAATAAAACTTTTTCAACTAACTATATGTTAACATATAACGTCTTTACATAGGCCCCCGTTAAGGCACATCGTATATCCTCCCATTAGTTAAACTTAAATAGTCAGGATAATATAACTATGTAAACCATATCCCTTATAGCAAATATAAATTACGACTTATAAAACATAATAAACGATATTTCAGGCTTAATCGTATACGCCCCGTTTTTACACATATTTTATTTGGTAACCTTATTTAAAAATTAGCTAATTAGTTTAACCGCAAATAGGCGCAAAATCGTACCCAGGCTGATTAAGTTATTCGAATATAAACCAATCTGTTATAATCCTTAGTAACCCGTTTAAAGGGTCGTTTTCCCCGCCCCGCCCCTTAACAATCGCTATAGTCGGCCTCCTCTAACGCTCGTCTTACCTAATGCTACCCGTTATCCTCAGCATCGCCCCGAGCCCGCCCCGCATTTTACTATCCCTTTTCATCGGCGCCTACTAACGCCTACTACGCTTTTCACTATCCGCCCTTACCAGCTTCTTCTGGTAAGCGAAGCCAATTACAATAAGACTTTTAACTTTAATAACGCTATTACTCGTTAAATCAAAATAAAGATAATGATAATAAGTAGATAAATCATTCATAAGTCGTAATAAAAATTGCCTCGAAATTGGATATTTATTCGAAAAAGTCGGCTAATATATACCTAACTTTACCTATCGTATTGTATAATAATAATAATAAATTCTCCCTTTTTTATAAGTATTATACAATTTCCGAGATAAAGGAGGTTCGTTCTGCGTAGGTTACTTAACATGTATTTAGCACCAACATCAAAATACCGGGCTATTATAAACCTGTATATCCTCCTATTTCGCCTCGAATTTATTTAGGGTTATTGTTGGTAAGCCTTAGACGTTGCAACGTTGTCGATTCGATTGATCGAAGTAATAGTAGTATTGCAGTAGTCAGATAGTAGATGTCTTGTTTTAGGTTTGGCAGACCGTTAGCCGGTCTTCACAGTAATTTGTATAGCTAATTGTTTGGCCCATATCCTATAGTGAAGTGCAGCGTACTGCACTCGACTTATACTCAATGCGGTAAGTCCGTACAAAGTAATACACTTGCAGTACGGTTAACTTTACTGTAAGTAAAGTTGACCTACTATACTACATGTAATACTATTTCAATACTGGCGGCTTTTTAATTTGTACGCGTACACCAGTGTGACTAACTAATCTTTTCTAGTTAGCGTTAAATAGCAACCTTATACCTCCTGTTAATTCCAATTAACCTCCATACTACATTGTATTCGATTGCATGTAAATTGACCCCATTTGACCTTAATTTCTCCGTCACTCCGAGGTCCGAGTTTATTAACTCCTACGAAAAGTTTTTCCGCCACAGCTTTTCGCAACTTCAACTATGCTACTCCAACAAATTACCATTATTAATCCCCTAGAAATCTTCCAGTCTACTAGCATATCTCTGTCAGCCATCAAATGATTTGAGCTTTCCGGGCGGCCTATTTACGTAGCTCTCGATACGTATGGTTAGATTGTTGTTGTCTACAAACCTTTCTAGTGCTTTATTTGATGTGGCTTTTGTTATGAGAATTATCTTTGCTATCGAATCATCGGAACTTCTCAATCTTCTTCCTTTCGTAGGCTTTATGGAGTGCCATTACGTCGATTATTAGGCGCTTTTAGCTAGTGGTTCCGAGCTTTAATAGGCATTCGAAAAAGCTCTTTAAGTCGATATATATTACCACTGGGATAGGAGGAATCCGTAACTGGCCAGTAATATGGTTAAGGGTCTTTTACAATGTTATACCCACGTTAAAGCCCTCCATTATGCCGTAAACCTCCGAAGCTAATATACTTCGTGTGTTTTTTTTACATTCCACGGAGGTTTAGTAGATTAGGTTGCCGATGATATTAAACTGATTTCTCCGTTTATCTTCGTTGACGAGGGTCATTAAAAAGACGATTTGTAAAGATAAGTCGGTATTATTTATAAACGACTCGTCCGTAAGGATTATTAGCTTTGCCTTTAAAAGGTCGATTGGTATTATGTTAATCCCATGGTCCAGGTTTCGCATTTATCACTTCAACTTTTCATTTAGTTGGTTAAAGTTTTTATCCGTTAATATTTGTGCTTGTACTGTAATAAATAAGTTGTATAAGGTTTTCGGTTGGTATAAGATAATAATGTAGCTACTCAATGTACGTTATTCCAAGTACCGTTGAGCCCTAGCCTTATTAATTTTGTCGATTATGGTAAAAATAACGCTCTAGCCCTTTTAACAGAAGTTTAGGCCGGTATTAATATTAAGTATACGAATCAACGATTTATTAAAGTTAAATTGGTTATTTTCTGTTAATATCACTACCGGCTTGTAATTCCATAATTTAAAGTCTTCGATCGTTTACTATTTCAATGTTACAAAGTTAGCCGTTCCAACTAAAAGGGTATTGTGAATTTATATATCTATTATGCCGAAGTTTTTATTTTACATTATCAATAAGTACGGATTATATATTAAAGGCTTTATCGTTGGACAAGACTCAAAGTACAACTAATTGGTTAAAAACTAATAGATGTTTACTTTTACTAATTTATATAGTAGTTTAAAACACCGTACTACCATTTTTAATAGGTAAACAGCACCGAGTTCCTATAACATCTCTAATCGTATAATCTGTTATAAATCTGTTGTTAATTATATATTGTTTTACGTAATATTACGGCTATTAAATGTGAATTTGTCCTTAGTCCTTATTAGCAAACTTGTTGTTAAGGTAGTTACTAGGCCTTAACTTATTTTTTAAATTGTTGGCGATTACGTAAGGATTGGATTTTTACTTTTATTTCTGTATTCTTAAGCGATTAATCGTGATTTTTCATAAGGCCGCCCCATGGTTTTGCCTTTAACTTTGTAGATAATCCTTAACTTCAAGATTGTGACGTTTGGGTTTTAAAGGTTAAAGTTAGCTTTTGGTACAAATTATACTATACCTAGAGTAAGTAGGCCGTCGATTTCGACCTTATCGTTTTCTTCAAAAGGCTTTCCAAAAATATTAATAGTCCTTTATTCCCTGAGTTTTATTACTAAGTCTTCGTTATCCTTCTCTTTTTTACTTATTAAAGTAATATTGTAGGTGCGACCTAGTATATATTCCTCCCCTTTAACATTCCTCTTTTTCGAAGGTCGTCCGCGCCGGCAGCGTTTCAATGGTTTGTCGATAACGGGTGAAAGAGGTTTGTATTAACTCGGTCATTTAACTTAAGGGTTTTTATCGTTAATAACCCTAATATAAAGCTTAACCTAAGTAATTGGGAAAGACATATTGCCGTTCATAGTTTTAATAATTACTTTAAAGTTTGCGATATTCAATATGTTATACGGCCCTTTTTTTTTACCTGGCTCCCGCTATACGAGAACTTTACTTTGTAGTGGTAAAGTAAACACGTCGATTATCGTAGGCTCGTTTCTGGTATTAAGGGCATTATTAACTTGGAGGCGTGCCGATTTCCTTTGTAGCTCCTTTAAAGCTTTGTTGTAAGCTGTAACACGTTTTTGAATACTTATTGAGGGCGAAGATTCACTCGTTCGGCGTAGGTACGCTTTAAAAACTAATATCGTTAGTATTAGGATATCAGGGCTTATAGTCTCGTTTAAGTCCTTTACTGCTATTTGTAGGCGTGCCTCTGAAACTGTAAAACTTCCAATTTTTAACGTAAGAATACTGTGCGTTTGGCGAAGTAAGGAGTATGCCTTTTTAACCCTTTTAAGGTTTTAGTGAGCTTTTACAGGTACCTATTTGTATTAAATACCTATTACTTTGGTATTTTTTTGAAACTCCATCGTCGTAAAGTTGGTATTAGTATCGTGGACGACGATTTTAGGTAAACTTAAGTACCTGTTAATTTACAGTATCCTTAACATTTCTCACGTATCCTTTGCTGAAAGGGATTTTAGGAACTTAATTCCGTGGAAAGAATTTGCTAAGTTAACGACGTGAAAAATAGGTTTGTTATTTAAGTAAAATATATTAATAAATATTTTATAGTTAAAGTTTTTATAATTTTTAGTGTAAACTTAAATCTCCGGGAGGCTTAGATATACGTTTAATCGTGGTGGCAAAGCTTTGTAATGACTTTTATGGCAAAGTATTCCATATCATTATTTTTTATAGACTTTAGCACTTTTTATAGTTTATTAATACCTAGGTAGTTGAAACGTCGGTATAGTTTACGTATTTCCGACTTCGTTATGTTCAATACCATTACTTTCGAACCTTCAAAATAAAATTATAGGTGCCCTTACATAAAGGCGAGTGAAAACCTTTAGTCGTTTTTAACCAGCTCGTTTTCGTTAATATAAAGTTAACGCTGAAAGTCTTTATATCCTTTAAGCAAAGTAGGAAAAAAGTAGGGGACTTAAGGATGTGAAACGTAATCACTTTTACAATAGTTTAAACTACCGTTGTCCTTAGTAACGATAATTATTTTCTTAAGCTAAAGCCAATTTTATCTTTACTAATATTGTAACAATTAATTTCTATAGCTGTAGTGCTTTCCCTTCGTAATACTATATATTGAAAATAGCCTTTTGTGAAGTATCTTACCGCCCTAATATTTAGTATAATAGCTTAAAACGTGTGGTCCACATAACGACCGCGAAGGTTAAAGGTATGTAAAAGGTTAGTGCTATAGTTAAGGTAAAGGTAAGGGTCTTTACTATGTAAACGGTATAAAAAGGCATGGTTGGCTAGTTATTAGGTTGCTGTACTAAAAGCAATATCTTCGTGCCACTTGATTTATTTAGGGGCGTTAATAGCGTTGGTTAGCTTATTGCCTTTAGCATTTACCACCTAATTTAAGTATTTTTATTCTGAAATAATGGGGTATTAAACGTAATACGTTGCTCTAATATTATTAAGTTCGATGGGGGGGTAACGAGTTAACTAGTAACCAGCTTTATTACAGATTTAATATCTCTTATTATTATTATAACGATAATATTTTCGGTTAATAGGTCCGCCTGAATTTTATTAGCGTTAGCATAGGTGTTGCCGTTAGTCTGGAGCCGAGTTAAATAAATTTAACCTTAGTCGTTGTAGGCGCCTATACCTGCGGTCGACGTAATTAACCATCGTAAGGTTTTCCTTATCCATGTTAAAGAAGTTATCGGCTTAGGAATATATACCGAGCGAGTTTGGTGTACATGTTATTACGGTGGCGAGCGAGAAGTTCAGATGGCTAAAAAAGCCTTTATAGGTGGTATTTTGGTGTTATAAGGCGTATTTGAATTTACTAATGCCCGTAATAACTGCCTGTACCTATTCTCGAAGTATGGTTTTATTAGCGTGCGCCTTTTCCATTACTTTCTAATATATTATCATCTTATTAAGTTTTTGATTTAAAATATTTATTGGTCATTTCTCTCTTTTTCTCTCTATTATTATTATAATTTACTTCGTAGTAGCTTAATCCGCATGATATTGTAAAAAGTGAACATTGTGTTCGAAATAGCCCTTTATTCTATCTTAGATCTTGCGGAAAGTGGTGGTATTTATTAGGAAGGTTAAGTAGTAGTTTTCAGCTTGACTTGTAAGGATTCTTGGGAATAGTAATTAAAAACCAGAAGGTAGGACTTCTATCCACTTACAAATATTTAGGAAAGACATTATTTTGGTATCAAAAAAGTTGTAAGGCTTTTCGTTATACTTTTTTATGTTATTTCAAATCCTAGTGAAATTCGTTATTAATTTATAGTTAATTTTAATTATCTTAATAGGTTTCGGAGGAAGGTCTCGATATTTATTTTAGGCTTAGTTAATATTCCCTAACAGTTTAAATTTTGGAGGTTTCGAGGCCCAGTGTTCAAGGTAATTACCAGTCATCTGGCCTCAGGGGTAAAGTCCTGTAGTAGAACCTTCGATAGGTTCGCGCGTATAGGTGTATCTAACGGGAGAATGGTTTTAAGGGTTTTGGTGGTAGACTTGTTTAGGTGCGATAGGTACGTAAAGTTTTTGGAAAGCTTAGCAATCTTGTTTAATTAATTGGTGTAAAATGTTAACGTTAATACCTTTATCCGCGTTAGCGGCTGTTACTTCACATACTTTACTGCCATTAAAGACGTATCTTTTGTTGTGATGTAGTGATATTAAATTATCGAGAAAGTTAACAGGTTCCTTATCTCCAGCGTGTAAAAAGGCTGAACTTAGCTAAGGGTAAGTTCGGGATCCTTTAAAACATATACGTTAAGGTGTCTTAACACTTTTTCCTTCAGTCCGAGAGTTTCAAAGGTATTCTTTAAATTATGCTAGGTTGAAAAAAGCTTAGGTTAACGTTGTAACGCCTTATATTTCAATGAAAATCCATCGTTTCTCCAATTCGGATTTAAGTTTTAATTTGACCTTTTTTAAAATTTCTTTTCACATATTTATTCTCTAGTCGTTAAAAAACTCATAGTATTTGTTAAAAGTGCGATTAGGGTTGTGGTTAGCATTATATTTAATAATAAAGTTTCTGACGAAGTTGGTAAGATGTTTTTCGGTGTATTTTTAGTTAACGTTTAGTACCTAGAGGTTGTCGTCGTAAAACTTGGTAAAAGCATATTCGAGGGTTTTGATTGTTTTTTTTTTCGAATAGGGTTGGCGATTGCTTTAAGGTGGGCGTTTGAGGTAGACATCTTAATAGGTGTAGAGAGCGAGGAACTTAGTAATCTTAGGCGTAAAAACTTGGTGTTTTGATGTGAAGTCGCGTAGAAACTTGGCGATTTGGTGACTTGGTGCGAGGTCGCGCGACGTGGCTCTTTTTTGGCGCAACTTGGTGTTTTCGCTTAAAACAGCGAACTTAACGGTTAAAGTGACGTGAGGAGTGAAAAAAGTAAAGTATAGGCAAAAGTTTGGTGTAAAGGATAATGTCGAAGGTTGTTAGTAGTGGTAAAAGTCGAAGGTTATTTATTGTAGTTGTTTGGCGTAGGAACTTAGTTGTCTTTTTTGTAGTAGTAGCACTTATAGTAGTACTAACTTCGCTGTTTGCCAGCTTGCCGAATTGAGACTTTTAGCAGTCAATCTCAACGCTTTTCTTCATGAAGGATTACTAAAGATTTCTTGGTGTTTTCGATAGCAATACCATCGCTTACTTCCAAATTTCCATTAAGGACTAACGTAACCCAAAAAGTCTTTTCTTTATTTCTATCGTTAAGGATTAACGTAGTACTAATAAAGGCCCTTCGTAAAAATCTTTCCTTGACTCTGACAGCCGTAACCATAAAGCGTAACAACCAGAAAGTAGCTTCTTCTTCAACTTAGTTTATTTGTGCTTAACCTAGTAGGCAAGCACTAATTGGTGTTGGTAGGTCTTAGACATTGTAACATTTTCGATTCAATTGGTCGAAATAACAGTAGTATTACAGTAGTCAGATGGTTGATGTCTTGTTCTAGGTTGGTTAGACCGCTAGCCGGTCTGCGCAGTAATTTATGAGGCCAATTTCTTGGCCTGTGCCCTAGAGTGAAGTGTAATATACTGCACTCGACTTGCATCCAATGCGGTAAGTCCGTACAAAGTAATACACTTGCAGTACAGTCAACTTTAATGTAGGTAAAGTTGACCTACTGCACTTCATGTAATACTATTCCAACAGTTATAATATAATAGTAATTGTTTAATAATTTCTATTTCGGTTCACTATAACGTTTTCATTTGATTAACCTAAAGCAAATACCGCTCCGCCCCGTTTTTACCGCAAAGATTTTTTAAACTTTAAATTTTTTGTATATACCCTTTCCTATATCGTTAACGATGAAAATTAATCCCAAGCGAGTTTCGGATAAAACTTACTAAAAAAAGGTATTTATAACCTCCTGGTTAACCGAATCTACGTAAAATACAAAATATTTTCTTAAAATATTCAAACGATATCAAAAGGATTCGGAATATCGATAACCCGGTACTCATTATAAAGCTAATTAAGCCTTTTATACGGATAATTGGTTTTAATGTTACGAAAGTTAAATTAAACTCACTCCCCTCCCTATACTATTTCGCCAAACATTACCGACGATTCGTCGCCGTCTTTTTTTTATTACTAAACATATATTATTGCCGCCTAAACTAACTACATATCTTTAGGTAGATATGCCAAAAACGTAACGGCTTACTCCATCAGATTGGTCAACGACTTCGTATTTCTATTTACTTTCGAGATAGGTGATATTGTATATCTATTTATTAAACAGTTTACACTAAATCCAGCAACCGTCAACTTTCGATTATTTAATATAAATTATTAAATAGGTAAATATAAAGTCTAATTATATTATGAAAAAACGATAACAATACGCAAATACTTCCAATTTTTTTTAATTTAAATATTAAATACCGCTATCTATATATACGTAATACGCTGTAAACAAAAGTTACTCGACTTTTGAAGAAAAAAAAGTATAGGGTTATCAAAAATACGCCTACATGATACGAACCGCGATTATTATAATGAAAGTCGAAAATTTATAAAATAACCATCATATATCCAGAAAGCGTTCCGCATACGTATCGACAGTTATAAACCACATAGCTTTGAGTTGTAAAGACTTGGAAAAGAGGTCATGAATAACAAATTACTATCGATAGCCGCTATTATTAATTAATAAGTCGACTGTAAAGTCGATGGAAATATATACCTAATACCAATTTAAAATAGGAAGGGGTTTAAAAAGCCTTATTATAAGGTACTACAAGGTTTCATGCTATTATATTACGTATATATTCGATATAAACGTCGAATATTTATAACTATCTCCTTTAAATTATACCCTTATTGAAAAACTTGAAATAATACTTTTTACCCGAATAACCTATAATAAATAAATCATAAGTTTATTATAAAATCTTCGTCGTTAATAATTTCCAACTCGATAATTATAATCGGCTATGATACCATAACGTACCCCGTAAATCAATTTTACAATATGTTATCTACACTGATTATCTTGCCTTAACCAGAAAGCGCTTAACGCCCTTGGAAATTGCCAATAGGTAAACCTCGTATAACGGGTCGTTTACTACTTCTTAGTTTTACAATTTTGCAAGGATACCCGGCCCGAAGATAAGGCGACTAATCGACGTTAATGAAGTTGATGGGTTTAACGCGGGCCAGGCCCGCGATGGTACCATCGGCACCAATGTCCTAAAATCCCCTGGTGTTATTTTAAAAAGCGGTCCAGGCGTAAGCCGAACCTAAAGCGATTTCGCCTACGTCGACCCTTCAATAACTTTCAGCTCGCCCTTAAAGTATATATTATCACGATTTAACAACCAAACCTCCGTTTTAATGAATTTATTTATATAATATGCCGTAATATACGTTCTTCAAATATATAAGTTTATTATTACCACGTTTAATATGTAAATAGAAATAGGCCGAAAAACTCGCGCGCGGAGCTCTTCAACATCAGGTTTATCTTACAATTTACGGGTTAATACATCTGGACGAATACTCTAAATTACGGGCTTATATCGTAAGTGGTATTGAAAAAAAGAAACAACTTCAGACCATTTAACCTAGCGTTCCAAAATTGAACGTAGTAAAGAAAAATATTCCAATCCCTTATAATCCATTAAAATAGTAAATAGGGTACGGAAGCTACGAAATTTTAAAAACTACGCTTTTAAATAAAACGCTACCGCGAAAAGCTCCTTATCTTAAATAGTATAATTACGTTCCGCGTCTATTAATCGTGTAAACTGGTAAGCTACTAACTTCAAAATGCTATCCTTATCCCGTTATGATAAGCACTATCCCAACGCCGTTTTCGAATAGTCGGTTTCTACTACTATCAGCCTATTTGTGTCTTAATATGCCAAATTTGAGGCCGTAGTAAAGGCATTTTTTAAGGTTTAAAATACGTATTTCTTCCGTTTTATTTAAGTCTAATGAATTTTTGACTTCGTTAGTCGGATAAGATAATTAGCTAACTCGGAAAAAATACTAATAAAATTCAGATAAAAGTTAACAAAACCTAAAAAACTCTGAACCTTTCGAATAGTACGTAATAACTTCCTTTCGCGTACTACCTGGACTTTTTCGGGGTCATCACGGATACCTAAACCAACCGTTATAATAAAACCAAGGTATTTCACCTCTTTAATTATAAAATAATATTTCTTTAAGTTCAGATTAAGCCTCATGCTACGAAAACATCCCAAAACCACGCTAACTTTCACTATCAAAATTTATATAGTACCGGAAAAGAAAAGATCGTTAAGGTGAAACATAACAAAATTATCTCAAATATTCGCCATTATATAATTAATATATTTTTAAAACGTCCCTGACSCCCCCCCCCCCCCMATCTAAAAAGGGTAAACAACCACTTAAATAACCCGAATTATTTATGAAACGACGTTAATTCTTCTTCTCCAAGTATAACCCGGATACAGTAAAAGACCGTTCGAATATCTAACTTTGTGAGCTATATCGATTTCGACAATGTATTTAGGGCTTCCTTAATTAAAGGTAAAGAAAAATGATTTTATTCGATAATATTATTTGATACCCGATAATATATATAAAACCGTTATCCCTCCCTCGACTTAAAAATAAGTAATACCGACGCCGCGACCAATGAAAAACTTATCCAAACACAGCTTTTATTTATGAATTTTGTAACCTAACATTGAAACTCGAAAAGTTGATTTCGTAACATCGAATATAATAATCCCTAAAATCGTTTTAACAGAGATTTATTTTCGTTCGGTTTAATATAAGTATAGTAATCGAGTTTTCCCCTATATAAGAATAAATCTATAACCTTATTTTTATAAAAGAAGTCGCGAAATTCTGCCAATCTTGGTAAAAGACGTAATTAATCTTTTTAAATAGTAATTTGCGTCGTTGCTTATTAAATCCGCGTTATTTTTCAAAACCTTGTGATAAAAGCTAATTGTAACTAATTCCACGTATATTATAATATCCGGTGCAAACGTTTTGCCAAACCAATAAAAACCGATCCTATTTTACCTCGTTTATCCCTCGACCTAAGACGTACCGTTACCGCGTCGACAACTAAACTTTCTTTATTATGCATTACTAAATGGCTACCGTCAACATCTAAAATCACTTATTAATACCGCATCCAAAATATCCTCAAAATTATATACCGCGTTATTCAAAAATAATATATACTAATATTGGGTTCGACTATTTACTAATATTTATACAGAACTTAATTATTTAGGTAATATTTGAATTTTACTATAACCCTCATATCGTACCTAGATTTCGAGAATATAATAACCGAGTTCGCTTTATTTTTAACTGTTATACTAAAGCTTCGTTTACAATATAATAACAATCACAGCTGCAATCAATTTAAGTATCCAAAAAGTAGGTATCATTAAAAAGCATGAAGATAAGGAATATATTTTCATTTATACGTATTTTATTTCAATGAAACTTATTTTTACTCGATTTTATAATTACGCCGTTAAAGTAATGTAACCTCTAAACGGAACTGTATCCAGGAATTAAGATTCCCCTGTCGCCGTTAATAGAAAACCTTTATTTACTTTTTCGATTTAAAACGTATACAATTTCATCTGGAGTAATACCGGGCGAAATTCGTAACTATGTTAGTAATAATCCGTCAAACTATAACGTAAGTAACGATCTATAATAAATTTAATCTGGCGTTCCTTCGCCGTTATCCACATCGCCTTATGTATTTAATCCTAAACGCGTACCGAAGGGGCTTATTAAAATAACTCATTGTAATTATTACAACCCTTCAATAAAAATATCTAAAAGGTTTAAACTACCGTTATAACTATATATTTATCCTGCTGTTATACCTATATGGGTCCTTCTAATTAACGTCTAGAATGTCGTTTTAATTTTAAAAACTTTAATTTGTCAGCGAGCTTACGGTACTTCTCTAGGGCTACGATATAGTCTATCCAGTATACGCTTGTCATAATAAACTTTTCGCAAATACTTAAAGATACGCGAAATCGTAAATAATTATAATTTACGGTAACAGTCCAATTTAATCCGCCTGTTTAAACTAACAATATCTTGAACCTATTAGAAAATAGTACCTATAGGCTTTTATCGCTTATAAATCATCCCTTTAATTTGACTAAATTTTTTTCTGCGTAAGAAGAGTTGTTGAAACCAACCTTAATATAACCGAAAAATTTACCTATATTGTATATACCCTTGTATCCGCCAGCTTCGTAATACGTCGTAATAATTTGCTTTATTTCCGCCGTATAATAACTCTATACGTAAAAAAACGTATACCAAACTTTTTTAATCCATGTTTTATCTGCTTTTAGTATGAATTCGATCGTTTGACACGTTGACGCCTACGTAAAAGAAAATACGTCGAATTACTATTAGTCGTGTCGTTTTTTCTGATCTTAAGCCGGTAACAAGCTAATACAAATTACCATCAAGTTGGCTTCGGATTATTTAATTTTAACTACGATTTAAACGAAATCGAACGTAAGGTTAATAGTAAAGCTCGATTAACCCGATTATTACAATTAATTTTTAATAAACGCTATATAATCTATAATATCTTTTAAACGATAAATATCGTTTAAAGTTGGCCCCGAAAGGGTAAGAGGTATATTTATAAAGTTGTAAAACTGGATAATCGACGACGGCCTATCTTCCCTGTGAAAGTTAAAGTGTAATGCACAATCATGAATATTTTATATCGATTCGTTTATTATAAGTAATATTTCTTCGAATAAATGAGGGAAAACCTTAATGATATATTATAATCCAACTTATGATGGTAAGCCAAGCAGGTTCCAAATGGGGTTTACTATTAAAGTATAGCAGAAAACTAGAAAAGGCTACCATAACCTATCGTATAAGACTTATAAGCATAGCCAGTACCCAGTCCATAACGTGCCCTTATACGTGCCCTTATACTTGCCATGCAAGGACCGCGCTCAGACCGCACCCAGTCCGCGCCCGAACCGCGCTCGAATCAAGTACTATATATTCCGTTAAGTGTACAGTCACGTACCCTATAAACTCAATGACCAATGACCTGATTCCATAATACTTACAATAACCAATTTGAAATCGAATTCACATATCATCATCTATTTACGCCTCAGCGAGGTACCTTATAAAATAATGTTTATTTACAGTAATCAATTTATTCAATATCAGATTCAATACTATCAAATAGGTCCTAAAAGGTTATCGGTCCTCGTTAGAAGGAAAGCGATCAAGGGCATCTGATACTGAATCAAGGCGTTCTGACAAGTGAACTAAATTTAAAAAGTACATATTAAGGTACATTAATATATTAACCAGTTGTCGATTGACCTTATTTATCAATGTTGTATTAATTAAAGTTTGGTTTACAATGTTTTCAGTAGCTTAATAATAGGTAAAAATAATAGTTAGTAAAAAGTTGTTAACTAATATCGTTCGTAGGAATTTGTATACTCATATGAGACAAGCGACTCTATATTTTCAAAGATTATAATTAAGTTCGACTAGAATTAAACGGCGACTTAAAAACATTATTGGCTCAGTAAAAGTAGCTGAAATATATTATCCCTGCTATTGAGAATCACTCTTTTTAAGGTAGAAAAATATAACGCCGAATTTGTATTAGAAACTTCCATTAATCTTAAGAAAAAGTAAACGCAGTAAATCTCGGTAATATAACTTAAGCTTCTTACATAAATAGGTTTATGTAAAGTTAAAAAACTTCTTTCATTCTAGTGTATGATAAATAACTGTAAACTATATATAATATAGTAATCTTTTACGATTACCGATTTTAAATTATCATTATTTTCTCCCTTATATTAGCAAATCTTTTCTAAGTTTCTAAAGTAAGTCTGATAATTATGCGTAATAGAGTATGATTGGTTATATAACCACGGCTATTTTCAGGTACATTTCGAGTACTCTTAATTTACGAGGAAATGAAAAATTCCGAAAACCTTAAATTCTCTTCATAATGGTTAAAAGGCTAGGAGCGTTTACATAAAATTCTAAAATTTCCACTAATGAAAAACTAATATATAATTTGTCTAAAGATAAACGACGTTTTTCTTAGTAAAAAAATCAAACACTGCCTCTGAAAAAGCAAGGTGTTTTTCGAACGTGTTTAAAAAAATGTCGTCGATAAATGTACGATAATAAGGTCGAAATTCTTTTAATATTCGGTTTATAAAACGTTAGGCGTGGGATAGTAAATTACAAAAACTGTTGAAATAGTAGTATTTGCAGTTTAGTAGGTCAACTTTAATTATAGTAAAGTTCACTATACTGACTGCAAGTTGAGTGTATTATTTTGTGTAGGCTTACTGTATTTGGTGAAAGTCGAGTACAGTATACCACACTTCATACTAGAGCACAAGCCAAGAAATTGGCCATACAAATTACTGTACAGACTGGCTAGTAGTCTGCCCAACCTAGAACAATACATCTACCACTTAACTACACAATACTACTGTTACTTCGACCAATCGAATCGGTAACGTTGCAACGTCTAAAGATCTATTGATAGGTAAGGCCTACTAACACTGATTAGTGCTTATTAGTTTAAGCATAGATAAGCTAAGTAGAAGGAAAAGCTACTTTCCGGTTACGTTCTACGTTAATAAAAGGCGGCTATGGTAGAGGAAAGATTCTTGCGAAAGGCCTTTATTAGTACTACACCAGTCTATAACGGCAGGAAAACATAGAAGATTTTTAGGTTGCGCCAGTCAACAACGGCATCTTGAAAGTAAGCGACGGTATCGCTAATGAAAAATACCAAGAAATCTTTACAAATCCTTTTTAAAGACGTTAAGATTAACTGTCAGAAGTCTTAAAGTTCGGTAAATTGGCAAACGGCTAATAATAACAAACGACCTCCTACCTTACCCTTTATACCAAAACTTTACCCCTACTTCACTATTTTCAATTTTCCTACGCCAATCCCATCGTTAAAATCGCTACTTTCAGCGAAAAATATCAATAATCGCCATGTCGCGCCGAAAAAGACACGTTGCTTGACTTTATACTAAAATACCAAATCTCTACACCCAAGATTTCCAATTTCCTCGCACTATATGCCCACTAAGTTCTACACAAGCCAAAATCTTAAGATGGCATTCAGCCAGGAGCAGATGGAGGAAATTCAAGCCCTCGGACCCCAATTTACTAAGTATTTCGATGAAAAGCTTTGGGGCTACGACGTCAACAAAAATTTAATGGAAAGGCACTTATTAAACTTTGTTAGCTTTAACATTAACGACCACGATGGTAGCAAAGAAATTCACCGCGGCGACCGCGCTTTCCGAAACTTCCGCTAATTTTTTAACAACTGGACTAGTAATATATAGAAAAGGGTTTAAAAAGGTATTAAGTTAAAGTTAAAAGTAAAACTTAAACATCAAGAAATTTACGTTCCATAAAACGTCTTGACTAAGCTGACAAATACCTTCTTTAAACTGATCTAATTTGACGAATACCCTTAAGATTTACGACCTAAAGAAAATGGTGTTAAAGAACTTTAACGACTTTAAATAAGTTTTGGGGTATCTCCCCTTCATTCTTAGCTAAGTTAAGCATTTTTACGTGTTAACGATAAGAAACCTATTAACCTACTCGGTAGCCTAACACCTTTACGCGAAAATGTATAATATGCTTTTAATGGAAGCAAAACATATAAAGTAGCGGCCGCCCACAGGGTGAGAGGAATTGACGTCGGCATTTTAAACAGATTAATAAAATAAGATCGTTAGGCCTTTTAAAACCTTTAGGTCCTTCTTACTTTTTAAAACTTTAATCAAAATAATCAAGCCTTTTAAAAGCCTTCTTAGTACATATTTACCCATACGCGTAAGCCTATTATAGGTTTTATTACAGGACTTTACCCTTCGGGTTAAGCGACTGGTAATTACCCTTAATACCATATTTTGAAAGTTCAAAATATTAAACAACCAGGAAATACCACTAATAAAAACTGGGATAATTATTGTTACTTACCCTTAAAACTTGTTAAAATGGTTAATATTAACTACAAGCTTTTTACCGACTTTTCCAAAATTTGAAACGATATAAAAAAGTATAACGGAAAATCTTATAGAATTTTAGATATAAAGATAATACCTTTTTAAACCATTTGTAAGTAAATAATGGTTTCCCCCTTTATTTTTTACTTGATATTCCCCGAAATCCTTATAAAGTATGTAAAAGACTACTATCTTACTTTTTTAATCTGAACAACTACATTTCACGAAATTTATAACTATATTAAAGGTTACTTCTAATACAACGCTTATCTTACGTAGAATTACAAAAATTAGGCTACTACGAAATAGGCGAAGATAATAGTTAAAAAGGAAGAGGAGGAAATTCCAATAAACGTGTTTAACCAAATGATGAACAAGTTAATGTTATGCTAGAAAGTAATAGGAAAAGCCTATGTTAGCAAAGCTATATTTCGCGAATAGGTACGGGTAGTGGTTACAGGCTTTGAAGAGTTTAAATACACTCTATAACGCCTAAATACCACCTACGAAGGATTTTTTTAGCTAGTTACATTCCTCGTTTGTAACTGTAATAACGCGTATACCAAACTCGCTCGGAATATACCCCTAAGCCAGCAACTTCCCTAACGTAGATGAAGAAAACCTTACGATAGTGAATTACGTCGACTATAAGTACGGATACGGATGCTCTCAATGCCTAAGGTTTGGCCTATCGACTATAGACTAAAGGTAGTACCCACGTTAGCATCAACAGGGCTAAAATTTCAGCGTATTTACTAACCTAAGGCATTATCATTGTAATAGCAGTAAAAGATATTAGATCTATGGTAAGTTTATCTATTAGTTAACTTGTTTCCACTTAGTCAAGAGAAACAATAAAAAGGAAATATATTACATCTACTACTCTATGCCTTTTAAATAATACTATTTATATTAAATTGTAATCTTCGAGTGCGACGAGTTATTAATGGTGATAATTCACTCCAGTAGATTAAATAACATAAAAATACTACTTCAGGCGCGGCTTATTAATTAGTTAACCACGCTTTCCTGTATTTTTTGAGTGGTAAAGACCTTTATTTTTACCCCAATTGAGTCCCTAACTTATTATATATCTTTGATCTTTGTAATCGTTACGCGGACCATATATTTCAGGGTATTATATAGCTAATATTAAAGGGAAGTTTACGCTTAAAATCCGAGATATAACGCAAACTTTTATATAGCTAGTAACGACTTTATTACAGATCGTACTATTGGAATTGTTACAGGAATTGCGGCTTATCTAGCCTTGAAGAACGGTAATGCGATGTATTAAGCTTTTGTACAAATTAGTTGAATCAGGCGTTTACTGATTTTTAATCTATTAGTCGTATTTTAAACTACGTCTAGGCATAAAAATTTCACGTACAACCCTTGTTTACTAGAAACGTAAAACAGGAACATTAGCCTAGTAAATATATTAATCAACGATATCCTTTTATTTAAACATGCTAACTTTATAATATCGGAATAACAAGCAATCAAAGACTTAAGTTCTGAAATTATAAACCGGTAACGACGTTGGTAAAGGGAAACCAACTTAAATTCAATGTATCGTTAATCTGTATACTTAGTATTAATACTAGCCTTAGTTTTCGCCAAAAGGTCCGGAGTGCTAATTTGGTTATAATCGACAAGCCTAAAGTTGCAAAGGCCTAGCGGTACCTGAAATAACGTATCCGTGACAGCTATATTGCTACCCTATACTTATCGGAGGCCTTTTAGGATCTTTCCATTGCGTCTTAAACGCAAAATCTTATAAGTAATGACTTTAATCGGCTTAATAATAAGATCGAATGATAAATACGAAACCTGGACCGAAGGATAAATATAGTTTTAATCGATCTGTTTAAAACTGAGTTAATCATCTTTATAAATAGGTATCTCGTGAATAATATTGATCTGTCTTTAAAAATTGGCATTTTGATAGCCTTCGTGAATAAAAATTGTCCGGAAAACCAATTTAGCATTATCGGTAGCTTAATTTACTAAGCCTTTATCAAATACAGAAGTATTATACTAAATGTGTTGGCTTTCAAAGTTTACTATATAATAGTAAACTTTAATATAGGTATAGTACTATGAAAAACCCTTAACTTTATTACTAGACAGCTTAAAATTCCTTAAATCCCGGTGTGATTTGTATCGATTCGAGGAGCTTGTTTGAATTCTTTTAGAAACTCAGAACTACTAGCGAAAAGCGACTGATAATCGAATTAATGGTACTCTGCAAAGCCTACGAAATTATGGAGATTAAGGAGTTCCGATAGATTAACGATAAAGATAATCCTGCTAATACTATAATAAAGACATTGTTAAATAAAGCTTTTAAAAAGTTTATCAACGACAATATGCCAATTATACGTATCGAGTACTACTTTAATAAGCCGCTCGGCAACCCCAAATTATATAACGACGGTTAGAGATGTGTTATCGAACTGAAAGATTACTAGGGAATTAACGATATTAATTTTTTTCATTAGTACAGCTAAAGTAAAGAATTACATAAATTTGAAGCGGAAAAACATTTTGTAAAAGTTAATAAAATCTGACCTCGTATCCGTAGAACAATTAGTAGTAATTAAGGTTGATTTAAATGTAATTGAGTGCAATTTAATGTAATGATCAATTAAAATTGATAGAGACTTGTCTAGTTCGCGACGTCGCAATTTAATGTTTACCAGAAAAGACTAGTTAACTCCATTAACTTACACGTACAAACTAAAAAGACACTCATGTTAAAATATTAGTATTTACAATAGAATATATTAACTTTACTTACAATGAAATTAATTATACTGACTGTAAGTTAAGTGTATTATTTTGTCTGTGCTTACTGTATTGGCTGTAAGTCGAGTACAGTATGCCACATTTCACACTAGGTCATAGGCCAAACAATTAGCTATATAAATTACTGTGCAGACCGGCTAGCGGTCTGCCAAACCTAGAATAATACATCCACCACTGGACTATGAAATACTACTATTACTTCGACTAATCAAATCGACAACGTTGCACCGTCTAAATGCCTATTGATAGGAAAGGCCTACCAACAAAAAACTCTAAAAGTAAATTTACTTCGCTTAAATACGTGGTAGATAATAAAAGTAAATTTATCGTAGAAATCTAGGTATACCGAAAGTTAAAACAAAAACTTGGTAACTTTTACAATAATGATCCATTTTTTGCCGCAGAAAAACTTAACAACATCCTTTTGTCAAAGTAACGAATATACGTTAAAAATAACCTATTTATCATGTAGTTGTAAATTTATAATTACTCGATTTTTATCCATTTTTCAATAATTTTCCATTCTACAAATACCGTTAACTTCAATAGTGCTATATCGTTAGAAAATTCCATGCGTTTTTGTTTTTATAAAGGCTTAAACTATTAATTAAGCAACATTTCATTTCGTTTAGATATAGGATATTGATAACGTGTTGGAATAGTAATACATGTAGTGCAGTAGGTCAACTTTACTTACAGTAAAGTTGACTATACTGACTGCAAGTTGAGTGTATTGTTTTTTGTAAGCTTACTGTATTGGGTGTTAATTGAGTACAGTAGACTACACTTCACACTAAGGCATGGGCCAAGCAATTGGCTATACAAATTACAGTGCAAACCGGCTAGCAGTCTGCCAAACCTAAAACAATACATCAATAACTTAACCAATGCAATACTACTATTACTTCGACCACAATTCGAATTGACAACGTTACAACAATATAAAGCCCTACCAACACTAACCAGTGCGTATTAGATTCATCACAAATTGGCTAAGTAATAAGAAAAGGCTATTTTCCGGTCATTATGCTCTACGTTATCGTCAGGGTAAAGGAAATATTCTTACGAAGAGCCTTTACTATTATGTCAGTCCTTACGACAGTGTATAAAAAAGACCTTTGGACTACGCCAGTTTTTACGGTAAACTAGAGATAGCGACGGTATCGCTATTTGAAAACACCAAGAAATCTTCACCAAAGATCCTTCTTAAAAAGCATTTATATTAACCGTTAAAAGTCTCAAAACATTAAGTTAGCAAACGGATAAGTTAGTACTACTACAGGTACTAATAGTACGAAAACGACTAAGTTTTACAGCCTACAACAAACAACCTTCACCCTTTACTTACAACAAAAAACGATCTTTAACCTTATCTTTTACATCAAACTTTTACCCCTACTTCACTCTTTTCACTTTCTCTATACTAATTCAATCGCCAAAATTGCTATCCTAAGCGAAAACACCAAAAATCGCCAAGTCGCGCCGAAAAAGACACGTTACGCGACTTTACGTTAAATTTCCAAGTTCACACGCGACTTTACGTCAAAACAACAAATTTTCACCCTTTACATCACTTAATTCCTCGCCTGCCAAGTCCTACATCGCCCTAAAACTAAAAATAACACCTAAATAAAAGATTCAAAAATGGATTAACTCCCTAGGATCCCTTTTTACGAATCTATACGATAAAAATCTATAAAGCTAAATGTTAACGAAAATTCGACCGAAAAACACCTCGCCAACTTCATCGGCTACTAAATCGTTAAATATAACAATATTAATGATCCTAACCACGCTTTTTGCAATTTCCATAATCTTTTCAACAACTAAATCATTAACATGTAAACCTTAAGCAGCAAAAAGTCTATATATTAACACAAAGCAATACAAAGTTAATATAAAAACTTTTGGACCTAGCTTAGCTTAAAAAATACCCTTAAAATATACGCCTTAAAGGAAAGGGTATTATAAAAGCTTACCGCCCTTACACGCAATCCAGGGAACCTCCCCTTTACTCTTAACTAAGTTAAGCCTTTTTACACGCTGATAATAAGAAATTCGTTAACCTGTTCAACAACTCAATACCTCCACGTAATAACGCGGAGTACTCTCTTAACGGCGGCAGGGCACGTAAAGCAACGGCTGCCCACACGACCATAATGATTAACGTCGACGCTTTACACCAATCAATTAAACAAAATCTTCAAGCTTTTCAAAACCTTCAGGTCTCTTTTACCCCTTAACACTTTAACTAAAATCATCAAATACTCTATAACCCTTTCTACAACAAGTCTACCCATACACGAAAGCCCACTACAAAACCTATCACAGGACTTTACCCTTCGGGTTAGGAGACAGGCAATTACCCTTAACACCATACTTTGAAGGCTCCAACACTTAAACTATCAGGAAACATTACCAATAAAAATCAAAATAATCATCGCTATCTACTCCTAAATCTGATTGAAAAAATTAATATTAATTATAAGCTTTTTACGGACTTCACTAAAATTATAACGATATCGAAAAATATTACGGAAAGCCTTACAATCTTTTTGACATGAAGATAATTCTCCTTTTAACTATTTACAAATAAATAAATGTTCTCCCTTTTAGTTTATACTCGCTATTTCCCGAAATCCTAGAAGGAATGCTAAAAACTATTACGTAACCTTTCTAACGCAGGCAACCACCTTTCGCGAAGTTTATCATGGTATAAAAGGCTATTTCGAATACAATGCCCACCTCGCTCAATACCATAAAAATTAGATCACCACATGGTAAACTATAATAATAACGAAGAAGGAAAAGAAGGAAACACCAAAAAAAATATTGAACCAGATGCTTAATAAGTTAACGTTATACCAGTAAGCAATAGGGAAAGCTTACACTAACGAAGCTACACTTTTCGAATAGTTACAGGTAACAGTTACGGGAGTTAGCAAGTTTAAATATGCCTCACAACACCTATATACTACCTATGAAGGCTTTTTTAACCAATTTCGTTCCTCTTTTTCTACTGAAATAACGCGTACACCAAACTCGTTTAATGTATACCCTTAATCCGGTAACTTCCCTAACGTAAATAGAAAAGATCTTGCGATAGTTGATTACATCGACCGCAAGTACATTTACAGGCGTCATTAACGCCTAAGGTCTAGCCTATCGACCATAGATTAAAGGTAGTAATCACGTTAATATTATTAGGGTTAAGATTGAAATAGACGTACTAACCGTAAGTGTTATCGTTGTAATAATAGCAACAAAATTTAAATCAATATCAAATCTAGCTACTGGTTAACTCGATACTCCCCCGCCAAAAGAAATAACAAAAAGGTAATGTATTATATCCAATACCCTACCACTTTTAGATAGGATTAGTTGGATTAAATTATAGACTTCGAAGGTAACAAACTAATTAATAGCAATAATACCCCGAATCAAATTAAGTAATATAAAAATATTACTTCCAACGCGGTCTAGTAACAAGTTGACCACGCTTTCCTATATCTTTTAGGTGGTGAAAACCCTTACCTCTACCCTAATTAAACCTCTAGCTCTTTACACACCTTTAATCTTCGCGATCGCTACGCGGAACACACGTTTCAAAGCATCATACTAAATATAGGAGCAATAAGGTACTTAACAGAAGGCTATTCTCAATACGTAATATTATAGAGGGAAAGAATTACGATTACTAAAATCAATTGTCACGATACTAACAAAGCCAAAATTGGCTTTAAACTAGGCGAACAACTATCGTTACTAGAGACAACGGTAGTTTAAACTATTGTGAAAGCAATGAAATTCCATATCCTCAAATCCTCTACCCTTTTCCTTCATTACTTAGAGAAAATAAAAACCATGAACATCAATGTCGACGTTAATATAGATGAGCTAGTTAAAAAAAGCCAAAAGTTTCCCCTTACTTTTAAGTAGGAGAATCTATAGTCTTATCTTTAAGGGCTAAAAACAGTGGTATTAAACCTAAAAGAGTCGAAGATACGCTAATTATATCAGTAATTTAATCACCCAACTGTTAACAAGCCATACAAAGTCCTGAAATCTGTAAGGTATAAAAATGTAGAATACTTTGCCCTAAAAGCCATTAAAAATATTTATTACTCTTACTAAACATATACTTAAGCTCTTCAAAGATTTAAGTTTATATTAAAAAACGACAAAGACCTAATTACGAGGTTATCGTCAATGTGTTTTGCATAGATAATAAACCTATTTTCCACGTCATTAACTCTGTAACATCTTTTTACGAAGCCAAGTTTCTAAAATCCCATTCGGCAAAGTATATGCGTAAAATACTAAGGATACTGTGGATTAACACGTACCTGGACCCACTTAATATCGTTGTCCAAGATACTAGCACTAACTTTACAAAGGCGTAATTTCAGGAAAATACCAAATTGATAGGTATTTAATACAAACAGGTGCTTATAAAGGCTTACTAAAGCATTGGAAAAGTTGAAAGATCACACGCCCTACTTTGTCGAGTGAAAAACATCTTTACGCTGGAAATTAAAAGCTTTACGGATCCGAAAACACGTCTTTAAATAGCGGTTAAAGGCCTAAAAGATACTATGGGCCCTAACGGCCTAATATCAACGCTTTTAGTCTTTAAAACATACCCACAACTAACGAGTAAATCCCCGTTATTAACAAGTACCTAAAAACGTACTACGGCCTACGGCAAAGCTTTAAAGAAACTGCGAAAGGAATCGGTACACCGACTAATCAATAACACCCTTAATACTAGAAACAACCCTATAACAATCGACGTACTTGCTTTGCCGTTACAAAATGAAGTCCTTATATGACGAAAACTGGGCAAATAAAAGGGCCCGTATAATATCTTAATTATCATAAACTTTAAAGTAGTTGTTTAAACTACTAACGGTTTTATATTTTTCGAACCACCAAAGTCAAACCGTATATTAAGGTTAATAATGATACAGACCCTTGAGTTAAATGACTGAGCCAATATAAACCACCTTTACCTGTTATAGACAAGCCCATAAAACGCCGCCGGCTCGAATAACTCCCGAAAAAGAAAAACATTAAATGGGAGGAATAAACACCGGGTCGTATCTATAATACTGTTTGGATAAATAAGAAAGAAAAGGATAACGAAAACTTAGTATTAAATATCCGAATACAATGGATTATTAAAAGCTTCGGAAAACCTTTTAAGGATAGCTAAAAGGTCGAAAATGATGGTTTACTAACTCGAAAGGTTGTACAATTTATACCGAAGGCTAATTTAAACCTTTAAACCCAGAATATCACGATTTTCAGGTCGAGGATTATCTACGAGGTTAAAGGCAAGATGACGAGACATTCGTAAGAAAAGTTACGTCTAATCTTTGAAAAATACGACGATAAAGGTAAAACCTAGATCCTTATAAAATCGTTAACGATTTATAATATAAGTTCGCGTTTGGTAATTACTTTGGTAATAAGTTCATTAGTAAAATGTAAAGACAAGTTTATTCTTAATAGTCATAATATAACGTAGACTTACACGTAATTAGCTATGGGTTTATATCAGATTATACTATTGGAGTTTCTATAAGAATTACTTACTATCAACCCTTTTGTAACAGTAATACAATGTATTAAACCACTATACGGATTAGCTAAAATAGGAGTTTATTAGTTTTTAACCTACCAGTCGCATCTTAAATCACGGCTAACTATAAAGCTTTTAAAATATAACCCGTAATTACTAGTAACGTAAAAAAAGATTTCAGTTTAATAGGTATATATACTAACGATACCCTCTTCATCGAAAAAGCTGATTTTGTAACATTAAAATAGTAGGCAATTAAAGACTCTAAATTTTGTAATTACAAGCCGATCACGACGTTAATGATGAGTAATGAACTTAAATTTAACAAATCATCAATTTGTATACTTAGTGTCAATACTAGCCTTAGTTTTCGCAAAAAAATCTAAGGCACTAATTTGGCTATAATCAACAAGATTAACGTAGTTAAGACCCAACATTACCTTGAATAGCGTACTTATCGCAGTTATATTACCACTCTATGATAACGGAAATTATAGTACGACTTATCTATCGCAACAAATGTACAAAAGCGAATAGATAAAGACTTTAATCAGATAAATAAAAAGCTTGAATAGCAAATGCGAAATCTGGACCGCGGGATTAATATAGTTCTAATAGACCTATTGAAGGCTAAGTTAATAATCTTTACGGATAAATCTTTCACAAACAACACTGACCTATCTTCATAAATAGGGTTCCTAATAATCATCATCAACAAAGATAGGCGGGAAATCAAATTTAATATTATCGTTAACCTAATTTACCAAACCGTTATTAAGCGTAAAGGAATTATACGAATCGTATTGGCTTTAGAAGTCTACTTCATAATAACAGGTTTTAATATAGGTATGACACTGTAGGAAACATTTAACATTATTACCAAATAGCTAAAGATTCCTCCTATTCCGGTATTAATTTGTACCAATTCGAAAATCCTTTTCGGATGCCTTTTGAAGCTCGAAACCACCAGCGAAAAACTCTTGATAATCTACATAATAACACTTCGTAAAGCCTACAAAGGGAGGGAGATTAAGGAATTACGATGATTTAACGGCAAAGACTATCCTGTTAATACTATTACAAAGGAAACGACAAATAAGGCCCTGAAAATGTTTATAGACAATAACAGGCTAACGATACGCATCGAGGGCTACGTTAATAAGCCGCCCGGCAAGCCCAAATCACTTGGAAACGACCAGAGATATGTTAGCAAACTGAAAAAAAAGCGAGTGAATTAACGATATAAACTTATTAAATTAAACGGTTAAAGTAAAGGTTTGTGAAGACTTGTGGCGGACGAACTTTTTATAAGAGTTGATAGACTAGAACCTCGGAGCCGTAGTGAAATGAACGGCAAACGATGTCAATTTACATTTAATTAGGTACAATTTGATATTAAGGTTAGTTAAAATGAACAGTTGTCTGACTAGTTAATGAGGTCGCAATTTAACGTTTACCAGAAAAGATTGATCAACCACACTAGCGTACACACACAAACTAAAAAGCTGCCAGTATTTAAATAGTAATACATAAAGTTCAATAGGTTAACTTTACTTACAGTAAAGTTAACTATACTAACTGCAAGTTAAGTATATTGTTTTATATAAGCTTACTGTATTGGGTGTAAACTAAGTACAATAAGCTACACTTCGTACTAGGGTACGAGCCAAGAAATTGGCTATATAAATTAAAGTATAGACCTGCTAGCGGTCTACCAAACCTAAAACAATACATCTACCATTAGACCAATACAATACTACTGTTACTTCGACCACGATTCGAATCAACAATGTTGCAACGATCTAAGGCCCTACTAACATAACGGTTTCATTTGACATATTCCTAACCATTAATAAGTGAAACCTTTATTATTTAATTTACATGTATCTCAATTCAACTGGTTTGCTTTTAAATAGAAGAGTATTACTCGTAAATTCGTTGTAATTAAATAGCTTAAGCCGGGTTAATAATATTTATAAGGAAACCTTGTATAGTTTTCATTATAGTTATATTCTCAAGTGTTTTTATGCCGAACAAGGTATTTAGGTAACGTAGGTTATCGTGAGGTTTAACGAAATCCGCTTTTTTAAACGAGGTTTACCACTTGAGGGACCCCAGATTTTTGAATTAGGTATGCTACTACGTTTAGGAGAGGGATATTTCATTAAGATTTCATAATCGCCTTAGTGAGAAAAGGCGTACTCATAGGCGTAATAACAACGCGAAGAGTTAAAGAATTCAATTTAAATGAAGCAATAATTTCCGGAATAGTGGTAGATTTATTCAAGCCTTTAATAGGAGTAAAAGGAACTTAATAGTTGTTATTAAATATCTAGGTAGGTTGCGTAATTATAGAGGATGTGTTACTAATACTAGTAGCCTATATAAGGACTAATATAGCTTCCGTTTAATTTGATTCAAAGTAGGAATTATCCCCGCATTCGATAATGGTTCCTAAACGCGTATGCTTTTCAAAACATACCGTCTTAGTAGTTGGATTATAAAGTTACACCGTATAAAGAGTAATCGTATCGATTAAAACATTGAAGATATATGAATATTAAAATGTAAATATAAATGATTTGCCATTAGAGAGAGCGATATATTTGATAGCTACGTATATAGTTTATCCAGATTAAATGCCGACTTTGAGGTTAGAAGTAACTTTGAGAATAACAGGCTACTTAGCTATTTCATGTATTGAAAAAAAATCTCGAAGTGGTTGTTTTTGAAATAAACTACATTTTTAAATATCAACACATCTGTACCGCAAGGTTTGATCTACTGTGTTATCAACAAAGCGACCATATTTAGGTGATCGATAAGCCAAACTTTAGTTATTTCCTATAAATATTCAGGAGTACCGTTAAATTTATACCCAAAAGTATAAAAGGTTTAACGCGCTTTGGCAGTAAAGCAAATAAAAGGACCTATTACTACGTTAATTGTTTCGCGTTTGTTTATAGGCACGTTTATAATAATATGGTTAAGGAAATTCATATTAAGCCAAAATTTAAACACGAAGTCTTTACCAAGCGCCCGTATCGAGGTAAAACGTGTGATTTTTACCTATAAAGCCAACTTATATAACAATTGGTAGGTAACGATAACCACTTATAGAAAATATTACCTTTTCATTAATAGACTTATTTACAATAATATTCAGGTTTTCTGTATTATTTACGATATTATTCAAATTAGTTACCAGTTGTATACGATACAACTGTCGTATATTTCTTTTTATATCCTTAAATAAGAACCTATTTCTTCTGTTACAAGCCTCTAAATACTTACATAAGGCGTTACACGAGTTATAATATTCATTATAATATACAAAAGTATAACGACTAGAAGTCGTAATATTGGGCTTTATTACATAGCTCACCTTACTGCTAAAGTAATATGAACTTGTTTATAAGGACGTTTATAAGTAATTAGAATATTCCTAATTCGAATGGTTAGCGTCGTTTGCCTTATATTACACATTATTGACTTTTTATTTACGATCGCGATCGCAATTATAGTTGCGGTTATCGTAAAGACTGGTTTTATCGCTTTTTCTTTTGTTAAAACCACGTTTTCGTTCGCGTTTATCCCGACTATGGTTTCGGTCGGCATGCTTATGAGAGCGATAGTTGTAGCGTTTGTGATTGAACTTTTTTAAGGGGCGTGTCTCGTACCTCTTTGCATTGTTTTCCGGCTTACGGGATTGGTCCTTATACTTACAAGGCTGGTAATTATCTTTGTGTGAATACCTAAAATCGTAACTTTTGTGAACGTCTTTTAGGGAAGGTTGGTGATTAGGATATTATTATATTACTATAATAAGTAATATAGTTTTTTACTTTTCAACTTTAGCCAAATACTCCATTATAATTTAATTACGATACAATGGCAACACGTACTATTAAATACACAGGTTTAATTCGAACCAAATGTCAATTATAAAGCTATACTAATTGTTATTGTAACGATCCAGTATACCCATAGTATTTATGTAACATATTTTGCTTTAAATATATTTACGAAGGCCATACTCGGTATTTCACAAGTCACATAACGAAAACTTAGCCTTTTTTAACTTTTTAATAGCTCGTTTAAGGTTTATGTCAAATTGGTCGACGAGAATATCCATAATATATACGAGGTTACAGCGAAACATTTTACGACATTTGTACGAAATAACTTTTGTATTCCACCAGTATATTGCAAATCTTTATAGTAAATTAGAGAATATCTCTACGATTTAACTCTTCAATACTAAAAAAGTGTTTACTAAGGTTTTTAAGCCTTGTTTAAAGCTTCAACATCGGTAAAAAACACATTTTTCCTATTACAATAATATTTATATCTTAATAATAAGGATATTCGGGGTTAAATACCCTAATTTCTTTACTCTTTTGACAGCGAGTGCCGTCAGCCGGGAATTTTTATTTATTTACTTCCACCGGGTAATTCCCACTGTATGGCTAGTATAGTGTCACCCTCGCTAATATGAAAATACATACATATACCGGTAGGAAGGCTCGCAACTTGAATGTTCCTGCCCCATAACAACTACCCTATTCGAAAAATTTCTGTCTCTAGGTCATACCGTATAATCTGTGTAATAAACTATTGCAAAATCCCTATCCCTAACTAAACAATCATATAAGGTTAAAAACCTCATCCTAAACACCTGTAGCTAATTTTCGGGCAAAATGGTATACGTATGTGTTGAATGCTGTTAGGGTCTTATAATTAACCGTATTGGTCCTTATTACGTGCCATAAACTTATCTCATTTACAAATATAGACCATATTTGTATAAGTTTATCTACGTGCCACTCAAAAAATGGAACGGATTACTATGTGTTTAGGAGGGGAGTTTCAACCAAATATACTTGTAAAGAAACAACCGCCGCCTTATACAACCTTTATTTATAAAACTAAAACACAAATAAAAACCCTTACCAGGAATCGAAACCTAAGCCAGTCTTCCAATTAAAGCCTTAAGGTGCCTTATAGCTTAAAGACCCGTAATATTATACGAGCGTAAAAGCTATAGCCTTAACCGGGCCGTGTTACACGGTCATTTTAGTCCCCGCTCAACACCTATTCGTACCGAGGATCTAATAGACCCATAATAGTGAATGGCATATAAAACACATATATCTCAGTTAAAATCCTGTAGCAATAGGGAAAATATACTTTACAATTCGATAAAAGACGTATTTTACAACTCCGGTAGAAAAATAACAACCCAAGCTATCCTTTTACCACGGGCTGCAAACTAAAAAGTGTAAAAAATCGTAAAATAGGGTATACTACTAAGCGGGTAGTATACCGGAAAAAAGTTTTTTGTAGATAGTTAAAGGTATCCAAAGTATAGTCGAAGGCCCCGCTGAGCAGGCGGGGCACCAGTATAGGTAGAGACGGCTTACAGACAAATAAATAAATAAAGCCGTCAAGTATGAGCGCTTATAATGAAGGTTTTTCTTTAAGACCTTAAAGCGTAAAAGGAATCAAACTTACATTACAATTGTAGTTTAAATTCATATCCAATGGCCTTCTTAAGCGGCTGTGGCGCTAGTCTAGGAGGCGATGTCTTAAACTAAGTCAAATATTAAAAATGAAAAAAATCAAGAAATAGAGAGATAAAGAAATAAAGAAATAAAAGAAGAATAAATAAATACATGATTATAAAATGAATGAATGAATGAATAGATGGACAGAAAATGAATAAAAACATAAATACATAAATAAATACATAAATGCATGAATACGTAAATGAATATATATATATATATTATATATTTGAAATAGAAAAATAAATTAATAAAAAAAGCCTTAAATCGCAAAAGAAATCAAACTTGCAGTGTAAAAACTCAAGTTGAAAGGGCCACGTTGGTACAAGTAGCGTGGGACGGAATCGCTGGTTGTAAGGGCTGTTCTCTAGATACATCGCTGCGCGAGTAGTGCACCGAGCCGACGACGATTTTAATAGCCAAAAATGGGTCGCCGGAAAAGATTCAAGTGGTGATAAAACCGATTAGTAATGTTGTCGTGAAATAGAATACATATAAAGTGATGGTATTAAGAGCGGCTAAACCTGAAAATTTTCCTCGAAAGTAGATACTGTTAGGGTTTATAGTCTAGGCCCCTTACCCTCCTTAATAAGGTGGTCCGTGCAATAATGCCAAGAAAGTTGATGTAAGGTCGAAGATGTCAGCTAAGTATTAGGTAGCCATCGTATTTGGAGGTCGGAAAGGCTTACGACGGATTGAAAAACAAGAACGGTGGGTTCGAAAACGAAAACGAGAGCGACGGCGTCGAAAAATCTTATGTTCGCGGCGGTTACGCGAGTGACGGTGGCGAAAGGGCTTATAATCGTGGTGGTTGCAAAAAGACGAATGTTAGAGTTTTTTCCCTTTGTGGACAAGTTGATAGCACCTACCCTTAAAAGTATCAGATAATGTTATGGAAATAGGTGAAGCTTAGCGATAATAGCGACGAGAGGGCTCGCGGTTACAAAAACAGCGATTTTCAAAAACCAAGTTTTCGATACGTCGTACAATAACGTTATAATCTATACGTTTTGTAATATCGCGTTCCTTGAACTTATGGCATAGGCTTGCTACGAGTTCCGCGGCATTAGCGTTGCTAGTAGCTAAATTAGCTGTTAAGTATGTTTTTCCTGGTTTTATAGTAGTTAGAAGTATAAAGCTTGCGATAACGGCGAACGGGTAACGGATTGGTGTAAATAGGGAAGAAATAGATGAATAACAGACTAAAAAAGTATGAAAACGTAACGCTGTAAGCGAAAATAAGGTAGATAAAGGTATACGTGCAGGTGAACGTAGGGTTTTTATTAGTAACTTTGGTAAAAGTAAAGGAAAAGTGATAGTTGTTAGTTTGAGCGTGGTAGGTATAGTTTTTTAGAGTTTCTTTTTATAAGTTCACTGGTGCGTGCACCGAAGGGTTTAAGGCTTATTTAATATAATGCCTAATGCCTACAGCTTTCGCTTATTTATAAGTTAAGAAAGAAAACCTATAAAACAAAAGCTAGCGAGGTATGGTGGTAAAGGTAAAGGAAAGGGGTTAAAAGGTTAAAAGGTAAAGAAAAGGAAGGTGAGGAGTTGATATTTTGATGGTAGGGCTATATAGTTGTAGTTTCGCGTTGTTAAGTTAACTAAATTGCTTTATAGAAATTATAATCGGTTTGATACCAAGTAAAATCTTAACTTACAGCCACCATTTGTTATACTGTTTGTACGTGGGAATGTATTGTAGTATTCCAGTCCGTATTTTAAGGTAAAAACCAAGTTAAATGTAGGAATCTACCAGAGCATCATAACAATAATTATACATAAGAAGGATAACTTATGATTAGGCGCACTCGTGAGTAGGTAGTTTTGTGAGAAGGCACGAGACAAGCTCTGTACCCTCCCGTAGTATAATACGTACCTTTTTATCGCAAAACTTATTGTCATAATAGTGGTAAAAGGTGTTGGATCTATGATAAGCTTGTTTATTAGTTAACTTGTTACCTTTCAGCTAAGCATTATAAATAATAGGTGATATATTATATGTAATACCTTATTAATTTCGGGTAAGACTACCTAAACTACATCTTAAACTTTGAGGGTAAAAAGGTTGTTAATAATGACTATATGCATTAATAAATTACGTGATATAAAGATATAGCTTTTAGTGCAACCTGGTTACTAGCCTACTACACCTTCATATACCATTCAAATGATAAAAATCTATATATTTGCCTTGACCAAATAACTAACCCTTTATATATTTTAACATTCGCAATTGTTACGCCAACCATATGCTTCAAAGTTTTATGCCATATATATAGGCAATCATGTACTTAATAAGAAGCTATTTTCAATACCTATAATTAAGATAGAAAAGCACTACTGTTACGTAGATTAATCGTGAAAATGGTAGCAAAATTCAATTTGACTTCGGTTTTAGCGAATAATTATCGTTATTAGAAACGACGTGTCGGTAGGCCTTACCTGTATTAATAGGCCTTTAGACGTTGCATTGTTATCGATTCGAATTGGTTGAAGTAACAGTAGTATTGCGCGGTCAAGTGGTGAATGTATTGTTTTAGGTTTGGTAGACCGCTAGCCGGTCTTCACACTAATTTGTAAGGCCAATTACTTAACCCATTCCTTAGTGTGAAATTAGCGCATGCTGTACATGACTTTATAGTAGACCCATAAAACAATACACTTAACTTATAGTTAATACAATTAACTTTACTTATAGTAAAGTTGACTTATTGTACTAAAACTATTACTATTTAAATATTAGCAGTTTTTTGTTTTGTGCGCGTATGCTAGTGTGGTCGACCAATTGTTTACAGTCACCATTGAATTACTTCCTTATCAATTAGCCAGACCCTTGCCAATTTCACAGCCTAATTAACCTCAATCTCCCTACGGTTCCGAGTTCTGATTTTATTAATTCCCAAACAATTCCTTCGCCACAAACTAATTCAAACCTCTAACTTCAATTAAATAAGTTGCTGGCTTCGATTCCCTGGTGGTTTTCCATTTTGCTAAGGCACTCCTGTTCGCCTTCATGTGACCTAACCTTAAAAAATGGCCCGTCAACGTAGTCTTTAATACGTATAGTTAACTTATTACTATGTATAAAGTTTTCAAAGGCTTTTTTTGGTGACAACTTTGTTATAGTATCAATAGGACTGTTTTTGCCATTAATTCATCAGAATTATTTAATATCTCTGCTTTTATAAGCTTTATAAAATTCTATTATATATATTATGAGGCGGTTTTCTCTGTTAATTTCGAGTTTCGAAAAGTATTCGAACAAGTTCATCGAATTGATACAAATTATTACCGGTATAAAAGGAATCTTCTACTGCTTTATAACGATATTAAGGGTTTCCTATATCGCTATGTCTACATCAAAACTGGTTATGATATCGTAAACCTCTAAAGCTAACATTCTTCTAGTAATCCTTTTACACTTGACGAAGGTATAATGAATCCGGTTTCCGATAATATCAAACTAGTCTTTCAACCTGTCTTTATTGACGAACGTTATAAAAAAATACGATTTGTAACAATAAGTCTATATTGTTGACAAAGGAGCCGTCCGTCAAGATTATTAACTTAGCTTTCGACAAATCAATCGAAACCATATTAATCCTCTAGTCCAAATTCTTTATCTACTAATCCCACATTTTTTTTATTTAATAATGTCTTTATCCGTTAGGTTTTATACTTATAACATAATTAATAGGTTGTAAAATCCATTCGATTGACATAGGATAGAGATTTAACTGCTATGGGTACGTTACTCCAGTTACCGTTAAACTTTAGTCACGTTAATTTTATCAATTATAACCAAGTTAATTCCCTAGCCTTTCTAACAGAAACTAAGGTAGATATTATCAATACCATATATGCTAATTGATAATCCATTAAATTCAAAATAATTATCCTTTGATAAACCCGCAAATAGCTTGTAATTACAAAGCTTTAAATCTTAATCGATTGTTATTCCGATACCACAAAGCCAGAGATTCCAAAGAAAATAGTATCGTCAATTTATATACCTACCGAACTGGAATCCTGATCGTAACCCAACGAAGTTAACAAACACAAATTGTAAGTTGAAATTTTTATATACAACCTCAACTTAAAATGTAATTAATAAATTAAAAACCAATGAACACCTATTTCAACCTGTTTGTACAATAACTTAATACATTGTATCTGTTTTGAAAAGGTATTTGTTAAGAAATTTTTACGGTAATTCTAATGAAACGATCCCCTATAAATTAATCTCTAGTTATATATAAGTTTACGTTATATTATGTTCATGTATGATAAACTTTCTATTAGTTTTATCTAACAAACTTACTGTGAAACTCATTGATAAGTGTTAGCTAATCTTATTAATCGTTAGAGATTACATAAAGATACAGTTTTTGTCTTCATTATCGTATCCTTAAGCGATCCAACTTGACTTTTTGTAAGGTTGCCCGTAATTTTACCCTTATATTCGTAGATAATCCTCGACTTAAAAATCGTAACATTTTGGTTTTAAAGGTTAAGGTCACATTTAAACACGAATTATACGACTCCTCGAGTAAAAATCCTATCGATATCGACCCTATCAATTTACTTAAAAGATCTACCAAAAGTCTTAATAACACCTTATACCCATAGTTTAACAGCGAAGTTATAATTGTCTTTCTTTTTCCTACTAACCTAAACAATATTATTGATTCGATCCGGTATATATTCATTATTTTTAATGCTTATTCTTTTTGGTAATCAGTCTCGTGGTTGGAGTTTCATTGGCTTATCGATTACAGAGAAAGGAGGTTGTATTAAATAATTCGCTTATCTTAAAAATCTCCATTGATATCATCAATCACCCTAATATAGGATTCAATCCAAGGTATACGAAACGTTATAATACCGTGAACAGTTTTAATAACTACTCTATAGTTAACAATACTTAACATTTTAAACAGACCATTATATTTATCTAACTCTCACCATACGAAAACTTTACTTTACAACGGTAAAACAAATTCATCGATTGTCGTAAGATTATTTTTAGTATTGGGGGTGTTATTCACTTAACGCAGTGCCTATGCATTCCATAATTACTTCAAGGCTTTGGTGTATGCCTCAGCCCAGTTTTGAGTTTTTAACCATAGTGGAAATTCACTCGTTAAACGAAGATATACTCTAAAATTGAATAATATTGACACTGAGCCATTAGGGTCCATAGAATCGTTAAAGCCCTTTACTGCTATCAAAACACGTGTCTACTTATCTGTAAAAATTTCAATATCTAATATAAAGAAATGGTACGCTTTATGAAATAATATATATACAATTTTAATTTTAACAATAGTCTAATAAACCTTATTAAACACCTATGTATAATGAATTCTCATTATTTTTTACATTCGTTCAAAACTTTGCCACCGCAAAGTTAGTACCTGTATCGTAAACAACGATGTCAGGTGGAATCAAATACGTATTGATCCATATCATCTTTAGCGTTTTCCACGTGTTTTTTACTGACAATATCGTAATTTTTTTAATTTTGTTGAAAGAAGTTGAGAAATCAACAATGTAAGAAACAAACTTATTATTTGAATGAAATACATTGACGACGATCTTGTAGTTAACATCTCTATAGTCTTTTCATGTAAACTGAATTTTTTGGGTGCTTAGAAATAACTTTGACAATGGTAACAATGCTTTTCAATAGTCTCTAAAGCAGAGTATTCTACATCTTCATGCCCTCCGAATTTAAGGACTTTATATATCTTATCAATGGCTAGATCATCAAAACTCAGATACAATTAACGCATTTCTAACTCTGTCAGATTTAACACTGTTACCTTTAAGCCTTGTAGATGGAACTAAAAATAACAACACTTAAAAGCGAAAAGAAACCTCTAGCATTTCTTAACCAGTTCGTCAACGTTAACGTTAATATTAACGCTGACAATCTTCATGTGTTCCAAACAAAAAAAAGGGGTAAAGAACTTAAATACATAAAATGTAATTTTCATAATAATAATTTCAATAATTATCGTCACTAATAATAATCGTGATTCTTCTGAACCGAAGACAACTTTAGCCCTACGAATATCTTAATAATTAATTTCCGTAGTAGCAATAATTTCCCTTCGTAATACTATGTACTACGAATAACCTTCTATTTAATACATTATTACCTATGTATCTAACATAATATTTTAAAACGTACGGCTTGCGTAATAATCTCAAAGATGAAAGGTATATAATAGAGCAGGTTCTTAAGTTTCATAACAAACATAAGGGTTGTTTCCACTTAAACAATATGAAAAAACGTAGTCGGTTAATTATTGGACCGCACCAGGAACATCATGTTTAGACAACATGACTTCCTTATGGATATCTTCATCATTAACACCCTATTTACCTTTATAATTTAAGATATAATCAAGGTAATATTACCTAAAAGCAATAGAGTACTAGGTGTAATATATCACTTGTTATTTATAACGCTTAGTAGAAGGGTAGCAAATTACATAACAACCAGACCTGTTACGAATCCCAAATCTTTTATTATTATTACGACGATCATTCTTATAGTTAACATATTCACTTGAGTTTTACCCTTATTATTAATATGAATGTGGTTGTAGATATGGCTTCCAATCCGAAGACTATATGCCAAATCATAAACGTTAACGCCACCCGTATTTACAATTGATATAATATATCATTACGCGGTTTTCTTCATCTCAATCGAAGAATTCATTAACTTAAGGACATATATTAGTCGATTTTAGCGTACGGTCCATGATAGTTGTAAATGAAGATCGTAACTAGTTGAAAAAACCTTTATACGTAGCATTTAGTTGCTGTAAGGTATATTAGAACTCGTTAATGCCCTTAACTATTACTTGTACTTTCTTGCAAAAAATATCTTTGCCAATATTTGTCTTCCCTATTACCTATTGACATGATATTATCTTATCCAAAATATAGTTAAAAACATATATCGGAATTTATTCCCTTTTATTTTTAGTTATTATCATCTTTCACTTCATCATAGTATAATCTATATAATATAGCGTAAGGTAGACGTTGTGTTTGACGTGGCTTTTCATACTATCATAAATCTTACAAGACGTTTTTTCTTTCGTTAAAAAGGTCAGAAAATAGTTTTTTTTTTGGTGTGGCTTATGATGATTTCAAAGAATAATATGTGAAAATCAAAATGAGGAACCTCTATCTACTAGCAGATGTTTCAAATAGGCATTATCTTCGTATCAAAAAGATTGTAAAGTTTGCCAACATACTTTTTTATATCGTTTCAAATCTTTGCAAAGTCCGTAAAAGCTTTGTAATTAATATTAACCATTTTAACAAGTTTAGTGTAAAGGTAGAGATAGTCTTTCTAGTCGTCAATGGTGAATCTTATCAATTTAGATCCGAAACCTTCAAAATTACGATGATAGGGGTATTTTTTGATCGCTTAACTCGAGAAGTAAAGTCCTATTATAATACCTGTATTTAACTTATACGGGTAAACATACCTATTGTAAGAAGCTTCAGATTAAGTAACTTGATGAATTTAAAGGAAGTATTAATGATTTTAAGGGAAAGTTTAAGGGGTAAGGAGAACTTGGCCATAGTAAGATATTTGAGGAACTTAACAATCTTACTTAATTGACCAGTGAATAACATCGACGTCAATTCCTCTTACCGCGTTTATGGCTACTACTCCATACGCTTTACCGCCGCTAAAAAAGTACTCTGTGCAATCATATTAAGTTTCTTGGTTGTCGAGTAAATTAATAGGTTCCTTATCATCAGCTTATAAAAAGATTTATATTGGAATAGTACCATATACAGTGCAGTAGATCAACTTTAATTACAGTAAAGTTGATTATACTGAACTGTAAGTTGAGTGTATTGCTTTGTGGAGACTTACCGCATTGGATGTAAGTCGAGTGCAGTACGCTGCACTTTACCCTAAGGTATGAGTCAATCAATTGGCTATACAAATTACAGTGCAAACTAGCTATCAGTCTGCCAAACCTAAAACAATACATTTACCACTTGACTAATTCAATACTACAGTTACTTCGACCACGATTCGAATCGACAACGTTACAACGATCTAAGGCTCTACTAACACTGATTAGTGCTTATTGGGTTAAGTACAAATTAGCTAAGTAAAAGAAGAAACAACTTTCCAGTTGCGTTTTATGGTTACAGCGGCTAGAGTAGAGGAAAGATTCTTGCGAAAAGCTTTTATTAGTATTACGCCAGTCCATAAAGGTATGAAAACAGAGAAGACTTTTAGGTTGCGTTAGTTCACAATGGCAATTTAGAAGTAAGCGATGGTATCGCTACTGAAAACACTAAGAAATATTCAGTAATCTTTTTTAAAGACGTTGAGATTAACTGTTAAAAGTCTTAAAGTTCGGCAAGTTGGCAAACGGCTAAGTTAATACTACTATAGGTGTTACTACTACAAGAAAAACAACCAAGTCTCACGGCCAAATAACCACAACAAACAACCTTCGATCTTACCCTCTACACCCAACCTCTGCCCCTAATTTACCATTTTTCACTCCCTACGCTAATTAAATCGACAAGTTCGCTGTTTTGAGCGAAAACACTAATAATCGCCAAGTCGCGCTAAGAAAGCCACGCCGCGCGATTTAACGCCAAGTCGCCAAGTTTCCACGCAACTTTACGCTAAAACACCAAGCTCTTACGCCTAAGATTACCAAGTCCCTCGCACTACACGCCCACAAAGTCCTACACAGACCAAAACGTCAAGATGTCTACTGTTAGCGCTTACTTTGAAGCTATTACCGACTCCACAACAAAAAAATCAATAAAGGCGTTCGGAACTGCCTTTACTAAATACTACAATAGTGACTTTTAGAAGGAAAACGTTAACGAAAACTTGACTAAAAAGTACCTAGCTAACTTCGTCAGCTATTATATTGTTAAATAAGACGGCGGCAAAGAATTTAATCACGACGCCGGCGTTTTTCGAAATTTACATTACATTTTTAATAACTAAACTATTAATATATAGAAAAATATCTAAAAAGTGATTAAGTTAAGGTTTAAAGTTAAACTTAAACGCTGAGAGATTTACGTATTAAAAAATATATTTATCAAGTTAGCGAAAACCTTATTCGAATTAACTCAATTTGAAAAATATCTTTAAGACTTACAGCTTAGGGGGAAAGATGTTAAAAAACCTTAACGCCCCTATACACGATTCAAAAAACCTCCCCTTTACCCTTCATTAAGTTAAGCCTTTTTATGCGTTGGCGATACAAAACTTATTAACCTTTTTGACAGTCTAACAGCTTTACGTAATAACGCGAAGTACGCCTTTAACGGTGGCAAAGTACGATAAATAAGGGCCGTTTACGCGGTTAAAGGTATTAATATCGGAGCTTTACACTAGTTATTTAAATATAATTGTTACGCCTTTTAAAACCTTTAAAAACCTATCGCCCCTTAGCAATTTAATCGATAAGCCCCTCAAAAACCTTTTTCCTTTAGGTTTATCTATACGCGAAAGCTTAACATAGGTCTTATTATAAAACTTTATCCTTTAGGCCAGGCGACTGGTGTAATGATCACACTAAATACCCGTGAATATATAGAAGGTCTTAGAGGGTTTATGTTTTCAAGAAGGTAGTAGAGGTGCTGAGTGAACAATATCGCAACTGTGCAAGTAATGATCAAAAGCCGTGAAGCTATTCAGAATATACTGAAACTGAATACTTAGATTAACAACTGAAGAGCTAAGAAGGAAATACTATCTATGTGGTGATGGCCGTGTCCTTATATCCTATGGCCTTCATACCATCTTCGGTACTGGACCGCTGAAGTCGCTGGTTGCTTCCTGCGGTCCGATGTAGTATCGACTGAACCGCTCTTCGGTCCTTGCGGTCCCAACCCTAACCCTGGGTCCTTACATCAGAGATATTCCCGCTTGATGTATTGGACATCAAGCTTCTGGCCGCTGGTTTATTCCATGGTCTGTAGTTAGTTCTTGGGTTATAACAACTGGCAATTACCTTTAACATCGTACCTTAGAAGCTCTAATGCTTAAATTACTAGGAAATGCTAATTAAGATTAGGATAATTACCACAACCTACCCCTAGAACATGTCAAGAAGGTTGAAATCAATTACAAGTTCCTTACGGATTTCACTAAAATTTAAAATGATATAAAAAAGTATAATGAAAAGCCCTATAACTTCCTCAATGTCAAGATAATGCCTTTTAAACATTTTTAGGTAAATAAATATTCCCCCGATAGGTTTTCACTTACTGTTTTCCAGAATCCTTATAAGGTACGCCAAAAACTATTACCTAACCTTCCTTATATGAATTACTATGTTTCGTGAAATTTATAACAGTATAAAAGGCCATTTGGAATACGATAGCTACCTTACGTAATATTATATAAATTAGGCCACTACGAGGTAAACAACGATAATAGCTAAAGGAAAAAGGAAACGCCAATAAATATACTTAACCAGATAATTGATAAATTAATATTATATTAAAAAGTAATGGAAAAGGCTAACGTTAACGAAGCTATATTTTGCGAATAGGTACAGGTAGTAATTACAGGAGTTAGCGAATTTCAATACGCTCTATAACGCCTAAATACCACTTATAAAGGCTTTTTTTAGCTAGTTACGTTCCTTTTTTACTACTATAATAACGCGTATACCAAAATCGTTGAATATATACCCTTAAGTCGGCAATTTCCTTAACGTGAATAAAAAAACCATGCTATAATTAATTACATCGACCGCAAGTACAGTTACGGGCGCCCTAATGCTTAAAGTCTGGCCTACCGGCCTTGAACTAGAGGTAATAACCAAGTTAACGCTCATAAGATTAAAATTCAAACGGAACTATTAGCCGTAAGCAATATCATCGTAATAGTAGCAAGAAATATTGGATTTATAGTAAGTTTAGTGGTTAGTTAACTTGGTACCCCACCGCCTAGCTGAATAACAAAAAGTTAATGTATTACATCCAGTACCCTATTATTTTTAAGCAGAATTACTTGGATTAAATCGTAAATTTTAAGTCGATTAGTTAATTAACGACGATAATAGACCTAAACAGATCAAATGGAATAAAAACACTACTTCTAAAGCGGCCTAGTAACTAGCCAATTACTCCTTTTTATATCTTTCAGGTGGTCAAATCCTTCACCTTTACTTTAATTAAGCTCCTAACCCCTTATATACCTTTAACTTTCGCGATCGTTATACGAACTATACGTTTTAAGCATTATTCCAGATATAGGAGTAATATGGTACTTAATAAAAGGCTATTCGTAGTACGTAGCACTACAGAGGAAAAGTACTATAATTACCAAGATTAATCGTTATAATGCTGGTAAAACTAAAGTTGGTTTTAGCCTAGGCGAACAACTATTGTTATTATGGATAACGTTAATTTAAATTGTTATAGGAGCTATTACGTTCCATATCCTCAAGTTCCCTACCCTCTTTTCCCTTTCCCTAAAGGATATAAAGACCCTAGATATTAACGTCGACGTTAATGTAAACGAACTGATTAAAAACAGCTCGAGGTTTTTACTTACCTTTAAATAGAGGCACCTATAATTTTATCTTTAAAACCCGGAAACAGTAGTATTAAATCCAACGAAACCTAAAATACGTTCATTTTACTTATTTTTTGATTAAACAGCCGTTAATAAGCTATATAGACTCTTAAAGTTCGTAAAGTAAAAAAATATAAATTATTTTGCCTTAAAATATATTACAAAACTTCGTTATTACCATCAAACATATATCTTAGTCCCCCGGAAATTCAAGTTCATAGTAAAAGACGATAAGGACTTTAACTTAGAAGTCTTCGCCAATATGTTTTACTTAGATAATAAGTCCATTTTTTTCGTCGTTAATTTTGTAATTTCTTTTTACAGGGTTGATTTTTTAAAGTTCTCTTCGGCAAAGGCTATGTAGGAAAACTTAAGGATATTGTATATTAACATATACCTAGGTCTACCTAATATCATAATTTATGATACCATTATCAACTTTACTGCGGCATAATTTCAAAAAGTTACTAAAATAATAGGTATGTAGTGTAAACAGGTACATATAAAAGCCTATTCAAACATTAAAAAAGTTAAAAAAAACATACGCCTTACTTCGACACATGTATAATATCCTTACGTTGAAAATTGAAAGCTTTACAGATCTGGAGTCACGTTTACAAATAGCGGTAAAAGGCCTAAACAACATTATAGGCCTTAACGGCTTTATATTAACGTTATTGGTCTTTGGAGTATACCTACACCTAACGAGTAAGTCTCTGCCTTCAATAAGTATATAAAAACGTACTTTGGCCTACAGTAAAGCTTTAAGGGGGCTACGAGAAGAATTAATACGCCGCCAAATTAATGATTCCCTTAACACCAGGAAAAACCTAATAATAATCAACGTATTTACTTTTCCGTTACAAAGTAAAATCCTTAAATAACGAAATCCGAGTAAATAAAAGGGCTCGTATAAAATATTAAGTATCGCAAACTCCGAAGTAGTTATTAAAACTGTTGACGGTTTTATATATTTACGAATAACTTGGGTTACACCTTATATTAGAGATATTAACAATAAAAACCATTACGCTAAATAACCAAGTAAATACGAACCTCCTTTATTCGTTACCGACAAGTCGATAAAACGCCGCCGGTGCGGAGGACCCCTGAAAAAGAGGAATGTTAAAGACGAGAAATATATACCGGGTAATATCTACAGTACTGATTAGTTAAACAGTAAAGATAATGATAATAAAGACTTAGTATTAAAGTTACAAGTATAATAGATTCTGAAAAACTTTAAAAATACTTTTAAGTAAAGCAACAAAGTTGAAATTAACGGCCTGTTAATTTGAGGGGCTATAAAATCTATACTGAAAATTGATTTTAACTTCGAAAACCTAAAAGTAACGATTTTTAAGTCGAATATTATTTATAAAGTTAAGGGTAAAACTACGGAGCGGCCGTACGAAAATTTACGCATAATCGTTTAAATATACTGCGATAAAGGCAAGAATGAGATTTTTACATAGTCGCCAACGATTTGAAAAATCAATTATAATTTGGTAATTGTTTTAATAATAGATTTGTTAGTCAAAACTAAAGGTTATTTTACGTTTAATAGCCATAATATAACGTAAGTTTATACGCAATTAGTAACAGATTTACAGCGGATTGTAATACTGAAACTATTATAAAATCTATATACCATTTACCCTCCGGAAACGGTAATACGATATATTAAACCATCATATGGATTGGCTAAAACAGTCGTTCATTAGTTTTTAATATATCAGTAGCATTTTAAATTACAATTAGAGATAAAGTCTTTAACGTACGACCCTTACTTGTTAGTAACGTAAAAAAGGAACTTTGGCGTGGTAGGTATGTAAAATAACGATACCTTTTTCGTCAAAACGGTAAGCTTTATAGTATTAAAATAATAAGAAGTTAAAGATTTTAAATTTTGGAATTACAAGTCAATAACAACGGTAACTAAAGGTAGTTAACTTGACTTTAATAAATCGTTAATCTGTATGCTTAATATTAATACCGGCCTTAATTTTCGTATAAAGGGCTATAATATTATTTTGGCTATAATTAACAAGATCAATACGGCTAAAGCCCAACGGTACCTTAAATAACGTACGTGTAATAGATATATTGTTATCTTATATTAACCGAAGTTATTATACAACCTATTTATTATGGTACAAATATAAAAGCTAATAGATAAGGACTTTAACCGGTTATACGGCTAAAGCCTAACGGTACCTTAAATAACGTACGCGTAATAGATATATTGTTACCTTATATTAACCGAAGGTATTATACGACCTATTTATTATGGTACAAATATAAAATCTAATAGATAAGAACTTTAACCGGTTAAACAAAAGGCTCAAGTAGAAAATTCGAAATCTAAACCACGGGACTAATATAGTTCCAATCGATCTGTCGAAAACTAAGTTAATAATCTTTACGGACGGGTTCTTAATAAATAACTCCGACTTATATTTATTAATCGGCTTTCTAATGACCCTCTTTATCAAATATAGGCGGAAAAACCAGTTTAAAATTATTGGTAACCTGATTTACTAAACCTATGTTAAGTATAAAAAGATTAAACGAAACGTATTAACTTCAGAGGTTTACGGCATAATGGTAGGCTTTAACTTAGGTATAATACTTTGGAAAACCTTTAATTTTACTAACTGGCTAAATATTTCTCCTATCTAAGTGGTAATTTGTATTGATTTACAAAGCCTTTTTGAATACCTTTCGATGCTCGAAACTACCAGCGAAAAACGCCTTATAATAGACGTGATAACACTTCGTAAAGCCTACGAATGGAGGGAAATTAAGGAATTCCGGTGGATTAACGGTAAAGACAATCCCTAAAATGCCCTAATGAAGGCAATGCTAAATAAGGCCCTAAAAAGGTTTATAAACAGTAATGAGCTAACTATAAGTATCGAGGGCTACGTTAATAAGCTATCCGAAAAGCCCAAATTACGTAACAGCGGTTAAGGATGCGGTGGTAAACTGTGAAACTGCTAAAGAGTTAACGATGTAAACCTGTTCGATTGTTATGGTTAAAGTAGAGGCCTGTAAAGGCCTATGATGGAAAAACTTTTTATAGGAATTGATAAATCGGACCTCGAAACAATGGAGTAATTAAAGTCGAATAGAATCAATTTGTATGTAATTGTATGCAATTCAGTATGGACGCCAACTGGAATTGACAGGAGTTTTGTCAGTTAACCAAGAGGAAATTCAGTGGTAACTGGAAAAGATTAGTCAGACACACTGGCGTATGCGTACAAACTAGAAAGCCGCCAGTGTTGGAATAGTACTATATACAATACAGTAGATCAACTTTACTGAACTGTAAGTTGAGTATATTTCTTTGTAGAAACTTACCACATTGTGTATACGTCGAGTGCAGTATGCTGCACTTCATCCTAGGGCACGGGCCAAGCAATTGGCCATACAAATTACAGTGCAGACCAGCTAGTGGTCTGTCAAACTTAGAACAATACATAAACCACTTGACCAATGCAATACTACTGTTACTTCGACCACGATTCGAATCCAAAACGTTGCAACGATTTAAGGCCCTACCAACAATTTAAATTAATTGTGAATCAAGGGATGGTTCCTTAAAACGTTTATAAAAACATTTAGAATCCTTAACAACTTTGTTTTTTCCTTGTAAGTTTTTGAAAATTAGGGTCTTAAAGTGAGTCTTTACGTTAATTCAGTTAGGAAAATGTTTTTACTAATACTAATGTTTTTTTTTAAACGTAAATGCCATAACAATCAACTTTTTTTTCTTAATTCGGCTTTGACACCCCTTTAAAACATTTTCTATATATTAACTATCTAATGGTTAAAAAATTCAGGATAATCTTAAAAGGCACAGACGCCGCAACCAAATTCCTCACCGTAGTTTGATTCGAGAATGTACCAACCAACATAATTGGTTAAATACTCTTCAATAAATGTTTCATCAACATTTCTTCCCCATAATTTCTGGTTAAAATAGACGGAGAAAAGGAATCCAAATTCCTTGATTTTTTTTTATTCGCTACTAGTCAAAAGCCATTTTAAAATTAAAGGAACTTAACTATTTGGAAACCTGTGGACTTAGTATTTTAAAAAAGTGGAAATTTGGTGTTTTGGCATAAATTCGTGTGGGAACTTAGCAACTTGACATAGGATCATGTAATATAGCTTTCTTAGCGCGACTTAGTAATTCGTCGTATTTTCGCTTGGTATAACGATCTTAACTATTCAATTAACGATTCTGGTATAGGGGTAGGGAAAAGAGTAATGTAAAAGAAAGATTTGGTGTTTTGGAAAAGTTTGGTATAGGAATTAAAAGCGAAGGTTATGTATTCTTGTTATTTGTTATGAGATTTAGTCGTTTTAAAAATAATAATACCTGTAGTATTGATACCCGTAGTAATACTGACTTGGCCGTTTGCTAACTTAATGATCTTTAAAACCTTTAACAGTAAATATTAACGTTTTTAAAAAGAAAACGTTAAAAAAAATTCTGTTTTCAATTAGCGATACCGTCGCCAACTTTAAATTCCCGTGAAAAACTGATGTAATCTGGAGGTTTTCTCTACTTACTGCCTTGAAAAACCGACGTAATAGTAAAGAACGTTCGTAAGAATATTTCTCTTACCTTAGTCTTTTACAAAATATAACCGGAAAATAGCTTTTGTTTTCTACTTAAAAAATCTGTACTTAACCTAATGATCACTGATTAGTGTCGGTAAGCCTTACCTATATTGATAGACCCTTAAACATTACAATGTTATCGATTCGAATTGGTCGAAGTAGCTCTAGTATTATGTGGTCAAGTGTTGGATGTATTGTTCTAGGTTAAGTCGACCACTAGCTGGTTTGCACACTAAGATATATGGCCAATTTCTTGGCGTATAAACTAGTGTGAAGTGGGTGCATACTGTACTTAACTTAACAATAGACCTACAAAACAATAAGCTCAACTTACAATTAATACAGTCAACTTTACTTATAGTAAAGTTGACTTATTGAACTGTAACTACTATTATTCAAACACGATGGCTATTGAAACTGTGATTGTGTCGATTCAGTTTTATATTTTATATGGTTTACCTTATTTTTCTTTCTTTAATATATAATGATACTCGGTTTTGACGTCGAATTAACTTTGAAAAACTAGTCAAAAACGGCCAAATATTTCCTTTCGCCTTTAAATAGAGGTACTTTTTGTTCAATTTTATAGTCTAAAGATAATCGTGTTAAACCTGATAGAGTTAAAGATATATTAATTACACCTGCATTTTCATTACACAACATTTGTCAGGTTATATAAAGTTTTTAAGTTCGTAGGGTATAATGATATGAAAGACTATAGTTAACAGGATATTAAACAACTATATCACTATTAATAAATATATACTCAAACCCCACAAAAATTTAAATTTATATTGAAAAACAATGAGGATTTTCATCATGACATTTTCGTTGATGTGTTTTATTTGTATTATCAGCTTGTTTTTTACGTTGTTGATTCCGTAACCTTTTTTTATGAAGCCAAATTACTCAAGTTCTTGTCGGCGAAAAATATGTGGAAAACATTCAGGATAGTATGTGTTATAACCCAAGGACCAACTACAGGTCATGGAATAGGTCAGCGGTTCACTGCGCTATCAGAAGCCTGATGTCCAACACATCAAGCCAGGGATCTCTCTTATGTAAGCACCCAGGGTTAGGGTTTGGACCGACAGGACCGCTCGCGGTCCAGTCGACAACATTGGACTGAAGGAAGCGACATCAACTTCAGCGATCTAGTACTGAAGACGGTATGAAGGCACGGATATATAAGGACACGGTCATCACCACACAGATAGTATTTCCTTCATAGCTCTTCAGTTTTCAATCTAAGTATTCAGTCTACACACCTGAATATCCTAACGACTAGTGATCATTTTACAGCACGAACAAACATCTTTTTGATATTGCATCTTTGTTACCTCTGCTACCTTACTGCTAACATAAACCCCCTGACACCTTCTATTTACTCATGGGTATTTAGTATGATCATTACAGTATGGATTAATACGTATTTGGGCCCGCCAAACGTCGTCGTTTACGATACCAGTACCAATCTTGAAGTAATGGATTTTTAAGAGAATACAAAGATAATGGGAATTAAATGAAAACAAGTGTTTCTTAAAGCCTACTGAAGTATTAGAAATGTTGACAGGGTATATATATTATTTCGCAAATCGTACGATATCCTTGGGTTAGAGATTGGAAGTTCTACTAATTAAGAAACATGTTTTCAGATGGTAATTAAGAGTCCGAATGATATTGTGGACCCTGACAACTTGGTATTAATATTACTGGGTTTTTAAATATATACGTATCTGACAAATGGATTTCCGCCATTTGTAAGTACTTAAAAAAGGGTTATGGCATACGGCAAGTCTTTAACAGAATTACGGAAAAATCGGCACGGCTTCAAGTCAATAATACCTTTAATACTAAAAAATTCGTTACTATAATCGACGTATTTTCTTTGTCGTTGTAAATTAACGTCTTCGTATAACCAAAACTAGATAAATATGATGTTCTATTTAAGATCTTAAGCATCATCAACTCTAAAATAGTTGTTAAAATTGCCAACAGTTTTATGAAGTTGTGTATAACTTAAGTCAAACCCTACATTAGGGCAAATAACAATCATTATAGCGATAGAGATTTTTGAATGAAGCCAATTATCTAATATAACCCTCTTTCCTTCATAATCAACAAGCCAATAAAACGCCGACAATGCAGTCAACTACAACAGAAAACAGACGTTAAATATAAAGAATATATACCAGGCTGGATCCAAATACTTTTCAGGTTAGTAGGGCAAAAAAGACAATTAAAACTGAGCTATTAAGTTTCGGGTACAAAAATCATCAAGACTTTTGGTAAGCCTATTAGAAAGAGCGATAGGGTTAAAATTTATAAACTCTCTTCTCGAAGAGTCGTACAATTTATACCTAAACGCAACTTCAACTTTTAAAACCTAAATTTCACGATTTCTAAATCAAGAATTATATGTGAAGTTAAAGGTATAATCAAGGGGCGGTTGTATAAAAAGTTATATTTAATTGATAAAGGATACTATAATGAGGCAAAACCTCAATCTTTACATAATCGCTAACGATTTAGAAACTTATTTGAAGTTTGATAATCGTTTTGATAGTCAGTTTTTTGATCGAAACTGATAGGAAATTTACCTTTAATAGTTGTAATGTTATCTAAGAGTACATATAATTAGTTATTGATTCATAAAGGATTATTTTATTAGAATTACCGTATGAATTTCGTGAAAAATACCTTTAGAAGATGATTATGCGATATATTAAGCCATTATACAAACTAGTTAAAACATGCGTTTATTGATTCATTATCTACGAGTCGTACTTGAAGTCAAAATCAGGTATGTAATTTTCAATTTACGACTCATGTTTGCTAGTTACAAAAAATTAAGATCTTGGCCTAGTGAGTATACGAACTAATAATACCATTTTTATTGGAACTGTTTGTTTTATGACATCGGAACAACAAAAGATTAAATACTTGAATTTATGGAATTACAAGCTGATCTCGACTTTGGCAAAAAGAAAACATTTTGAATTTAACGGATCATTAATATATAAGCATAATATTAACTGTATTTACCTTAATTTTTATCAAAAGGTTTAAGACGTAAACTTGGCTATAATAGATAATATTAATGTAGTTTTGGCTCAAAGGTATTTGGAATAACACGCTCATGGTAATTATAAAGCCAACTTATACTAATCGGAAGCCTCATACTATTTATTCATTGCAACATAAACGCAAAATCCAACGAATAAAGACGTTAATCAACTAAGCAAAAGGTTAAAGAAGCAGATGAGTAATTTGAACCGGGGGATTAATATAGTCTCAGTTAATCTATCGAGAGCTAAGTTAATAATCTTTATGAATAACTACCTTATAAATAATATAAATTTATCATTACGAATCGGATTCCCTACAACTATTGTTAATAAAAGAAGGTTAGAAAAGAGTTAAATCAATATTACCAAAAACCTGATTCATTAAACCTCCATCAAGTATAACAGGATTAATCGAAATGCAATAAATTCAAAGGTTTACAGCATGATAGAAGGCTTTGATATAGATATAACGATGTGGAAAACTCTTAATATTGATACCAAACAGCTTAAGAGTCTTCCTATCCCAGTAGTAATTCATACCGACTTAAGAAGCCTATTCAAATACCTTTATAAACTCGGAAATACCAGCGAAAAACGCCTAATAATCGATATATTGGCACTCTATGAGCCTATAAAGATAATGAAATGAAGGAATTTTCATATATTCATAATGAAAACAACCCGACCAATGCAACATAGAATTCAACGCCAAATAAAGCGCTGGAAAAGTTTATGAACAGTAATAGACTAATTATACGGATCAAGGGCTACGTTAACAGGCTACCTGACAAGGTTAAGTCCCGTGCCGGAATATATAGGTATCCTAGTAAACTATAAAACTACTAAGGAATTGAATCCAGTGCTCTAATTGATTAGCACAATTAAATCATATGTTTCCATAAGTTTGTAACAAAATACTTGTTTATAGGGATCAACGAAGTAAAAATTCGAAACTGTAAGGTAATTGGTTTTTTTAGCTGTAAAATCAGCAGGGGTTTGGCCGGTGAACAAAAAAGTAATTTAGTGATAACTGGAAACGATTGCTCGACCATACTAGTATACACATTCAGAAGAAAAACCCTCCAGTATTGAAATAGTAGTAATTACAATACAATAAGTTATTTGTACAATAATTAAAGTTAATTATATGAACTGAAAGTTAAGTATATTGTTTTTTAGATCTATTGTAAGTTTAACTACAGTATGCGCTCACTTCACACTTAGGTATAAGCTAAGCAATTAGCCATACAGATTAGTGTGCAGACCGGCTAGCGGTTTTCCAATCCTAGAACAATACATTCACTACTTGAATACTCAAGACTACTGTTACTTCGACTAAGTTTCGAATCGATAACGTTGTAACGTTTAATTTCCTACCTATAGAATAATAAGTATGGAAATTAACGATACCCTTTTCCTTAAAACTACTAACTTTATAGAATCGGAATAACGTATGATTAAAGATTTAAAGTTATAAAACTATAAGCCGATTATGACTTTAACTAAATGCAAGCATTTAGACTTCAACAGATCATCAATCTGTAAGTATAATGTTGATAACGTTAAGGTCTGCTTTAGTTTACGCCAAAAGGGCTAAGATGCTAGCCTAGCTAAAATTGTAACCTTATACAAACCGAAGATATTATACAATCTATTAGTTACGGCATAAGCTTAAGATATAATTGATAAAGATTACAATTGACTAAATTAGGGATTAGACTGGCAAATCAAAAACTTGGACTAAAGGATTAATATAATTCCCATTAACCTGTCGAGAACTAAATTAGTAATACTTACGAACAGCTATTTTATCAACAAGACTAACCTATTATTATAGATTGTATTCTTCATAATAACCATGAACAATGATGAATTATAAGACTAACAGTTCATTATTACAAGAAACCTAATCCATTGGACGTTTATTACGTAGAAGAAGGTTATGTAAATCGTACTTATTTCCGAAATCTACGGTATAATAACCGGCTTTAATATGAGTATAGCTATTTAAGAAACACTCAACATCGTTACCAGATAATTAAATTCTACCCATTCCGGTTATTATTTGTATCAACTCAAAAAAAACCTGTTCGAATACCTTTTAAAGTTGGGAATAACCAATGAAAAACGCTTGATAATAGATGTAATTACTCTCTACAAAACCTACAAAGGCAGAATAATCAAGGAATTTCGATAAATCGATAACAAGAACAATCCTACTAATGATATAATAAAATTAGCACCGAACAAGGCCCTTAAAATATTTGTAAATCATAATAAGCTAACTAAACAAATCGAAAGCTAAGTTAAAAATCCATCTATTATGATATCTGTGGATATTGATACATACCCTCATAGATAGTATACATAGGGCAAGTAGCAGTGCACTGTATTTCAGGGTGCACTCTTGCAGAGTGCACGATAATGTGTCACACTACAGGCTATACTCTTGCAAAACTCAAAGTGTTTTATATATGGATCGGTTTAGAATGGTTATTCCAGACCAAACGATAATACATAGATCGGTCTGAAATAGCTATTTCAAACCAAACGGTAATACGTGGAGCGGTTTAGAGTAGTACGCTCTAGGTGAGGACTTATAAACCCTTACCTGTGGCATATACCTTTAAATTCTCCTTCGTATTATTATCTTCACTTTATATTATAATACCAATTTAACGATTAATTTTTCAAATACCTTACTTTACGTAAATAGGTTTTATATCCTACCTATACTAATTAGTAGCCGCTTTGGTCGACTATTAATATCTAAGGAAAAAAAGACAAATATAAGTTAAATACTTATAATGTGATATTATAGAGTTCTTGATTATTTGTATTCAAATACTTTATTTTCTTAAAAATTATACGCCGACGTGTACAAAAACTTTAAAAATTGAATCACTTTAAAAAGATAACTTTAGTACTATACTATTAACCCTTATTTAGCGCTTTATTTGTTAAAAACCCCATTACGTTACCATTAACCCTTGTTTGGTATTTCAACGTACCCGGGAATTTTTTAGAAAGCGTCTAATTATGTACTAGGCCACGTAAGCCAAAACTACTAAGTTTCGGAACCCTTAGTTGGGACACATCCGATTTTCGACATATAAACCGTTTCCTTAATTTAAAATCGGTTAAGAAACGCTTATCCGAATCAATCGCTTTAGCTAAAGCGGTCACACATAAAACAATCAAATCGATTACTTTACCAAGTTCAGTTACGATACACTAATCCGGACCGATTACCAAATACCAGATTATATAATATACCTCCCAATAATTACACCTCCTTTTTTCCCTATTCGCCTTACACTTCCTTTACCTTATTCGCCTTTCTGTGTTTATTTTACGTATTCTAAATTTAGTTTTTACTATGTTTCAGTTTTCTTAACCGTTTCGCTAATATGGCGTTACCAAATGTTAATAAAACCAATCCAAGACGTTTAACTGATTTATAGTTGCGTTTTGTTTATCGTTTAAAAGATTTTATATAAGTAAATGCTACTAAGCCCTATTTTAACTATTTTAATTACTTTATTTATTTTACATTGAAAATTTATTTCCTTAAACGTTGAAATCAAAATATATTCAAATTTTACCACAGTACGAAATTACAAATTTCAACCGTTTTAGTATATTCAATGTATATAAAAATCACCTTAAAACGTCTATAGTTATGGCTTCAAGACTAATATTACTAAAAGAAGCTAACGTTAACTTCGATTTCTCGGTCGAGAATATAGGAAATAAAAAGGCTATAATATACGAAATCGACTTAGGTTTTTAGGATAACACTATCGATTCGCTAGTTAAAAAAACTCAACCTATATACGGCAAACATATAAATTTTAACTATTATATGCCGTTACTGGTGAAAAATAACCTAAGGACTTAATTTATTCGATGATTTTTATAAAAAGACATTCTAATTGAACGTTAAATATATAAAAAATAGTAAATTTTACTATTGTTAAAGTTTTACGGGCTTAATTACAAATTAGAGGTATTAATACACTAGGGGGTAAAATGGCTGCTTTGTAAAATCCCTATTCGAAACAGTACAATTCTTCGATGTATTAGATTAAAAGGATAAAAATTTGTACTTGAAGGAATTTATAAAAGGGTATTACCTTACATAATAAAAAAACTATTATTAAAACGATGAGTACGAGACGTAAGACGACCTAATCTTATACCTATATTATAATCTAGGAATAAAAGCTACGAAGAAGACAAACGACTACAATCTTTATTTACCACGTAAGTATAATATATCTTTATACCGGTATATACTGTGAAACAAAACAGAATACCAAATTACTTTCCGAATATTAGAAATAGCCCATTAGCCTATAGCGGGAACGGCTGAAATACCGAAAACGACCCGATCGACTACGAAATGATCGGCTAAAACGTAGAAAACAACCCGATTTAGGAAATCACGAGAGACGTAAAACGCTAATACGTACCTTACGAACTAATACCCGCAAATCACGACCCCTATCGCGACCTCACATCTTATTATTTCCCTATGGATATAAACGACCTTACAAAGTTAACTAACTTTATTAGGCTATAGGATAGGGATAATAATTATAACTATAAGCTATACGATATACTTCACAACAAAATACATATAATGTTTAATATGTATAAAAGATTAGATATTAAGTTATCCGAATTTTATATTATTTTACCTATTTTACTTTTCGGATAAGTTAAGAAGTGGTATACATAACACTTTACGTAAATAAATATATTCATAAAGTATTATAATCGTTTAAAGTTTTTTTTCGATACGGAAATTAATTATAAACTTTACAATATGGATTAAACCGATACGATTTGGAAATCCATAAAAATCCAACATGAAAACGCCAAAAAAAAACCCATAGGAAATCTTTACCGCCTTATTAACTAAATTCTGAAAGTGTTAAGTAGCCTTTAAATCGAAATATGAAGGTAATAAATTGTTTATCAAAGTAATAACGAAAGTTTGTTACGGAAACCTAAATTTCGATCTTATACTTTTTAAACCGAAAAAAAACCTAATTTTTTATACAAATTTGAAATTTCTTTTAAAACCTTTATAAGTCAATAGGCAAGTTTCGGATTAGCATTTGTAGCTAATAATATTAGAAGAGAAGTCTAAATTACTAAAGTAAACCTCGCCGAAATAATTTATCATGTTTTGAACCGTAAATTTAAAGTTTATTTGAGATAAAACGAACACATAAAGTACAGGTATTGAAAAGGAAACTCTAATAGCAAAAAATAGGAACGATCGTTCGAAAATAAAATAAAACGTACCGAAACTATAGCAATACTTGTGAAAAGACGTATGGAACTTTATAGGTTTATAAAAGTGGTGTATTATATACGGAAAAGTTGGATTTTAGTTTATAAACCACCTCGCCTACGAGTAAATTCGGACTAATATTATGATCCAAGCACATTGGCAGGTCAGGAAACAAGCCAGCATGCAGCTAAGCTACCGAGAGCCTGAATTCCAACACATCAGGCGGGGAACATCTCTTTGTTAGCACCAGACTAGGCAACCCTCCAGGGTTAGGGTTATCTAGATCACAAGTGCTCACTGAGCCTCAGTGAGCACTAGTGAGCCTCAGTGAGCACCGGTGAGCCTTAGTACTGAAGATGGTATGAAGGCCATAGGATATAAGGACACGGCCATCATCACATAGATAGTATTTCCTTCATAGCTCTTCAGTTGTCAATCTAAGTATTCAGTCTCAGTATATTCTGAATAGCCTCACAGCTTTTGATCATTACTTGCACGGTTACGATATTGTTCACTCAGCACCTCTACCTCCTTCTTGATAACATAAACCCTCTGACACCTATATACCCACGGGTATTTAGTGTGATCAGTACAGGTTATAAATACGCGTTTCGAATCAATCAGGTTTTACGTAATGGATTTTAAACCGTTATTTCTGCTTTTATTAATCGATATAAATAAGTTCGGAATTAAGGTCTGAAATATGACTAACGAACTTTTCTATGTTTTAAATAATGTATCTGTATCGCTCCGGTTTACGTTCGGCTACTTATGGTTTCTCTCGTAAATACGTATAATTAAAGCTACTTACTTAATTTAATTAAGATCACAAACTTTACACCAATAATTTAGATATCTGGTTATAAAACGCCTTTTACGCATATTTTACGCCATAGGTTATACGAATATAGAAAAAGACGTATTTAAAGTTATCAAAAAGTTTTATTATAAGTTTTAGCGATACTCATAAACCCTATGACGGTTTATATTTCGCTTTTAAAATAATATAGATTTTTACTACAAAAAGTTCATTAATATTATATATTTAAATAACAAACCGGTCCTTTTCATCGTTGATACGGCAATATTATTTTAGTTCATTAAGTTTATATGGAACGTTTTTACTATAAATTATTAAAACGTTTCAGTTAACTATTAGTTAAACGTTTACCTTGGACCTTTAAACTGGATTACGTACAATGACAATAATGCTTTTAATTTTACCAAATAACATACAAAGGCTTAGATAACCGGAAACGAATATAAACAAATTTTAGTAAAAGTTTTATAAGGTATTAAAAATATAAAGAATGCTACAGACCACTAAAAAAAGCGTATACGGTATTGTTGAATGAATTAAAATGTGTTAGTTTTAAAGAATTTATCCTTTAAATGGCGGTTAACGCGGTTAATGATAATTTTAGCCTAAATAAGCTTATCTTTACGCTCTTCGTCTTTAATACATATCCGAGAATCAATATAAAATTTATTTTTTTATTATTATTAACAGTATAAAAGACTAATATTATAATTAAAGTTATAACGGTATTACGTTTACTACAAGTAAAAAACGATATATTTAAAATATTAGTCATAAAGAATAACTTACGTGAAATTAAAGTTTTGGTTTTGAAAAAAAGTATAAAAAAACTAGCACTTAGCGGATTAACAAGTTAAAAGGTTACAATATATTTGTTAACTTATTAAATGGAATGAGTTTGTTTCCTTAGATAATAGTACGTAAATACAAAAGAAAGGTGGAAAAGGACAGCCCGAAATCGTAAGACAAATAAAACCGCTTATAAAATATTATCTAAAACGGCGAATTTAAACCGAACCTAGTTTTATCCTTACCCTTAAAATGCGAATCCAAACCTAATACGCTAAATAAGAGCGGCTTATTTATATTAGCCCCGCTAAAACCTCGCCGCCGAAGACGCCCTTTCGGCTCGAAAATTTAAAAAAAACGCTCTAGAAACTTTGTCACGAATCCCTTTGTTACGTAAAAGGAAATGGAAAATCGCGAATTAAGCTTAAAGCTTCGCCGCGAAAGTATCATCACCACCTTAGATGTCCTATTCGTATAATCTATCCAAACGGAAATCTTAACTTTAATCGACCAGAGTTTATTTCGTTTTAAACGTTTTAATTTAGCTATTTACGGCACTTATAAGATTTTTTCAATCCGCTTTATTTACGAAGTTAAAGACGAAACCAGAAAACCTTACAAAAAAACCCGCCTAATTATAAAAAGATATAATGACGAAAGTAAAAAGGATATTATAGTCTAATTACCTAAGTTACAACGGGTTAACTATCGCCTGGTTTTAATACTCACGGCCTTTCTAAACGAATTATATAACTTATATATCGAACTTCGAAATATAATATAAGTATATAAACAGTTTGAGAAACGGCTTAAACGATGTATTTACGCCTATTTACCTAAATATCTTAGGTAATATTCATTACCTAAACCGATTTTATATATTATTAAACTACTTTACGGTCTAGCTAAAGCCTGCATTTATTGATAAAGCATTTTTTAGGGATATTATAAAAAACGACTCGGAACAACTAGTTTTACATTTGACCCGTATTTATCAGTATCGATAACCCATTCGAAAGGCTTTATATCAATAGGAATACAGACGGATGATACCCCAACGTTATAGAATACCCCGTTTTCCGCTTTTAAAAAGAGAAAACTTTTGGAACCCGGTTTAAAAGCCAAACCTAAGACGTACCTAACGGAAAACCACGTAATCGATTTTAATAACGTTATTATTACTCTTCGGAACGGCGTTTTGGGCTTTGTATAAAAGGGGTAACTAGATAAAGTTACTTTTATCGTTGTAAATAACGTAAAATGGGCCGACAAATATAAATGTTAAGGCGTATGTAACTTTTATATTGCTTTTATAACATAACCAAAAGTTATATTTAACCTTTTCATCGCCATAAAGTATTAAACCAACTTAATGAACAATATATATAAAATACTTAACAAATGTTTTCTATAACAATTACACAATCTAAACTGCAGTTTGCAATTTATACCGTGAAATATTCGTCTTATAAAGTTATTTATTTTTAATAACGGCTCTTTCGTTGATAATAACGATGATAATTTATAAATCAGCTTCGTTTTAGTTTTTAACAACGAAATACCGGTCCAAAACGGCTTTACTTTTCGAGGAAATATAATTAATTAAATTTTTACTAAGTACAAAAGGGTTACAAGGAGATTTTCAATATCCGAAATCTATAGTATAGTTAAAAGCTTCGATTTAGATATTACTATAATGATAATGGTCCAAATAATCATTTTTAACTTTAATTTACACTTTATTCCTTTTATTGTTTTTATTAACTTTTTCTCGCTTTATAAGTATCTAGTTAAGTTAGGTATTACAAACGAAAAACTTTTAATAATTAATATTATATCTTTACGTAAGTGATATAAATACCGTAAAATTGAAGAAACAAGGTGGATCGATGGAAAATTTAACTTAAGGGATACGATAACTAAGGTTATGTCAAATAGAGCCTTAAAAACATTTATATCGATAAATATATTATTTATTAAGGATATTAAAAAGTTTTACCACCTAATTAGGCCGTTATACCACTTTCTCCATTTTAAATTAGCTTATAATACGTTATTTATATCGATCCCCAGATTTAGCTTTATTTAACCTAACTATTCACGCTGATTACCGATTTTGCCCTTATTTAACCCTATTATTTTATATAGTTTACGTTATTTTCAAACCCTTTATTTTACACCGCTCGATCGACGGAATTTTTATTTGTTTTCTTTTTTTATTTAATTTTACGTTATCGTACCCATTTAATTATATATTTTTTTGTTTTATATTATGTTTATTACATGTAAAGATTTGTTTTTTGAAGAGTTATAATATTATTATATAATATATTATATTATAACTGGGTATACTGGTCCGGCTAAGGGAGTATTTATCTAACAATTAAAGGAAAAAGGTAACATCATCACGTCTTTACCATTCTTTTTACCGCTTTTCCCTTTTATATTAACACTATCGTTATTACTGTTATCGACGTTATTAAAGTTAGTAAAGTTATAGCTTTACGACTCATTAGTTATACATATAAGTAAAGATGTAAAAAAGATTACCTTTTTTATGGCGGCGTACGATAACGCTATTAAATTCGTTTATATAATATATACGTAGGCTCTGTTTTTAGGCGGCGACGGCGGCTGTTGTCTCCCTAATCCGCCGATTAGTACCTGTTACTAATTAGTATCGGTTTATTTTGGTTATTTCTTGCCGTAAATGTTTTCGAATCGCCTCAAAGAATATATTTCGGTTAAAGGAGATTCTTAAAATTCGACTGAAATTTACTAAAAAGTCGGCGGGCACGTAATACGACTTCAGCTTACGACTTTAAAATTACCGGAATAAGGGCGTATAAGCTATTAGTCCGTTTTTAACGATGACAATGGGTCGAACGACCTTTACTTTCGTAATAATTTTTAACGGATTTACTTGCGGTTGCGGACGCGATACACAATATGTAAAGCGTATTTATTAACGGCTCGTGGCTACGGATCCAAGTACGTCGTTTTAACGCTTTACGTATTAAAAAAGCTTCGCAACATACTTTAATAATATGAAGTCCGAAACGACAAAGTAAATTCGCTTTATTTTTTTATTTCAAATAAAGGAAATTAACAGTATACGAACAAATAATTTAAAAGTATATAAACCCTAACGTAACTACGCCAGGTTGCATTTATGGTGCAAAGGGGGCCTTACGGGTAATAGGTTTTTTACCCGTAGGAAGAGGGCAAGGTTTATAACTTTAGAAACCCCTCATTCTTCTCCTAAGAGCTGAGGAATGGGGAGGGAGAGGAGGGAGAGGGGGGGGGGAAGAGATCGCGGCGGTAGCGGCGGAGAGGAGTGAGGCGGAGGCGGTAACAGGGTTGGGCGGCGTGGCGGCAACGGGGTTAAGCGATGTGACAGCGGAGGGATTAGATAGCATGGCGGCGGTAGCAGCGGAATTTGGCGGTGTGGTGGCGAATGTGGTAATGAGGGCGGGCGGCGTGGCGGCGATAAAAAAGATAATACTCGAAGAAGGCGGATTACTACTGTTGGTAGTGGTGGTGTTATGGGTGGCAGCGGTAGCAACAATAGCGGCGGCGGCAGCGGGCCGCCGTTTACGCGCTAGACGGCGCCTTATGGTTTGGTTTTTATGCGGTATCTACTTAGAGACAAAAGGTTAGTAATATGTATTGGTTAAGTTACCTACTTACAAGAACGGTTTGTTTTGATTAAAGGGAATAAAGTTAAAATAGGGATACAGTTTGGTTTGTTTAATAGGAATAAAGGTTAAATTGAAATAAGGGATTTGTATCGATTTAAACTACGCGTTTTTTTTTTTTTTTTTAAAAAAAAGGAAAAAAGTTTTTCTCAAATCGATGGCGATATATATTTTTATACTAACCCAACACGTAATTACGCAATTACTACTACGTAATTACCTTTATATACTCACCTCTATCAAAAAAAAATTGAAAAACGTTATTACTAATTATATCGCCACTATTTAACTATATTAATCAGGCCCGAATTACAAACACTACTTCTGCTAGATTTTACTAATCTTAACTGAATTTGAAATACCACCTCGACTAAACTTTATTAATCACAGCCGAACTTGTTAATTTGGACCTTTTGTAACTAATACGTCAACAATACTGTCACTATGAAAACTTGCTAATTTAGACCTTTTTACAATTAATATGGTAACAACACTACCATTACAAAACCTACTAGTCTAAACCTTCATAACTACAATCACACTATCACCATTAGGTTATAGGTATGAAATAAATAAGAAAAAAAGAAAAAAAATACTTATATGGATATTATTATATACCTTTATAGATAGTATATATAAGGCAAGTAGCAATGTATTGTATTATAGGGTGCACTCCTACAGAGTACACGATAATGTGTTACGCTGTAGGCTGCACTCTTATAAAACGCAAAGTGCTCTATATATAGATTGGTCTAGAATAGCTATTCTAGACCGAACGACAATACATGGATTGGTCTGGAATAGCTATACCAGACCGAATAGTAATACGTGGAGCAGTCTAGTGTAGTACACTCTGGGTGAGGACTTATAAACCCTCACCTATAGTGTGCACCTTTAGATGCCCCTTCGTATTATTATCTTTACTTTATACTATAATACCAATCTAACAATTACTCTTCTGAATACCTTATTTCACATAAATAGGTTTTAGACCTTATTGATAATATTACATAATGGCGAATAAGGAGGAAAATAGGGGTGATTTAATAAACTGGAAAATTGTTGGGTGGTTGGAGCCAAAGTTATTCTAAAAAGAAATTTAATTAACAAGTGTGGTTAAATTAAACGTGCAATTATTTGTAGATTAAAGGATTGGAATACGAAAGTATATATAATACTTGTTGATAGAAATAGAAGTGGTAGGGTATAAGCTTACTTAACAAATGGTGGTAGATTTAATATAAGAAAGAACTTGCATGACCAAAATGTTTTCTAACAAAACGCATTAATACCGGCACTAACACCACGAAACAAAAAGCCACTAATATTAAAACTATATTCAAATACATTATAATTGAATCAATTACAATTCAATTAAGTTGACTATACTAACTACAAGTTAATTGACTATAGAGTGCCTAATTTAAACTAGAGTATATACCAAGCAATTAGTCATACAAATTAGTATGTAGACCAACTAGCGGTTTACCAAACTTAGAATAAAACATCTACTACTTGACTACGTAATACTGCTATTACTTCAACCAATTTAAATCAACAATTATTGCAATATCTAAAGGCTTATTAACAAAGACAGCATTCTAGCCCTTTAACTCTATACACTCGTTGTAATTATTTAGTTGAAACTAAGTCTATTATAGTTTTAAAGTATTTGTTGAAAAAAGTGTTTGTTAATAGCTTTTTACATATTTGAAGATTTTGTTGGTTGATTTCGAACAACTATTTTCTGTTTGTTAAAATGAGTTGATTAAAGATATTTAGTAGTCGATGATGTTGTTAACGTTTTTTGAACTGTTTGAAAGTATTATAGTTAAAAAAGTTCAACTTAACAATGCCTTTTCTCTTCACAAACCCCTGTTTGCTTAGAAAATTGTGTCTTTATTCTTTACCTAGCTTATTTATAGTAAATTTGGTTAACTGTTCATAACTGTTGATCGATAATTCATTGTAGTTACGGTTAATGGTTGGAATTGTTCCTAAAGTAAGAAAAGTATAGTATTGAGCACGAAGAAATAGATTGCAAGTTTGCAATCAACACTGGTGACTCAAGTTAATGCTAATTATCTTGGCTTGCAATGCAATGGAGAGGGGAGATGAGGGACCACTCTTGGTAAGGATTGTGTCAGCACCGTCACATCAACAAATACCATTAGATGGAAGCCACTGGCCGGCTCTTGCAGTTGAGAGGAATCAATCATCGATCATCTTCACTAAATGCTATGTATGCTATACGATTGTTACTTCGACTTCAAGACTCGAATCTACAACGTAGCTACATGGAAGCCCTATAAAAAAAGTACTTTTGAAATTAATATAATTAAATTGCCGATCAAAGTCGTATTGTTTATTGGTATTGCCTTTTGTATGCGGTCGTAATACGTTGTTGTGTACGGCTTTAACGTGCTGTCGTGCGCGTATTGCGTGCTGCCTGCTGCGCGGCCTGATATCATGCAGTGTAGGGCCGTGCGACAATTGCCGTACGTGTCATTGCCATTAGCCGCTATATTGCATATGTCCCATGCAGGATATTCAACAGTCCATTGCCAAAAGTTTCTAGCGAAGGGGTCCGAAACAATAGCCCAACTAAAACCTCCCATCCTATTGACATTTACTACTATGGTATCGTATTGAAATAATAGCATCCCTGTGAGGTAATGACAGGGACGGAATGCATCCCTGTTAAGGTGGCTGCACGGACCATGTGCACATGACGTGGACGCTATAATATTCTCTGGTATACAAATGAAGGGGGTTCCATTCCTTGATCCACAGTTAAAAACAACCCTCCTTACTTACAAATAGATTCAGCTGGTAGTCCAGTTCCAGTTACAAAGAAAAGCGAGGAAAGGAAAACCTTGCAAACAAGCTGTCGATGGAAAGTGACGTTTGTTAATGTGTATGCATACCATTATTATGCGAGAAATGGCGCGCTAAGACGGGCCGAATACGAGGCTCCTCTTCAGCATCTACGACGACCGTGGGACATCATCAGCGGAAAACTACTAGGGATGCCAGACACTAACCGTGGAAGCTCGCATGAGATGTAAACGTGGTAGTCGGGGTGCGAAATGAGCGCCCAGCGAGGCGAAGTAACTGGAGGGCGGCTAGCTCATCTCCGTCGTTAATGGTTACCGCCTATACTGCAATCTGTACTCACGAGCGGCGGCCTGCCACATTACAGCGAGGCATCCCAAGGCGTGCAGGCCTCTAGCCTTCACCGTACTAGTGATGCTCTTTAAATCCCCTGGACCATCGCCGATTACAGTTCCCTTGGACAGCACAATAGACACGGGCGTTTGCCCTGGCAGCGTCTACCAATGTCCGCAAGGAGGACCCTGCGCATATCGTGCTCGCATACATACCAAGTACGGGGTAAGTATTTCCAATCGAGTAGTTCGAAATCTTAATTCTTTTGATAGAGCTACTTACGTGAATCGACTTGGCTTTGCTGGGTTTCCCTGTTGATTCTCCCCGACACTCGTTCTCCCCCGATCCCAGTTCACACGTTTTCCAGCGCGCACAGCTGCTCAAAGTACATAGTATGACAGGAGCGGCCTTCACACGTGCCCATCTTCACCAAAACCACATTTTGAGCAAGCTGTCAGACTGTCGACACAACGCCACTACCAGCTCTTACTAACTTCGCCACAGGACTGCCCTGACCACGTCGGGTTCTGCGTCGTCATCCTGAGCCTTGGCCGACCCACATTCGTCTGCTTCCTGGCGCTCGAGCCTTGTGACGCGCACTTCTCACCGCGGCGACACCGTTCGATCTCCCTGCAGACCGGCCTCCACCAGTCGTTTCCTGTTTCTACTGCGGCTCAGGCCCATAGGGGCCGACTGGGCACCCTCAGGGCAGATCTAGATCGAGTCCCAGAGTCCTGGCAAGCAAGGGAAATCGGCACGAATAACAAAGGCGTTGGCCCCGGGGCATTGCCCTTGCACGAACCAGCAAGGTCTCTCTGCTCTGGTTGTTGCAAGTCCTGCTCTGCGTCCACTCGTTCAATGTGCCTTTCGAGATCTAGACATCACCACACTCGTTTTTTGGATCTGAATCGGGTTAGGATTGGAATGTCATTCCTGACGACGCACAGCAGTCCATCAATACCTCGAATACACCGAGGACATGAATGCACAATCTCGAATCACGGCCCCAGCGATAGTGGGAGCCGCAGCAGTAGCAACAACTACTGTGCTGACCGAGCTGCTGATGGTGTTAGCACTCCCTCACTCGAGCCCGAAATCACCAACAAGGATCGTCGCGGTCATAGCAGCAACACTGGAAACTGCGGCCCTGGCATTGCTGTCTGGGGTTGTGATCACATCATTTCGGAGCAATTTAGAAAAGAGGATAACAGCGCTGGGCTTTGGCTGTGGGGCAGGGCTATGTGTCGTAGCAGCAGCTCTTACAGTGATGACTCTCATCTGTCTGGCGAGCGACCGAACTCTTGGGTCGGACTCGTTTGGGTATCTCGCAGTAACAACCATCATCTTCGGGGTGTCGTTCGTCTCTCAGATGCTGTTTCTCGTCTCACGCTTCGTCGCCAGCCGCGCACAGCAAGACGCACAATCCCGCACCCCAGCTATGCATGGCTTTGGGCGGCCTTCTCCCCAGCGCCGGGTGAAGACTGTCCCATACAGCCTCACGAGCCCGCCAACCGAGCCTCGCGCATTGTCGAGGACAGTCTCGATGGGCTCTAGACGTCCACCGTGCTCCAGTTGTGGCTATTCGGTCAGCAGCACACTTTACTCCATGGACTCTTCCACGGAGAAGATCGTCCGTTCCGCCTCCTCCAAGGCCCACGTTCTCTCCAGCAACCCCAGTGTACGAAGCCAGCGCAGTCAGCGCCCGGCCCGTCGAGCCGCCTCTATGGAATCCGGTTGCCACCGTGAGAGCGCCAACACGGCTGACAGCTTCGACTGGTGGGATGCGGACCGCCAGCTCGTGATGGAAGCCGTCCCGCCGCTCGGCGGCAGCCGCTTCCTCGAAACGATCCCCGCCAGCCCCGCCAGCCCCGTCACCGGCTGCGACTGCCTCGAGACGACCCTGGCCGGCCCCGCGCCGCCCGACCTCGCGCGCCCGCGGTGCGCCGTGCGCCCCAGCCGCAGCTGCAGCTGCAATCCGGCGGCGGCGGCGACGGCGGCGATGGCGGCGTGCGAGTCGCACATCCACCCGCTCTTCCGCTCGGGCTCGCTGGCGCCGCCGCCGACGGCCAGTGCCGGCACGGTTGTGGTCGCGGCGCCGCAGGCGGGGCAGATCCTCCGGGGCCGGTCGAGCGTGCGCAGCCTCGGCCACATGCGGTCCGGGTCGCTGCCGGCGGTGTCGAGCCCGCTGACGAACAGCGCCTTCCCGCTTGCGGCGCTGCGTGCCGGGGGCGGCGGGGGCCACCACGACTGCAGCAGCGACAGGACCAAGATGCACAGCGCGACGAGCGACGAAAGCTTGCGCTCGGACGAGACGGCCATTGGGGATGATGTGTCGACCGTGGAGGTACGCGACGCGCCGGAGCGCAAGATCACGCCACCGGTGCCCGAGTATATCCTCAATGCCGGCGCGCAGATGAGCCAGCATGCGTATCTGGCGTGGAAGCCGCCTTCGCAGGATGGGCTACGCGGACCGTGGTTGGGGACGCTGAAGGCGTCTTGTTGAAGGGCGTACGCACCACCTTTAGATTTACGACGTCCATGAACCATCTCGGCTTATATGCCTATGTTTTCATACCACTCAGCGACCAACGATTACACGGTCCGTATTACCTGAAGACCTTGTACGAGGAATTTATACCCACGCCACATCATGCCGTGGCTGTACTTTTTTTCTGGTGGAGGGTTCGGGCTTGGTGGTGTGTTGGGCTGGATGGCTGGATGGCTGGCAAGGGCCATTCTGGATACCATCTTTTTATCTTCTCACCTGTTGAGTGACGTGTTTGTGGAAGCTTCAGAAGCAGCGACGTCTGAAGTCGAAAATTTTCGAGATGATGAACAGTGGACCTCAGGGAGATGTGTAAGTGCTGACTTTGCTCCTGAGTGAAGTGGCAAGCACCCAGTATATGCAGCTACCTGTGGGGGACCTTGTGAAATGATATCGTCGCTGGCGAGCTGGGCTGGTGAAAGACGAAGATGTCGACACACCACTGTATAACACTGTACTGGTAATGAATTCATCGAGGAGGAGGCCGTGTGTGCATGTGATGTGCTGTAGCCACCCCTCAAGGCTGCCATGGAGATTCGTCAGTACCCACAATACCCCACTATTTAGGGCCCCTCAAGCTGCTCCCATTGGCTGAACCCAATCAATGACTGGCAGGGTAGAGGGCAGAGGGTCCCGCCATGTCCACTGGGGCTAGCCAGAACAATTTGGCTTGCTACCTACTTCAACTTCAGTGCAACAAGCCGTGAACCTCCTCTCCGACTCAACACCATCTACCTCTACCTCTACCTCTACTTCTTCCTCCCCCTCCCCCTCTGGAAATTGACAATCTGTCCACGTCCTTGCATCTACTACAAACCATAAACTCCTACTCGATCCCTCCTCAACAAACGAGCAGTCGCCAAGCTGCACTATCGCTGCCCAAGATGAAGGTTACTTTCAAGGTACGTCAGATGCCTGCGCAGGCGGCAAACTTAACTGCCACCTCCACCCCCCTATCTGCTACTTGTGCTATCTCTCACCTGTCGTGTGCGCCATCTATGCACCTAGACCATCTCAAGCTGACCATTCGCCAAATCAAACAGGACCTGAAGCAGCAGAAGTTCGTCATCGAGTGCGAGCCTTCCGACCTGGTATGCCGTTTCCCCCACTTTGATGCTTCCCTCTACTAGCTAGCCCCCGTCAGCTCCGACCTAGGGCACATAGCTTCCACGGTAGACCGACCGCAAAGGCACCAATACTGACTAGAGCACCAGGTGTCTGCTGTCAAGGACAAGATTACCGCAGAGAAGGGCTGGGATGCCAAGCTGCTGAAACTCATTCACGCTGGTACGAGATGTACCTTGCATTGTGCCGCTGCAAAGCCTGGACTGACCATATTACAGGCAAGATCTTGAAGGATGAGGACACCGTCGCCACATACAAGATTGAGGAGAAGGGCTTCGTCGTCTGCGTAGTGAACAAGGTAGCGTGTGACTCGGCGCTTAAGGTCCTACCAAACTATGGTCTAACTCAGTTCTAGCCCAAGGTTGAGAAGCCAGCTGCTGCGGCCGCTGTGCCAGCAACTCCTGCTCCTGCTGCCTCCTCATCGACTCCTGCTCCCCCAGCTGCACCGGCCGCCGCCAACTCAAACCCCGCTGCTCCTGCCACACCGACTCCTGCCGCCCGGAGCTCCGCCGATCCCAACTTCAATGATCCCAACGCCCTGGCAATGGGCGATCAGCGCTCCGAGGCCATCGCAAACATGGAGGCCATGGGATTCGAGAGGAGTCAGATTGATTCTGCCATGCGTGCGGCTTTCTTCAACCCAGATCGCGCAGTGGAATATCTGCTGAACGTGAGTGCCGACAACGGAAATGGTTCCGAAAGAGCAGGGAATTGACGAGAAGTAGGGTATCCCCGACAACGTCCAACAAGAGCAGCGCCCCGCCGCCGCCGCCGCCGCCGCTGCTGCTGCTGCTGCTGTCCCAGCTGCAGTGCCGGTCGCTGGTGGTGACGATGATGGTAGCGTCAACCTATTCGATCTGGCCGCTCAGCAAGGTGGCCGTGGCGGTGGTGGAAACGCTGCTGGCCGTGGTGCCGCCGCCGCCGTAGCCCAGGCTGCGGCTGCTGCCCAGCAGGGAGGCATGGGCAACTTGGAGTTCCTCAGGAACAACGCCCAGTTCCAGCAACTCCGTCAGGTTGTCCAGCAACAACCTCAGATGCTCGAGCCCATCCTGCAGCAGCTCGGTGCTAGCAACCCCCAGCTCGCTCAGCTGATCGCCGCGAACCCCGAACAGTTCCTCGCCCTGCTCGGTGAGGACGGAGACGACGATGCTCCCCTGCCTCCGGGTGCTCAAGCCATTGCCGTGACTGAGGAGGAGCGCGATGCTATAGAACGTGTACGTCTACCTGAAACCCGATTTTCTTTTCCTATGAGACTGACTCCACTCCAACAGCTGTGCCGCCTCGGTTTCGACCGCGACCAGGCCATCCAGGCCTACTTCGCCTGCGATAAGAACGAGGAGCTTGCCGCCAATTTCTTGTTCGACCAGCCCGACGAGGAGGACCCACCTGCCGCCCAGTAAAGGACCGATCACGCTCGTCCGTCTGTCTGTCTGCTACGTTCGACTGCAGACGTGAATGTCAATGGGAGGGAAGAAAGGGTCGATGCATCCGCTCGACGACATGCCTGGAATTCGTTGGCGTTGGGAAATATACTGCTGCCACGGCTGGCAGGGAGGGGTTGATTGGGTGAATGCGTCTTTTTGCACTCTAGTCCCACGGGGGAGGATGGTCTCCTCTAATGATACGAACATAACACGAAACGCTTGCTTCTCAGACGTCAATCATCCAGGGCCGTCTGCCAAGACTTTTGGGGCGATGGACGGACGGCTTGGCAAAATGGACATGACGCTTGGCGTACGTGTCCTTGTGCGACGAAAGGGCTTGTCGAGGGTACTGGCTGCATGGTCACACCGCATGATGGACCGCGATGATATCATTTTGTTGGCAAATCTGCAGCGGGGTGAAAACCACTGCCAGTCATCCATGTCAATGCGGTGAAAATGCTCCTCGTTCGCAACAATTTGTGAAGGCCTTATTCGGTGTAGTGTAGGTGTGTCTGGAGCCTATCTGTCTGGAGCCTATCTGTCTGGAGCCTTTTCAATGTCTGTGCTTACAGGCAAAAGTCTGCCGTACTCGACCACTGTTCCGTGCAAGCCAGGCCCTGGCGGAGAGTCCCACCGTCCGCCATGGTTGTCCCCTACGCGGTCTGCCACTCGGGTAACGCCCAAACCGAGGCTCCGTGGCCACTCGGCCGACCTTGAATATGAAGCAGAACTAACTCCCGCAGCCCATGTTGACAATGGACTCGTCATAGCACCCTACAACTGCAGAAGAAAGATGCGCCACGAGATGTCGAAATCAGCGTAGGCACCTAATCAGCACCGATGCCGCCCGCAAAAATTGCTCTGCCCCTCCCACGGCCTCTACTTCCTCGGCCTCCCCGGCCACGGCCCCGGCCGCGAGTCGAGATTTGGGGCAGGTCCGTCTCGTCGATGACATCCGGGTCCGTGCCGACACCGTACTTGGCACCCGGGTGCGCCTCGGGCTCCTTTCCCTTGCGGCTCCTGGCCGGCACCGGCGTCACGGCATCATCATCAGCAGCAGCAGCAGCAGCAGCAGCAGCACCAGGCGCATCCTCGTCCACCACCTCCATCTCGTCCGCGTCCCGCCTGGGGCCCTGGGCCTTGCGCTTGCCGCGCTTGCCCATCAGCTCCTCGCGCTTGCGCGCTGCCTCGGCCGCGTTCTCGTCCTCGATCTGCTTCAGCTGGGCCTCGCGCGCGTCGGCCTCGCGCTGCAGCTCGGCCTTGATGTCGGCCGTCTCCTCGAGCTCCAGGCCGCCGCCGGGGATGGCGTCCATGTCCATGGCGACCTGCTTCTTGCCGACCAGGCAGTCGTTGACGCCGGCCGGGTCCTTGCGCTCCTCGCGGTTGAACTTGAGCTTGACCTGGCGTCGGGTCTTGGCGCCGCCGAACATCTTGGCGATGATATTGAAGTCGGTGCCGAACATGCGCAGGCCGTGGTAGAACCGCGCCGTCTCCTCGGGCGTCCAGTGGCTGCCCTGGTTCTTCTTGGTCAGGTGCGTCGCCTGCGTCGTGTGCCGGCTGAAATCGTGCTCCTCCTTCTCCTCGTAGTTCTCGCGCTCCTTGTTCGCCTCGGCGTGGCGGTTGTACTGGGTGGACTGCTCGTCGACCACGATGATGCCGTTCACCAAGCGCATTTGCAGTGCATCGTCTGCTGGGGGCGGCGTCGGCGTCTTTTCGGCCACGGCGCTGCCGGCGGCGTTCTGTGCAGCCAGCTCCGCAGCCTTCCGGGCCGCTTCCTCCGCTTCCTGCACCGTCCTGGCCAGTCGCTCGGCGCGCTCCCGCTTTTTCTCACGCTCCGCTTCCTCGATCAGCGCGGCCTTGTCCCACCTCTTGCCAGTCTTGATGTCCCTCGTAAGCTCGGCCAGGGTCACGATCGACGGGTCGATTGTGATGTTCTCCGCGTCCTCAGGGGTCACGGCGCGCTTGCGAGCGCGTGGCTTCTTGGATTTCGTCGTCTCCCGAGCATCGTCATCCATGTCCTCGGAGCTGCTGTCTTCCTCTTCATCACCGGTGTCTGTCTCCGGCTCAGGGCCTCGCTCTTCTGCATAGGTGGTTGCCTTGCGTTGTCTCTGTGGCCTTCTCTTTGGTGCCATGCTTTCAGCATTATCGGCGCCCTCTGCCTGAGAACGACTCCTGGCTTTGGCAGTTGCCCTTTTCGCTGTAGCCTTGCGAGGCGCCCTCTTCTTCTTGGGTGGACCCTCGACCGCCTCGCCAGCCTCCGCCCCGCCTTCTCCCGTTACTGCAGCTGCCTTGCGCTTTCTGGCCTGTGTGGGTGCGGCCGGCTTGCGTGGCTTCGCTGTTGCCTTGCCCTTGCTATTCGCCTTCGCAGCGGTAGTGGTTGTCGAGGAACCTTCGCCATCCTCAATGGAGGGAATCACGGTGCCAGCGGGCGGCGAAGACTGTGGTGGGGCAGCTGCAGTGGACAAAGACTCCGGCGCGGCGGTCTCGGGGGCAGGTGTTGGTTTTGGGATGGGGTTTCTCTGGGCAGGTATCACGCGACCAGTGGAGGCCTTACTGGAGCCCCTGGGTTTGGAGGCTGTACTTGAGGGTGGTGTGGACTCGGTGACAGAGTCTGCGACACTGGGTGTGGCTTCTACCAGAGGCTGGTGCTGTTGCCCGGCAGGATCAGGAGATGGCTGGGGACGAGGTGTGGGCTCTGTCGGCTTTGCGACTGACGAGGTGCTCGGGGCTGGAGCTGGGGTGGTTTGGCGGGCCTCAGGGCTCCGGGATGGCGGAGCACGCGCAGAAGGCGTGCTGGGTGGGTGACTAGGGGCCGGCGATGCAGGTTTGCTGGTGTTTGCCATGGTGAGAGGAGCAGGCTGTGTGGGTCTTGGCTTGGCCGTGGCTGAGCTGGCTGAGCAGGCTGCGACATCCTGGGAGGGCCCTTGGGTCGAGTCCGGACCTGGCGTTGTGCCTGACTGAGCATCCGAAGAGGGCTGCACGCTTGGAGTAGCAGAGCCTTGCTGGAGCCGCCGTCGCACTGGCGCCTTCGGTTTGAAGGCACCGGCGCCAGTTCTCTTCAGCATGGAACTCATCTTTCGACCTTGTGGTGGAGTTTAAGTTTGTGACGCAGGGCTTGCTGCTTTGACCGGGGGCATGCCAATACTCAAGGCATTTATTTGGCCTTGTCTTCGACTCGTAGGTGTTTTGGGTGCTCGTGAACTGGTTCGTTCTTGGAAAATAGTGTGTAATTAATTAATCACAAGAAAAGAAGCAGGTGGGGACTCTTCGGAGCTCTCCCCTGCCAAGTTAGAGTGAAGTGGGGTTTGTCAGGAGGCGCTAACCCCCCAATCTGGGCTAGCTCCAGTTCTCACTAACTCGGCAATGCACCTCCAGGGCTTGGAACCTCTTCCAGCGTCTGCAGATGAAAACTCTCCCATTCTAATCCATCAACGTCGCCAACTCAGCACCGACACATGCAACACCTGTCACGCTCTGTTTGATGCACAACCCAACGCCAGCGACTCGGGCATCACCAATCTTTGGTGCATCCTCGATGCCCATGTCCAACTCGGAAAAGCATCACTTTTGATTCCATTCAGCGCTGCGACACCTCCTCAGCCTGGTGGCTACTTCTCTCATGCCTGTTGCCACCTCTCCCTACACACTTCCACTCTCCCCAACCGTCAAGATGGAGGACAGGAAGAGACAGAGTGGCGATGACCTGGGCCCACCTAACAAGCGACACCAGGTCAATGGTGCCAGCAAATCTCGCGATGAGGATCGTGGTGACGAGGCCTGGATTGAGGTGAGTACAACCAGCCGTTTTCGGTCGATGATACACCGCCCTTCCATCCCACAAAGGCAGCTCTGTCTGCTGCACGAAGCCTTCCATGATTGCAAGCTGCAATATCCACAGCTGGTTTTCCTAGTCCTCCGGGGTTCAAGTCTCATCTCGGCGACAATCGGCTCACCTGTCCAGTGCTAATGCATGGCTTGCTGGCTCTCAGCATGCTGGGCTGCCAGGTCCCCAGCTATCCCTCAACCGCCGCTGGCATTGTCCTCAACCCCACCCTGAATGATCGCTACACTGCCCACTCAATTGCTCGGACTACTCGACCACTATGGACACTGACAACTGGGTTATCAGAGCTATCAAAAGGATGCCATCTACCGCCAAATGCTTGAGTACAAGAGAGAGAAGACAAGACTGGAAACCCGCCTGGAGGAACTTTCTAAGAAATACAACCACTACGATGACCATCTAAGAGTTGTTGATGGCTGGTGGCTGCAGGTATGTACAGGTCTCTGGTCCAGTGCCTGCTTGCTTGCTTGCCCTGCTAATATCCAGAAGTTGTTGCAGGAGGTCCAGCTTCTTGCAGAAGGCACCATCACCGAAGATAGCAACAGAGGTCAGTCTCCTGATACCCCACACATCAATCAATCGCAAACATTTGACAACATACCAAGGTATCAAAACCATCACTGGTCTGAACTTTGAGGGTGGCCAAACTTTCCAAGCTCACCTTTCCGACAAGGCAAGCACCATCAAGCCCATTCTAGAGTCTCTGTTCAGTCGCATTGCTGCCAAGAGAGGCGATGTCAGGCCTGAGGTGGCTGAACTCGAGACCAGACTCAAGATGCTTTTGGCGATGCAGAAAGAGGACAAGGTCCAGCTAGAGGGCCTCATTCATATGAAAGATGAGCTTTCTGCAAGTTTGGATACTGCCATGCTGCGTGCTGTCAAGGCAGAAAAGAAACTGGACAGAACCAAGAGCACGCAAGTCCAGAAGATGGAGGCACAGGCCATGGGTCAGGCAACCACTCGCGCAACACCTGCACAAGATGGCAAAAAGAACGGAGATGACCCCAGCCACAGTAATGGCAACGATGCAGGTCTACAACTCAAATACGAGGAGGCGGCTGCTGCGGAAGCCAAGCTCAAGGAGCAACTGGGTGCAGCGATGGCCGAGCTCAAGGCCCTGAAAGACGAGAACTCTCAGCTGAAGATGCGCAAAGAAAGTGTTACCGATGAAGAATACGTGCGAACGGACGTTTTCAAGACTTTCAAGGGTCAGAATGAGGACTTGATTAGGAGAGTCAACGATCTTGAGGTCCTGAACAAGCAGTTACGTCACGAGGCCGAGAAGCTACACGCGGAGCGGACAGCTTTCAGGACACAGCTGGAACGCGAGGCGCAAGCCGTCACTGAGGATTTGGAGGCTCAAATTCAATTGAAAGAGGCCGACTTGACCCGCATCCGTACTGCCAGAGACGAATTGCTGGCAGATGGGTATGTACGGCAGAAGGCCATGGAGCTGGAGAAGACATCCATCGAACACATGAAGGAGCTGGTCGCCTCGAAGGAAGACCGAATTTCCGCCTTGGAGATGGAGCTCGAGCGCCTGCGCCCCGAGGCTGACACGACCATGTCCGATCCTGATCCCGAGCTGGAGTCGATTACGCTGGAGGACCTCCGCGAAAAGTTCATCAAGTCTAGAAGGGATTTGGAGTCGATCAACCAGGAAATGCCCGCTATCGAGAAGGCATACAAGCGAGCCATGGCACTGTCGAAGAAGAAGGTGATGGACCAGGTCGCAGCAGAAGAGCGGATGTCCCAGCTCGTTCAAGAGAAGAGCAAGGCCGATCAGAAGTATTTCGCAGCCCGGAAAGACGCCGACATTCGCAACAACGAGATCAAGACGCTGCGACAACAAAATAGCAAGAGCTCCGAAATCATCGCGGCCTTGAAGGAGCACGACACACAGGCTCGCACGCTCAACAGCAATCTCGAGAAGCAACTGACCGATCTCAAGCAATCCAATATTGCCATTGTGGAAGAGAACCGACACCTCAAGTCAAGTGCAGCCGACGCTGCTCGTCGCGCGGATCACGTCAAGTCGCAAATTGGAGAGCTTCAAAACTTTGTCAAGTCCAAGGACTCCGTGGCAAGTGCTGCCAAGGAGCAGGTCAGTGCCTACCAGGTCGAAGTCGAGAAGCTGAAGAAGCGTGTGGAGAGCGTCTCGAAGGAGCGCGATACGTGGAAGAAGAAGGGTCTGGATAACATCTCGCCCGACGAAGAGCTGCTGAACGTGAGTTGGCCCAGCTGCGTAATTCAATGGGGCATGGCTAACGAACTTGCTAGGACATGATCTGGTGCAAAGTTTGCACCCGCAACCCAAACAATGTTGTGATTGCCACCTGCGGTCACATCATGTGCAGGCCCTGTGCAGAGGACCGGATTCAGAACCGACTGAGGGGATGCCCAACCTGCAACACACGTTACGACAAGAGCAATATTGTCACGGTCTTTTTGGCCAAGGACAGAGAGTTGGTGTGAGGCAGAGTCCAGGACTCATCCATGCGCTGGAACTGCTGAAGCGAGTCCATACCTGCCTTCACGTTGAGAGGCAGGTGAATCATGGATGCGCCTCGCAGGTGTTGCTTGGCCCTTTGGGTATGCGAACGCATGGTCGTCGGGACCTGTGAATGATCTGCAAGACTTCCCAGTCTCGCCTTGACGTTGGATGTCCAGACTCTCCCAGATGCGAAACGCTTTGGCATTTGTTGGATTTCCGAACTCGAACAGTGGGCAGCCGTCAGCTTGCCTGAGCTACACAATCTCGCATATCGCGGCATCTGATGGGAATTGTCCGGATTGAAGGCCCCGCATGTCCGTGTATGGTTGAGTGTACGTTGTAGTGTATACAGGGAAAGCTCAAGACCAACATAGGGTGGCATGGCATGGCGAATGCAGCATTGGCCCGGCATCCAGAGTCGAAAGCTCAATTTTGATTGAGTGCGTCGGGATTCGGTCCAGGTATCTGAGAAAAGCAAATCTGACGTAGATGATCTGAGGCCAAGGGAAGACAGCATGTCACATGGCATTGCCCTCTAGAACAATCAACACGATGAACTTGAGCTTACCTCGTGGAACTACCCAGAGTACATGGTAACATAGTTTCAGATTTGCACCAAGGTTCGCTCCTAGGTACGGAAAACGCCTTGTGCCATTCGCTCAACGCCGGCTTGTCGAGCCGAAGCCAGTGCTCTCATGTCGCGCAGTCCCACTGCTCGACCCAGACGAGCCAGAACTGGACGATCCTTCTCCACCATCATCTCCCCATGTGCTTCCGTAGTTTGGCGCCGTGTTTCTCATGTTGTTGTTCCGGCCCCTGCTGCCAGCATAGTAGCCTGCTGCTGCCCCAGCGGCACCACTCGCAAGATTGCTCGCCCAGTTGCTGCCTCCACCAGTGCCGCCCAGACCGGACCAGTTGCTCTTCCGGCTCCCACCACTCCCGCGCCCCGAGCCGTTATACGGA
>JASMMZ010000003.1:21656116-22018890 GCA_038502455.1 Anisogramma anomala
AGGGGCGAGGGGCAGGCACGACGTCGATCACCCAATCATCTGTGTACCACACTTCCTCCGTGGGCGTTTATTGATACCCTTTCTTATTGGAATTTGCTTTCAACCATCTGGACGGACTGATTCGAACCGCATTGTACATAGTGAGGGCCTGGCCACAGACAGAATACTTTGCTTCTTCTGTATTCGGCGCTCTTGGCTTTGGGCACCAAAAGCGGGTTCCTGCGATCAGGCTGTTGGGACCAGAGCCAGATCCTGACTGTCAGTCGCCCTGCCAATTTTAGACCTGCGTTTTTTCTCACTGGCTGTGGCGTTTGGGCACAGGCTTCGCCTTGGCATGGACTGATCATGCCTGAGGGGATGGACCGGCATTGGTAGAGCCGAGGGTCTTCTATTATTTTGATTGGACTTGAAACGTTCCGGCCGAGACATATAACTCTTAGTATATACCTTGTATTCATAATCATATAAACAATGTCACATACAGTACCGCATAAATCCACTATGTAACCCCCAAGCTTGCCTGCGTGCATCCTGTTGATCCATGGGGCCTGTCCTTTGTACATTTTCATGCTGGCACATGCCAAGCGAAATGGCTCCTGAGGAGCGTGCCACATTTGGGCATTACCTTAGTAGCGGGAACGAGTTATTTGACCCAGACTATTGTCCAGCAGGCTGCTATATACACTGGTATGTATGTACAGTGCTAGTGAGTTTGAGCGGCAGACGGGAGCCATTGCTTGACAGCACAGTGAAGCGGTTGCGAAGCTGATCACTGAAGCCATTGTAATCCAGAATCCACCGTAGTGTGCAGCTTTGCAGAGGTTGTGTACGAGTGATCTTGCCGAGGTCGGCGTTATTGCGACGAGACCAAAGCGCGAACCGGCCGGCCCAAGCCGTGGCAGCATCCTTTTTTTCTCACACGAGGGCCCATCTCAGCCCATCACCGCACCAGAAAGCGCTTCGCCTCGGCCCCTGTCCTCGTCACCGTCCTCCCCCTTCGCAGCAACATCTCCCTGGCGTTCCTCGAGTGCTTGCCGCCCTGCGGCGCCAGCTTCGCCTCGCCCTGCTGCCTCATCACGCGGTACACCGTCGAGCCCACGCGCCGGTCGGCCGGGTGCCGCGGTCCCGCGCGCGCCGCCTGCCGCGCCGCCGTGTTGAACGTGATCTTCTTCTTCTTCTTCGGCGGCGGCGGCGGCCGGGCACTGCGCCCCTGCCCGTCCCCGTGCTCCTCGCCGGCCTCCGAGTCGGACTCCAGCAGCGCGGCCGGCAGCGCGGAAGGCCGGCAGCGCTGGTCCAGGCGCTTGCGGGCCGGGGTTGCGCGCGCGGTCACGAGGCCGGACGGGGGCTGCTCCGCCGCGGCGGCGGCGGGCGCGTCGCCGTCCCCGTCTTCTGCGGCCGGGCCTGCTGCGACAGCAGCCCGTTTTGGTTGTGCCTGCTGCTGCTGCTGCTGCTGCTTTTGCTTCCGCGCCTCGGCCTGCTTCTTGAACCTCGCGTCCCGCGCTTGGCGCTTGCGCCGCTCCTCGTCCTGCTGCTGCTCTGCGGCGCGCGCGGCGGCTTGGGTCACTTTCGCGACCTGAGCGGCGGCGGCCGCCGTGGAGACTGCCTCGGGCGCCTCGTCGTCATCACCGTCGCTGCTGTCCTCCTCTCCTCCTCCTTTATCATCATCACCATCATCGTCGTCGTCGTCGTCGTCGTCATCGTCAAGGAGGGGCGCCTTGCGCTTGGCTTGCTTGCGCGCCGGGGTGGCTGCTGCTGCTGCTGCTATTCCGGGCGCCGAGCCGGCGTCCGAGATGGCGTCTTGCGGGGAGGGCGCGCGCGTGGTGAGGGCGGTTCGTAGGGCGGGCGCGGTCTTGGGCGTGGAGGTCTTCTTGGCCTTGGGCGTTGTGGTTGTGGATTTCGACTTGGCCATGTTTTCGTTTTCTGTTGTCTGCAGGATCGTCTGGTGTGATTAGACAGTACGGACAATATGATAGAGAGAGAGAGAGAGAGAGGCGATGGATGGATTGTGAATGCAAGGTTGAGCCAATCCAACCGCTTTTCTTGTCATTGCTTTATCGATAAGGCCGGACAGAACCAGTGCTGACTCAGTACAAGGTATCTATCTACTCTAAGTATCAAAGTATCGCAAGGGTCCACTTTCCACTACGTTGCAAATTCAGTATGACATGCCCATGCTTCAAACCTCGCCTGACAACGCTCCACTCACCATTGGCCTCGGCTCCATGAGCTCGTGAGTCCATGAGCTCACTCATCGCGAATGGTCCGGCCCGGAGGCTGCTGTGTGGCGCCCGCCCCCCAACATCCAACGCAATCACATCAAGACTGGGGAGAGCTCTCGTGGTCCATGACCGTGGCCATGATATAGCAGGCAGCCGCCATTTTCAAACAAGGCGTATCGCCCCGACTGTTCGCTCGGAAGCCCCTCCTCCAAAGCCATACCTCTCAATAGCGCCATCGCTACAAGCCAAACCCAATGGTCCAGCGAGAAGCAAACCAGCAAGGCTGATCTTTTCCGTCAAGGATGTCCCCCCTCCGCAAGAGTGGGCGGACAGTCTGGAGGGGCTGGGGAACACGGATCTCACCGCTTCGCAGTGTGTGGACGGGGCCTTGAGATATGTGAATGTCGCCACACAGTATGAGAGTCAGTGGAGGGATACCTTGGAGAAGAGTATGTGAAGCTCACTTGCTCTGGTGGATGCTTGTTGGCCGAAATGTCTGGTTTAGCCCGGTCTGTGTTTGAGTTTCTGATGATGCTCCTTGAGTTGGAGTCAATGGACAATGGCTCTCCTATTTCCAAAGACACATTCTGCGGTGGGAAGTAGGCTGATACCTGATACAGACTATCGTCTCTCGCCGTACCTTCTTCACTGGATAGGCATTGCGCTCATGTCCGGTAACACCGCGCCCCGATGGCGCCTGGGAACGCACATGCTACGGTCTGCATCCGAGCTGGGCTTCATGCCATCAACATTGTCACTGGTACACACCTTTGTGCGCATGCCTCTGCATATGTCCGAACAGGCGACGAGGACCTTGATGTTTCGGGAAGCGATGGCACGCTTTACCGAGGGTCTGAGGACGGGGACGGACCCGAACGCTTGCACTCTCCAAGGGATCATCGACGCGAAGGCTGGCCATCATTCCAAAGCGCTGGAGATGTTTGCCCGAGCTACAGCCGCCTGGCAGAAACTCGACCGCAAGGGCCCCCAGGCACCGGCGGCCATGCCCACACCTGACACCAGCGGTGAAGCAGAGGGTGCGGCAGCAGCAGGCCGGGCCTTCACCCTCCCGCCGCCACGGGCGCCCAGGTGGGAGTGGGAAATCAGCAACGTGCTGGGTCAAGCCAATATTCTGGCCAAGGCGCCCCGTACCGTTCCAAAGGCGGTGATCATGTCCAGGGTCGCTGCCCTCGAGCTCGATAACCCACACGGCTTTCTGATGCTCGCGAAGCTGATGGGCGGGCCGCGCGACAGCCCCGAGAGGCGGGCTTACTTGCTCAAAGCAGCGGCATCGGGCCAGGCTGAAGCCTGTCGGGAATTAGCCGCCCTTGAGGAGATGGCTGCTGCCAAAACGACACGACCAAGGGAAAAGTCCGACCACGTCACGCTGAGCAAGGAATGGCTTCGACTTGCTGAAGCCTGATGGACAAGATCCGGCAGCCTATGTCCATGCTGAGGATGCCGACAACGAAGGAGAAGCGCTGGTGGTGCCGGTGCTCGCTCGTCGATTCTCGAGCACGGCGGATGCCCGCAGATGGGCCTCCTACCCTACGACGATCATTGCTTCGCCTGGGTTCGTTCCAAAGAGGGCTGTCTTCACACCTGTCTTTATGAGGCGCCACATTCTGGTCACCTGACTTTCTTGGGACCTAGATCAGACGGCGGGACGAAAATGGCCCATGCACATTCTCCAGTCAGGAACTACTAGAGCATTTTGTTCTACATCCGGAAGTGCTGGGGACCGTATCCCGTACTTGGCAACTCGCCCAATTCACGGGCCACGAGCTTTCTGCTCTAAACCGGTCGGTTCGACCCGCGACCCACAGGCGGGCCATCCATCCCCTTTACATCGATCTGGAACCCCTGATTCCTCCAGCTAGGGCACCGCCAACTATGGGCCCGGAGTTGCGATGACGATTACACACATGGAGGATGCACCCGTGGTATGGTCTTGTTGCCCGCAACACAAAGAGGCCTCGGACTTCCCAACCTTGGCTCCTGTCCCACCCATGTGCCTACGCAGGCTGACGGTCCCGGTCCCGGGAAATCTGGAATGCCATACGGACCGGCGAGCGTGGCTTTCGGCGCACCCTGTCGTATACGGCCCTCAGTACACGCCCATGTCCGGTGCGTACTGGTACACGGGCAGGATTATACGCCGCGTGCCCTTTTGCGTCCAGGTGTTGGAACAGTAGTAATTGCAGTGCAGTAAGTCAACTTTACTTGCAAGTAAGGTTGACTATACTGACTGCAAGTTGAGTGTATTGTCTTGTGGGTCTACTGTATTGACTGCAAGTCAAGTACGGTATGTGCCCAATTCAGACTAGGGCACGGGCCAAGCAATGGGCCATACAAATTAGTGTGCAGACCGGCTGGCGGTCTGCTAAACCTAGAACAATATACATCCACCACTTGACCACGCAATACTACTGTTACTTCGACCACGATTCGAATCGACAACGTTGCAACGTCTAAAGCCCTACCAACTCCAGGCATATATATCAGTAACAAAATACGCCGTGCGTATTATATCTCCCAGTACTATTCTCGTATTATTATAAATATATAGGAGGAAGAAGGAAGACTAAAGGGCGTGCGTGGTAGAGAGGTTGGTACTAGTAAAGCTGTGGGCTATTTAGCAAGGCTTAGGCCCATAATACTAGAGTTTTAGGCCGGGGGGAGGAGGCGGAAGTGGGGGGAGGGGGGGCCTTGAAAGGCACCCAGCATACGCGCCCTGTAGACCCGATGTGGAAATCAAGTGCGCGTTGTTCTGCCATCACCTACGCCTAGATTTCAAGCCCCGTCCGTGCTTTTTGTGCGTGGGCCGCTCGCTGGCCAGGGCGGTGAGATGCCCATGCCCATGTGCAAGACCGAACTGCTCATGGCACTCGGCGTTAGGGTGGATTGTGTTGTGCCCGATGACTTTGGCTTTGGTCCTGGTTTTGGTTCTTGCTTGATTAGTGCGTGCCGTGGAGGAGGGGAGAGGGAGAATTAGGCATGTTCTCGGTAGTTGCTGTGTGCTTGGAGAGAGTGAAACTACAAAACGGTTGGTGCTAGTCTGCGCCGCAGGCAGGCATCAAGATCGCAAATGTGGAATCGCGGGCTCCATCAAGTAGACTGACCGGCTGATGGCCTCTGGAATAATCTGACTCGGATCTGTCTCTGAATGTGGATCAAGGGCCCCGAGGCAGAAGGATGACAATGCAGACGCCCCCAACGCCGTAGAGTCACACAAAGCAGATCTCTCCGTGTCTTGCATCTTGTAGTTGCCAATGCGCTGCCCAAGCCACTCTGCGCTGTCTCAGTTGAGCCCATCTAAGACAGGCTCTCCGAAGCACTGCAGACGATCGAGTGGCACAACCGCGTTGGCAGGCCCGGACCGAGACCATGTGCCTCTTCTGACGAGAACTCTTCTTTCACCGTCTCAATCAAAGCTCTTCACTGAACCACAGTTTGCACTGTTCTCATGGTGAGCCCGCGGTGGGATCACTTGCTGGTCCTGGCATTTGTCTGTTGATGCTCGTTGTTCCGATTCTCGCTAGTTCTGGAAGTCTACAGCAGACGGACCTGGCGAACATGTAATGTAGGCCGAAAAACAAGGACATGGGGCTGCAAGGAGACCTTGGTGTCCGAATCGCAAATCCCTCCCTCGTGAGTGTCAAGCACGAACTTGGTGTGTTCGTTGTGCATATGATGAAGCCTATACCAGAGATCGCAGATTTGAAAACCGGAGCCGCCCAGGTTGGAAGCGCATGAAAGAGACCAGGAGGTCAAACATGGTGTCCGAAGTAGCGCAGTCCTACAGTTTGCATCGGACGAGGACCCTGTCAACCCGTGCCATGAGAATCCGGACCGGTGGATGGAAGAGTGACGGGGGCAGTTGTGGGGAAAGATTCGAGGGCAACTTGGATTCCTCACTGGTTGTTCTTCGGCCGCTTCCTGCGCGGAGGCTCGTCGTCTTCCGAGAAAGCGTCGCTGTCGTCGCGCTTCCCGCCGGCGGCCCTGCCGGTCTCGTTGCCCTTCTTGGTCGGGATGTTGCACCCTTGGTGCTTGAGCGCCTTGGCCAGCGCCGAGGACTCGGACATGCCGGGGAACTCCTTGGCGCTGAAGGTCTGGAAGACGTCCGAGAGCACCTCGACCTTGACGGGCGACCGAGCGCCGGGCCGGTGGTCCAGCGAGACCAGGCTGAAGCGGAGGCGGTACCGGCCCGGCGTGCGGCACGAGATGTCCGGGAAGCAGAAGAAGCAGCCCTCGGCGCCGTGCTCGTCGACGCCTACGAACGGCGACGCGACCAGGTTGCCCATCAGGCGCTTCTGGCGCGCGTGCTCGTCCGGCATGCCCGACAGGTCCTCGTCGCCACGCTCGCTCCAGAGGGAGCAGTGGACGATGTTCATGGGGTGCCTGAGCCTCGCGGCCACCTCGTCACGGGACAGGCCTGGAGCGACGATCTTCAGCTGTATGATGGGCGGTGGGTCGACGACGCGGCGGTCCCGGTCGCCAAAGCCGCAGGATCGGGCGTTTACTGGCTGCTGCCTCAGAAATAACTCGTACTGTACGTCGTCTGCGCGTCGTGGGGGAAACACAGGCTGAGGAATGGTGGTAAGCACAGCAGGCAGAGCCTTTGAAGTGGCGGCGTCGTTGAGGAGTGCGTGCACGGCCATGTTATTCCGAGGTTGCTGCCGCGGAGACTGCACAGGCACACGAGAACCGGCTGGGTTAGTGGACAGGTGGTGGGCGCCGGCGAAGGCGGAAGGGCCTCGCGGCGAGCCTTCCAGCGGGGACGGGCACGGGCATAGGCACGGGCACAGACACGGGCACGGGCACGGGCACGGTGTGCTGCCATGGCTGCTCTGCACCGAGTCGCTCCGTGAAGCAAATGAGGGAGGCACGGGGAGAGTCGACTGGTCTCGAGGCCTCGCCATGGCTTCCATCATACTGAGGCCGAAAGCGAGTGTTGTGATACAGACAGCGGTCGTGAGATCATGGAGGGCGTAGGCCTGGAGGTCTTCTTTCAGGCAATCCAGCAAGGCTGGCCTAGCCGACCACAGCAAGCCTCGGGCGTGGGCATGGAGGCGTTGTCGTCTGGATCTGGCTCATCTGGCTCGTGTGGCTCGTCTGGCTCGTCTGGCTCGTCTGGCTCCTGTGGGAACATCTGGATCAGCTTGGTTGCTGGCTGTGCAACCGGGGACACACGCACGAAAGTGGGACAATGCAGATGCCACAAGCCAATACGGCATCTGCAGCAGCACGCATCGAAGGGCTGGTGCTTTTCTCAGGCCTGCGTCCTATCCTTTCATTTTGGCAGCACCCATGCACCAGATCCACTTGTGCCTTCCGTTTGTGGATTCACCCTGATCCCAGATTGACCAGCCCCTGATCCCTGACCGAACACGCTAGCACGCTAGTACGCTAACTAACACGCTACGCCATCTTGTTGCAGTGGCAAGCTTAACATCAATTGGACGCTGCCTCACTGCACCATCGTCTCTACCCACCCAACCAAACGAACAACACGACTACTACGACCCACGTCTCACAAGCAATGTCTGGCTGAGTGGCCCGCGGCCTTGTGCTTGTGGGACGCCATGTCGTCCTCGTCCTCGTCCTCGTTCTCGTCCTCGGCAACAGGGCCGAACCGAATGCGTTCCCTGCGACAACCGACAGCAGGTGTTGGCAGCCTCCCAAAGAAGAGAGACGAGGTCAAGAAGCCAGTCCCTTCGAATACGAACCATGAAGTCCCAAACATGTCTCCGACCAGGCTGCCCAAGCCTGGTGCCTCCATGATACCTGCGCGCCCCGCCGGGGAGTCATCTGTGTCGGGGAGCACTGCCGCGACGAAGACGTCTGCGATCGGTACCAGAAGCAGACCGAACTCTTCCATGTTCGGTCTGAATCGATCGAATTCCACTGCAGCCCGCCAAGCCTCGATACAAGTTCCTGCGGGAAAGGGACAGGGTGCAGAACCCGTGAAGGGCACTCAAACCGTACCGACGACTCGCTCGAGGCTGACAAGGCCGAATTCGATGGTGGGGCCGTCTAAACCACTGCCAACGTCGCCCTCTCGTCCCTCGTCCGCCGGGTCAGTAGCCTCAGCGTCTACAACAGCTACGACAGTGACCGCAGCCAGCAAGCGCCCACCTGGACGCGCCGTGACGACAACCACACGCGCATCACAACCATGTCAAGTACCAGCGTCTCCCACAGCAAATACCTCTGTATCAAGTGCGACGTCGTCTGCCACGAGTGCCAGGCCCTCCAAACAGCGCGCTGCAGGAGGCCCGCCACGGCTCCGGCCAGCCTTCATCACACTCCAGCAGCACTACAGTCCCGCGCGCAACCTCGCGCCGAAGCCGACCACCGCGTCTTATCTGGCCCCGCCGACCCCGTCCAAACTCCCCGCCAATGTCGCCCTGTCCACCGAGACATCCAAGTTGCAGACCGAGCTTCTGCAGCTGCATCTTCTTCACCGCGATGCCGACGCTGTGACAGCCTCGTGGCATTCGAGCGCGAGGGACAGGCTGGGTCGCAGATTCGAGGAATTAGCGCGAGCGGATCAAGAAGTCGGGGAAGAAGAAGCCGTGGTGGCGGAGGCACAGAACTTGGCTGCTCTGAAAACGTGGGTTGGTAGTGAGGGCGGAAGGGGCCTCGAGGATCGAATACAGGTCCTCGATGGAGTCTTGTCGGGATTATGGATCCTCAGCGAGCCCGGTGGACAGTATGACCGTGTGGTGAGGGAGTTCGAGAAGTGGCTGGACCAGATGACGGCTGCCGTGGATGCAAGGCGGATGGCAGGGGGGCTGGGTGCACTTATGGAAAGTGGCGAAGTCGCATTCATACGCGAGCTGGATCCTGCTTGGAAGGACGAGGTCTCGTCGTTCGACAGGAAGTTGGAAGGGTGGCGCAGGCATCTGGGCCAGTTGGAAGAAGGGCTGGGTGACGAAGAACAGCCCCGGTCCAGTCTCGTGAGGATTTTAACTGCCTGCCAAAGTCAAGTGTACAACATGCAGGCGGAATTGGACATGATGGAGCGGATCGAGTGGGATGCTCTGAGTCAGGAGGCGGCATGGATCAGGAGGATGAACCGCGAGGACGCGGCAGATGATACCCCAGGCGCAGGTGCGATTTGGCGAGCATTGTGAGCATCTACTAAGAACTATTCTGGGGATTGTTAAGACTCTGGCAACTTACGACAGGGACATGGCTATGCAGCCTGCTTCGGTTGGCCCCTTGAGATTCAAAGAAGCGTTGCTCAACGCTCTACAGCCCGCCCTTATTTGAACTCCAACGGTACTTGTGTACATGGATTCCGTGGTTGCATTAAACTATGTACCAGTCTACCTTGGACATCTTTCACAACCCAATTCACACACTTATATGCTTACAGAATCTCTATAAATACCCAGCAAAGTTCTGACATGGATGTCATTATAGTTAGTTCCACGCTTTTCGATTGGGACCTGCATGAGCGACAGTCTAAGAGAGTGAATGGGGGGGGTATGTTCCCACAAGTCACACAATTCAGTGCCGGTTCCAACCGTTTTGCTTTCCGTGATCTTCAACAGTCCTTGCAGTATTCTCCGTGAGTCCCGCCTGGAAGAATGTATGATGTATGCAGCATGTAGGACCCGCGGAGAAAAGCGGAACGTTGAACGTCTTTCTGTGTAGCGCTCATGCACGCACGTCAGACCATATCACCGCACCAATCTTCCGATGCGTACACATAGTTGCATAGGGCGAAAAGTGGCAAAAATGGAAAAAGACAAATCGCAGCGTGATGCACAGGGAATGCGTCAAACACATCTCGGATACGGGGAGTCGAACCCCGGGCTGGTGAGAGCTCACAAGTGAGAGTCACCGATGTTACCGCTACACCATACCCGACTTAGTGAACAACCTACTTCCGCCTGGTACAACTGCTGCCAGTCTTTAAATATATTATGACTTAAAATTGTGAACGACAAATCTGTTTCGCAAGCATGCCCCTAGGGGTACGGCCAGCACCCCGCGGAGTCTTCCTCTGCCACCAATAAATAACCTTCTGGGTACATACTATCTACGCAGTACAGCACGCACCTTTCGCGAGCCCAGCCACCCACAACCCCAATCGGGACATACTCATTGTAAAACGTCTGGGGTGCGTGCTCCCTTTCACGCAAGCTGCCTGTTCCCGAACCCGGCACGAGGACAAGGCAGCGCCCCTCTGGCGAGCCGGGCGTTCGTTGACATCCCATTCACACACAGCACACGAGAGCACACAGCACCGGCCCGCCGAAGTTCCTCTGCACCGCCATCGGTCGGTCGGTCGGTCGGGAATGGTGGAAAGACGACAACATAGGTTCGCCGAAGCTTGCTGCCTGTGCTGGATGTGACGCGCATGGACATCGCACGGGCGGGGCTGACGGAAGACGGACGGGGCACACCACACGCCCCCCCCAAAAAAGCTGGAGAGAGCGCCGCGTTCGGTACCGTATACCTACCTACCTACCCTACCGACCGACGGTGCCGATGGCCAACGGGGGAATTCACGTATGCATATGCGCTCAGCATTGCCCACGCGTCCGGTTTGCCCTGGGTAGGTGCCTGCGCCACGGGGCCGGGCGCCGCGTGTGGCTTGGCCGGAGAGGCGCGCGCCAACAGCGCGAGTCCACGGCGGTCGCGGCAAGGGTGCCCGTCACTTGGAAGCATTTCCGGCGAGAGCCGATGTGGCCGGCCATGACTGTCTGGAAAGTGGACCGGAGTTCCATGGTCACTGAGGGGCTGCGACTGATATCACCCACCACCCACGTTGCGCCGATCCTTGTTATTGTCTTGAAATATATACACTTTAGCTACTGTGTTTCGCTATTGGGAGGGAAATGCCCAAGGACCTAACTTGCTGGATAATTTTCATAATAGGTTTTCGACTTAGACTGCCTAGAACCTTGGGATATGGAGAGATACACGTGCCATGTCGCGAGATATGCAACCGGCATATTGACTTGCAATTCTGGCCAATTGCGAATCAGCTAAGGGTCCTCTAAAACGATCGTGACCTACCTACCCGCTTAACTACGGTGTTCTCACGTTTGGGGCGTTGTCCTATATCACTGGAGCACTTCAAAACCACAGCAAGCGTTTTCTGGAAGTCAAGCTGGTAATGTCCAACTCAGCCAGATCATGAGAATCCAGAATCAATTGCTATCATCATACCTCGGGCTAGGTACACGTCGCAATCTCTCTCCTACAACGCCTAATGCCAAAAGACTGTTGTGCTTGCTCGCATGCTCTTGCTTGCTCATTAGTGCTGTTGTCACCCATTATCGATACCTCCAAAGAGATGCTTCACAACGAAAGGAAAGGAAAGCACAGTAAAGCTCAAGACTTCGATGTGATACTGTCAATCTGCTCGCTGAAATTTCAAAGCAAAACTACCAAGATCCACTGTTGTTTCGGTAACTAGGTGTCCTGCTGACGGATATGTATCCCGCAGCAACGAGGACGACCACAGCCGTGACGAGTCTAAATAGAACAAACGTCAGAGCGCGTGGAAAGGGGGTCTGAGGTCAGCCTCCTTACGTCTTGCGGCCACCTCCCGTGAGCTTTCGCACAATCCCGCCAACGAAGTCGATGAATATAAACCTCAAAAAAGACGATAACCAATTGCCACCCTTGCCGGTGGCCTTTTTGTGAGGACTGGTGATCGACTTGGGGGTGGCTGAGCGGTCGGTCGGATCGGGCCGGTCCAAGCGGTCAACAGCTCGCTGCTTGAGGCCGCCAGTCTGGCTGTCGTCAGTGGCCGAAGTTCTGGCAGCACCATCGCCCTGAGAGCTTGTGCCGTGACTACCGTTGGCTGCAGATGGCGTCGTGAAGCTGCCAGAGGCCTCGCCATCTTGGGAAGCTTGAACGGCCTCGGCACCGTCATCCTTGGAAGTCTTGACCACCGCGAGGCTTTCAGCGTCCTCGATGTCCCGGAAAAGGCCCTCGTCCCCTGGGACTTTGCTGTTTTCTTGAGGCTCAGCCTCTTGAGAACTGCTCTCGGGCAGACATGCAACCGGCAGGAGTTCCTCGGGTGGAGTTTCATTTGGCTTTGAAACAACGGTTGAAGGGCTTCGGGGAACGGGAAGAGCGGCCGCAGTGTCTGTCATCGGCGAACCACACTCAAGATCCTGCTTTGGCGCAGGGTCCGCAGTATTGGGTGCTGTTTCACATGGGCTGCCAGACTCCTCAGGCTGGCGAGTGGTAGCTTGTTCTGACGTAAGATAGCCGGACTTCGTATTATCCTCACCTTTGTCTTTGGGGTTCTTGACGACGACTGCCTCATCGTCATCGCTAACAGGTGACAGCAGACTGGTGTTTGGTTTGACGGAAGGGCTTGGAACCATAACGAGGGGCTCCAGATACGACTGTGGGGCGGGTACGGAGGTCTCTTCATCGGTTTGCTTGGCATTTCCATCTCCAGTCTCCAGTCCAGTGCCCATAGGGTCAACTTCTTTGACTTCGTCGTTCTTCAAGTCCTCTGTATCAAGCTCCTTCCCTAGAGTGGCATCATCACCACCCGTCTGCTCTACGACTGAGGCAATATCTTGTGCTGCGGGTGGAACTTGGACTTTCGAAGGAAGTTCGGCAATCGAGGCGATATTCTTGACCGGGATGTCGGCCACCGAAGGCAGATCCTTGGTTGAATAGTCAAGCTCGTCCGTCTGTCCTCGCTGGACCTCGTGTGCGACCTCGTCTTCCTCAGCACCCTCAGCATCCTCTGCTATAGATTGAAGAGAGTTCACGGAAGCGGATAAATCATCTGCATATGCGAGAGACAGAGAAACCGGTAGGTGCTGTGAGTCTCGAGATGTTGGGCTGGCATCTGATGTTGCCAGTTCGCTGCAGGATTCGACAATGGGCGAGCCTGGAGCAGGCACAACGGGTGACAGAGGCGCCCCTGCCACCGACACCTGATCCACATTGAGACCACTCTCGACTTTTCGGACGGTGGACATGATCCCATCTCTTGTCGAAGGAAACCTCTCCAATGTGGGGTCATTGTAGTCTTCCTTGTCATCTTTGAAGAAACGACCATTGTAGGAGCTCTGAGTCTCTTCGTCTACACCTGGTATCTCGTCGTCTTCATAGAGTCCAGCACATTCATGGGCAAACAAGGGCACAGGATCCAGGTCATTGCTATAGCCAGCAATGTCAAGGCTTTCATCTCTCATGTCAGCCTTGATGTCTGCCACGGTCTTGTACGCAGATGATGGTGCCTTGGTATAACTCTCACTCTGCAAAGCTAGTTAGTTATATTATTCCTGGCGCTCCAGGTCGGGACCCACTCACCTCATCATCATGAGTGTCCAAGGTCTCTGCCGTATCGGCCACTGCGGTCACCTCTGAAAGGGCCTCCATGCTCTTGTCGTTGTCCAGTTTCTCGGCCGTATCAGTGACCTGTGCGGCCACCTCGGACGGGCTATCCTTGTCCTGGACTGGAACATCCTCGCTCTTCAAAGCTTCTGGCTCAGGAGTCGAACAATCTAGTAGAGCAGTAGAGTCGGCAACCTCTGCGGCTGTGTCAGCCGCACCTGGCAAAAGAGTAGTTGAGGGTAGCTGCTCCTCCTTGCCAGCAGTTCCTGTAGTTGTCTCCTGAGATTCAGGCTCGGGCGTTGCCCTGTCGAGCAAGGCAGCGGACTCGGCCACCTCAGTGATGGTCTTGATGAATTCCGGCGTGCTAGTTCTTGCCTGACCGGCCTCTTCCGAGGTTTTCAGTCTGTCCGCATGTGAGAGGGGCTTTGGCTGCTCGACTTCGATAGTGGTGTTGGGCTGAGGCATATCTTCAGTGGTATGTTCGGTTCTTTCATCTCCACTCGTTTGTGTAGGCTCAATGGCAGATTCATGAGGGCTGGCATCCCTGGATATGGTCAGCAATGGGATGTGGGATAGCGGCTGGTGTACCTACTCTCCTGGCACAGGAGCCTTTGGGGCATCGAGGATATTGTTCCTATTTCCTGCTGCATCCATCACTGAAAGCTGTCAATTCTAAGTTCCCACGGCAGTATCCTGTGCTGTACATACCAGTGGGTGCATCCTCATTGAGGAGCCACCAATCACCCTCTCCGACTCTGAACTTGTAGACAATCTTGGACTCAGGTTCAACCTCAAGTGTCTTGGTGAAAGTGTGTACTCCATCCTCGGCAGTTGTGTATTCCATGGGCTCAGGCACCCATTGTGGATTGGAGAAGCTACCTGCCACATACACAGGCGGCTGTAGGCCGGGTGCCCTGTTGGTGATGGTGACCAAAACTTTGGGTTCTGACATATTGGCAGGTGCTAAACAAAGGGAGTTGATGGATCGTGTGGGGTGCAGGAATGGGCCTGGGCTTGTTGCAGGAAAGAGAGAAATCAAGGCTTCTGCTGACTGCCTTTCCCTGGCAGGTGGCAACAAGACCAAGGAGCTTGGGCTAGCTTGCAGGCCTAGTATTCGATCACTCAGTTGATGAACAGAGTGAGGTTCAAGAGCCTTGTATTGAATAGGAGATAGACAAAGGTTGAGGGTGAATATAGGATGGCCAGTCACATTGGCGTGGGTTCCACATGAGGGATATGAAGGATGGAAGGAAATGTCAGTGGCTTGATTCTAGTGGGTGGATTATCCGAGAGGTCAGAGCCAGGGTCAGGGTCATGGTAGCTGCGGGGCACCCTGCAGATTCCAAGTGACACCTTTGTGGCTCTTGTTACCAATGGTCTTCCATTCTGTAGTTAGATGCATTATTTTGCTTCATCAGGAAAGCCTACCAAAATCAGATATACTATGTATTCTCAAAAGCTCGGCAGTCGGTGATGTTCAACAAGCCGATGTTTGTGTAAGACCTACAGACTGATGAAGATATGCCGTCATATCAGTCATATCAGTATGACAGGGGTACTGGAATAACATTCCTGCTGCATGTGGGGCACATGAACTTGACTTCCAAGCTTATGTTATTATCGAATTATGCTTAGGGATTTGGTATTTGGCATACTAGTATTACTAGCATACCCAGTCCTCAGTATTATATAGTAGTATAGATCTAACATGGGCACTTATTTATACAGTACAGAGTATTACTGTATTACATCACAATCCAGTGATTGGATATCATACCCAAAGGCAGATAGTCCATGCCTGGGAATGGTGTCATGTTTCCAAACGCATAGCATGTCAAACTTGATATATCAGTCAACTGAACCCGCTGAAAATGAAGAATGTGGTTCTACAGCACACTTTATGGAATGGAATATAAACCGAATGTGGAAGTGCCATAGTAATTGGTATTCAATTAAATATAGTACTGTGGTTCCATACTGAAATAGAGGACCCCATGTCAGGTCATATATATACCCGGTACGGGTGCCTTTATTTCCTTACACTACCACAGTACCTGGTATACAAAGCATTTGTTGAAAAGGTCTTCGTAACTATGTTGTCGATTCGAATCGTGGTCGAAGTAACAGATAATATAGTATTGATGATTTTTGGTAGGCCTTTATCGTTGCAACGTAGTCAATTCAAATCTCTGGTCGAAGTAACTGGTGTATTGCATTGAAAGTGGTGATGTGTTTACTTCAAAGTTTGGCAGACCACTAGCCGGTCTGCATACTAATCTGTATGGGCAACTGCTTGGCCCATGCCCTATATTGAATTAAGTACTTCCTGTAATTTACTTGCAGTCAACATAGTCAACTTACAGTCAGTATAGTTCACTTAGCTGTACTTCAATTGACTGTTGTTTTAACACTAACGACTTTTTATTTTTGTACGTACACGCCAATGTGTCTAATCACCCATTTATGGTAATTGCTGAAGTTTCTCCTATTCTTATCGGCAAGACCCCTACTAATTTCAGCCTGTTTCGCACTCAAATTAACTTTAATTACAAACCTGTGCTCTATAGTTCTAGTTATCAACTTCCCTTCTTTCACATACATTTTTTTCATTACAAACTTGTATGTTATTAATTATATACCTTTTGCCAGTATATTTAAATACGTTTCTTTTGTATATTACTATCTTGATAGTTTTCTTTCTTTTGTCAGTGTGTCTTCATTATTACATGTAACGTACCAGTTGTTCCATATAGCTCTTAATTCGTACGGTTAGCCTATTACTATTTACAAACTTTTCTAAAATACTACTAGGCGTAGTTTTAGTTATAGTGTTGACGGAGTTATCTTTTCCGTTAATTAACTTGAATTTGTTAATTTTTTGAGTTTTGTATAACTTTTTTAATACTACTGCATCGATTGTTAAATGATTTGTATTAGTTGTTCCAAGTTTGGAAAAGTATTAATGAGGGCTTCGAGAGTAAGTACAAACGACTATAATGTTATGACCCAAGAACATCGGAGAGTCAGAAAACAGGCTAGTATGGGGCTAAGCCACTAAGAACCTGATGTCCAACACATCAGGTGGAGATATCTCTTATGTCAGCAACCTTAGGGTTAGGGTTACGCACTAAGGATCATTGAGATCATGTTTCGATCCAATATGATCCAGCACTGAAGACGTATGAAGGATTAAGGATATAAGGACATGGTCAGCACCACATAGATAGTATTTCTTTCATGGCTCTTTAGTTGTCAATCTAAGTATTCAGTCTCAGTATATTCTGAATAGCCTCACGGCTTTTGATCATTACTTGCACGGTTGCGATATTGTTCACTCAGCACCTCTGCTACCTTCTTGATAACATAAACCCTCTAACACCTTCTATATACTCACAGGTATTTAGTGTGATCATTACATATAAGTACCAATAGTAATTCAATTTATTTAGTAATAATCTTTAATATGCTGTTAGTATTTATGCTAATATTAAACCCTGCTATTATATAGTAAACATTAAATGCCAGTATATTTCGTATTATATGTTTATACTAAATAGGTATCTAATGTATAAGGTTTCTAATAATCGTAAATTTCCTATTAAACCTATCTTTATTAACAAACATTACAATTGTTGAAATAGAAATTAATTGCAGTATGGTTAAGTTAACTATATTTACAGTTAATCGGTTATACTAACTATAAATTGACTGTGATCTATGGGATTTAACTATATTAATTGCAAGTCAATTAAAGTAGTTACTCACTTCAACGTGGTGCACGAGTCAAAGCAGTTGGTTATATAAATTAGTATACAGGCTAACTAGCAGTCTGTCAAACTTAGAAAGAACAATTCATTAACCAATTTTAATATAGCACCAGTTACTTCGACTACAGTATTTCGAATCAACTCCATTGCAAAGATAAAAGCCTATTAATACTGATTAGTTATTATTAGGTTAAGTGCAGATAAGTTGAATAGAAGAAGAAGCTATTTTTTAGTTACTCTTTGTAATTTCATAAGGTAAAGGAAAGATTTTTATACAAGACCCCTTTTTACTATATCTACTATTTATAAGAAGTAAAGAGGAAGACTTTTCAAGTGTATTTTCTGTTTACAGGTATTTGAAAGTAATTACGGTATTTTTATTACTGAAAGTACTAAGAAATCTTTATTGAAATAGTTTTGAAAGCGTTAAAATCAACCGTTGAAACATTTTAAAAATCATTAAGTTAGCAAACAGTTAAGTCAGTATTATTTCAGGTATTATTATTGCAAATTTGAAATCGTAAACACAATTAAATCTTATAAACTTGAACTATAAATACTAATTTTGACGGTAAACTTACAACTTACCCTTTTGCACTACTTTTCTACCCATTATACTTTTTAAACTTCGTTACTATGGCTTTAAAACACGGTGTAATTGATTCTATTGTTACTACGTTAAGAAAGATGCAATTAAATCTTTTGAAACTACTTTCGTTAAGTATTTTAACGACGATTTTCGGATTATAGAAATTGATGAAGACTTTACCCCTAAGAACCTTATTAATTACATCAGATAATTCATTCTCGACTTCAATGATAACAATTAAAACTTGAGCGTTGAAGTTATTGCAGTTGAAGTTAAGTATCAATTTACATACACAAGGTATCTTTTTATCTTTAAAGGTTTAAAAAAGAATAACCACGCAGAAATACTTTACGAATGTGCCATCAATGAGAATTCATAAAAAATATAGGAAGGAAAGGGTAAAAAGATCTTTGGTGATAGGATTTCTTAATTCCTTTAAACACGTATCTAATATTACGTTTAAACATAGATAAATTTTAAACCCATTTGATTAAGACTTTTAACGAGTTAATATTATTAGCCGTGAAGAATTGATTGATTTACATATGGTAATTTTTTTGGTTTATCAGTTGATTAAGTAAAAATATTGATGTATTCCTAAGTATTGAGAGTATTATTACTAAGTTTTTGGCGTAAACCTTTAAGTTTCATTTTCATAGGCCTTTTGGTACATTTAGTTTTAACAGGAAAATTAGGGAAGAAGCGGCTTTATACGTAAGCTTACTATGGGTACGAGTACTAGTTTTTTCTTTTGAAATTTGGGAGAAAGTATTATTATATCTATTAATACTAGTGCCTTTTTTAGTATCAGTCGACGGATTTAAAGGGTTTTTATAACTAATAAATTACCTTTTTCCTTCGAGATATCCCTATGGTAAATATAGATTACTCCGTAATTATTACGTTGATTAAGATTTAAGGAGGAAAAAGAAAGTATAATAGTAAACCATATAACCTCTTCAACATTAAATTGCGTTCATTCCTCAATATATATCATTAAATGAGGGTTAAACTTCCAGGTTTTCACTTGTTATTCCCTAGTATTTTGATTAGATAAGCAGAAGATTATTACCTTCGATAATTAATAAATTACTTTTTACCCCAAAATATATGACGGTTTTAAAGGTTATTTTAAATACTATGTTCATATTGACTAGTATTATATAAACTGAAATATTATTTAGTGTTTTTATATACTAGATCATAAAAAGAAATAGGAAAGTAACATAAGCCTTTTTGATTGGATGTTGAATAGACACATGTTCTGTTAATAAATAATAAGAAACATAGAAGCTAGCGAGGTCATATTACGTTAGTAAATCCGGTAAGATTTTACAGGTTATAAAGAGTTCGAATACGCTATACAGTACCTTAACGTTACTTGTAAAGAGTTTTTTTAGCTAGTTTCGATTTTCACCTGCGACTGTAATAGTACATGTAACGAGTTCGACTGGTATAAACCTTTAAGTTTTAGATTTTAAAGATGAATAAAAAGAACAACCCCCTCATGCGTACTGCATCAATCTTTAGTATGGTAGGCTTAATTGGTACGGTTATAAAAATGTCCTAATCTGGTTTCCAAGCCAATATATCACATGTAAAGGAGGATTTTCAAACCAATTAAATATTTTTTTTTCAAATACTAAAATATGTTGGACTTTTTGGTTAGTAGGATTATTAGTTAATTTGTTATATAGCTTCCGAATACGAAGAGAAATGGATGATATATTATATGTCATTTTTCATCATTTCCAATTGAAAATACGTTCAATATATTCCAGATTTTCAAGGAAAAGAGGTTAAAGATAAATGAATAAGCTCAAAATTATCGGTTGATATATAAATCATGATATCGGTTTAGAAACAAATTAATAATTCGCCTACTACACTTTTTTATTTCTTTTAATATATAAAGACCCTTATTTCTATTATAATAATGAAAACTCTAGCTTTGCATGCCTATTTATTATTTGCAATCGTTACGTAAAATATGGTTTTAAAAGTATTATATTAGATATTGGAGCAGTACTTCGCTTAATAGGAAGCTATTCATTATATATTATGTTATAAAATAATATTCATATTGTTATGAGATTTGACTATACAGATGTTGGTAAAGTTAAAGTTGGCTTCAACCCTGGAAAAAGGCTCTCTTTATTAGGATTGACGACTATTACTACCTTAGTTAGTTGTATTATTTTTCATATTTTAAAATACTCTATTCCTTTCTTTCCTAACTTTAAAGATAAAAAGAACCTCGGTATTGATATCTAAATTTAAATTAATAGATTGTTTAAGGTTGAAGATAGTTAAAAGTCTTCATTTAGTTTGTAATAAGGGTATTTTTTTTGTTTTATATTGAAGGGTTTAAGGCAGTAGTGTTAAATTTAATAGATTTACAATTTTGATAATTATATAGCTAGTATTGGTAGGCTTTTATCGTTGCAATTCAGTCGATTCGAATCACTGTAATCGAATTAACTGGTGCAGCGTTGATATTGTTCTTTGAGATGTGTAAATTCCAAGTTTGGCAGACCATTAGCCGGTCTGCACACTAAAATGTATGGCCAAACGTTTTGGCCTATGCCCCGCTTTGAAATGGGCACTTACTGCACTGCACTTGCAGTACAGCCCTACAAACTACAGTCAATTTATATTACTTCTAATTAATTTTAATACAAGTAAAGTTAACTTGACTGTACTACACTTAATTGCTATTCCAACACTAGCGGCTTTTTGTTTTTGTGCCTACATGCTGGCGTAGCTTACCATCAATTGGTGGCAACCTCTAAAATCCCTCCTTAATCTATAAGCTAGACCCCTGTGAATTCCGATCAATCTATACTGAAATCAACTCTAATTACGGCCCCTTATAACCCTTTTACTCTACCCTTCTGAAACCTTCGTTCCTTAATTCCCGTACACAGTTTTTTCGCTACAGATTTATATAAATCAGGTACGCCACTACCTACGTACCTTTTGCTATTAATTTAAACTATTACCATTATTATCTTTACCATCATCATCATTATCTTAACGGTTTTCCAGTTTGTTAGGGTAACCCTATTCTTCTACGTCACTTGCTGGACGATTTACGTATTTCTAAATTCGTATAATTAGTGTATTACTATTTACAAACCTTTTCAGGGCGCCGTTAAAAACAGCTTTAGTCATAACATCGGCAAAATTATCGTTACAATTAATTTACCGGAACTTATCGATTTCCTAGGCTTTGTATACTTTTTTGAACTTTATTAAATCTATTATCAGACGTTTTTCATTAGTTGTATCTAGTTTTAATAGACATTCGTTAAGGCTTCATGAATTCTTATACACTACTACAGGTATCGGTAGTAATCCCAGATATTTGGTAATAATCCTTAATGTACTGTTAATCACCATATCTATGTTAAATCCTATTGTTATATAATAAATTTTGAATCAAATACAATCCAGATTACGTACTTACACTTAAAAAATATTCAGTACACAAAGTTTCTGGTAATTGTAAATTACCTTTTAAACCTATCCTTATTAACGAGTATTATTAGGAAGTCAATTTATGATATAAGGTTAATATTGTTGGAAAATAACCCGTTCGCAAATATTAATAGCTTCGTCTTCATTAAATTCACAGAAACCATATTAATTTTGGCTTTAATACTATGAATACGGATTAACGATTTATTAAAGTTAAATTATATGCCTCTGGTGTTGGTAGGATTTAGACGTTGGAACGTTGTCGATTCGATTGGTCTTTGAAGTAACAGTAGTATTTCAGTAGTCAGATGGTAGATGTATTGTTCTAGGTTTGGCAGACCGCTAGCCGGTTTGCACTGTAATTTGTATGGCCAATTGCTTGGTCCGTACCCTAGAGTGAAGTGCAGTATACTGCACTCGACTTACACCCAATGCGATAAGTTTACACAAAGTAATACACTCAACTAGCAGTTCAGTACAGTTAACTTTACTGTAAATAAAATTAGCCTACTGCACTGCTAACATTTTAATTAGTTTATACTTTTAAAAGCTTAACTTCTTAATAATATGTTATTTCACTGCTACAAACCTAATATCGCTAAGGAATAGGGTATCATTAGTTTATATACCTACGATACTAAAGTCTTTACCCTTTATAATTAATAAGTATGAGTTAAAGGTTAAAGTTTTTATACCGAATCTATTTTTAAAGTATACCTAATACGTCGGTAACAAGAGAACGGCTACTTCGGCTAATCTATGCAAAAGCTTAATACATCGCATTACCGTACCAGCTAGAAACTTTTCTTTTAATTCTTTTAGTAATTCTTATAATATAATCCGTTGAAGATCGGCAACAAACTATGTGTACATTTACATAATGTTCCGGCTATTAAGTATAAACTGGACTTTTATACTAGCAGTCAAACTAGCCATAAATGCAACAATTAAACGCTAGTTAATCGTTTGAATTATAGGCGATTAAGTGAAGATCCAATCCTTACCTTTATCACTGTATCCTTAAGCGATTAGTCGTAACTTTTTGTACAACCGGTTCGTAATTTTACTTTTAACCTCGTAAACTATCCTCGACTTAAAAATAATAACATTTCATCCTTTAAATTACGTTAACGGTATAAACTATATAACCTCATGTAATAAAAAGCTGTCAATTTCTACTGAATTTCTTTCCTTCAAGATCTTACATAATATGTTAATAATACCTTCCGCATATACTTTAAGGGCAAGTTTTCTATCGTACCCTTCCTTTTAAAATATTTACGCCATTATATATACCTTACTGGACCTTTAGTTCCCATCGCCGTCCTTCTTTTTAATATATATCCTTTTCTTAGGTGGTTTTCCACGCCGCCGACATTTCATTAGCTTATTAACAATTGGCTCGGGAGGGTTATATTGAATAATTCGCTCGATTCGAGAGTTATCAATATTGGGATCTTTATTAAACTTAAAAGGCCTACGGGGTTTACGGTATAACCTAACTTATATAACTCGGAAAGTCACGGGGCTGTTAGCAATTTCAACTATCACGTTTGAATTAGTAATAATTAAGATCTTATATAACACATCTCATTTTCCTAGCTTACGTCACGTAAGGACTTTACTTTGAAAGGGAAGTAAAAATACGTCTCTTATTAAAAGTCTGTTTTTGGTATTAAGAGTATTATTAATCTAACGATGTACCGATTCCTTCCTTAGTTCCTTTAAATTTTTACCATATACCATAATACGTTTTTGGGTACTTAACGAAAGTGGTAACGTAGCTATTATATGTAAGTAAACTCTAAATACTAGCAAAGTTAGTACAAGTTCGTTAAGGCTAACAATATCTTTAAAACTTTTTACTATTATTTAAAGTCATGCCTTTTAGCTTGTAAAACTTCTCATTTCTAATATAAGGATATCATAGACCTTTTATAAAAGGTTATATACCTTTTCGACCTCACTGATACTCTAGTAAACTATAACGTAAACCTATTTATACTAAATCCTTATTAACTTTATATTAGCTTGAAACTCTATCATAATAAAGTTAATGCCAGCATCGTAAACTAATACGATTAATAGGCTAAGGTATGTATTAATTTACAAAGTATGTAATAACTCTTATATTTCCTTTGCCGTAATGGTTTCAAAAAACTTGACGTTGTGAAAAGCCATAACAGAGTTTATAACGTATAGTACTGGCTTACCGTCTAGGTAAAATATGTTTACGAAGACTTTCGAATTAAAGTTTTGGTTTTTTTTAATATAAATTTAAAGCTTAAAGGGGTTTAGGAGTGTGTTTGATAGTAATGGCAAAAGCGTCTAACTACTTTTAGTATTAGTAAGTTTATATTTTCGTAGATAGCTGTTTTTAAACCCTTATAAATCCTATTAGTTGCCGGATAATTGAACATACAGTGTAATTAACGAAGTTCCGCTTTCGTTAGGTTTAACACTATTACCTTTAGCTTTTAAAAATAAAACCAGAGGTGCCTTCATTAAAGTCTAAATGAAAACCTCTTACCGGCTTCAACTTGTATCAATTCGTTAATATAAACGTTAACGTTAACGCCAAAGTTTTTAATATCTTTCAAACAAAGAAAAAAGGGGGTAAGAGATTTTAAAAATGTGAAAAATAATAAGGCTAATAACAGTTTTAACTGTCGTCGATCCCAGTAAATATAATTTTTTTCCAAAGCTAAAGCCAATCTTAGCCTTACCAGAATCCGTATATTCAAGTTCCATAATAGTATTATCATCTTTTTATAACGTGATATATTACGAATAGCTTCCTGTTAAGTATCATACTACCCTCATATCCAACATAATCCCCTAAAAAACTTGCTTCGCATAACGGTTCCGAATGGTAAAGAGGTATGTAGGGCCAAGGTTTTCATTGTCGTGGCGGCGGTAAGAGTCTTAACTTGTAAGGTGATATAAAAAAACGTAGTTGGCTAGTTATTACATTACTTTCGGGCCAATGATAGTACCAGTATCTTCATGCCAGCCGATGGTCTTTAGCTTATTTTCCTTCTCTTTATTGTTACTTTCTTCAAACTATATAACTCATTTAATATAGTCTCAGTTAAAAATAAAGAGAAATTAAGTGTAATACATTGCCTGCTTTACTTTACACTCAGCGACAGTATAACGTGTTAACCAATAGCTCTATTTGCCATGAATCCAACATTTTATAGCTCTCGATGTAAACTTATTCGGCTTGATTAAAGACTTTGAAAAAAAGTAATACCCTTTTTCGGGGGTAAAGGTCCAGATATTTCGTTAACCATACTAGCCGAGCCTTCCATACATTCGATTAATGTAATATGACTTGAAATAATCCTTTTTTTCATCACTAAATTCCGGAACTCAAAGGTATATACTAGTCGAGTCAGAAACTCGAGCAGTTATAGTCGTTATTTAAAAATATAATTAACTAAAAACTCTTTTTCAGGTAGCATCAGAGCATTAGAGAGTGTATTAGAACTCTTTATATCCTGTAACAACTTGCCGAACCTATTGGTATAAGGCTTCTTCGCTAGCTCCTACATTCTCCATTACTTATTAGCAAAGTATTTACCTGTTAAGTATCTAATTAAAAAGGTTTATCTTAAATTCCGACTCTTTTTGATAATTTAATATATAATGCCACTCAATAATGTTCCAGTCGATGAAGTACTGGGTAAGGTTGACATCGTAGTCAAATTAGTCCTTTAGGTCATTATATATTTCGCGGAAAGAGAAACAATTCATTAGGTTCCTAAAGTAGTAATTTTCGGCTTAGACGGTAAGGATGCTGGGAAACAGCGAGTAAAAACCTGGTAGTTTAAACTTTATCTAGCGGCAGATATTGAATAATAGGCGCAATTTGATATCGAGGAGGTTATATGGCTTACCGTTATGATTCTCTTTTCCTTCTCAGATATTGATGAACGTAATGATTGCCGCACAATCCGTATCCCTCATAGGGACGCGTTAAGGAGGAAGGGTAATGTACTGGTTGTAGGAACCTTATATATATCTTAGCTGGGGAAAAGACTAAGGTTATTGCTGGTATTGGTAAGAAAGATAGTCGTTTTGACTAAGTTTAGAGGGGAAAAGCCAGTAGTCGTGCCCACAGTAAGCTCGCGCATGAAGCTGGTTTTTCTTTAATTTTGCTAATAACACTAAATGTATTGAAAAGCTTAGGGGAAGAGGACCTAGGGGTTTCCGTCACGGGAGATTTGGTAATAATTCTTTTGGTGTTAAGGGGTCCGTCAAAGTTCTTATTTAATTAACTGGTGAACTTTAGGGTTTAAGAGGTGTAGATTATTTTTTTATGTCCATATATCTAAGCTTGTTAAGGTTTTTACGAACGTATATATGGGTGTTAAGGGTTGCAATCACCAGCAATTTCTTTGCCCTTAACTAAAGTCTATTAAAGGTTTTTATCTATAGCGTATTTGTAAAATAAGTTGGCCAGATTAACCTCCTTCCCTTTCTTCGCAAGGAGTTTAACGCCTCGAGTAAACAATTCAATCTTTATTCTTAACTTAGCTTGCTTATTCACCTTTTTTTACATACGTAGACTCCAGTCGCAAACCCATTTTTGAAAATCGTCGAAGGCTATAAATCCACGGTTGATTCCAGTAGGGTCTAAGTCGAAAATAAAAAGGCTGATGGCATTAATAAGGTATTCGGTCGATAAATATTCGTCAATATCTATGTACCAAAGATCTTTGTTGTAGCTCTTTTCGAAAATGCCTACAAAAGCTTTGATTACCTTTTTTCGATCGGAGTCGTTAACGGCATTGATTCCAATGTATTTTAAAGTCATGGTAACGTTCTAGTTAGTATAAAACGTGTAGAGCGTGTAAGGTGAGGGATTTGATGATTTTAGGCATATATACTTAGTGTTTTTGGTATAAAGTCACATGGAAATTTAGCGACTTGGTGTTGGATTACGTAACGTGTTGTTTTTTGGCGTAACTTGGTGTTTCCGCTTAAAACAAAGAACTTGCTAATTGACGTGACATAGGAAGTGAAAAAGGAGTGGTGTAAAGTAGTAAGTCGTAGGTTTGTCGTCAAAGTTAATATAAGTTAAAAGTTGTAAGACTTAGTCGTTTTTATGATTTACAGTAGTAATAACTGTAATAATAGCCGTAATAGTATTAACTTAGCCGTTTTCTAACTTACCGACTTAGTAATCTTTAAGATTTTTAGGCGGTTAATCCTAACGATTTTTAAGAAAGATCAATAAAGACTTTTTAGTATTATCAATGGCGATACTGACGCCTACTTTTAAATGGCCGCGAAAATAACACAATTCAAAAACCTTCCCTACGTACTTCCGCGAAGACAATACAATACTATAGGAGCACTTTGCAAAAACCTTTCCTCTACCTTACTTAAAAAAATAAAACATAACCGGAAAACAACTTTTTCTTCTACTTAGCCAATCTGTACTTAACCTAATAAGAACTAATCAGTATTAGTAGACCTTTATTGTTGCAAAGTAGTCGATTCAAATCACTATATTCGAAGTAACTGGTGCTACATTGATATTGTTTATTGAGATGTATAAACTCTAAGTTTAGCAGACCGCTAGCCGGTCTACATACTAATTTGTATAGCCAAACGCTTTGGCTTGTGACTCAATTTAAAGTGGGTACCTACTGCACTGCACTTGTAGTGCAGCCCCACAAACTACAATCAATTTTCAGTACGTATAATCAACTTGACTGCAAGTAAAGTTGACTTGATTATACTGCACTTGACTATACTGCACTCGGCTGCTATTCCAACAGCTAGTTTTATTACCCAATAACTTATAGGTTGTATAAGGTTTTAAAGGCGATTGGTTACAAAATTGTGAACTTAGTACCATGAGAGGTAATAAAAAGGGTTTTCTATTCTTACTAAATATACCTTTAAAATCCCCTACAGTTTGAATTCACGTTAAAATAATATTAAAACTTCAATTTGAAGTTTTCGTAGACGTGTTTTACATAGACGACAAGCCGGTACTATATATTATGATTTTACGGTGTTATACGGCGTTAAGTTTTTCAAAATTATTACGGCGAGGAAAGTATTAGAGGTCTTACGTAATTAGTGGATAAATACGTATTTTAGATTACCAAATATACTAGTTTATGATAGCGGTACCAATTTTTCCGCGAAAAGGTTTTAAATCAATACTATATCGATGGGACTTCAATATAAATAAGTTTTTGTTAATACTTATAAGTGTATTAGTAAGATTGAAAGGACTAAAGTGTTTTTAAAAAGGGTTTTCGATATATTTACCCAGGAAATTGAAACCTTTACAAGTTATAAATTACGGATTTAGTCAATTATAAATGGTTTTAATGATATTGTCCACTTTAATGGTTTTGTATCAACTTTGTTGGTATTTGGAACCTACCTACATATAACGACGAAATTGCTACTATCGTTAAATACCTAGAAGTATATTGGGTTATATGGTAAAGTCCCTAGATAATTGAGGAATAAATGAGTATGCCGCCAGATTAATAAAGCTTTTAACACTAAAAACAGATTTTTAACAATGAATAGGTTATTTTTGCCTCTACAAAGTAAAGTTTTTATGCAGTGAAAGCTAGCTAAATAGGATAGAACTTATAAGATATTAAGTATCACTAACATTAACGTGGTGGTTGAAACCGTTAACGGCTTTATTACTTTTTGTACCATATAGGTTAAACCGTATAAGAAACCTTTCAATTATAATAAAAATATTTACCTCGAGGACATTTGAGCCTAGCTGATAAGCTAATATAATTCTGTGGAGCTGGTAATTAATAAGCTAATAAGACATCAATGGCGTAAAAGATTATAAAATAGGATGACATATACAAAAAAAGAGGATGGTAACAAAGATTATAAGCTTAGAAGAGTATATGTAATAGCGCGCGTGTTTTAAAAAAAGTTTTAATAGAAAATATTCCTTTAAATTTCGTGTTAAAGATATAATTAATACATTAGGTAAACTTTTTACAGAAATCAACTAAGTAGGAATTAACGTTTTTGTTATATAAGAGGTTATTTAACTTATATTTTTGACGTGATTTAAAGGTCAAAACGTTATAATTGTTGAGTCGAAGATAATTTATAAGGTTGAAGGTAAGATTAATAATTGATCATATGAAAAGTTACGGTTAATTGTTTAAAAACATAGTAATAAACGTAAGTAATAGATTTTAATTTAATCGATCATGATTTCGAAGATTCATTAACATTGAATAATTATGATTTAGTTCAGTTTGGATGTTAATGTAAACAGTAGGTTTAAATATAATAGCTGTAATATAACTGTTAAAATAGTAGTATTTGCAGTATAGTAGGTCAATTTTATTTACAGTAAAGTTGACTATACTGATTGCAAGTATAGTGTATTGTTATGTGAGAACCTACTGTATTGGCTGCAAAACAATTACAGTATGAGCCCACTTCACACTAGGGCATAGGCTAAGCAATTGGCTATACAAATTACTGTGCAAATCAGCTAACGGTCTACCAAACCTAAAACAATACATCACCTTTTAACCATACAATACTACTATTACTTAGACCAATCAAATCGACAACGTTGCAACATCTAAAGGCCTATTATGCAAAGCCTACTAACACTAATCAGTGCTTATTAGATTAAACATAGATTATTTAAGTAAAAAAAAAAGTTAATTTCCTGTTATTATGCTTTACGTTATTGTTAGGATAAAGGAAAGGTTTTTACGAAGGGCCTTTACTACTGTATCAGTTTTTACGACAATACGTAAAAAATACATTTAATCTACGCCAGTTTTTATGGTAGACCAGAAGTAACGACAGTATCGCTATTAAAAATACCAAGAAATCTTCATGGGAACTTTTTAAAAAAGCGTTGAGATTAACCGCTAAAAGTCATAAATCGGCAAGTTGCCAAATGTCTAAGTTAATACTACTCCTGGTACTACTATAACAAAAAAAGACTAAGTCACATAGCTAAAATAACAAACGATTTTCGTTTTTTTACCAATAACAAATAACCTTTGACCTTACCCTTTATGTCAAACCCTACCCTTACTTCACTATTTTTCACTTCTTTTATGTTGATTTAATCGTGAAGTTCACTAATTTAAGCGAAAATACAAATATTCGCCAAGTTGCGCCAAGAAAGCTACGTCGCGCGATCCAGAGCCAAGTCGGCAAGTTTATATTGTGACTTTACGCCAAAACACAAAGTCCCTATACCTAAAGATCACCAAGTTCCACTCTTTATACATCCTACACAAACCAGCACGCTAAGATAGATAACGTCAATACTCACTTTAAAACAATTACCGACCCCACTAGCAAAGAGGCAATTAAAGCTTTTAGGTATCTTTTTAGTCAATATTATAACCACGATCTTTGAGGACAAGACGTTAATGAAGACTTGACCTAAAAATATTTAATTAACTTCATTGGCTATTGAATTATTAAAAACAGTAATATTAACGACCTTTATCACACCTTCCGCAACTTTGGAAATCTCTCATATAATAAACTATCAATATGTAGACCGCAACCTAAAAATGGATTAAGTTAAGGCTTAAGTAAAAACTCAAATAACCAAAGATTTATATACTAATATAAGGCTCTATAAAGATAGTATAAAAACCTTTCGAATTAGCCTAGTTTAAAGAATACTTTTAAGATATACGCGCTAAAGGAAAGCGTATTAAATAACCTTAACGCTTTTATACACGATTTAAAGAACTTCCCCTTTATCACTAGCTAAGTTAATCATCTTTACGTGCTAATGATAAGGAACTTGTTAACTTACTCGGTAGTCCAACGCCTCTACATAACAGCGTAAATTATGCCATCAACGACGGTAATATACTTAAAGCAATAATTGTTAATACGACTAAAAGTATTGATGTCAACGCTTTATATCAATTAATTAATTAAAATTGATAAGTTTTTCAAAACCTTCAAGTAACTATTTCACTTTATTCCTTTGATCGTTGAGTTCTTTAAAACACTTTCTGTAATAGTTTTACCTACATCTGTTAGCCTAACAAAAGTCTTATTATAAGATTTTATCGTTTAGACTAGGCAACCAATAATTACCTTTAACACTATACTTCGGATATTTTAAGACTTAAGCTACTAAAAAACACCAATAAAAATTGGGATAACCATTACGACCTACCCCTAAAACCTTTGAAAATAGTTAACATTGATTACAAACTCTTTACGGATATCGCTAAGATCTGAAATGATATAAAAAAGTATGACAGAAAGCCATATAATCTCTTGAACATGAAGATGATACCCATTCTGAATATTTACAAATAAATATAGGTTCACCCTTTTAGTTTTTATTTAATATTCTCCGAAAATTTAACAAAGTATGTTAGGGACTATTACCTAACCTTCCTAACCCTAGAAAGTACGTTTTGCAATATTTATAATAATATAAAAAAACAATTCGAATACGACGTCCACCTTACATAATATTACACAAATTACGTCACTATGAAATAGATGATGATAATAGTTAAAAATAAAGAAAAGGAAACACCGAAAAATATATTTGACCAGAAAATTAACAAGTTAATATTGTATAAAAAAGCAATGGGAAAAGCCTACTTTATTGAAACTACACTTTATAAACAGGTACGGATAGCAGGTACGGGTGTTAACAAGTTCGAATACACCTTACAACTCCCAAATACCACTTACTAAGTCTTTTTTAACAAGTTACTCTACTTGCTTACAATTGTAATAATAAGTACACCAAACTTACTTGGTATATATCCTTAAACTAATAACTTCTTTAGCGTAAAGGGAAAATACCTTACGATAATTAATTACGGCGACCTTAAGTATAGCTACAGGTGTTCTTAACTCCTAAAGTCTATCCTATTAACTATAAACTAAAGGTAATACCCATGTTGGCGTTAATAAGATTAAAATTTAAGCAAACCTACTAACTATAATTACTATCGTCATAATAGTGGCAAAAGATACTGGATTTATAGCAACTCCCACTACTAGTTAGTTCGCTATCCCCTAGTCGAACAAAATAACAAAAGGATAATAAATTATGTTCAGTACTATATTGCTTTTCAATAAAATTATTTAAGTTCAATCGAAGAATTTGAGGGCAATGAGCCAATCAATGGATATAGTGCCTCTAAGTAAGTTAAGTGACATGAAAATACTACTTCTGATGCGGCTTAGTAATTAGCTGACCACGTCTTCCTCTACCGTTTGGGTAGTAAAAATATTAACTTTATCCTAGTCAAGCCTTTAACTCATTATATATCTTTAACCTCTATAATCATTACTCGGACCATACGTTTTAAAGTATTATGCAAGATATAAGGGAAATAAGGTATTTAATAAAAGGTTATTTACAATATGTGGCATTGTAAAGAGAAAATACTATACCTACTAAAATTAATCGTTACAATACTAATAAGGCTAAAGTTAGCTTTGGACCAGGCGAATGATTATTGTTATTAGCAATGAAGATAATGTAAACTATTATTAGATCGATTACGTTCCACATTCTTAAGTCCCCTACCACTTTTTTCTTTATTTAAAAGATATAAAGACCTTTAACATTAACATTAACGTTAACGTTAACACTAACGACTTGGTTAAAAACGGTTAAATGTTTCCCTTAACCTTTAAGTAAGGGTATTTATAATATTATCTTTAAGACCTTTAAATAGTAGTATTAAATCTAACGGAACTAGAGATACAAAAATTATATTGACGTTTTAACTACCTAACCGTTAACAGACTATATTAAGTCCTAAAGTCCTCAAAGTACGAAAATACAAAATAATCTGCCCCAAAATCCATTAAAAAGCTTTACCACTACTACCAAACATATATCAAAGCCTTCCGCAAATTTAAATTAATATTAAGGGATGATAAAAACTTTAATTACGATATCTTTGTTCATATATTTTACTTCAATAATAAGTGTTGAAACAATATTGCAATGGTATTGAATGCAGTGCAGTAGGTTAACTTTACTTCCAATAAAGTTGACCGTACTGCTAGTGTACTGCTTTGTGTAGACGTACCGCATTGTGTATAAGTCGAGTGCAGTACGCTGCACTTCCCTCTAGGGCACGGGCCAAGCACTTGGTTATACAAATTACAGTGCAGACTGGCTAGCGGTTCGCCAAACCTAGAATAATACATTCACTATCTGACTATTGCAATACTACTATTACTTCGACCACGATTCAAATCGACAACGTTTCAATGTCTAAAAGCCTACCAACACTGATCAGTGCTTATTAAGTTAAGCATAGATTAGCTAAGTAGAAGAAGAAAACTACTTTCTAGTTACGCTTTGTTAGGTAAGGTAGAGGAAAGGTTTTTGCGAAGGTCTCTTATGCGCTATACAGTTATTCTCGGTAGAAATTAGGGAAGATTTATAGGCTGTACAGTTGTTCGTGGCAATCTATAAGTAAGCGACGGTATCGCTACTCGAAAACACCAAGAAATCTTTATTGATCCTTTTTGAAGAGCGTTAAGATTGACCGCTAAAAGTCTCAAAGATCACTAAACCGGCAAGTTGGCAAACGGTCAAGTTAATTGTTACTACAGGTATTACTACTGCAAATCGCAAGAAAAACGACTAAATCCCTACGCCAAATATCAAATAACCTTCGCCCTTAAACTCTACCACTAACAAAGACCTCCAACCGTACCTCCTACACCAAATCTCTATCCATACTTCACTCTTTTCATTCCTTTTACACCAATTTAATCGTCAAGTTTGCTGCTCTAAGCGGAATCACCAAGTTGCGTCAAGAAAGCTACGTCGTGTGACTCTACGCTAAAACACCAAGTCCCTACGTCCCCAGATCGCCATGTCCATCACCACCATGCCCTACACAAGCTAGATCGTCACAATAGCTTTAAAATGCATTTGAATCGATACCGTTACCAATCTCGTTAGAAAGGAGGCAATTATCGCCTTCGGTAACATTTTCGAAAAGCACTACAACGAAGAGCTTTAGTATACTGAAGCCACCGAAAACTTTACCCCGGAGTACCTAACCAACATAATCGGCTAATTTATACTCAACATAACTATTAATAAAATTAGCCGTAAAACTATAACCTTCAACGATTTTTAAAAATAGTTTCGAGACTAAAATTTAGATATGTAGAAAAAGATAAAAAGGTAGGCGAAGACGAAACTAAAAAATAACCTGTTAGATTGAGGTATCAAACTCCATGCGAAAAAAGGGAAGAAAAGCAGCCTAGCCAAACTATTCTACAAATGCGCTACGAATAAAGACTCTTAATAAACTATAGTTAAAGGCAAGAAGGTTACCAAAAACAGTAACTCACAAAGACTACACATACGTTCGTAAAGACCTGCCCAGGCTTAAATGGGTAGACGAGAGGAATCAATCGACCTATACCTCACAAGCCCTCACATCCATCAGTTCATTGAGCAGGAGTCTTGCCAAACCCTTCAACACCAGGAGGATTATCGCCAACCTTCCCACAGCGGACAGCACCAGGCTCACCAACCTTCCCACAGCGGAGAGCACCATACCTATTTCCCCCAAGCTCCTCAGCACGTCCAGTTTTTACAGCCAAGTTAAGGATGGACCAGATTCACATGTGAGCCGACTATGGGTACGACTACTGACTTTTTCCCTCTAAAATCGGCTAAAGGTAATGATCCTACCTATTAATACTAATAGTAGCCTTAGTATTTTTCCCAGCTAAGTAAATAAAGTCTATATGATTAGTATATTACCCTTCCCCTTCGGCGTGTCTTTATGGAGGATACGAATTATACGGCAATTATTACATTCGTTAAAATTTAAAAAGGAAAAAAGAAGTATAACTGTAAGCTGTATAATCTCTTTGACGTTAAGTTACGCTAATTTTTCAATATTTTCCGCCAAATAAAAGTTAAATTGCTAGGTTTTTACTCTTTATTTTCCAGTATCCTTACCGGTTAAGTTAAAGATCATTATCTCTGATACCTAACGAATTATACCTTTTTTCACGAAATTTACGATAGTATAAAAGGTGACTTCAAATACAATATTAACCTTACCTAGTATTATACGAATTAAAATATTATTAAGTGGTCTTATATTTTGGATTACAAAAAAAAATCGAAAAGTAAAATAATTTTTTTAAATGAAATATTTAATAGGTTGATATTTTGTCAATAGGTAATAAGGAACGTAGGAGCTGGCGAAGGCACTTTATGTTAATAAGTCTGGCAAATAGTTACGGGTTATAAAGAGTTTGAATACGCTTTATAATACCTTAATACTACCTATAAATGGTTTTCTTTATCTAATTACGTTCCTCGTTGGTGACCGTAACTATTCGAATTTTTGGTTCAACCGATATATACCTATAAGCTCCAGAATTTGGTAAAGAAAAAAATCCTTTTAATTCATATTACATTAATCAATAGTACGGACGACCCAATAAGTACGGTTAATAAAAGGTTTGGATCTTTACCTACAGAAAAGTGTATTCACATTATTTAAGGTTTTTAAGTTGATTAAATAAATTTAACTTAAACTTTATAAAATATTGGATTTACTGTAAATAGGGCTATTGGTTTCTATGTTATACTATCGCCGAACATAATATAAAATAGGTAATATACTATACGTAGTACTCCTTTGCCTTAGAATAGAACTATATAAAGCGTATTACGTAATTTAAAGGAAGTAAAGTTTAAAAAGAAGAAAATAAGCCGAGGGCTATCGGTTGGCACAAAGATACTAATGCTGACATTAATATTAGCCCGAAAGCTACGTAATAATTAACCGACCACATATTTTCATACCTCTTTACATGTGAAAACCCTTATAGTTGTTATAACTATTAAGACCTTGTTTTTTTTATACCTTTTTATTATTTAAAACCGGTATACAGAATAAGTTTCTTAAGGGATTATATCGGATATAAAAGCAAAACGATATTTAATAGGAAGCTATCCATAATACATCGCATTACAAAAGGATACGAATACTACTACGAAACTTAACTACGTGGATATTAGTAAAATCAAAGTCGTCGTTAGCCCTAAAAAAGAGATATCTTTACAATAATCGATAATAGTAAAGATTACTATTAGCCTTATTATTTTATATGTCGCAAAAGGCCCTACCCTCTTTCTCCTTTATCTCGAAAATATAAAAAACCTTGGTGTTAACGTTAATATTTAAATTGATAAGTTAATATATATTAAATCCGATAAAATATTTTCACTTAACTTTAAGTAAAGGTACTTTTGTTTTTGTTTTTAAAGACTAAAGGTAATGGTGTTAAACTTAATGGAGGTAAAACTTCGTTAATTACATCATAAGTTTAATTACCCGGTAATTAACAGATTTTATGAGGTTTTAAAGGTAGTTGGTTATAAAAATGTGGATTTGCTAACATTGAAGGTGGTTAAACGCCTTTACTACTACTGCCAAACATATTTTCAAGCTATTTTAAGGTTTAAGCTTACGTTAAATAAAGATTAAGACTTTAATTTGATTTTTTTTATAAACGTATTTTATCTGGATAATAAGTTAGTATTACACGTCATAGACTCTGTCACAGCTTTTCACGATATTAAATTCCTTAAAAGCATTACAATGAAGGAAATATAAAAAATATTACGTACTTTGTAAATTAATACGTACCTTAGTTTACCAAACATGTTAGTTTACAATGCCGATACTAACTTTATTACGATAAAATTTTAAGTTAATGTAAAGTTAATAGGGATTTAGTATAAGTAAATTCTTGTGAAAGCCTATTAAGGTATCGATAAGGTTAAAAAGGCATACGTACTTTTATGAAGGGCTTACGCTATCTTTACATTAGAAATCGGAAGCTTTACAAGTTAAAAGGTATGGATTTAGATAACAGTAAAAGTGTTTAACAATACTATTAGCCCTAACGGACTTATATCAACTTTATTGGTATTTAAAACTTATTTACGTATAACAGTTAAGTCACTACCCTCGTTAAACACCTAAAAGTATATTATAACATATAATAAAAAACTAAAAGAACCAAAAAAAAAGGAATCGGTACATTGTCAAGTTAATAATACCCTTAACATCAAAAACGGATCTTTAATGATAAACGTGTTTTTATTCCCCCTTTAAAGTAAAATACTTACGGAGCGTAAACAGGTAAATAGGATAAGCCGTATAAAATTTTAAATATCATCAATTAAAACGTAGTGGTTAAAATTACTAATAGCCCCATAACTTTTTAAGTTACGCAAGTTAAACCGTACAAAAGACCCCTTAAATTTAATAAATATCCTAACATCAATAACCTTCAAGTTGAGCAAATTAATTAATATAACCTTTTCGAGCCGACTATTAATACGCCGATAAAACGTCGACGGTGCAAAAGACTACCTAAAAGGAGAATATATACCAAAAAGGAGGAAAATAGAGATTATAGAGTCAGGTAAGGTATATATAACGGTATAAGTATTTTTAAAATGAAGATTTAACAGAAAACTTACCCTTAAATTATGTATCGAAGGTATTATTAATATACCAAACAAACTTTCTAAGGAAAGTAATTAAATGGAAATTAACGGCTTTTTATTACGAGATTTTATATAGTTTACACCGTTAACGTAATTTAAAGAGTAAAATTTCACTATTTTTAAGTAAAGGATATTTTATAAAATTGAAGGTAAGACTATGGACTTGCCGTACCAAAAGTTATGGCTAGTCGTCTAAGAATATGGTAATAAAAGTAAAAACTGGATCCTTACTTAATTACTTACAATTTAAAAGATTGGTTAACGTTTAATCGTTATTATTGCTATTAGTTTTACTGTTAGCGCAAAGGGTTAGTTTACACCTGATAGCCGGCATATCACTTAAGCGTACACGTAATCTACCCCCGATTTTAAGCGGATTATACTATTGGAACTACTATAAAAACTAAGAAACAAATTTCCGGCTAAAACGATAATACACTATGTTAAGCCTTTAAATAAACTAGCTAAAACTAACGTCCATTGATTTTTAATATACCAAATATACTTTAAAAATAAATTAGGTATAAAATGTTAATATTTAACCCGTGCCTATTAATTATGAAGGATAAAGACTTTTATATCTTGGGTATATAAATTGACGATACCCTTCTTTTCGGCGATGTTGGATTTGTGGTGGCGAAATAATGTGTTATCGAAAAGTCAAGCCTTTAAAAGTATAAACTACTTAAAACGTTAGCTAAAGGTATATAGCTTAATTTAATGAATCGTTACTTTGTATACATGGTATTAGAGATAAAAGCGGCATTTAAATTAACGTATATTGAAAAATGTAAGCTATAAACCTGAAAATTTTCGATAAGATTAACGAAATAAGGGTACAAAAATACCTAAAAAAAAGGGGATATACGACATATATCGCCAAGTTATATTAACCGGAAGCATTATACGATCTTTTCATTACGATACAGTTATAAGACCCGTAAAACAAAAACTTTAACAAGTTAAATAAGCGGATTAAATGTCAAATAAATTACATAAAAAGAGAAATTAATATAGTTTTTATGAATTTAATGAAAATGAAACTAATAATTTTGATGGACGGATCATTTACCAATAATATTAACCTTACATCGTAAATCGACTTTTTAATAATACTCGTTAACGAAAATAAATATAGAGGGAAATTTACGATTACCGGAAACCATGTACATTAGATATCTGTTAAGTATAAGCGTGTAACTTGAAATGTATTAACCTTTAAAGTTTACAGTATAATAATAGGCTTTGATATCGGTATGGTAACTAATAATATATTAAGGATTATCATAAAATAGCTAGGTTTGTCACCGATATTTATAATAGAATATACCGATTTCTAAAGCCTTTACAAATGCCTATTAAAACTAGGTATGACTAATGAAAAACGCATAATAATAAATGTAATGGCGGTAAAGGAGGTATACGAAGCCCAGAAAATTGATAAGTTTCGGTATATTAACGGTAAAAATAATCTTACCGATGCTATAACCAAAGTCACACTTAATAACGCCTTAGAAAGGTTTGTAGATAGCAATACGCTAACCATACGAATCGAAGGATACGTGGACTACCTAGCACGTGATATGGAGAAACAGGTTTGTCACGGTAAATTGAAAGACAGTTAGAGTAATGGTGGCAATAGCAGTAACTTAAACTATTGGTAAAGGGTATGTAAGTAATGGCGTACTTGATTTGCGTAGGATTGTAGCGAAAGATCAATGCACGGGATGTGAGGAACGAAGGCATTGGAGGGGTGGAGAAAAAGGGCTATAAGGGGTCGTAATTGAGGTTGTTTCTAGTACAGATTGATTGGAATTGACAGGAGTATGGCCTGTTGTTGGCTTATAGATTGAGGAGGGATTTTAAAGGTTGCCACTAATTGATGCTAAGCCACACTGGCCTGCAGGCACAAAAACAAAAAAACCGCCAGTGTTGGAACAATATTGCAATGGTATTTCATATAGTATAATAGGTTAACTTTACTTCCAGTAAAGTTAACTGTACTATAAGTGTATTGCTTTATGCGGACTTACCGCATTGTGTGTAAGTCGAGTGCAGTATGCTGCACTTTACTCTAAGGTATGGGCCAAGTACTTGGACATACAAATTACAATATAGACTAACTAGCGGTCTGCCAAACCTAAAACAATACATCAACCATCTGACTACTACAATACTACTGTTACTTTGACCACGATTCGAATTAACAACGTTGCAACATCTAAAGACCTACCAACAATAAGCTTATTTTTTTTATCGTTGACTCCATAACTTCTTTTTACGAAGCCAAGTTTTCAAAGTTTCTTTTGGTAAAGGATACGTGGGAAATACTTAGGATATTGTAAATTAACACGTACTTAGGCTTACCTAACGTCATCATCTATAATACTGGCACTAACTTTAGAGCGGCGAAGTTTTTAAAAGATGCAAAAATAATGGGTATCTAGTGTAAACAGGTGTTTATAAAGTCCGACTGGAGTGTTAGAATGGTTAAAAGGGTAAACTCCCTACTTCGTCTAATGTATAATATCTTTACACTGGAAATTAAAAGCTTTACAAATCCGATGGCACGCTTTTAGATAGTTGTAAAGGGCCTAAACGATATTGTAGATCCTGATGGCCTAATGCTAACGTTAATAGTCTTTAGAGAGTACCCATGCCCAATGAGTAAATCTCCGCCATTAAAAAGTACCAAAAAGCAAGTAATAGCTAACGTCAAAGCTTTAAAAATTATAAAAGGAATGAATACGCTACTAGATTAACGACGACTTTAACACTAAGAACAACACTTTAATAATCTATATACTTACTTTACTATTACAAAATAAAGTCTTTATATAGCGGGAGCTGGGGAACTAAAAGGGCCTATATAAAACCTAACATATCGCCAATTTTGAAGTAGTAATTAAAATTACTAACGGGTTTGTATCTTTTTAAACCACCCAGGTTAAGCTTTACATCAAGGCTACTAAAGATAAAAACTCTTAAGTTAAACGACCGAGTTAACCTAAACCACCTTTATCTGTTATCAATAAGCCAATAAAACACCGCCGACGCGGACGACCAACGAAAAAAAGGAAAGTTAAAAAGGAGGAATACATATCAGGTCGTATCTAAAATACTAATTAAGTAAACAGGAAAGAAAGTAATAACGAAAACTTGGCATTTAAGTCCCGAATACAAGGCATTATCAAAACTTCTGACAGGTTTTTTTTAAAAAAAAGCTATAGTGTCGACATCAATAGCTTACTAATCGGAGGAGTTATACAATTTGTTCCGAAACCCATTTTCAACCTCTAAAACCCAAACATTACGATCTTTAAGTCGAGTATTATTTATAAGGTAAAAGGAAAGATTACGGGGTGGCTATACAAAAAATAACAGTTAATTGTTTAAAGATACATTAATAAAGGTAAAAACTAAATTCTTACGTAGTCACCAACGATTTAGAAGATTAGCTAGCAATTAATGGTCGCTTTGATCATAAGTTTTTTAGCTGCTATTAAAGGCAAGTTTACGTTTAATAACCGAAATATAATGTAAGTCTACCTATAGTCAACAACGGATTTATAGCGAATCGTACTGCTGGAATTTTTACAGGAATTACGGCTTATCTACCCTTTGAAGAACATTAATACGATATATTAAACCTTGATACGGACTAGCTAACATAAAAATTTACTGGTTCATAACCTACTAATTGTATTTTAAATTTCGATTTAGTATAAAGTCTTTGTGAATATTATTATATACTCCTATAGATAGTATACATAAGCCAAGTAGCAGTGCACTGTATTGCAGTGTGCTCTCCTACAGAGTGCACGATAACGTGTCACGCTGCAGGCTGCACTCTTGCAAGACGCAAAGTGCATTATGCATGGAGCGGTCTGGAATGGCTATTCTGGACCAACGGCAATACATGGAGCGGTTTAGAAGATGTATTCCAGAGTTATACACTCTGGGTGAAGAGCTTATAAGCTCTCACCTGTGGCGTGCACCTTTAGATTCTTTGTCTAATTATTATCTTTAATTACTATTAATACTAATCTAACAGTTACTTTTCTAAATACCTTATTTCACGTGAAACCAAGGTTTTAAAACTTACCGATACTAATTAGTAGCCGATCCCGTCAACTACAAATAACTTACAGAAAAAGATACAAATACAAGTTGAATACCTATAGCAGGATGCTATAGCGGTCCCAATTATTTATATTCTAATACTTCACTTTTACAAAAATTATATGCCGACTTGTATGAAGATTATAAAGACTAAGTGACTTTAAAAATAATAACTTTAATATAATACTATTAACCCTTATTTGACGTTTTAACGTACTCTAGCACTTCTTAGAAAGCATTCTATTACGTACCAGGCTATGTAAGCTAGAAACACCAAGTTTCAGAACCCTTTGTTGGGACCCATCCAATTTTCTATAATCTACAACGCCCGCTTTAGCAAAAGCGGTTACGTACAAAATAACCAAACCGATTTTTCTATCAAAAAAGGTTACAAACAAAGTAACCAAACCGTTCAATCTACAAAGTTCGGCTACGATACGTTAATCCAGACTGATTACCAAATACCGGATTATATAACCTATATTTCCCTTGTCCTATTCGCCTTCCCACGTTCACCCCATATATTCTAAGTTTACTTACATTCTCTTTACGTATTCTAAGTTTAGCCCTTATACCGTTTGAGTTTTCCTAGCTACTTATTTAGTATAACATTACTAAAAACTAACAAAACTAATTTAAAACACCTTACTAATTTGTGGCTACGTCTTATTTACGTATCGTTTAAAATTCATTTAAATTAACAAGTGTTAATAAGCCTTATTTATACCGCTTTGATTATTTTATTTACTTTATATTTTCCGAACCACCCTAAACTTTAGAGTCCAAACGCATTTAAATCCAACCACGACGCGAAATTACCAACTTACGCCGCTTCAATATACTAAGTATATATAAAAACCACCATATCTAATAGCACTAAGACTACAGCTATAGCTCCAAAACCAATGTTACTAAAATGAGCTAATGCTTACTTCGATCTTTTAATCGAATATATGGGAATTAAAAAAGCTATAATATACGTAATTAATCTAAACATTTAAGATAATACTATTGATACGCTAGTTAAGAAACTAAAACCCTATATAATTAATACATATATATTAGATATTATATTCTGCTATTAGGAAGGAAAAGTCCAAGGACCTGATTTGTTGGATAATTTCCATTTAAAAATCAAACTCAACGTTAGATATATGGTAAATAGTAAATCCTACCACTACCAAAGCCTTATGGATCCAACAACGAATCATAGGTATTAATACCCCAGGGAATGAAAATAGCCGCCTTATAAAAGCTCTATTCGAAATAGCGTAATGTTACGACCCAAGTATGATGGCGAGTCAGGAAGCAAGCCAGCATGCAGCTGAGTCATTTAGAGCCTGAAATCCAACAAATTAGGCGGTGAACACCTCTCCTTTATTAGAAGGGAAATGACTAAGCTAATCACGTGATTAGGATCAGTGGGATCAATACTGATCCAGGTGATCCAGGATCAGTGGGCTCAGCACTAATCCAAGGGATCCAGTACTAAAGACGGTATGAAGGCACAGATATATAAGAACACAGTCATTATCACATAGATATCATTTCCCTCATAGCTCTTCAGTTGTCAATCTAAGTATTCAGTCTACACATCTGAATAGCCTCACGGCTTTTTATCATTACTTGCACGGTTTCGATATTGTTTACTCAGCACCTCTGCTACTTTCTTAATAACATTAACCCTCTAATACCTTCTATATACTTATGGGTATTTATTGTGTTCATTACATGTAACTTATCGATGTACCAGATTAGGAGGATGAAAATTTATACCTAACGGAATTTGAAAAAGGGTATTACTTTACAAAGAAAAAGAGACTATTGTTACAACAACGGGAAGGAGGCATAAAACGACCTGATTTTATACCTATACTTGAAGACAAGAGCAAAAACCCCAAAGAAGAAAAACGACTATAACCCTTATCTACTATATAAATATAATACACCCTTATACCGACACTTATTATGAAATAAAACCAAATACCAAATTATTTCCCAAATATTATAAAAAACTTACTTAGCTATAAAGGGATCGGCTGAAATATAGAGAATAACCTGCTCTAGAAAGTAACGATCGGTCAAAATACAAAGAACAACCTACTCCAGGAAACGAAGAACGGTATAAAACGTTAATACGTACTCTACGGACTAATACCCACTTATTACGACCCCTACTGTAACCTTTTACTACACTGCTTCCCCAATAATAGAAGCTACCTTATAAAGCTAACCAACTTTACTAATATTTGGAATAAGAATAAAAACTATAACAGGAAGCCGTACGACATACTAAACAATGAAATACGCGTTACATTCAATATATAGAAAAGATTGGATATTAAACTATTACAATTTTATGTTGTTTTACCCGGTATATTATCCGGATAAGTTAAAAAATAATATATGTATCATCCTACGTAGGTGAATATATTTACAAAATGATTTGATCGTCTTGAATCCCACTTTGATATGAAGATTAATTACGAATTTTATGATAGGAATGAGGCTATTATGACTTGGAAATTCGTAAAAAATCAATAGGAAAACGCTGATAAAAACCTATAGGAAATTTTTACCGCCTTATCAACTAAATTCTGGAAGTGCCAGACAGCCTTTGGACTGAAATACAGAAGTAACGAACTGTTTATTTAAATAGTAACAAAAGCTTATCGCACAAACCTAGATTTCAATCTTATACTTTTTAAATCGTAAAACGATTTAAATGCCTTTTGTATAAGCTTTAAAATATCGTCCAAAACCTTTATATTTCGTTAGCAGAGCCTCGAACTAACATTTATAACTAATAACACTAAAAGCGAAGGTCAAATTACTAAACCAAACCTTGCAGAAATTATCCACCACGTTTTTAATCGAAAATTTAAAGTCTACTTAAGGCAAAACGAACGTCTAAAGTATAGGTATTAAAAAGGGAGCCTTAACAATAAGGGACAAAGACGATCGTTCGAAAATGGAAAAAAACGCACCACGATTACAATAATACTTGTGAAAAGGTATAAAAAGCCATACAGATTTACAAAAGCAGTATATAGTTTACGGCAAAGTTATCTATAAGTTTACAAACCACCCCTATTACAAGTAAATTGGAACTAAAGAACTATTTTAGACCGATTATATATTTAAGGATTGGATAAAAACTAATTTTACAATATACATTACCGAGTACTAAGGTATAAATAACGAATTTAACGCTTATCTTTACAAAAACAAATCCGAAGAAGACAACCCTAAGTATAATAATGCCTACCTATTAGCCTAAAACAATAAGACCGCTTAATTTATCTTTACCATCTCTTAAAATGACTCTTCTATATATATTATAAACCTAGACTACGTAAACGAAGTACCTAACAACTATATAACGTCACAATTTAAGTCTTTTAACAGATACTTAAGTAGGTTCTAAGGAATTATACCTAATATTAATGTAGCCGAAATTTAAATAGCCGGGAAGCGGTAATTCGACGAGTTTATGGCGAAGTTTCCAAAGTTTTAGTTAAACCGAATAGGAAAATATCGAAAAATATTATTTAGTAAAGACAAAGCATTATCGTTCGGAACGGTCGTTATAAATACACGTTTCGGAACGGTTTAGTTTTATGTAATAGAAATTAAAATACCATTTTTACTTTTATTAACTAATATGAACAAGCTCGAAATTAAGGTCCGGAATACGACTAACCAACTTATTCGTACCTTAAATAACGTATCTGTACCATTCCAGCTTAAGTTTGACTACTTATATTTTTTCCCGGAAACACGTACAATTAAGGTTATTTACTTAATATAGCTGAAATTACGGATTTTACACCGAAAATCCAGATACCTGGCTATAAAACGCCTTTTACAGCTGTTCTATACCATAAGACATATGGATATAGAAAAGAGCGTACTTAAATCTATCGAAAAGTTTTGCTATAAATGCTAGCTATACTTATAAGTCCTATTATATTTAAGTTTCACCTTCAAAACGATATAAACTTTTACTACAAAGTAATTATTAATATAATATATTTAAATAGCTAACCGGTCCTTTACTCTATCAACGCGGTAACATTATTCCAAATCGCCAAATTTACACGAAACGCTTTCACTATAAATTATTGGGACGCTTTAGTTAACTATTAGTTTAACATCTACCTAAAGCCCCCAAATTAAATCACATACGATGCTAATACAGCCTTACACTTTATTAAGTAGTATATCAAGGTTCGGATAGCCGGCAACGAGTATAAACAAATTTTAATAAAAGCCCTATAGGGTATTGAAAAGTATGAGCGGTATGATGAACCGCTTGAAAAAACGTACACGATATGGTTGAAAAACCTAAAAGATATTGGTTTTAAGAAATCTATCTTTTAAATAGCGGATAACGCTGTTAACTACACTTTTAGCTTGAATAAGATTATCTTTACGCTTCTTATCCTTAATACCAACCGGATAATATATATAAAATATATACTATTACCATCTATAATATAAAAATCTAATACTGTAGCGAAAGCAATAACGGTATCACGCTCCCTATCGGCGAAAAACGACGTTTTTAAAGCGTTAGTTACAAGGAATAGTCTACGTAAAGCTAGCGTCTTAGATTTACTATTATAATCTGAAGTTTTAGTTTGATAAACTAAAGATGAAAAAAATAGCACTTCACGAATTAACGGGTTTAAAGACTATACAATGATTATTAATTTACCAAATGATATAAATTCGTTCCGCTGGATAATGATATACGAATATGAAAAATAGGTAAAAAAAACGGTCAAAAACCATAAGATAAACAAAACTTCTAACGAAACGCCCCCTGAAACAACGAATTTAAACCGATCCTATATTAAATCCTATTCCCTAAAAATAATTCCAGCCCAATTACGCTAAATAAAAGCGGCTCATTTATATTAACCCTACCAAAACCTCATCGTCGAAGGCGCCCTTTCGACTCGAAAACTAAAAAACGCCTTAGGAACTTTGCTAAAGACTCCTTTATTACGTAAATGGAAATGGTAAACCGTAATTTTAGCCTAAAACTCCGCCATAAGGGTATTATTACCACTCTAAATACCCCATTCGAATAATCGACCAAAATAGAAATTTTCACATTAATCTACTAAAACATTTTTTATTTTAAACTATTCGACTTGACTATTTAAGGTACATATAGGAATATTCCAACCCCTTTCGTCTACAAAGTTAAGGATAAAGCCATGAAACCTAACGAAAAAACCTACCTATTTGTTCAAGAATATAACGATAAAGGGGAAAAAGTATATTATAATACAATCGCTTATACTATAACGAAATAACTACCGATTAAATTTTACTTTTATAGCTTTTCTTAATATACTATGTAACTTATATATCAAACTTCAAAACATAACATAGGTATACACCTAATTTAAGGAATGGCTTAAACGACGAATTTACGCCCATATACCAAAAGATCTCAAATAATACCACCCGCCAGAAACGATTTCAAGTATTATTAAACCACGTTATAACTTAGTTAAAGTTGATGTTTACTGATATAACACTTATTAAAGACATTATAAAAATGGCTTGAAATAACTAACTTTACTTTAGACTTATTCCTATTAGTATTAATAGCCTGTTCAGAGGGTTTTATACTAATTGACATGTAAATAAACGACACTTTGACGTTATATAACGCTTTGTTTTTTATGTCTAGAAATAGAAAACTTATAAAGTCCAGTTTAAAAGCGAAACCAGAAACGTACCTACCAAAAAGCCATATAATAGATTTTGATAACGTTAATATTGCTCTCCGGAACGGTGTTTTCGGTCTTATTTAAAAGAGGAAGCTGCATAAAGTTACCATTATAGTTTAAAATAACGTAAAACGAGCAGACAAATACAGATTCTAATGTGTAAGTAGCGCTTAGGTTGCTTTTATAATATAACCAAAGGTGGTATTTAACCTTTCGATCGTCGTGTAATACTAAATCGCCCTGATAAACGATATATATAAGGCGTTTAACAAACGTCTTTTGTAACAAATACATAATCCACGGCGAAGTTTCTAATTTATACCGCTAGATATACGTACTACAAAACTGTTTACTTTTACTAACAGCTCTTTTTCCAATGATAACAACTATAATTTATAAATAAGCTTCGTTCTAGTTCTCGACAACTAAATACCGGTACGAAACGGCTTTACCCTTCGTTAAAACATTATCTATTAAAGCTTTACTAAATGAAAAAGGGTTACGAGAAACATCTGGGCTTTAGAAATCTATGATATAGTTAAAGACTTCGATTCAGGTATTACTATAACGATAATGGTCTAGATAATTACTTCCAACCTTAGTTTACGCCCTATTTCTCTAATAGTATATAATAACTCCTTTTCTCTTTATTAGTACCTGGTCAAATTAGGTACAACGAATGAGAAACGTTTAATAATCGATATTATTGCCTTACGCGAGTTATATAAATGCTGTAAAATCGAAAAAAAATAAGGTAAATCAATGGGAAATCTAATCTAACGGATACGAATACCAAGGCTATACCGAACGAAGCATTGAAAACACTTATATCGACAAGTACACTGTTTGTTGGGGTTGATAAAACAGTTTTACAACCCTAATAAGCTATTACACCACTTTTTCCTAATTTAGATCAACTCGTATTATACTATTCACACTGATTTCCGATTTTTCTTTTATTTAACTTTACTATTTCGCATCTCTACATACTTCTACCCCTTTTTATTTTATATACCTTAACCCTATTTTTCCCTATTCTTCTTTTTTTAATTCGATTTACTATTTTACACCACTCCTGGCATATTGTTACGTTTTAAAAATAACTTCGAACCGTATCTAACATACTTTACTCTTTTTTTTAACATATTTTAACTTTATTAGGCATTTTACTATTGACCTCAATTTGTTTGGATCTCGTTGTACAACCACTTCTAATATAATACCTCTTTTGTTTTATATATTTCAAATTATATTCATTACATTTAAATGATCATTTTGTTGCAAAGGGATAACACTATTATATAACGTACTATAATATAGTCTGTTATGTTAACTCAACCCAAAGGGTATCTATCTACTACTGAAGGGAAAAGACGACGCCGTTACGTTTTTACTATCCTCCCTATTACTTTCCCTCTTTATACTAACGCTATCTCTAATACCAATATCTACATTATTAACGCCAATGAGGATATAGCCTTACGTCTGATAAGATATGCCTTTAGGTGAAGGAGTAAAGGGGAAATTACACTTCTTATGGCGACGTATGATAACGTTGTTAAATTCGCATATATAGTACATGCGTAGGCCCCGTTTCTAGGTGATAACAGCAGCTGTCGACTTTTTAAACCACCGGTTAACGCCTATTCCTAATTAGTATCGGTTCATTTTGATTATTTACAACCGCGATTGGTTTTTTTAGAACGCTTCGAACGTTATATTTTTGTTAAAAGAAAATTTCAAAATTCGGTTAAAACTTACTATAAAACTAGCGGACGTGTAATACGGCCTTATCCTATGGCTTCAAGACTACCGAAACGGGGGTATACATGTTACTAATCCATTCGTAATAGTGGTAATGAGCTGAACAACCACCGCTTTTGTAGTAATCGTTAATAGACTTACCCGCGGCTGCGGAGGCGATACACAATACGTAAGGAGTGTGCATTAACGGCCTAGGACTAAAAACCTGAATACACCGCTTCAACGTCTTATGCGTTAAAAAGGCCTCGCGACGTACCCTAGCGATATAAAACTCGAGGAAGTGAAGTAGATCCGCCTTGTATTTCTTATCTGAAAAGCGAAGGTTAAAGGTATACAAACGGGTAGATTTAGAATATATAAACCTTAACATCGTTGCGTTAGGCTACGTTAATGGTGTAAAAGAGGCCTTATAGGTAATGGATTTTTTATCTGTAGGGAAAGGGTAAGATTTATAACCTTAGGAGCCCCTTTTTCCTCCCCTTAAGATCTGTGGAAGATGGAGGTAGAGGAGGAAAAGAGGGGAGTAGTAATGGTAGCGGTGGAGGGAAGCGAGGTGGCGGCAGCGATAGAGCTTATGGGGGTGGCGGCGATGACGAAAAGAGATTAGGTGGCGGTGGCAGAGCTAGGCGCGGTAGTGGTGGCGAGCGAAGTGGCCGTTATTAACAAGATTGTACCTGATAAGGGTGTGCTGCTGGTAATAGCGGCGGCGGCAGCTATGGCGGCGGCAGCGTGCCGATGCTCTCGCACCAAACGGCGCCTTACCGTTCTATTTATACATGGCATTGGTTTAAAAGAAGAGGTCAGTATATGGATATTGTTTAAGTATCCTACCTATTCAAACAGCTTAGTTTGATTAATTGGAACAAAAAATTCAATTGGGATAAGAACTTGTATTAGTTTTAACTATGCATCTTTAGAGGGAAAAGAAAAGAAGTTTTGCCTGAACCGATAACAATACATATTTTTATACTAAGCTAATATGCGATTACGCAATTACCCCTACACAATCATCCCTGCGTAATTACCCCTATTAAAAACCACGAAAGGCGTCATTACCAACTATGTCGCCCTTAATTAGTTACACCAACCAAGGTCGAACTATAATCACTACCGAAGCCAAACTTGCTGATTTAGACCTTTTGAAATTAATGCGGCGATAATATTGTTACTACGGAAACTACTGATTTCAATCTTTTACAAATTAATATGGCAATAACACTATTACTATGGAAACTGTTAATTTATATCCTTATAACCATACTGTTATCACAGGGCGCTATATAAGGAAGAAAAAAAATATTACCTATGTAGATATTACTATATATTTTTATAGATAGTATACATAAGCTAATTAGCAGTATACTGTATTACAGAGTACTCTCCTACAAAGTGTACGGTAATATGTCACGCTGTAGGCTGCACTCTTGCAAGACGCAAAGTTCATTATATATGGAGCGGTCTGGAATAGCTATTCCAGACCGATATAAATACGTGGAGCAGTCTAGAAGAGATATTCCAGAGTAATACGCTCTGGCTGAAGGGCTTATAAGCTCTCACCTGTAGCATGTGCCACTGGATGCTTCTTCTGATCATTATATTTTATTACTACAAATACCAATCTAATGATTACTCTTCTTAATACCTTATTTCACGTGAAGCCAAGGTTTTAGACCTTATCGACAGCCTTTAATATATAACCCGTATTTTCTAATAACGTAAAAAAAAGACTTTGAACTAGTAGATATACAAACTAATGATACCCTTTTCGACGAAATGACTAGCTTTATAACATTTTAACAACGTGCGATTAAGGACTCCAAATTTTAAAATTACAAGCCGGTAATAAAGTTGGCGAAAGGTAATTAACTTAACTTTAACAGATAGCTAATTCGTATACTTAATATTAATATTAGTCTTACTTTTCATTAAAAAAACCAGGGAATTTAGCCACAATCGACAAGATTAACGTGGCTAGAACCTAATGGTACCTGAAACAGTGTGCCTGTAGCAGATATATTACCACATAATATAAATCAATGTTTTTTTATAACCTCTTTATTGCGGCACAAACAAAAAATCTAATAAATGACGACTTTAACCAGCGTAACAAAAGAATTAAATGCCAAATACGAAATCTGAACCAATGAATTAATATAGTTCTAATCGACTCGTCGAAAGCCAAATTAATAATTTTTATCGATAGGTTTTATATATATAACCCCAACCTGTCTTTACAAATCGGCTTCCTAATAGCTCTCGTCAATAAAAATAGGAGGGAGAACCAATTTAACATTAAAGGCAACCAAATTCACTAAACCTTTATCAAATGCAAAAGGATTACACGAAGCGTGCTAGCTTTAAAGGTTCACGGTATAATAGCAGGCTTTGATATAGGCATATCACTATGGAAAAGCCTTTAAGTTATTACCGGACAGTTTAAAATTCCTTAAATCCCGGTGGTAATTTGTACCGACCTGAGAAGACTATTTGAAGGCCTTTCAAAAATCGGAATTACTAGTGAAAAAACTCTTAATAATCGACATAATATCACTCCGCAAAACTTACAATAGGTAGCAAATGAAGGAGTTTCAATGGATTAACGGCAAAAATAATCTTACTAATATCATAACAAAAACATTATTAAATAAGGCCCTTAAAAGGTTTATAGACAGCAATAGTCCAACTATACATATCGAAGGCTACGTTAATGAACTTCCCAGTAAGTCTAAGTTATATAACGACTATTATAAATATGTTAGCAAATTGAAAGTTTGCTAGTAAATTACCAATGCTAAATGATATGATTACCATGGCTAAAGTAAAAAATTACATGGGTCTATAACGAAAAAGCTTTTTTCAAAAGTCGATAAAGTCGAACTTTGCAGTTGTAGGGCAACTAATGGCAATTGAAATTAATTTGTATATAAATAGGTGCATTTTATTACAAAAATCAATTGAAATTGATAGGGGTGTAGCCAATTAATGAGGTTACAGTTCAAAATTTCCCGAAAAGGATTAGTTAATTACATTAGTATTTACGCACAAATTAAAAAGCCGCCAGTGTTAAAATAGTAGTATCTGTAGTATAGTAGGTCAACTTTACTTATAGTTTAGTTGACCATTCCAACTGCAAGTATAGTATATTGTTTTGTGCGAGCCTACTGTATTAGCTAGAAAGCAAGTACAGTATGCGCCCACTTCACACTATGGCACGGGCTAAGCAATTAGCCATACAAATTACTATGCAAACCAGCTAGCGGTCTGCTAAACCTAAAACAATACACCACCTTTTGACCACACAATACTACTGTTTCCTCAATCAATCAAATCGACAATGTTGATACATCTAAAGGCCTATTAAGCAAAACATACCAAAAATAACATAAATACATACATAATTTATTACTAATTTTGATCGAATTTTTCTTGTGAAAATTGGCGAAAAATCTAACGAATGATTTTTCGTATGGTTCGATAATAAATTGTATCAAAATTTTATACGAACTAGCCCAAATAGGTATTTAGTGGTTTTTAACGTACCAAATGTACTTCAGAAATAAATTGGGTATAAAAACGTTAATATTTAACTTGTATTTGTTAATTATATGAAAGAAATACTTAGATATAGTAGGTATATAAATTAACGATACCTTTTTTTTCCTAACATATTTGGTTTATAACGATATAATAATGTCTTATCGAAATATTCGGGTTTTGAAAGTATAAGTCAATTAAGATATTGTCTAAAGAAATATAACTTGGTTTTAATAAATCGTTAATTTGTATTTATAGTATTAAAACGGACAACGATAAACATTGTACGTATATTGGTTTACGTTAAAAAAGGTAAATAATACGCTCAACGACGATTAACAAGGTTAATGAGGTAAAGTCAGAGTAATACCTGAAGTAAAATGCTTATGAAATTTATATTACTACGTTATACCAACCGAAGGTATTGTATAACCTGTTAGTTAAGATACAAATATGGGATTTATGAGATGAGGACTTTAATAAGTTGAATGAAAAGATTTAATAGTAAATGTATAATTTTAAAAAGGATATTAATATGATTTCTATTGGAATAGAAGATAAATACAGTACAATTAAGTCAACTATACTTATAGTGAGTTGATTATACTTAATACAAATTGATATCAAATGTAGTGTAGTAGTTGACTACCTTAAAGTGGGGTATAGGTCAAAGCATTTAGCCATAAAAATTATCATGCAGACCGGCTAGCGGTCTGGAAAACTTAAAACTTGAAACTTAAAACTCAACAAATAATTTCAATACAGCACCAGTTACTTCGATCACAGTGATTTGAATCGACTATGTTGCATGGATAAAGTTCTACCAATACTGATCAGTGCTTATTAGGTTAAGCACAGATAATATAGGTAGATGAAGAAGCTATTTTCTGGTTACGCTCTACGTTAAACGGTGGTATAGTAAAGGAAAGATTCATGCATAAAACCCCTATAAACTGTGCAGCTGTTCGCAATAGTAATTTGGGAAAACTTATAGGCTGTGCAGCTATTTTAGGAGGTCTATAAGCAATGACAATATCGCTACCATCCAAAAACCAAGAAACCTTTATTAAACCAGTTTTAAAAGCGTTAAAATTAACCACCTGAAAGTCTCAAAGATCATTTGGTTGTTAAGGTAACAAACAGTTAAATCAATATTATTACGGGTACTACTACTACGAATTTTAAAGTAAATACTACTAAGTCCTACAAACTTTAATAAATACCAATTTTAATAGAAAACTTACGGCTTAACTTCCCTTTATACCCTTGTTTTTTCCCTTTATACTTTTTAATCTTCATCACAATAGCCTTAGGAAACGCTGAAATTAATATTATTACTGATTCTTCCCTAAAAGAAGAAATTAAAAACCTTGGATTTACGTTCGTTAAGTATTTCGATAACGACTTTTGGAAAACGAATGCTGATAAAAACTTCACCCCATACACCTGACAAATTACATTAGCTATTGCATTCTCGACTTAAACTTTACCGGATGCAATATAAGACCTATCGCCTTAGATAACCTTTAGGAATAGTTTAACAAATAAACCTTATATATGTAAAAGGTAATAAAGAAACAAGTTGAAACCAGGATAAAGATTAAACTGTTTAGAAAAAGGGTCAACCTTCCTATCAAAAAAATTGAAATACGGCAATCTTACCAATCTATTATACAAATATGTAATATATGAAAACCTTTAATAAATTTAGGGAGAAGATAAAGGTATCGTTAGTAATAATATCTCTTAAGGCTTTTACATGCGTTAGTAAAGTTGAATCTAAGCCCAGATAAATTTCTTAAACCGTGGTATTTGAAATGAATGATTCAATGCTAATAACTGTAAAAATTTGATTAATTTTAACGTTGTGGGCCCTTGAATTTAATAGTTAATTGAATAGAAATCTCGACGTACCCATTATTACTAAAAAGAGTATTACTAAACCCTCCGCAGGGAAAACCCTTAGACTTTGTTCCCCCAAATTCCTTCATAAGTTTTATTTTAATAACCAAATTAAGGAAAAAGCAGCTTTACGCGCGAGTCTATTATAAATACAATTACTAGCCTTTTGCTCTTAAACTCAGTTTAAGGTTGTTATTTTACTTACAAATACGAATACTATTTCCAACACCTGTCACAGGATCTAAATGGTTAATACGACTAGTATATTACTACTTCCCCTCGATACATTCTATAGTAAATAGAGATTACGCGGTAATTATTATGTTTGTTAATATCCAAGAAGGAAAGGTGAAATAAAACGGTAAGTTGTACAACCTCCTCGGAGTTAAATTACGCCCATTCTTCATCATCTACAGTTAAATTAAAGTTCAATTGCTAGGTTTTTATTTACCGTTTCCCAATATTCTCGCCGGCCAAAGCAAGGACTACTATCTTCAGTACTTAACAAATTACTCCTCTTTTCGAAATATTTACGATGATTTTAGGGTTATTTCAAATATAATGTTAACTTGACACAATACTATAAAAATGAAATAATCATTGAGAAATTTAATATCATAAATTTTTTTTTTAAAAAAAATACGAAAGTAAAATGAACGTCCTTAATGAAATGTTTAACTGGCTAATACTTTGTTAATAAGTAATTGGTAATGTAGGAACTGGCGAAAATATATTACTCCAATAGATTCGACAAGCTATTATGGGCTATAAAAGGTTTAAATACGTCTTATAATATTTCAACGCCACTTATAAAGGGCTTTTCTACCAATTACATTCCTTATTGGCAACTGTGACGGTTTGTATCTTAAACTCAACTAGTATATACCCCGAAACTCCAAAGTTTAATGACGACGAAAAAAAACCTTCCTACGAATATTACATCGACTAAAAATACGAAACGTCCGATTAATACAATTAACGGAAGTCCCGGACCTAGGGATGTAACCAAGCTATATACAAAGGAGGGTATTCATTTTCTTTGATTTTTTCAAATTGACTAAGTAAATTTACTTCGAATGTTAAAAGATATTAAATTTACAGTAAACAAGCCTGCTAATTAAAAATTTATACTATTACCAAACGTAAATTAAAATAAGTAATATATTACATGAAATTCCCCTCTACCTCCAATTATAATTACGTCTTATACATCATAAACTTTAAAAACAAAAAGATTACTGATAAAGAAAACAAGCCCAAGGCTATCTATCAATTACAAAATACTAGAGTCGGTTTAAAAACAAAGTAATAACTCACCAACTATGTTCTTTTATATCTTTTAACAAGTAAAAACTTTTATTATCGATATAACGATAAAAAATCTAGCACTAAAAACCTATTCTGTTGGTAGAGCTTTAGATGTTGCAATATTGTCGATTCAATTGGTCGAAGTAACAGTATTATTGCGTGATTAAGTGTTGTATATATTGTTCTAGGTTTGGAAGACCACTAGCCGGTCTGTGCAGTAATTTGTATAGTCAATTTCTTGGCTTGTGCTCTAATGTGAAGTGGAGCTATACTACACTTAACTTGCAGTCAATTACAGTAGGCCCGCACAAAACAATACACTCAAGTTGCAGTCAGTATAGTCAACTAGACTATAAGTAAAGTTGACCTACTGCATTGAAAATACTATTAATCCAATACCTCGGTTCCAATTCTATATTTACTACTTAATCCTTTTATTAAACCGGTAAAAATTATTACTTGTTGAATATTGTATTTAAGTTGCAATAAAGAAGTTTTAAAAGGCTTTCCGTTTATATAAGTTGATAATATAACTGCTACGGGTACGTTATTTCAGGTACTGTTAGGCCTTAATCATGTTAGTTTTGTTGATCATAACTAAATCTGTCGGTAAGGTCTATATTCATGTGTATATAAATGAAGAGTAATCGTAAAATTGATATTGTAGTAAAGATAGATAATAGATCAAGAAGAAGCATTTCAGAGAGTGTATACCACGGATGAGAGGTTATAAACCTCCCATCCAGGCAGTGGCCCTTTTGCTGTGCACTCTGGAATACCCCTTCTAGACTGAACCACGTATGATTCACTTTGTACCTTGCAAGAGTGCAACCTGCAGCGTAAAACGTTATCGTTCACTCTTCAGGAGTACACCTTGCAATATATTGCACTTTCAATTGACCTATGTATACTATCTGTGGGTGTATATAGTAATATCCACAAAATTAATATCCTAATATATTTAGTAAGACCTTAGGTTAGTATTAAAACCAAATATACTAGTTAATGATTCGTTAAAGTTAAGTTAATTATCATTTACTAACGTCGTTACCGGTTTATAAGTTTAAAAGTTAAAGTCCTTAATCGGTTGCTATTCCGATATCATAAAGCTAGTCGTTCCTCCGAAAAGGGTATTATTAGTTTATTTACCTATTAAGCTAAAATTTCTTTCCTACTTTATTAGTAAATACGGGTCGTATATCAAAGATTTTACACCTTACCATAATTTCAAGTACTATTAATAGTTTAGAAACCAATAAACACTTATTTTAGCTAGTCTGTATTAAGGTTTGACACATCGTTTTACTATCTTCAAGGGGTCAATGACACGTAGTTCATATGTAAATTCCAGTAATATAATCCGTTAAAAATCTATTACTAATTACGTATTGGCTTATGTTATATTTTGACTATTGACAGTTTACTTGCCTTGAATTTTAACTAATATACTTGTTACCAAAACGACTACCAAACGTTAGCTAATCCTCCAAATCGATAATAAATACCTAAGGGTTCAGTATTTGGCTTCATTGTCATATCATTAAATAATTATACGTGATTTTTCATACGGTCGCCCTATGGTGTTATTATTAACCTTATAAATAATCTTCGACTTGAAAATCGTAACATTTAGATCTCAAATATTAAAATCGGCTTTCGATACGAATTATACGACTTTCTGAGTTAATAAGACATTAATATCAACTTTATCGCTTTTTTCAAAAACTTGCCAAAATTCGTAATAATACCTCATACTCGGAGCTTTAGTACTAAGTCTTTGTTATTCTTTTCTTTTCTACTTATTTAAGTAATATTATAAAGAGAACCTGGTATATATTCATTCTCTTTACTATTCCCTTTTTAGAGGAGTATTTTGCATTGATGATGGTTTATTAAATTATCAATAATAAGTGGAAAAGGTTTGTATTAATTCAGTCGTTTAGTTTGAAGATTTTTATCGTTAATAGATCTAATATAAAGTTTAACCTAGATATTACGGAAAAATACTAGACTGTTAGTAATTTAACAATTACTTTAGACTTAGAAATACTTAAGGTTTTGTATAGACCCTCTTATTTACCCGGCTCTCCTTATATGAGAACTTTAATTTGTAATGGTAAATCAAGTATTTCGATTATTAAAGGGTAGTTCCTGATATTAAGAACATTGTTAACCTAACGGCGTGCCGATTCCTTTCGTAATTCTATAGAAGCTTTACCGTAAGCTATAACTCGCTTTTGGATACTTGCTAATAACGTGGATTCACGCATTAGGCGTAGATATACTCCAAAGAATAGTAACGTTAACACTAAGATATTAAATCCCATAATATTATTTAAGCCATTTACTATTATTTAAAGACATACCTATGAATTAATAAAGTTTTTAATTTCCAATAAAAGAATATTATGCGTTCGGAGAAATTGGGAATGTGTCTTTTCAACCTTTCTAATGCTCTAATAAGCCTTTACAGGTACTTGTTTACACTAGATACCCATTATCTTAACATTTTCCCAAAACTCTACTATCTCAAGATTGGTGTCAGAATTGTAAATAACGACGTTAAGTAGGTATAAGTATGTGTTAATCCACAATATCTTTAACGCTTTACACGTATCCTTGACCAAAAATGATTTCAAAAACTTGGCTCCGTAAAAAAAGGTTACGGAATAAATAATATAAAAAACATGCTTATTATCCAAATAAAACATATTAATAAAAACCTCGTAATTAAAGTATTTATTATCTTTTAATGTAAACTTAAATCTCCGGGAGGCTTAAATATATGTTTAACAGTAGTAACAAAGCTTTTCGATAGTTGTCAGAGTAAAGTATTCTATATTTTTATGCTTTACGAACTCTAGGACTTTATATAACCCATTGACGGCTAGGTAGTCAAAACGCTAGTATAATTAACGTATATCCAGCTCCGTCAGATTTAACACCACTGTTTTAAGTCCTTAAAAATAAAACCACAAATACCTGTACTTAAAAGCGAAGGGAAACCTTTGGCTGTTTTTAACTAATTTGTTAACATTAACATCAACGTTAATACCAAAGGTGTTTATATCCTATAAGAAAAAACGGAAAGGGATAGGTGACTGGACGATGTGGAACGTAATCGATTTAACAATAATTTAGATTACCGTTATATTTAGTAACAATAGTTATTTGCATGGTTTAAAGCCGACTTTAGCCTTTTTAGTATTTGTAATGATTAATTTCAGTAGCCGTAGTTCTTTCTCTTTGCAGTATCAATACTATGAATAACTTCTTATTAAGTATTTTATTTCTCTTGTGTTTGATATAGTACTTTAAAACGTATAATCCGTTTAACAATCGCTAAGGTTCAAGGTATATAATGGGTTAAGTGCTTAGTTAGAGTAAAAGTAAAGGTTTTTACCACTTAAACGGTATAAAAAGGCGTAGTCGACTAGTTACTAGGCTGTAATGGAAATAGTATTTTTATAACACTTAGTCTGTTTAAGGGTATTATCACCATTAATTATTTCGTCTCCGTTGAAGTTTGCAATTTCATCTAAATAATTCTCTTTAATAGTGGTAAGATAATAAATATAGTATATTACTTTTCTGTTATTTTGCTGGGCAGGAGGGCTAATTGGTTAACCAATAGCTAAATTTACCACCGATCTAATATCTTTTATTACTATTACGACGATATTACTTACGGTTAATAAGTCCGTTTAAATTGTAACCCGAATAGCATTAATGTAGTTACTTCCTTTAATATATAGTCAATAAGCTAAACCTTAGGCGTTAAGAGTTCTCATAACCGTATTTTAGATTAACGTAATTAACTACCGTAAGGTTTTCTTTATCTACGTTAGAGAAGTTGCCGGCTTAGGGGTATATTTCAAGCGAGTTTGATGTATGTGCAATTAAAATTGTAAACAAAAAACTCAACTAGCTAACAAAGCTTTCACAGGTAGTATTTATGCGTTATAGGGCTAATTTAAACTCGTAAATACTCGTAATAGCTTCCTATACCTGTTAGCGAAATTTGGCTTCGCTAATGTTGGCTTTTCACATTACTTACTGGTACAAAATTAACTTGTTAAACATATAGTTAAACATATCCATTAGTGTTTTTTCTTCTTCTTTCCTTGGTATTATCGTGGTCTACTGTATAATATCCTAATCTATAGGGTATTAGGCGAGGTAGATATCGTATTAGAAGTGGCTTTTTATAATATCGTAAACTTCGTAAAAGGTAGTTACTTGGGTTAGGAAAATGAGGTATTAATTCTTAGCGTACCTTATAAGGATTTCAGGAAATAATAAGTAAAAATTAAAAAGGAAAACCTTTATCCATTTACAAATTTTTAAAAATGGTATTATCTTTGTTTTAAAGAGGTCATAAGGCTTTCCATTATACTTCTCTATGTTGTTTCAGATCTTAACGAAGTCCGTACAGAGTTTGTAATCAATGCTAACCATTTCAACAGGTTTTAAGGGTAGGTTGCGAGAGTTATCCCAGTCTTTATTAATGATATTTCTTATTAGATTAAGTCTTGAAGCCGTCGAGGCATGGTATTAAGGGTAATTTCCAGTCGCTTGGCTCTAGGGGTAAAGTCTTATAGTAGGATTTGTGGTAAAATTTCTCGTATAGGCAAACCTAATGTAAAAAGGATTTTGGAAAAATTAGCGATTAAAGGGATAGGTGGCAATAGGAGCTTAAAGATTTTAAGGTATTTAACAATTTTACTTAATTGACTAATGTATAGATACATATAAAAGGAAAGTCCTCTAAATTTCATATAGAAGCGTTAAGGTTTTTCAATACTTTTTCCCTCAAAACGTGAATATCAAGGGTATTTCTCAAGTTAAGCCAGATTTTAAAGGGTTTCTACCAATTCAATAGGGTTTTATCTAATATATAAATACATTTTCTCTAAAATTATTCTTTTAACATTAACTTAATACCTTTGTAGATATTTTTTTCAAATATTAATAGTTTAATCGTTAAATAATTTATAGTCCTTATAAAAGGTACGGCTGTTGCGGTTGAAGCCTTGACCTTTATCGTGGTCGATAATATAGGAGCTAATAAAGTTAACTAAGTGCTTTTCTGTTAAGTCTTCATTGACGTCGTAGCCCCAAAGCTTTTTATCGAAATACTTGGTAAATTGAGGTCCAAAAAATTAAATACCTCCATTCATTTTTAAATAAATGGAATTTTAAGGTTTTAGTTTGCATAGAACTTGATGGGCATAGGACTTAGTAATTTAGGGTATAGAGGTTTGGTATTTTGCTGTAAAGTTGCATAAAAACTTAGGAACTTGGCGTTAAATCGCGTAACGTGACTTTTTCTATGCGACTTAACAATTTTTAATATTTTCGCCCAAAGTATAAATCTTAAAGATCAAATAAGTATAAAGGGAGTAAAAAAAAACAAAGATAGGAGTAAAACTTATTGTAAAAAGTTAAGTCAAAAGTCGTTTATTATTATTAGTAAAGGTTATAAGTTGAAAATTGTAAGCTGTAGAACTTAATTATTTTTAGAATAGTAGTACTCTCATTAGTATTAATTTAGATATTTGTCAACTTGTTGTTTAAGTCTTTTAACAGTTGATATTAACGTTTTTTAAACAGGATCCATAAAGATTTCTCAGTGTTTTTTAAGTAGCAATACCAGTGCTTACTTTTAAATTGCCGTTATGGACTGACGTAACCTAAAAGTCTTCTCTGTTTTCCTGCCGTTGTAAACTGCCGTAGTACTAGTAAAGACCTTTTCCAAAAATCTTTCCTCTACCCTAATAACCGTTGTTAACATAGAACGTAACCGGAAATTAGCCTTTTCTTTTATTTAGATTATTTATGATTAACCTAATAAGCACTGATTAGTATTGGAAGGGCTTTAGATGTTGCAATGTTATCGATTCAATTGATTTATTGAAGTAATAATAATATTGTAGTAGTTAAGTGATAGATATATTGTTTAAGGTTTGACAGACTATTAGCCGGTCTGTACTGTAATTTGTGTGGCCAATTGTCTAGCCCGTACCCTAGTATGAAGTCCTCGCATACTGTATTTGCTTTTTAGCTAATACAGTAGGCCAGCACAAAACAATATACTAAACTTGCAGTCAGTATAGTCAACTTTACTATAAGTAAAGTTGACTTACTATACTTCAAATACTACTATTCCAACAATAGTATTTTAGGTGGTAATGTAAGATAAGTTATTGAATGGGAGAAGAGGTATCCGGAGAATACACACTTCAGGTAAGAGCTCATAAGCTCTACTATGCACTCTACTAACATCCTTCTTAGAGCGTGACACGCTATCATGCACTTTGTAAAAGTGTATCCTACAGCGTGACACATTAACCTACACTCTGCAACCATGGTTCCCTATGTTTGTTAACTATGGTGATATCTAATAATATCCACAAAAAGTTTTTTTTTTTTTTTTTGGTTGACGGCTTTCAACGTGCCTTTTAAACTTCTATTACAGAATCCTAACGATTTTGAAGTTTTAATCCAAATGATTTGAATAATCTTTTTTGTTAAATGTGGATATTACTATATACCCTCACAGGTAGTATATATAGTGCAAAGGGTAGTGCACTGTATTGCAGGATGTATTCCTGCAGGGTGCACGATAACGTGTTACGCTGTAGGCTGCACTCTTGCAAGATGCAAAGTGTATTATGCATAGATCGGTCTGGAATACTATTCCAGGCCGACGGCAATGCGTAGAAAGGTTTAGAATAAGTATTCCAAAGTCATACGATCTGGGAGAGAGCTTATAAGCCCTTACTTGTAACGTATATCTTTAAATACTTTTTATTAACTAAATACTTTAACTTACTTTACGATAATACCAATTACCTTTTAATTACTATTTCAAATACTTTGTTTTACATAAACAGGTATTTGGACCTCATCAACACTAGTAAGTAGCCGACTCGATCGATTACAAATAGCCTAGGAAGAAGAGACAAATATACGTTAAATACCTATAGTGAGATGTTATAACGGTACCAACAGTTTATATTTTAATATTAAACCTTATAAAAATTATACTGGAGTATGGAATTACGTGGCAGCGCCGAGAAACCCGACACGTTACAAGACTATAGAATTCAAAGTAACTTTGAAAAGATTAGTCATGTTCCGTTAACCGCTAACTTGTATTAACACTTTAAACAATTAACTTAGGTCCTTTATAAAAGGCGTTTTATTACGTATTAAGCCACTTAAGCCAAATTACTAAGTTTTTCTGGAAACTTTTATTAAAACCTACCGGATACCAAGTTATATAAGCTAAAATCATACAGTTTCGAAATCCTTCGCTAAAACCCACCCGATTTTCACCTTAACTAACATTGGTTATATATAAATAATTAATCCGATTACACTAGTAATATCGGCTATATACTAAATAACCAACCGATCCCCTTACCAACTTCTGTTATAATACGTTATTACGAATCGATCTATATACCGAATTACATACTACGCCTCCTTATATACCATATAATTTTCCTTATCTATATTCTCTTACCTTACCTATATTTTACTTTACTTTACCCACTTTCCTTCGTTTACCCTATGCATTTTAAGTTTAGTAATTATAGGGTTTTAAGTTTTAATAAGTGCTTAGTTAATATAGCGCTATTAACGCTAACAAAATTAACTTAAAACATTTAAAACTAATTTGTGGTTACGTTTTACGTACATGTCGTTTAAAATTCATTTACGTTAAAAAATGTTAGTAAATTCCATTCCGACAGCTTTAATTACCTTATTTCATTTTTTTAGTTAAGTTACCCCGAACTACATATAAATTACCTTTTACGTATACATAATGGCCCCATCAATATCAGATTTGGCAAAGGTTAATAACTGTATAAACTACCTCTTTACATATACGTCGTTTTAAGGCATTATCCTTAAATATTTAAACTTTAACTCTTGGGATAATAGAATTGAGGCCTTGATAAAATATTTCGATCCTTATACCTTAAATATATATATTACGAATATAATTTATAATTATCGTAATAGCAATATTAAAGGACGCGAATTATACGATAAATTCACAGAAAACTTTGCGGATTAGATTTTAGATGTATGGCAAATGGTAAAAAAAACGTTCCTAAAAACTCTATAAAAACAATTGCGAAGTAAAGGTATTAATATACCCGGTAAAAATAACATCCGCATCGTAAAAACACTGTTTGTAACGATTCAGCTTACATATATACCTAAATAAACGACCTAAAAATTATAAAAAGAGAATTTATAAAGGGATACTACTCGTAAAATCAAAAGGAACACCTAATAAAGGCTATATACTAAATTTATAAGGAATTAATATAAAATACGATACGGTATTCATTAAAACTAGACGCCTGACAAAAAACCAAAATAAAATAATCAACAAAAGAAAAGGAGGTACCGTAACGATTATTTACAACGAGGATCGAATACGAAGCCTCCTTAAAACTCAACTTTAAACCGATGCAAAAATAAAAATACACACCGAACGCTATAAATAACTCGCTTAAGCATGACAAAATCGGCTGAAACATAAATAATAACCCGCCTCAGGAAACAATAGTCGGCTAGAAAACGGAAAACACCCCAACCTAAAAAAATAACAAATAACGCAAAATGTTAATACATGTTATATAGACTAATACCTTTTAATTACAAGCCTTATCGAAACCTCCCACTACATCGCTTCCCTACGGATAAAAGCAACCCTATGAAGTTAACCAATTTTACTAAGCTATAGAATAAAGATAATAATTACAGCGGCGAACTGTACGATATATTAAACAATGAAATACGCGTTATATTTAACATATATAAAAGACTAGATATTAATTTATCATAATTCCACGTTATCTTACCTGGTATAAATTTCGGGTAAGTTAAAGAGTGGTATATATATTATTTTATATATACTAATACCTTCGCCGAGTGTTATAACCGCTTTAAATCCCACTTTAATATCGAAATCAATTACAAGCTATACGACAGGGACTGAATTAATAGGATGTGGAAATCTATAAAAAACCAGCAGGAAAATACCGATAAAAACCTTTAGGAAATCCTTACCTACCTGTTAACGAAGTTCTGAAAGTGTTAAGTAACATTCGAACTGAAATATAAAGGCGATAAACTTTTTATTTAAGTAATTATGAAAACCTGCCGTAGAAACCCGGATTTCGACCTTGAACTTTTTCAACCAAAAAAGAACTTAAAAGCCTTTTATACAAGCTTTAAAATATCGCTCGAAACTTTAATACGTAGACAAACAAACCTTGAATCAATATTCGTAACTAATAAAACTAAAAAAGAAGCCCAAATTACCAAAGTAAACCTTATCGAAATAATCCACCATATTTTAAATCGAAGATTTAAGGTTTATATGAGGTAAAGTAAAAGCCTGAAATACAGGTACTAAGGAGAAAGCCTCAGTAACAAAGAATAGGGACGATTATTAAAAAATTTTAAAAAAACGTACCAAAACCGTAATAATATTTACGGAAAGATACACGGCGCCTTATAGGTTTATGAAAGTAGTGTATTATATGCAGAAAAGTCGGTTACTAATTTACAAACCACCCCACCTACAAATAGATTCGAATTAAACGACAATTTTGAGCCGATTACATATTCAAGGATCGGATAAGAGCCAAATTCATAATATACGTAACCGAATACGAAGACATGGATAATAAACTTAATACTTACCTTTACAATAATATATCCGAAAAGGATGACCCCGAAGACGATAATACCTATTTATTAACTTCAAACGACTAAACCGCCCACCGTATCTTTACTGAACTATAAAACGCCATTTTCAAATATATCGCCGTATTAAATCACACGAAAAAAGTACTTAACGCCTATATAATATCACAATTTACATTATCTAATAGATACGAAAATAGGTTTCAAGGTATTATACTTAATATTAAAACAACCGAAATTTCAACAGCCAAAAAAAGCCAATTTTGACGCGCTTACGGCTAAGTTTCCGAAGTTTCAGCTAAACCGCATATAAAAATACCGAAAAGTCTTATTTAATAAAGGAAAAAAGTCTTCGATCGGAACAATCGTTATAAATACACGTTTTATACTGGTTAAGTTTTACGTAATAAACTTTGAAATACTATTTTTATTTTTACTGGTTAATATAAATAAGCTCGAAATAAAAGTCCGTAATATAACTAATCAACTTATTCGCGTCTTAAATGGTATATCTGTACCCTTCCGGCTTAAATTCATCCACTTATAATTCTTTTTAGAAGTACATTCAATCGAGGCCATTTACTTAACATAAGCGAAACTACGTATATTATACCGATGATTCGAATACCCGGTTACAAAACGCCTTTTAAATCTACTCCATACCGTAGGTTATACGAATATAGGAAAATGTATACTTAAGGTTATCGAAAAGTTTTTCCATAAATACTAGTTATACCTATAAGCACTACGATGGTTTAAATTCCACCTTTAAAACGATATAAACTTTAACTACGAAATAATTATCAATATTATATATTTAGACAGCCAAATAATCTTTTTCGCCATCGACGCAACAATATCATTTTAAGCCACCAAGTTTACACGAAACGTTTCCGTTACAAATTATCAAGACTTTTTAATTAACTATTAGTTTAACGTTTACCTCGAGCCTTTTAACTAAATTACATGCAACGTTAATACGGCCTTCGACTTTAACGAGTGGTGTATTGAGGTCCGGATAACCGGTAACAAATATATATAAATCCTAGTAAAAGCCTTATAAGATATTGAAAAATGCGAACGGTATCAAAAACCGTTAAAAAAACGTATAAAATATTATCGAAAGAGTTAAAAGGTAACAAATTTAAGGAATCTATCCTTTAAATAGTAATTAACGCCGTTAATAACACTTTTAACCCAAGTGAACTTATCCTTACGTTTCTTCTTTTTGGTATTTACCCAAGAATCCACATAAACCTTATACTATTACCATTTACGGTGTAAAAGACAAATACCGTAGCAAAAGTTATAGCAACTTTACGATTATTACGAGTTAAGAACGACGTATTCAAAACATTGGCTATAATGAATAGTCCATGTAACGCTGACGTCTTAAATTTACTATTGTAATTTGAAGTTTTAATTTCAAAAACGAAAGATAAATAAACTCGACCTAAAAAGATCAACGATTTTAAGGTTTATAATATATTATTTCATTTAAAGAACGATACAAGTTCGTTTCGATGGATAACAGTATGTAAATACAAAAAAAAGTAAAAGAAATTGGCCAGGATCCTTAAGACAAATAAAACCACTTATATATCGCCCCCAAAACGATGAAAACGACCAAAATCACCTATATGCTACCCCCCAGAACGACGAATTAAACTCAACTTCATATCTAACTTCGATTATGAAATACGATTTTAACCCGACTATACTAAATAAAAACGGTAAATTTACGTTAACTCTACCAAAACTTTGTCATCAAAAACGACCCTTCGACTTGAAAATGAAAAAACGTCCTAAAAACTTTACCAAAAACTCATTTATTATGTAAAAGGAATTAACAAACCGTAAACTTAATTTAAAACTTCGTTACAAAGGTATTATTACCCCCTTAAGTACCTTATTCGAATAATTTATACAAAAAGAAATTTTGGCTTTAATCAACTAAGATATTTTTCGATGTAAATAATTCGACCCTATGATTTATAATACTTATAGTATTTTTTTAATACGCCTCGTTTACGAGGTAAAGGATAAAAATAGGAAACCTTACGAAAAGATTTTCCTAATTATTAAAAGTTCTAACGACGAAGGTAAAAAAGATATTATAATTCAGTTACCTACGTTATAACGAGCTAGTTACCACATAATTCTTATATTCGTAACCTGCTTCAGTAAACTATATAACCTGTATATCAAACTCTGGGACAAAGTATAAATTTAAATACAATTTTAAAAATGGCTAAAACGGTGGATCTACGTAAATATGCTATAAAAAACCTTAAATAATACTACCTGCCTAGAATAATCCTACGTATTTTCAAGCCTTTTTATGGTTTAGTTAAAATCGGTATATATTGGTATAACAATTATTAAAAACACTATAACAAGCAACTCGAAATAATTAATTTCACCTATAACCTATGTCTTTTAGTATTAACTACCTGTCTGAAAGGCTTTACACTTATATGAATACAAATAAACAATATTCTAACCTTATATAAAGCCTTGTTTTCTGCGTTTAAGGAAAGGAAACTTTGGAGGCCGGCTTAAAAGCAAAGCCTACAGTTTACCTTTTAAAAGACAATATAATTAATTTTAATAATGTTACGATTATATTATAAAACGGTATTTCAAGACTTATATGAAAAGGAACATCAAGTAAGGTAAATTTTATCATCCTAAATAATGTAAAATGAGCCTACTAATATAAATGTTAACGCGTACGCGAAGCTGAAGTTACGTTTATGGTATAATTAAAAGTAATATTCGACCTTGCGGTCACCGCATAATATTAAATCGACCCAACAGAAGATTTGTATAAAGCGTTTCATAAACGATTTTTATAATCAATACAAAATCGAAAACGAGGGTTATAATATATACCGTTAAATATACGTATTATAAAACTATTTGTTTTTACTAACGGCTTTTTTACTAATATCAACGATTACAGCTTATAAATTAACTTCGTTTTCATTTTTAACAACGAAATACCGGTTCGAAACGGCTTTACGTTTCGTAAAAATAATATCTATTAAAACTTTACCAAGTGTGAAAGAGTTATAAGAAATATCCTTGCTTCAAAAATCTACGGTATAATTAGAGGTTTCGATTCGGGTATTATTATAACGATAACGGTCCGGATAATTATTTATAACCTCGGTTTACGACCTATCACTTTAGTTATTTATACTAATTCCTTTTCGTTTTTTAAATACCTAGTCAAACTAAGTATTACAAACGAAAAACGGTTGATGATTAATATTATAGCTTTTCACGAGTTATATAAACGCCAGGAAATCGAAAAAAGAAACCAAATAAATTAATAGTAACTTAAACCTAATCAATGTAATAATATAGGTAATACCAAACAATGCCCTAAAAATACTTGTATCAACAAATACGTTATTTGTTAAGGTTATTAAAAAAGGTTTACGATTCTAATAAGCTGTTATACCAATTTAATCTTAAATCGTCCTATCGATATTATTCGCGCTGACTTACATTTTACTTTTGCCAGATACGACTATTTGTACTGATTTTAACATATTACCTTTTTTGTTATTCGTACCGATTTTAGTATATTACCTCTTTTGTTTTATTTTTTGTATACCAATTCTAATATATTACCCCTTTCATTTTACGTTTTATATTACAATTATCACTTTATACATTTGATTTATAAAAATCCATAAAATTATAATATAACGTATTACATTATGACCGGATGCGCCGTCCCGGCCGAGGAGGTATTTATCCATTATTAAAAAGAGAAGGTGACATTGCCGCATCCCTATTATCCTTTCCATCGCTCTCTCCTTCTATACTAACGTTATTGCCATTACCACTAACGATATTATTAGCGTTAATGAGGATATAACTTTATATCTTATTAGTTATACCCTTAAATAAAAGTATAAAGGAGGGGTTACTCTTTTCGTAATAACGTATGGTAACGTCGTTTAATCCGCCTACGTAATATATATATAAACCCCATTTTTAGGCGGTAACGGCAGTTACCGTTTTCCTGGTCCGCCGATTAGCGTTTACTACTTATTAGTATCGGTTTATTTTGATTACTTACGATTTTTTTTTTAATTTGCCTTAGAAGAATATTTTTCTTAAAAAATGTTTTTAGAATTCGGTTAAAATTTACTAAAAAGTCGGCGGACACATAATACGGCCTCGACCTACGGCCTTAAGACAATTGAAATGGGGGCGTACGAGTTGTTAATCCGTTTGTAATGGTGATAACGCGTTGAATAATCCCTGCTTTTGTAGTAATCGCTAATAAACTTACTCGCGGCTACGAATGCAATATACAATATGTAAGGCATATTTATTAGCGGCTTAAAGCTACGGATTCGGGTACGCCGTTCTAATGTTTAATGCGTTAAAAAGGCTTTATGACGTACTATGGAGATACGGAGCTCGAAGTGACGAAAGAGATCCGCCTCGTATTCCTTATTTATTGAGAAGGGGGGTTAAAAACATATAAATTGAAAAACTAAAATATACGTATTTTGACGTAATTACGCCAAGCTACGCTTATAGCATAAAAGGGCTCCTACGGGTAATAAGGTTTTTACTCATAGGAAAAGGGTAAGGTTTATAATCTTAGGGACCCCCTACTCCTCCCCCTAAAATCTGGGGAAGGGGGAAAGAAAGGGGGGGAAGGGAGCGTAGCAATGGCGGGAAAGGCGACGGTGGCGGGGCTTAGCGGCGTAACAACAGGTGGGGTAGCGGCGGCTAGCAGTATAGTGGCGATGAAAAAGATTTCACCCGATGAGGGCGGATTACTATTGTTAGTGGTGGTGGTAGTGGACGTAACAGTAGTTGTAATAGCGGCGATGGTAGCAACAACAACGCGTTGCCGTTCGCATGCTAAACGGCGCCTTATAATACAGTTTTTACGCGGTATTTATTCAGGGAAATAGGTTAGTATATATACAGGCTAAGTAACCTATATATTAAAGCGGTTTAGTTTAATTGGATAGGCTAAAAGTTAATTTGAAATAAGGACTTATATTAGCTAAAATTACGCGCCTTTAAAGAAAAGAAAAAAAGGAAGTTTTGCCTAAAGCGATAGCGATATATCTTTTTATATCAACCTACCATATAATTACGTAATTATGTTACGTAATCACTCTTAAGTAATTACCACTATATAAGTACCCTTGTTAAAAACAAAAAAAGGCATTATTACCAATTATATTACCTCCATTTAGTTACACTAATTAAGGTCGACTTATAATTACTACCGTATCCAAACTTTGCTAATCCTAGCCGAACTTACCGATTTGGAACTTTTACAACTAATGCGTTAATAATATTATTACTATTGCTAATTTGGACTTTTTACGACTAATACGTTAATAATACTATTACTACTGTTAATTTGGATCTTTTACGATTAATCCGATAACAATATTATTACTATTAAGCTAAAGGTACGGAATAAACAAGAAAAAAAGATTACCTGTGTAAATATTACTATATACCATTACAAATAGTATATATAGGTTAAAAGGTAGTGTACTGTATTATAGGGTACACTTCTGCAGGGTATATGATAACATGTCATGCTGTAAGCTGTACTCTTATAAGATGTAAAGTATATTATACATAGATTGGTCTGGAATACTATTCCAGGCCAACGGCAATGTGTGGAGCGGTCTAGAAGAAGTATTCCAGAGTCATACGCTCTGGGTAAGGGCTTATAAACTCTCTCCTGTAACGTATACCTCTGGATACTTCTTCTTAATTGAATATCTTGACTTACTTTACTACAATACCAATCATCTTTTAATTACTCTTCTAATTACCTTGTTTTACGTGAACGGGTATTTGGATCCTACCGATATTAAAAGCATTTTTAATGCTGAGTAAAACTCTATGAAAATATATTCACTCACCAAATTGTATCGAATTTGCAATATAATTTACCACGTAACAAAGTGTTCCTTTCCTTTAATCTAGCCTTTTGTATTTACTTGAGTCAAAAACTAATTAATATTGAAAATATTATTATACTTATATTATTAATTTGAATCGTGGTTGAAGTAACCGATCATATGACACTGATACAATTCCTGGTATATTTGAAGTTACTGGAACCGGTAGCCTATTCCCACCTAATTTGTCATGTGACAAAACTAGTCCATATTTATTATATAAACTGACACTTTACTATTGGCATGTAAGCAACCCATGACAGTTGATATCGCATTAACCAGTGCAACGGTAGCCTGTTCCACCTAATTTGTTATGTGAGAAAACTAGTCCGTACTCATTATATAAATAGCCACTTTACTATTGGTATGTAAGCAACCCATGACAGTTGATATTGCGTTAACCAGTGCAACGGACAATACAATTGTTCTAACAGCATTGTTGACTTTTGGTATAAGGACTTTATGAAGTAGAAAGTTGCTTGGTACGTCATTTTTTATGTACCTATTGGGAAGGCAGTATTAAACTAGTACCGTATATGATAAAGCTCTTATCAGGTGTATGAACAGGTTCAGGGTTCAGGGTCCTTGGCAAGGCGGCTGCTTTCCACTCTTTAAACAACAGACAAGTGTCTGACCATCTTCTGTATCATCACCAAGTACAGTCCCAACATCTTCCTTGGTCTTGGCACACTTAGCAGTCACATGCAACTGGAGGACGTCACTTATACCTCTTGTCTGCAATCCTCTTCCCCACAGCAAGATGTCTGTGCCTCCCGAAACCATTCAGGTCAAGCGTATCAAGCGCACTCGAGACGAGGCTGGAATCGAGTATGGTAGCCAACTTGATGGCCCAGACTATCTTCGTGTGTACATCCTGCTGTTCCTCTCCATTCTTCCTTGGTTATACTGACTGTAACCAAAGGTTTTCAAAACCCTAAGCGAGTGCATAGTGATGTCTTTATCTACCAGCGCATCACCCAAACCTCCATCATCAGCAGTTTCCATTCACGCAATGTTGTTCCCATCATACACCCCTCAAGGCCAGGTCAAGAGAATACCTATTCTGTAAGGCATTCGAATCTACCAGAGTCCCAGCCAAACACATCACAGACTATCGAGAAACGCCCCAAACCCCAAAACTCAGCAACTGAGCCTCGCCGATTCCACTTTGCTCGGCCCTTGCTCATGCCCACCTCCCCCTTGACAACCGGCTTGAAGATAGGGAAGCGGTCACGTAACGCCGTGACCACCGTGTTCATCGAGCACAAACACAAGAGATCAAGAACAGAGAATGTGCAGATGAAAGATGTGGATGCAGCCTCACAAGTGCCGGCAGAGGATCCGCCGAGAAAGCTGAGGCTGCCTGGTTCGGACCACAAAGGCCCCCCAAAACCCGTTGTAAAGGTCAAGAAGGACAGTCTCAAGTCACTGGACGACAAGCACTGGGCGGCTGAGAATGATGACATCTCGCGGAGCATGAACGAGTTCGCCCTGCAGATCATAGGGCAAAACCTCGCTGAGGAGGAGGAGCGGGACAAGAAGGCTGTGGCCGCGGCTGCTAGGAAAGAGGCTGGCTCAACCGCCCACAAGTTCAAGCCCACGCCTCCTGCACAGAGGTTCGCTCAACGTCACCCGGAGGTGATGGCGCAGCATGAAGCATTGAAGGCGCCCACTGCCACGCAGGAAGAGTACGAGACCGTGAATGAGGACGAGTACATTGTAGAGACTTATGTCCGTGTCCCGGCCTCTGTCCTGAGCCAAGATGTGGCCCCTGAGAAGATTGGCCTGCTTGTCTTTGGCAATGAGTCTGATGCCGAGTTCTTCTACGGTGTGGAGGGAGACAGTGACGAGGAGTGGCCCGGGGATGACGAGGATGAGAACGGTAAGCTGGGAGATCCTCTTGGATTACTGTGGCCCAGGAGACTGACAAATGCTGTAGCGGAGAACTACTACACTGCCGATTACCCCGACGATGATCTTGACTCGGGCGATGAGTATGACCGTGATGCGTACAACTACCGTGGCCATACTTCTGACCAGGAGGAGTTTGACGAGCGGGATGAGGATGCCTATGTCATGGACTTTGGCAATGACGACAATGACATGCCCATCTTTCCCACAGAACACATGGGTCTACAACCGCCATCTGCGTTCTATGCATCCAAGTAGAGACCCACCAGAGAGGATGGTGTCATGGCCGACTATGATCAGCACCTCTGCTTCCCAAACACCGGGCTAGACTCTGCTGTGTGCTCAATGTGCTCAAGGAAAACAGGGAAAGACATGTCACATCACTAAAAAGCAGGAAAAATAGGTGACGTACAGAAAGGGTGAAGCGAGAGAGAAGATGTGAGTGCAGAAGTTGCTGATGACCCAGATATTCCAGGAGAGGGCCTACTGCACTTCCAGTTGTTACATGGACATACCATGTACATAAGGGACACACTCAATCAAAGTAAGGTGTGGTGAGGTATTGGTCCGCTCATCAACATGACTGTCCACTACATCTTTAGCAGCATCCTGTGACACACACTGTCCTTTCTTGCTTACCAGCAGGCAATTGTTGCAGATCCTGGGGCTTTTGTGGAGGGGACGCACACTGCAGCCAATGCGAGAAAAACAACATTCTGAAACTACTTCAGCAGCCACTTTCATCGGAGCACCTGCCGGGGGTGGATAAGTCACTGCTGGCAGTGAGCAGGAACAGGATGGCAAGGAGGAGCCCCTCGGATCAAAACTGGGCCAAGGAGGGTTTTTGCATTTGAAATTGGAAGCCTGCTGACTTGGTCATGGGGCCCTCAAAACCGTTGTGCAGACACAAGCCTGCATGGACAATCCTGCCCGGGTCAACATGATGATCTCTGGCCTCTTTGATTTCGCATAAGTGCACATACAGAATAAGGGCCCACCAGACTGAGACAGATGTCGCAGAAGCAGAAGCACCTGGAGTCCAAATATCTCTAGCCAGGACAAAATTAGAACTGGATTTTCTTGGACCGGCATTTGCGGGCATGTTCGAGACAGGCTCCACTGATGGACGACGCTCCTCCTACTACTATGGAGCAACGTGAAGTTGCACTTTAGTGCTTCTGAATTAAAAACGGGCGGCGAACAGGCCACAGGGCCATTCTATTTTTATTCTTGGGTCTACTATGTAGGTACCCGGTGCCCTACTATGTAGGTACCCTACTATGTAAGGGCAGTAGTGTCGCCAGATAGTTCCCGATGTTGTATGGCTGGCCCATTGCTGTCTGCGTTTGCTGGCGCTCGAGTCTGAAACGAGCCGCACCGTTGGTGGTACTGTGTATGCTCGCACTATGTAGATCGCAAGCCACGGCACACAAGGCAAGGCACACTCGCTTTCCGCGATCGACCTCGAGTCTACACTCACGATAAGCGAAGACTCGATCGCAAGTCAATTGCAGTAGAGTGCCCAATTCAATGTGGGGAGCGGGCCAAGCGATCGACCTCAAGTCTACACTCACGATAAGCGAAGACTCGATCGCCGGGGGCATGGGCTGAGTCATCGTCTGACCTGGATGCTACGCCTCACCTACTGCGACGTCACTACGGTACGTACCGTACTGAAAAAAACAACCCCTATCAGGTACCGACAGGGATGGAATGCATCCCTGTTCAGGTGGCTGCACGGATCATGTGCACATGACATGGACGTTTTTAATTACCCCTACCAGCGTAGTATTTGCTTGCAACACCCGATCAGTAACCTCACCCACCACCCACTTCCAAACAACAGATGAGGCCTCGTCCACGCTGCATCCTGAGTGGTCGACTCCATTGGCCGCGCCAAAAATGCCTCTCGAGGTGATTTATGTGACACGCCACGGCGTTAGTACCTGCCTCTGCCTCTGCCTCTGCCTCTGCCTCTGCCTCTGCCTCTGCCTCTGCTTCTGCTTCTGCTTCTGCTTCTGCTTGTATTTTCAGCAACGCACAGGCTAACGTCACCGTGCAGTTCCGTTCAAACTGGCTTGTCGATCCCAACAGCGGCGAGTATCACGCTTCTCTGAGGTCTCCAACCGGCATAGCCTCTGACCCAGCCCTGACGTCGCATGGTGTTGACCAGGCGAAAGAGCTGGCGAGCCATCTCATCAAGCTTCAGCCGCCAGTCGAGACTATCTTCTCCAGCCCGTATTACCGCTGTCTGCAGACCGTCCAGCCCTTTGTCCAACTCCTGGGCCAATCCGCAGCCAGGCCTGCAGCAAAGCCTGCTATCCTTGGAGAGACTGGTCTGTCCGAGTGGTATGGCGCCGCGCCTTTCGAGCACCCTACATCTGCGCCCCCAGCCAAGTTGAAGGACCTATTCCCTGCCTTGGACACCAGCTATGTCCCGGCCGTGGCACCTTCCAGAACTGGCGAGACCATCGCCCAGCTCCACGAGCGGGTAGCCCTGACCCTGGACGCCATCATCAAGCGCTGCGACGACATGGGCGTGCGCGCCGTGCTGCTCTGCTCGCACGCTGCGACCATCATTGCGATAGGTAGGGTGCTGACGGGCAACATGCCAGACAATGTCGAGACCGAGGACTTCCGCGTCTTTACCTGCGGCCTGAGCACGTTCAGGAGACGAACCGAGAGGCTTACGACAGCTGCAGAAGACACTACCCGTGGGCCAGGCAGGGCGTCACTGGCGTGGAGAAGCGGGACCAGTGTGGGCGGGGGCTGGTCCTGCGAGGCGAACAGCGACTGCAGCTTTCTTTCATCGGGCGAGGAACGGGGATGGTGCGTTGCGTTGCATCCACTTCCATGCATGGGAAGCCTTTTGGCTAACTGCAACACCAGGCGCTTCTCCGGGGACGAGGCATTCTTGGCCGACCAACGGGACCCAACGCAGCGGGATGCCGGAGTGGAGCTTGGAGTGGTGACGGAGGGGGAAAAGAAAGCCACCAAGTTATAGTCCAGGGTGGATGAAAAGCAAGATGCGCTCGGCACGACCTGATGATACCCAGCATCTAAAAATATCAAGATGCAAGTCACCGCACAGACGGTCCAGCGCATCATCAAGATTGATTTCGATAGTGGAGTTGTCTGATCGACACAACGTCCGGACTCCCGCAGCAACTGTGGCGCTGTCCAAGCTGTCATGATCCTGGGTCTTCAACGCTGTGGCAGAGACACGGGCAAACGCCGAACCATTTCGTACACCTCGTTCTCCTCGTACCTGGCCTGCTTGCCGTGGTATCCCTTGCTGACACTGAAGTAGTGGGCAGCCTGGGGAGGTATTTTGTACATGCCCCCACTGACTGGACCAGCTTCACCAACTGGACCAGCTTCAACAACATACGATTCTGAAACATACAACCACCCCCCCGCCGTTTTTCCGGGTGCAGGGATCTGCAGAAGTGAAGACTCACAGGTTATGGACAACACGAAGTCATGAGGTAGCTGGCTGGTGACTGGCCGTCATTGCCTGTCATTGCAGGCCGCTTACCTTTGCATCGCCGTTGCATGCTCGAGATCACCCCGACAAATGGCGGCAAATCCCACACTAGCATCGAGTTCGGCCAATCAAACTTGCACTGGCGGCTGTTCAATGCTGTCAAGCTGTCATGTCGTCCGAGGACCGGGCTCACTTAGCAAGCACTGGATTTGTTTGCTAACGCCGACTCCTTGTAGTGCCCTCTCGGTTCGCCTACCCAGACGAGCGAAAAACCCGATTCCACCGAAGCTCATTGCACTGTTGCACCAGACGTCGACGTTAGGCGGGCAGGAAAAGCACATCTGCCATCGACAGGGCCGAGCATTCTCCTGCGAACTGAAAACCCGGAATACAACCGCTGGAGACGGAGGATGTCTGCCGACGTGGCCTGCTCGTCCACAGAGGCCTTGTACAGTCTTCTGCAGTCTGCCACTGTCATTTATCATGGACGTGCTCGAATAGACGAGCTCGGCAATCTCCAGACTGTTTTCGTTTATTTAGTGAAGCCCGGAATATACCGCAAGCTTACATACTCCCAGCCTGGTCCTCCTTAGCCAGCTCTCGTGGGCGTTGGACGGGCTAGTATTTGGTCAAGCTTTGGTGCACAGACTAGCATCACAAAGTCCACGGACTAGGTTCTTGTGGACTGGGTCTTGCCGGCGTGCCGTCCACCTGAAGTACGTACAACATACGAACGGCCTAGCGTGAGCACGAACTCACGGCGGCGAGTGGCATGGGGCCGCAGTATATGTGACCAGGCGGCAGCCAGATTGGGATACTCTTTTGGGACAGACCTCGCAAGCCACGGCATGCACGGCGATTTCAGATCGACTTCAGGTGGAGACCGTTCACATCCGTCACAGACGACCTTTTCCCTGTGATTCTCAGCACTCTACTCAACAGACCCGCTTCCCCAGACGGAGGTGAATGCGTATAATAGGACCATGGGGTTCACCTCCGTGTGCCTCACCCATCCCTTGTTCCCCATCTCCTGCATCGTTCTCGGAGAAGCTGCCTGGTGTGTCTACTTATTTCGAAAGGACGGTGTTGGGTTGCAGTGGCTGTCTGATCAGTTCTACGTTTTTATTTCATCATGACTTACACCCAGAGACTCTCTGCTATGAGGCAGGAAGAGGCCAGAGCTACGACACTTCCAAGCCTCCACTCCATCCTGAGTATCGGGAGCAGGACTCATCTACAGATTGACCTCGTTGTCGATGCTGCTAGGATCCAGCAACCCACTCCACAGCTCCCTCCATCGCCGCCGCCCTCCGAATACGTGTCAGGTGGGTCCTGTTGACTGCCCCGCCCCATTTCCAACCCGCTCACTTCTCTGAACTGACCACGAGAAATAGTCGAGTCGTATGAAGACTCCCAGAGACCCTCTGCCATGAGGAAGGAAGAGACCAGGACTACAACACTTCCAAGCTTCCAGTCCATGCTGAGCAGCATTAGCCAAGATGGTTCAGATACGCAGCCCCATATCCATGCAGCTCAGAGCCTTGCACAACTCAAACATCACACTCCGCCGCTGCCCCCATCGCCGCCGCCCTCCGAATGGGTGTTGGGTGCGTTCTGTTGACTGCCCCTATCTCCAACACGCCCTCCCCACTAACACAGCAGCGACCAGTGACACGACCAGTGACACACGAAGACTCCCACCAGCGATACCACCAGCCCAGCACTCCGGTACGTCCGGAATGGACAACGCGTAGGTCCTCTCGCGGAAAGCCGCCCATCTCTCTCTCCCTGCATTCCTCGCCGCTGACCCCAGACGCACAGCGCATAAGGGCCGCGGGCGTCTGCCCTGCCACCTGCCGCCCTTCCCCGCCACCTTCGGCCACAGCAGCGCGGCAGCAGCAGCAGCAGCAGCAGAAGCAGCAGCAGCAGCAGCAGCAGCCGCCGCAGCAAGGCCGCCCTACCACCGCGGCGCGCGCGCCAGCAGCCCCGCCGCCGCGTCCGCGTCCGCGTCCGCGTCCGCGTCCGGGCCGGCGCCCCCCGGAGCGCGCGGCCACGCAGCCGGCCAGCGGGCACAGGGGCCGGATCAGCACGACAGACGGCGCCGCCTGGCCCTCAGGAACCTCCGCCGCGTGTCCCCACGGGCCACCACGCCCGGGGGCGTCGGACCCCAGCACCACCACCACCAGCAGCAGCAGCAGCAGCAGCAGCAGCAGCAGCAGCAGCAGCAGCAGCAGCAGCGCCGCCGGCCGGCGAGCCCGCCCAGCCCATTCCACGGGACCGGGACGACGACGGCGAGCGCGAGTGCCAGCGCCAGCGCCAGCGCCGCCAGCGCCGGCGGGGCGCCGGCGCACCTGCGCCACTTCAACCAGAAGTACAAGGTCTCCGACCTGCTGTTCATCCTGCACATGCGCGAGGACCGCCGGCTGGGCTGGGAGGCGATCCGGCGGCAGCGGCGGCAGCAGCTGCCGCGCCTGCTGGCCGGGCTGGGCTACGACCCGGCCGTCGAGCAGAACCGCAACGTCAACGGGCTGACGGGGATCTACTACCGCGAGAACGACGCGATGCTGTGGCTAACGCCCGGCGGGCGCGGGCTGACGTTTGTGGTGGGCGCGGACGGGCGCGCATGGGAGTGCGCCGAGAAGCAGCCGGTCCGGGGAAGTGCCAGCGGCGGCGGCGGTGGTGGTGCTGGTGCTTCGTGCACTGGCGAGCGCAGCATGGTGGCCAGGCACCCCGAGATGGTGCTGGAGTACTGGGACAGCCATGTGAAGCATTTCGTGCCTGAGGAATGGAAGGCGGAGATCTTTGCCGCGGCCACAGAGTACAGTGAGTGGCAGCCCCTTTCCCACTTGATTCGGAGAGGGAGGGAGGGAGGGAGAGAGAGAGAGAGATCCCCAGGACTGACATCGATTGACTTGCGTAGCTCGGTTCCGTGCCGAGCAACGGATACAACATGGCGTCCCTGCGTGGACACCGGACAATTTCCACGATCGGGTGCTCAACATCACCCCCCAAAAGCCAGAAGACGAAGACGACGCGGCGCTGCCAGCAAAGGCGAGAGCAGCGCGATGCAACGCCCGGAGCTGATGTCCACTGGGCATGTTTTCGTTCTCCGTGGTGTTGATGGCTTCTGCATCTGCCCTGCTTTGTTGCCATCTTCTGACTGTTTCTAATTTTCCCCGTTGGCTGGCTACCTTGGTCATGTTATAACCCAAGCACGATGGGAGATGACGTCTCAGGTTGGTTGGTGAAACATATCGGCCATGGTACTGCTCTGTACAAGATTGGTGGACACCCAAAAGGGCGACGGGGGCACATGGTTGGGTTTTGCACAATGTCTAGGTTATATAATAATCATATAAGTATGATAATACTGCATCCACTCTGTTGCTTTCTCTTTCTACCACGGGAAAATACGCACGTATATATGTATGCAAGCCACCGGCCTTCTGCCGTAGCCCGACAAGGACGAGCTCGCGGACGTGTTCTCGCTTCTTCCTTCATCTTCAACCTCGCTCGGGATTCCGCTCGCGAGGGTGTGGCCATACCTCAATCGACCTTCTCGGGCGTCTGTGTCCACGTGCGGACCTTGTTCATTGTCCTGCGCCGCATCGTCGCCATGATCTTGCTCTCCATTCCCTCGATCTGGTCCTCGAGGTCGATGTCCTCTTGGGTATACTTTCGTTCACGCGACCGGTCCCACAGCCACCAGACCAGGACGATCACAACGGTGACGGGGATCGTGATGACGAAGTAGATCCACACCGTCGGCGCGATGGTAAAGACCCCTACAGCGTTGGCGAGTCAGCAAACGGCAGGGAGCAGGGACGGGTGACAGAGAGAGAGAGGCCTAGCAGATATGGCCGCTGAACCTGGACCCGTGTTGCTGCACTGAGTCCGGCGTCTTGTTGTTGTTGTTGTTGGTGTTGTTGTTGTTGATGATGTTGTTGTTTTTGTTGTTGTTGTTGTTGTTGTTGTTGCTGCTGCTGCTGCTGCTGCTGCTGCTGCTGCTGTTGTTGCACTTACAGTCGTCCCTGACGTTGAAGAAGACCATGCTGAAGACCGAGGCCAGGAGCGTCGCCGGCAGGAAGATGGCTCCGAGGAACGAGATGGTCTTCATCGAGGTGCTGTCACGCTTGCTGGCGTGGGCCAGGCGGCGCTGGTCGGCGGCCATTTGCAGGTTGAGCTTGGATTCCTTCTGCGCGATGATGTTGTACAGCTGTCCACCGTAGTCCGTCAGCAAGATGCTCGATGCTCAATGCTCCATCGGGACTCACGGCGCCGCGCTGGATTGCCAGCCTCTCGAGCGTGGTGTGCGCATAGTTCTCGATGCCGACCAGCTTGTTCCGGTAGAACTCGAGCCGGCTGGCCATACTTCGGTGGCACCTGTCGACCTCCCTGTAGCCGTACTCGTCCTTGAGCACCGCGCCGTTCTCATCCCTCTCGACGCTCTGCGGGCCGCGCTCCTGGGTCAGGCCGTCCTTGAAGCGCTCCATGCCCTTCTCCATCTCCCTGATGATCTCCTGGTACGCCTGCGGGCGCTTCCACAGCACCTGCGAGTGGCACTCGACCAGATCGCGGTTGATCTGGTCGAGGTCCATGACGGCGTCCTTGACGTAGCCCTCGTCCTCGACGATCTCGTTGCGCATGCTGACGGCGTGCTCGAGGCGGCGCAACCAGTCGCGCGCGTCGCGCTGCTTCTGGTCGTTCTTGGGGCTCAGGTCGTGGCTCAGCACGACCATGGGCAGCAGGAAGGGGTGCGCGGCCTGGCGCGCGCAGCGCCGGACGTGCGCGATGCTGTCGGCCAGGTCGCTGCTGTCGGTGCCCTTGGCGTAGCCGGTCGTCAGGCCGGCGCGGAAGCTGTGCGCCAGCATCAGCTCCCAGCCGCGCGTCTTGCCCTTCTTGCGCACGTCCGACTTGCGCATCACGAGCTGCAGGTGCGGCCGGGCCTCGTCGTCGCTGTCGTGCGCGCACCAGAAGAAGGGCCCCACGACGGCGCCGCCCTCGATGCCGCGGTAGGGCAGGTGCAGCGCGCGCACCATGGCCTCGTACTCGGGCGCGGTCAGGGAGATGACGCTGGGCGTGAAGGTGTCGGGGTGTTTGGCTTTGAGTTGGAGGCTGGCAGTGCGTGAGTGGGTCTGCAGTTCCGGTGGAGGGACAGAAAGAGGAGGTCCTACATCATCCGACAGCCGTTGAGCAGTTTCACGCCCGCTGGGATCTTGGGCGGTGCGAATGCGCCCTGTTCTCGCGAGAAGTCAGCCACAGCCACCTGCTGCCACGCGCATCAAAACCATGTGATGTGACATACCCGGCGGTGCAGGAAATTGTCAAACTCATCCATCGTCAACGGATGCTCCTCCACTGTATTATACGCCGGGTCCTATGCCCACTCCGTTAGCACTCGGCGCCGTGGCTGGGACTGGGACTGGGACTGCTCCCACCGAATAGTTGAAAATCTCCAGATAGCTTGTCGACTCGACCACGTTCCTGCAAGCCCTCACGAAGTCCTGGAAGAAGTAGTCGTCCATTGTGAACTCGGCCGGCGCCGCTCCCGCTGCCGCCGCCGCCGCCGCCGCCGCCGCCGCCACCGTCTCGCCCGAGCTTGCGGTCGTCGCGTTGTCGGAGTCTCCAATGTCCTCGTCTTTCACTTGACCATCTGCCCAGGATCGGCGGGTTTGCATCGGTCCACCCTCCTCGGCGGTTGGTACTACTGTGGGTTGTATGCTTTCCGAGGTCTCTGTCTCTGTCTCCGACAAGACATCATTCGTTTCGAGGCTATGCAGCGGGTTGCAGGTCATGTAAGATGAGAACAAGAAAACCAAAGTGTCGGTCAGGAAAGGAGATGGAGGAGACGGAGACAGAGACGGTGAAGGTGACGGTGACGGTGACGGTGACGGTGACGGTGACGGTGACGGTGACGGTGACGGCGACGGTGGCACGACATGACAGCTACTGCTACTGCAGCACATGGAATTGGATCGCTGGGGTACCATGAACACCAACATCCTAGAAGCTTCGGCCTAATCTAAAGTGCTTGCATTGTTGTCTTCCCGAGTTGCATATGTACCAGGCATCCGTCTTCCGGCCTCCGACATCTGTCAACCATCGGCAACATCGGCAACAGTACCAACATTGCAAGGCGAGAACAAGTCGACCCAGCTTTCTTCCATTGCAATCGCAACGCAACCCAGCCTGAGAGTCCGGCCGTCGATTCCCATCACCAGGACGGACTATGGACTATGGACTATGGACTACGGAGCTTCGTCTCACCGCCCATGGTCCATGGCCCCAGCTTCGGCCATCTCCGGACCCAGCCAATTAATTCCATGGCGTTTTCATTCCGGAATCGACTTGACATGACATAGCTGCACAGCACTCGGAAGCTCATTTTTCATGGGCTGGCTGTGCGGCTTTGGCTTGGCATCTTTGCTTGGTTTGCTTCTGGCATGAGAGAATCCAACCTCGGTCTTCTTTCGCTCTGTCTGCTTCCTGCTATCTCAATTTTCACCTCCCCCCTCCTTCATATAGGATGACAATGATAGTGTCTGAACACAAATAATGCTGGTGTTGGAAAATCATAGGTGACCATGTCGGTAGTGATGCTTCCTCCCTTTCCCTGTCCCAGTGCCTGTCACGATGCCCACGAGAACCCATTGTCGCGAACCAGTGTCCCAGCCACTACCGGAAACACAGACCAAGGCAAGTGCCTTTCCAGGCATCTGGTACAGCTTGGCCGCCACCTTGGATCCCAGAGGAAAGACGGACGCCAAGCGGGAAAACGGCAATCTTGCCGGTGCCATTTAAAAGTCGCCAAAGAGATGGCCGTATCTGTGTTGTGTATCGTCAGCACAAGCCGCCCAGCTTGCCCCGGGACAGGGAGCACGCACTCATCGTGGCCACCAGTGCCGTATCGTTCCGGATCCTCCGGATACCTGTCGAATTGGCTGGCATCACCCGCACCCGCCTTGACCGGTGGCGTGTATGGGGCATCGATGTCCTTTCTGGCGAGTCGGTCCCACGTCACCTCGGCGAACCAGGCATGCTGCTTGACATCCTTGGGCCCGCCGTACAGGTTGCCCAGCCGCTTCGTCAGGTCGGCCGTGATCAGCCGCTCTAACAAGTCTTGCGCGTCCGGGTTGATGTAGGCCGGGTACTTGACCTTGCCGCGGAGGATGTTTTCGTAGATCTTCATGGGTGAGCCGCTATCCCAGAATGGCGTGTATCCACAAAGCATCTCGTAAATCAAAATCCCTAATGACCACCTATGTGTTTTCTGCCGTTAGCACTCCATGGTTCGTGCCAGCGGATGCCCATTTCCACCCCATTTCCACATACCAGTCGACCGACTTATTGTAGCCCTTGTTCGATACTACCTCGGGCGCGAGGTAGTCGGGAGTGCCGCAAAGCGTCCAAGTCTTGTCCGGCACCCTTTTCGCAAAGCCAAAATCGGTGATCTTCAGGTGCCCATGCCGGTCGAGAAGCAGGTTTTCGGGTTTCAAGTCTCGGTAGATGATGTTCTTCTCGTGCAGGTATTCGAGAGCAAGGGTCACCTCGGCGGCGTAGAATTTGGCGACCGGGTTGGGGAAGCGCTAGGGGTGCAGGGTGTCAGCGGAGCAGTCCTGGGGCAAGAAATCAGGCTTCGCCACTGGCTTTCCAGCTAGATACCCGCCCCAGCTGGACAGCCCACTTGTTCAGAAAAGGGAAGCATACACCTGATTTCCTCAGCAGCGAGAACAGCTCGCCCCCTTCCACAAAGTCCATGACCATGTACAGGTTTCTTGAATCCTGGAACGTGCCCCACAGCGTGATCAAGAACGGATGCTTGACCTCGCCCAACATTTTGCGCTCGTCGTTGGTGTGTTCGACTTGCTTCATCTTGACGACCTGTGCCTTCTTGAGCACCTTGACGGCGTAGAATCGCTGGTTGTGCCTCGACTGGACCAGATGCACACGGCCGAAACTACCGGTGCCGAGGGTCCGCAAGATCTCAAAGTCGGCCAGCGAGTATTTTCCTTTCGTTTGCCTGGCCGCTACCACCGCCGCGGCCGCCTGTTGTTGCGCCCGCGGCGTCTGGGCCGGGGTGGGCTGTTGTGACATGGTGGACATATGTTGTGGCGGGTTGTTGAGGCCGGGCGCGGTGCCCCCACCGGTGGCGGGCGGCGTAGGAAACAGGGTATGTTGTTGATGTAACGATGGTTGGCTTGTAGGTACGTGTTGCTGTTGTTGTTCTTGCTGGCGCTGCTGCTGCTGGGCCGCGTCGTGATGAGGGTGGATGAGGTTTGCGATGCTGGGCAAAACACCGGGAGTTAGGCTGTGGGGCTCGGCGCCGGGCAACGGGTTGTGCGCTGGAGCGGCATAGTAAGTCGCCGAATTCATGGTGGGCCCCTTCTCGGCGTCAGGTGGCCTCGGGGCCGGTGCGACCTGCTGCAGCAGCGAGTCGGCAGGCTGAGGAGCGGGAGCGGGAGGGGCAGACGAGGCCAGCGCTTGGTCGAAGCTTCTTGCCGACGAGGTAGGTGTGACAGGACTCGTGGGTTGACTGGTCGAGTTGGAGTCGTCTGGCCGCGTCCGCCTTTTCTTGAGGAAACCAAGGCTAGGCATGAGGACGTTGCAATCGGGAGCACAAGAAGTGCTGCACCTAACGTTCAGGCCTGGGGAACGGGCAAAGGGGGGATAAAGGGGGGTCGGACCGGTGCAGCGCAGCACAGCGGTGGGGGGCTGCAGCAGCAAGCAGCAAGGCCTGAGTGGCGTCGGGGGATAGGCGGCCCGGGGGGATGTTACCGAAAGCTCGGAACCTTTAGGCTTGGCCTTGCCGTTGAGCGTCGGTTCGTGGAAAGGGGAGGGGAGTTAGAGTGGAACCGCTGTCGGGTTCCTTTCCTGCGGCGAGCAGGTGTGTGCTACCTGCTGCTGCTTGTTGCCAACCAATGCAATGCAGAGCAAATCGGTCACGGCCACGAGGGATTGAAAGCTGATCTCTGGGATCTGATCCGATCAAGCTTGCCCCTTGCCCCTTGCCCCTTGCCGAGAGCTAATAGCAACAACAATGAATCGGCTCGTCAAATCCCTTCTCTCCCTCCACTATACAGAGTTGCCACCGTAGCAGCTGGGAACCAAACCTCAATAGAGGCTCAACGCAGTAGCGATGGGCGTGATGAGCGTGATGGGAGGCAATGCAGGATGGAGAGAATAAGAAGGGCGAGATGGGAGGGGGAGGGGGAGGGGGGGCGGCGGTGTCAAGGTTGGACAGTTACTCTGCTGGCAGGCGCACAAGGTTGACCACCCAAACCCAGGCCTTGGAATGCAAAGGATTAGCTTGTGTCTGTCTCGCCGCAGGTGATGCAAGCCAGTGTGCCAGTTGCCCAATGCCACAAAGGGAGCAAAAGAGCACAGTCCAGTCCAGTCCAATCCAGTCCAATCCAGTCCGGTTTCCAATCCCAGAAAACTGACAGGATGGAATGAAGGATTCGGCTGCTGCAAGTTGGCTGATGCTACTTTGCTTGTGTTTCCGGTCTCTTCAGGCAGAGCGCAGAGCATACAGGTTGACGCTGGTGACGGTGCTATTGATGAAGTCGTGGGCCCACGCGAGATAAGCCGAGTCTGATAAGAAGGGCTAGGACGCGGGATGAAACCGAGTCAACTGCGCTTCAGTATTCGATCGAGTTGGACGGTCCAAACGCAGGACTTGATTGACGTGAGACGACAGGCAGCAAGTAACTGACGTCGATCTTGGTGCAGATGACGAGCTGTAGGTTTTGGTGCTGGCACAGATGCTGGCGCCGGGGTTGAAGAGAAGAGGAACGGTATAGCTGTCTCTCGAAGCGGGGAATATGGGCTATCGGTCGAGATGCGGCGGACGATGCGATGGCGTCTGGTTTGCTAATGCTTTGCGACCAAAGGCCGGCCACACGGCCAGACAAGAGGCAGATCAGAAGGAAGCTCCAGGCAAAGAAGTTGACCGGAGACAGATGCGAGAGCTGGAGCCAGTGGCCAAGACAAAATGACACCTTAACAAGAGTCGTGGCTGATTGTGGTGGCGCTGTGATGGAGATGAAAGAAGGACCAAGGTTGGAAACGGGTATGTGTTGTGCTGTTTTCAGATGACTTCAGATGACAGATGAGAGGAGTCGGGAGAAGTCCTCCCCAGCACCAGCAGGCTGGGCTCCGTTACCAGTCAAAGATGCCAGTAAAAGAAAAGTCTCATCTCCCCCATGTCTTAGGCACTGCTGCTGCTGCGTTCGGCATTCTGGATCTTCTGTGTCTGTGTCCGGAAGTACGTACACGTACAAACACACACACGCATGTTGGCGCCGTTCCCAGCCTTGTGTATCTGTTCCTGTCTTTCGATGGACCATCACAATGGATGAGGTCAGCTCTAGCCTCGGCAGATGTTATGCCACGCTGCAGCCAGGCTCCTCCACAAGAAAACAGATCTCACACTAGCGCGGGCCATCATGATCTTGCTGCGCTTGTTGGTCCGTCCCAGCTCTCAGGCGCGTACTAAGGTTAGTGGAGTAGCACCCAGGTCTTGTAATGCAAGTTATAAGGTATACAGGGAATATGCCATGTCGGTCTAGCATGCCCTCAGACGTACTATACGCCTTCAAGACCCGGCAGAGCTTATCCAATTGTCCGCAAGCGTCCCGAATATACTACATACTGCGTACGTCGGTTGCAATTCGTCGACTTGTTGCTAGCTCGAGTACGACGAGTATAGCCGAACCGAGATGAGCATGGGGCTTGGCTGCATATCCTCTGAACCTCATGGCAGTGTCAAATTCATCGACATCAAATATCAACGGCAGGTATATGTACTTTTCGCTTGGAGAAAACGACCTTGAACTCCCGGTTCCTGTGCAGTCATGGCAAACCGCCCTTTATTCGCTTCCAGATGCATTCTTGCCCCGCCACCATCATCCATAGTGCATCCTGTTCATATCCACAATGCTCTCCGGCCGCCTTAGAACCGGTGCTTTTTCATGTTGCTGGTCCTCCAAGCCGTGTAGCCCACATACGCACCTCCAAGGACCAGGATGAACAGGATGATCTTGCCAAAGAACCACAACCAGCCCCCGCCAACTCGATGGATACCGCCCTTGTGACTCTTCCTCCTGCCACTTCCGGGCGTGGACGTCGGGGCAGACTGGTACAAGCTCTTGGCGGTAATCGAGATGAGATCGTGGTTGTCGCTCAATTCGCCCGTCTCCGAGGTGAAGCCCAAGTAGGCGACATTGGGGATGGATGGGGGCTGGTTGGTCTCGAAGCACAGCTCCCATTCGTCCTCCGTCTTGTACTGAATCTCCAGCTTCAGCTGCTTGTCCTGGAAGTACGAGAGGCGGAACTTGGTCGGGACAGACGCGTGCCGGATGCCACGAGCCGAGCATCCTGCGAACTCCTGCCCCTTGCCGTCCGTGTCCTTGTCATACGACGTGTGTCCGTCGCCCACCATCGCCATGACGTATGGAAACACCGTGCCGGGCCGGCCGTTCTTGTAGGTGTCGAAGAAGATGCCCAGGCCCTCGAAATTGTCGACGCTTCCAAACACAGGGCCCTCCTGCGCGCGCGACTTGGTGACCCACATCGCGAAGCCGTCACCGAACAGGGTATTTCTGCCATGGACCTTGAACTCGACCTCGATTTCCCAATTCGTCGCTGTGAGGGGGACTTTGGACCAAAGCCTGCCGTGTTGCGACGGCCGGTCGGAGGTCAGGCGGATATAGCTACGACTAGTGTCAGATGTGCCATTCGGGCCGGGGTTGGTCATTTGTACTGCTGTACGTACGCATCGGTTCGGACGATGGCATCGCCTCCAAATTCATACCATCGACTTTGCATATCGGAGTCGAGGAAGGGCTGATGGATTCAGAGTATTAGCCTGTTGACTTCCGCGTAAGGAGCTGTGGCAACGGGATTCGAACCTGGTGGAGAGTATGGGTGCGCAACTGTCACGGATATGGTCAGCCATCGAACTGTTCATCGCCGAGTCAATCCAACATACCCCTATGCTCTTAAGTATACTGCCATCTGGCGCATCCTGTTTGGTGGCTCCGTGGGCCAATGTCGCCAGGCCCAAGGCTGACAACCAGGCGCTGAACCACATTGTCCCAAATGCGACTGAACCACAGTTGTGACCGCTCAGACACAGGCCCGGAGGAGAAGAAAACAGGATGTGATCCCTGAAGGTACAAGCAGAGAATGCAGGCGTTTGCGCCTTTATTATCGAGAGGGTCGAGGTGAAGGATGTAGGCAGATGTGTGGTCAGACGCCAAGTTCACGATGTTGCTGCCACTCAATCCAATTGCTGTCCTTTTCTGCTAGCAACTTACGGAGCCCTTCAGGCGGCCGGGGTAGGGCCTGCTCAGTGTCGCAGAGTCGCTGCCTGCCGTTCGTGGAGTGTTTCACAGAGCTACCCCTGCAGCACATCCACCACTCGACAACGGGGAGTCCCTGGCCAAAACAAACACTGAGCAGCACTGCACCGCCCAAGTTCAGGTCCCAATTTCAGGTCCCAATTTCAGGTCCCATTTCTCGACGAGGCTTTCGCCTTCGTTCAGCCTTGCGCAATATTTTGCTCTTTGAAACCCTTCCGCTTCCAATTCTTCTCTCTGCGCATCCTGACAATGTCAGATTCGGGCAACATGAAGGAGGCGATCATACGCCAGATTCAGCTCGAGTCCAACCAGGCCAATGTGCGGACGCTGATGGAGGTCCGTTTACACCTTCAAACAATTCCCGTTTAGGCCAGACTTTCTTTTGCGTCAGCTGACCGGGACCGCAGAACATGAACGGGACCTGCTACAAGACATGCGTATCCAAGCCCGGATCGTCATTATCAAGTGGCGAGCAGACGTGCTTCACAAACTGCATGGACAAATACATGGCGGCCTGGAACCAAGTCAACTTGGCATACATAGAGCGCATAAAGAAGGAACAAGCATTGAGATGAAGGGGCAAACGAGAGACGGTTGAACGGGACAATAGTCGAAGTGAAGGAAGGGCGCATGGGTTGCAGAGAGATGCACCATGTGCGAGGCAGCCTGAACTGCTACTGAGGAAGTGATGGTTAGCGGGGTACTCCGTACCCGTACAGCATGTCCCATACTATTGCACGAGCATGGATTCGGCGCATCAAATGAATAGCAGGCATGCACGAGGTGTAGAGACATTGGCAAATCTCAAATCGATTTGGAAGTCCAACCTGGACTCGGCTGTCATCCTGCTCAAGGCCCGTCAAGACCCTGCTTCTTCGCCTCTTCTGCGGCCCTCTTTCGAGCAAGGAATCTCTCCTTCGCGCTCGAGATATCCGCGGCCGTCTTCTGTGACTTGGACTGCTGCTCAGTCTTCTTTCTCTCCTCCTCTTCCTCATCCCGTGATCTCTTGAGCGCCTGTTCAAGCTGCACTTCCATCATGCGCGTCTGCCTCTCTCGCATGGCCTGCTTGCCACCAGATCCGAAGTATCCCTTGGATTGATTGCGAGGGCCATAATTCCGAGATGCACGCGCTTCGTCCTTTGCTTCACTCGTCTTCTTCCTGGCACCGAGGTTGAGACCACCCCGCAACAGCTGGCGCTTGTCAATGACCTCGCCGTCCTCGTTGACCGCCACCTTGGCACCTTTGGCATTCATCTCCTTGGCCATATCTGTTTGTGTCTTCTCATCTTCAACGTCGTCCACTCTAGGCAGACCGCCGCTCTTGGCCGCCTCCGCCGCCAGCCTCTCCATCTCCGCGCGGCGCTGGTCCTCGCGCTCCAAAATTTGCTTATGAAATCCCGTCATGCCCCCAAGCTTATTCTTCTTCCGCTCCTCCTCTTCAAGTTGTCTCTCTTCCTCCTCCTTCTTCTTATTCTCCTCCTGCTTTTTCTTGTAAGCCTCCGTGACGAACCTCTCCTTGTCCGCATACTCGTCGCCCTCAGCCTCGCGCTCGCGCTGTATCTTCTTGAGCTCGGCGACACCCCGATCGCACTCGCGCTGCTCGGCCGCCTTGGCCACGCTGGCCATGTAGCGCGACTTGCGCTGCGCGCCCTCCGCCTTGGCCTCGGCCTCGCGCTGCTTCTCCGCGGCCTTGATGAGGTCGTACGCGGCGTCGTAGTCGTAGACGGACGGGTCGAGCGCCTCGGCCGCCTCGGCGTACTTGCGCGACGCCAGCGCCGACGAGAGGTCGCCAAACTGCTGCCGGGCAGAGGCGGGGCCCGCCCTGGACCGGAGCTTGGGCGGCTCGGTGGGCACCGTGCCGTGTGTTGTCTTGGCGCTCGTTGCGCCGGGCATCATGGTGGCGGGCGGCGTGGAGGGGCGGCCGAAGCCGTCGAGTTCTGTGATGGTCTGCTCGGGTTGGGATGCGGCATCTTGGGCTTCGTCGCCGGAGTCGCCGCTGCCGAATGCGATTTTGCGTTTGGGGGGCTGGACATTGGCAGGGCCTGGCTTCTTCTTCAGGCTGAGCCCAAAGGACAACACCGGTTTACTCATGATGGCCGAGGACTGTTGCAGGGCGGAAAGTTGAAGAGGGTCTTAGTCTGCAAGTTCTCGGACATTTGGAGCCACAGTAGCTGACGACCCCTGCCAAATCCCCACCCCATGTTTACTGACTGTACTTACACTTCCACATGTCAGACAGACGTCTTGCTCCATTGTTATTCCATTGCACTAGGCAAGTTTCTGTGACAAAAGCGTCCTCTTGGTGCATTTTTCAAATGAGGCACCAAAACTAGTCTATACCGCGGCCTCTTACCTCTGCTGACAAAGCCAGCGTTGCAAGCAATTGGTTGCACTACTAGTATAGACTATTTTGATACATGTTACCTCGATTGGTATGTGTTGAATACATGATGTTGTATAATCGCTGTCATCAGAAGTTCATCATATTAGACTAATCAGATGTCGCCAAGATCAAAACCTGAAGGTAGGAAGGCATCGAGCTGTGTCACCCTATGATTCCAGAGGATGCTCACTTGAAAACCTTTCTAATGAAAGGCATATGCCAGCATTCCGCCTGTATGGAGTTGTGCCATGGCGATCCGTGAGACAGAAGCCAGGAAGGCCCTATAACAACGCCTGCCAACGATACTTGCCACTGTGTTGGCCGACTCGTGACTTCGGTGAGCGCAATCTGCTCTATGCTGCTAGTCTGACCAACAGGGCTGTCTAGGTAGCTCTGACAGAACTGACAAAACTCAGCAGGTTCAATTTCTGCTTGCCAGCTCTGTGCCCTTGAAATTTCACCTAGCCCATTGTGAAGATCTTGTTGGCATCGCATTGCGCGTTGAAGTGACCTTCGTTGACTGATACGACCCAGGATGAGACTCCTCTATGTGCGCAAAGTCGTTGAGCGGTATGGCGAAGGCCATAAGGCCTATACTTCCAGAGCCGGGCTGAAGCGGTGACCAAGATTTATCCTCAGTCATGGGAGGGGAAAGGAGAGGCGTACGGAAGACGGTGAAAAGCGATGGAAATTGGTGAAGCCAATCAATCCCACCTTGACTTGGCGAATCCATGAGGACGCCGGGGTATATTTTGGATGAGATAGCGCCATCATCTTGCCATCCAAAATCTTGTTCCAGGACATCTACACCAGCGCCTGGCCCATGAACATGCTCTCCTTCACCTCCGCCACGATGTCCCTCCTATCGTCCTTACCCATGATCACGATACCACGCCCTCGCCTGCCCATGCGACCCGCTCTTCCAAGCCGATGGATAAAATCAATGGTAGTATGCGGCACATCATACAGCACCACGTGCCTCACACCAAGAGTATCGATACCTCGACTCGCCAGGTCCGTGGCCACAATGACCTTCGTGTTCTCCAATGCCCGCTTGCCCTTGGCAGGGCTCGTGCGATTGATATCCTCCACTTGCTTCTTCATGGGCTCCGCGGTCGTGAACATGGCCAGCATGTCGCTCTGTCTGTTCTCGGGTGTGTCCCTGTGCAGTGCCACCGCGTCGATGCCCTTGGACACCAGGTAGTCCGCGACTTCTTGCGTCTTCTCGCGCTCGTTGACGAAGATCAAGATACGTTTGATGTCAACTTCTCCTGGGACATCGCCCTCGTGGGCAGCAGCGTCACGCCCGATCGACCAAATGGCATCGGCGCATGCCAGGTTCTTGTTGTTGCGGTACGGATCCTTGGAGGCGTCGATGACACCCAGCTGGACGCGGCGGGGAATGGCGTGCAGATTCGGCGTGGTGATGCGTTTCATGTGCGGAAACCTCTCTTCGAGGTAGATATCCAGCCGCCGGGGGATGGTCGCGGAGCAGAATATGAGTGTCTGCAGCGACGGCATGCATGGGTCCATGATGCTTATTGTGGTGGGGCTGAAACTCCGGTCCAGGAGAGAGTCGGCCTCGTCGATAATGAGATGCGATACGCGCGAGAGAATGTTGGGATCATTTTGAGCAATGGAGGCCAGAAGGTGAGGGGTGGAGATGATCACGTCGACGCCGCTGGGATGGTAGACGTGGCGCTCAATGATCTTGGCGTCCAAGTTGGCAGATAGCGCTTCTGACCTGAACTTCACCGTGTGCGAAAGCTTCTTGGCCACGGCACCGACCTGGTCCGCCAGCTCTGCGGTCGGCACGAGGATGAGAACCCGCGGCCGCGCCTTGTAAGGAGATGGCTCCAACATGGACTTGCCCTTGTACTTCGGATCTGCCCGCAATATTCTCTCCTGTGCGACTCGTGCTTGGTATTGTCTGAAGTCATCATCTGATTCCTCTGCAAGCTTCATCGCTTGAAGTGCCGGGAGAAGGTAACCCAGTGTCTTGCCCGACCCGGTCTCAGCAGCCAGCAGAAACTCCTGCCTCCCCACACTCATCGCCTTCGTCCTCGATGGCCTGTTTGCACCCAGGTTCTGGCCTAATATCGCCGGGATAGCCAATCTCTGCACAGGTGTCGGCTTGATGTCCTCCCTTCCCTTGAACAGGTCTACCAGCACACCCTCCTTGATGGTCGGGAGCAAGTCGAATTGCTCGAAACTGAGCACTGTCTTGATCTTGTCCTTGGTGGCCATCCTGGCTTCGTAGCTGATACCCGCGAGAGCCCGCTGCATGCGTAGAGCCTTGAACGAGGGTTTTTCCTGTCCCGAGCTTCCCTCCTCACTGTTGCCGTCCCGGCTGTCCCTGCCTCGCGCACGCGACTGTGTCATCCTCCTGATGGGGTCGATATTGGCCACTGTCCTGTTCATTGCCGCAAACGGCCCGTCGACCGCCCTTCTCCGGGGCCTTTTCTCGCCGTTCTCACCGCGTCGCTGAGACGAAGGCTGCGCAACGCGGTCAGAGAGAGTCATGCGCGACGGTTTCTGTCGATGGCTCGAGGCGAATCGGAGGGCAGTCCACGGCTTTTGCAGCGGATGGCGCATGATCGCAGTCCTCGCATCGAGCGCGAGGGTGCATGGTGGACGTATCGTGCCCCTTCCGAACATGGTCGCAATTTAGCATGGTCGGATATATGGTGACGTTGGTGTGTGGCGTGGTGCCAAAAAATGACTTAGAGCAGACTAGAATTTTCATAATGCGATACCCCTGTCAGCTTGGCCAGAAGCTTCGCTGACAGGTTTGCTTGTACACCTGATGAGTCAGCAAGGTCGGCATATAAACTAAAGGGGAAGGATTTCTGTTAGTGACACGCGGCCTCGGGCCGCATTCACCTAACATATTGGAATTAGTTTCCTTGGTTACCTTACGTCATTCAATTAAAAAAAACCTGAATAACAAAGAAACGAACATTCAATAGAGTTTGAACAGATTGTATAATAGAATATAAAATAATAGAATAAAAGTTAATATAAGTATATTATAAACCAATAATACAGAATACAAAAATAAGCTAGTAGGTGTAATAGCCGAGCTATTTGGAACATGATGTCCAATATATCGAGTAGGAACTATAATCTTTTATATCAGAATAGAGCAACTTAGCTAGTTATATAATAAAGTATGTGATAGATCACTAGGAATGATATGAGTGTTAAATCATTTGGATCACTAAAAACAACCATAGTGTAAAACCCATAAAATCAGTAATAATCCCTACTAAAGGTAATATAAAAATACAGATATATAAAGATACTGTTGGAACAGTAGTAATTACAATATAGTAGGTCAACTTTACTTGCAGTAAAGTTGACTATACTGACTACAAATTGAGTATATTGTTTTTTAAGTCTACTATATTAACTGCAAGTTAAGTACAGTATGCGCCCACTTTACACTAAGGCACGGATCAAGCAATTGGCCATACAAATTACTGTGCAGACCTGCTAGCAGTCTACTAAACCTAGAATAATACATCTACCACTTGACCACGCAATATTATTATTACTTTGACCAATTCGAATCGACAACGTTGCAACGTCTAAAGTCCCACCAACACTTATTAGTGCTTATAAGATTAAGCATATGTTTGTTAAGTAGAAGAAGAAGCTACTTTCTGGTTACGCTTTACATCAAATGTTAGGGTAAAAAAAAGATTTTTGTAAAGAGCCTTTATTACTATATTAGTTTTTACAGTAGTAAGTAAAGAAGACTTATAGATTGCATCAGTCTTTACAGAATATTAGAAGTAGCGATGGCATCGTTATCGAAAACACCAAGAAATCTTTACGGATTCTTTTTAAAGATAAACGTTGAAATTAACCGTTAAAAGTCTTAAAGATCTTTAAGTTGGCAAACGGTCAAGTCAATACTACTATAGGCATTACTACTGCAAAAACGACCAAGTCTCATATCAAATAATAATAAAAAACCTTCGACTTTATTTTCTATATCAAACTTTACCCTTTACATAAAATCTTCCTTTAATATTACTCTTTTTCCTCCCCTATATTAGAATTGCTAATTTAATTGTCAAGATCGCTATTCTGAGCGAAAATAATAAAAATCGCCAAGTTGCGCTAAGAAAGCCACGTTACGCGACTTTACGGTAAATCGCCAAGTCCTTACGCTTTTAAATCGCCAAGTTCTCACGCTTTTAAATCGTTAAGTTCACTCCATACCAAACCACCAAGTCTTATGCAAATCAAAACGTCAAGATATCACCTAGTTAAAAACGAATAAAGGCAATTAAAACTCTCGCATCCCCTATTTCCAAGTATTACAACAAAAAACTCGAGGGAATAAATGTTAATGAGAACTCAATTAAAAGGTATATGGTTAATTTCATCGGTCATTGTATCTTCGAGTAGGATATCAGCAAAGAACTTTAATCGCAGTGTTCGCGCCTTTCAAAAATATCGTGTGTTTTTCAATAATTAGATTGTTAATATGTGGACAAATATTTAGAAAGGTATTAAGTCTAAACTAAAGTTAAGACTCAAATAACGAGTAAATTATGCAACAAACAAAAACTTAACCAGATTGGTACAAACCTGTTTTGAGTTGGCTTGACTTGAAGAATACCTTCATGATCCTTATCCGTAAAATATAAGGGGTAAAAGAAAGTGTATTAAGGACTTTCAACGCTTTTATACATATTTTGGGGGATCACTTATTAATTCATGATTAATTCTAACCTCTTTATACGTCGACAATAATGAACTTGTTAATTTATTTGACAGCCTAACACCTCTATGTAATAACACGGAATATGCCTTTGGCAGTAACAGAATACGTGAAGCAACGGTCGCCAACGCGGCAAGAAGAATTAATATTAAAGTTATTCGGTTAATTAAGTAAGAATGTTAAGTTTCTTAAAACCCTTCCTACAGCTAGGTTCCTCATACCTACTAAATATTTCCTTTAAATCGTTGAAGCTTCCATTTAAATCGTCAAGTCCCTTAAAATAAAGTTTCCAATGATAGGTACGCTTATACATGCGAGTCTACTATATATCCTATTACAGGACTTTATCTTTCGGTCTAGTAGACTAGTAATTACCCTTACCATTGCGACTTTGAAGACATAGAACCTGAATTAAAAAAACACTATTAATAATTGGAACGATTATTTTGAATTTCATCCTAGATTTATCAAAATGTTTAATATAAATTACAAGTTTTTCACGGACATCATAAAAATTTGGAACGATTTAGAGAAGTATGATACAAAGCTTTATAATCTTTTCAATACGAAGATAATGCGTTTTTTCAACATTTGCAAATGGATGGAAGTCTCTCCTAATTTTCACTTATTTTTTCTTGTAATTCTCATAGGCTACACCAGGAACTACTATCTAACCTTTATAACGAGAGAAAAAAAACCTTTGAAAGATTTATGATAGTATAAAAAGCTATTTCGACACGAAGTTTACCTTATGTAATACCATATGGATTGTAACATGACGAGGTAAATAACAATAATAGCCAAAAAAAGAGGAGGAAACTTCAATAAATATTCTTCAATAAATACTGTATAAATAAATATTATGCTAATAAGTAATTGAAAAGATCTATATTAGTGAAGCAACGTTATGCGAGTAAATATAGGTAGTAATTACGGGCGTTAACGAGTTTGAATATGCCATTATAATGTCCAGATGCTACCTATAAGGGCATTTTCAACTAGTTACGGTTTTTTTTTACAACTGTAATAGCACATACACTGAATTCGCTCAGTATATATCTCTAGGTTAATAATTCACACGATTGGAATGGGAAAGACTATATAATGGCATACTATCTTGATCTCAAATACGAAAAGCTTTAATGTCATGGCCTAAAAGTTTCAAATTGAAAGCCATAGGTACATAAGCATTAACGAAAGTAAGATTTAAGCGGACTTATTAACCGTAAAAACTATTGAAGTGATAGTGATAAAAACATTATATTTATAATAAACCTGGCTATTGATTAACTCGCTACCCCCCGGCTAAGCGTAATAAATAGAAAGTGATATATTAAGACAAATAAACCATCACCTTCAGCCAATATTACTTAAATTATATCTAAGATTCTTAGAGTGAAAAGGTTATTATTGATGATAAAGACGTGCTAAAGAAGATCATATAGTATAAAAATACTACTTCTAAAGCGGTTTGATAACTAGCCAACCATGTCTTCTTATATTATTTAAGTAACCGTAACTCCTACATTTACGTTCATTAAAATTCTAACTTCTAACATACATTTAATTTTCGCAGTTGCTACGTAAACCGTACCTTTTAAAGTATTACATAAAATTTAAGAAAGGTACGATAGTAAAAAACAGAGTATTCGCAATATGTAATATTACAAAGGGAAAATAATACTGTTACAGAAATTAATTGTTAAAATATTGGTAAACCCAAAGTTGATTTCGGTCCTGGCGAATAAATATTATTGTTAGAGACAACGATTATTTGAACTATTGTTGAACCGATCACGTTTTGCATCCTTAAATCCCCTACCCCATTCCTTATTTGTTTGGAAGATATAAATATTCCAGGCGTTAACGTCAACATTAATGTTAACAAATTAGTTAAAAACAACCAAAAGTTCCTTCTTGCCTCCGAGTGAAAGCATTTTTATTTCATCTTCAAGGCTTAAAAATAACGGTACTAAACTTAATGAAGTCAAAAATGATTTAACTACAACGGCGATTCAATTATATAACCATCGACAAATAATATAAAGTCTTTGAATCCGCAGGGCATATAAATGTTGAATACTTTGCTTGAAAAGTTATTGAAAAGCTTTCTTAATATGAAAAAATATATATCTAAGCCCCCCCAATTCAAATTTACATAAAAGAACAATAAATATATTAATTGACAAATTTTCGTTAATATATTGTACTTGGATAACAAGCTTATTATTTAACTTATTGATTTCGAAATCTCTTTTCATAGTATTAAGTTCCTTAAGTCCTCATTAGCGAAGGATACGTAAAAATAATGAAGATATTGTGAATGAATACTTATTTAAGCCCACGAAGCATCGTTGTTTACGATGCTGATACCAACTCTATGGCGGTAAATTTTTAGGCGACTACTGAAATAAAGAAGATTGAATATAAAGAAGTGACTATTAAGGCCTATCAAAGTATTAGAAAAGTCGAAAGGGCATACGCGCTACTCCGAAAACTATACAATATCCTTACGTTGGAGATTGGAAGCTTTACGGACCAAAAGTCACGTTCTCAAATAACGAACAAAGGTCTGAATAATACTATAAGTCATAATAACTTAATACCAACATTACTAATTTCCAAAGAATATCATCGTTGAACTAGTAAATATTCACTATTAGAAACTACTCAGAAAAAGTATATGACGTATGGAAAATACCTAAATAAATTATGAAAGGAATAGATATAACATTGAATTAATAATTATTTTAATAGCAAAAGCCTACAACGATTGACGTGCTCACTTTACTGTTACAAAGTAAAATCTTGATATAGCGAGAAAAAGGAATATAGAATGACCTATTTCATATATTAAATATCAACAACCTTAAAATAATTATTCATACTGTTAACGGTCCTACAACGTTCCGCATTACTCAGGTTCAATCCTATATTGAGACGACTAACGATAACGATAAAATTATCAAGCCAAACGAATTAACCAATACAAGCCCCCTCCTCCTGTAATCTACAAACCGATCAAATATCAACAACGCGGCCGACTATCGAAAAGAAGGAACGTTAATGAAGAGGAATACACACTAGACCAGATTTATAATACTATTAAAATTAATAAGAAAAAAAAGGACGATTGAAATTTAAATTTCAAACTCAAGACAAAAAACATTATCAAGACTTTCAGTAAACCTTTACAAAGACAATAAAGTTATCATAAATAGACTTCTTACTCGAAAAATTATACAATTTATACCCAAACGCAACTTTAACCTCTAAAATCCAAATGTCACGATCTTGAAGTAAAAAAAAGATATATAAAGTCAAAAGTAAAACCATGGGGTGACCATACGAAAAATCACGCCTGATCGTTTAAATATACGGTAATAAGGGCCAAAACCACATCTTTACGCAATCGCCAACGATTGAAAAAAATAAGCTAACGCTTAATAGTCGTTTTAACAGCAAATTTAATAACTAAAATTAATGAAAAGTTTACCATGAATAATGGTAATATAACAAAAACGTATACGTAATAAACAACTTATCTACAATTTTGTTTATTAACACTACAGAAAAACCTCTGTGAAAAATGTTTTCCGGGAACGGTTATAAGATATATCAAACTATTATACGAATTATCCAAAATAAACATCTATTAATTTCTGACCTATCAATCGCATTTTAAGTCGAAGCTAAACATAAAATCTTTGATTTACAACCTATGTTTATTAATCATGTAAAGTCAAGATCAATATTTCGGCTTGATAGGTATATAAACTTACTATACCCATTTAGTTAGAAACATTAGCTGTATAACATCAGAATAATATGTGATTAAGGATTCAAAATTCTGAATTTATAAGCTAATTACGACTTTTATAGAGTGCAATCATTTTAAATTTAATAAAACGTCAATCCGCATACATAGTGTTAATGTTGGAATAGTATTGAATGCAGTACAGTAGGTCAACTTTACTGTAAGTAAAGTTGACTGTACTGCAAGTGTATTGCTTTGTGCGGACTTACCGCATTGTGTGTAAGTTGGGTGCAGTACGCTGCACTTCATTCTAGGGTACGGGCCAAGCAATTGGGCATACAAATTACAGTGCAGACCGGCTAGCGGTCTGCCAAACCTAGAACAATACATCTACTATCTGACTACCATAATACTACTATTACTTCGACTACAAATCGAATCAATAACGTTGTAACATCTAAGGCCTACCAATACTAATTGGTGATTATTAGGTTAAGCAAAGATTAGCTAAGTAAAAGAAGAATCTATTTTCCGGTTAGGCTTTACGTTAACCACAGCGGTTAGGGTAAAGGAAAGGTTTTACGAAGTACTCATATAGTACTGTATCGTCTTCGCAGTAATACGTAGGAAAGGTTTCTGAATTATGTCATTTTCGCGGCAATTTAGAAGTAGGCGTCAATATCGCTATGAAAAACATTAAGAAACCTTTATTAATTCTTTTTGAAAAGCGTTAAAATTAACCCCTAAAAGTCTTAAATATTACTAAGCCGGCAAGTTAACAAACGACTAAGTTAATACTATTACGACTACTATTACAAATATTACTATTGTAAATCGTAAAAATGACTAAGTTTCACGTCTTTTAACCTATACCAACTTTGACAGCAAATATACAACCTACCACTTTATACCACTCCCTTTTCATTTACTACGCTACATCAATCGTTAAGATCGTTACTCGGAGCGAAAATACAAGAAATCGCTAAGTCGCGTTAAAAAAGCTACTTAGCGCAACTTTACGTTAAATAGCCAAGTTTATACGCCCTGAGTCGTTAAGTCCCTATGATCCTAAATCGTCAAATCCACTACCACCAAGACTTACACTAGTTAAAACGTCACAATAGTTTTAAAACGTACAGAAATCGATACCGTTTCCAATCCCGCTAAAAAGAAGTTAATTATTACTCTCGATAATATCTTTAAAAACCAATACGAAGAAGAGCTCTGGTACACCGAATATAATGAAAATTCTACCTTGAAGCACCTAACCAACGTAATCGTTTAATTTTTTTCCGATACAAACATTATTAAAATCATCCGTTGACCGGTAACCCTCGACGACTTTTAAAAATGGTTCCGGGACTAAAGTCTAGATATATGGAAAAAGATGGAAAATCAGGTAAAGATAAAATTAAGGCTCGACTTATAAGCTCGTAGAATTAAATTCCCCGTGAAAACAGGGAAAAAAGGCAATTTAGCCAAATAACTCTACGAATACGCTACAGATAAAAACCCTTAATAAACCTTAATTAAGGGTAAAGAGGTTATTCATGATAATCACCCTTAACGTTTATATATACGTTTGTAAAAACCTATCTAAGCTTAAATAAATGGACGTAAAAAATCAATCGATTTATACCTCGTAAACCTCCAAATCTATTAGTTAATTAAGTAGTAACCTCTCTGAACCCCTTAAAATCAAGAAGATCATCGTTAAACTCCCCGCGACAAAAATATTTAAACTTATTTCTCCTAAGTTTTTTTAATACGTTCGATTTCAATAACTAAACCAAGGAAAACCCGGCTTTATAAGCGAGATTACTATAGGCACAACTATTAGCTTTTTACCTCTAAACTCGGCTAAAGATAATTATCTTTCCTATCAATATTAATGAAGAACTTAGTCTTTTCTCCAACCAAATGAAAAAGGGTTTTACGACTAATATATTACCTTTTCTCCTTGATGCGTCTTTATGGAGGATGCGGACTGTACAGTAATTACTACGTTCGTCAAATTATCTAGGGAGAAAAAGAGAACTATAAAGGTAAGCCGTACAACCTCCTTAATATTAAGTTACGCCTATTCTTTAATATTTGACGCTGAATAAGAGTTAAGTTGTTAGGTTTTTACTCGTTATTTTTCAGTATTCTCACAGGTTAAGCTAAGGATTATTACCTTCGATACCTAACGAATTATGCCCTCTTACGAAAAATTTACAATAACATAAAGGGCTACTTCGAATATGATATTAATTTCACCTAATATTATACGGACTAAAGTATTATTAAATGGTCTTACATGTTGGATTACAAGAAAGAATCGAAAAATAAGATAAATCTTTTAAAATAGATGTTTAACAGGCTAATGCTTTTCCAATAAATAATAGGTAATGTGGAAGCCGGTGAAAACACCTTATGCCAACAGGTCCGATAAGTAGTTACGGATTCTAAAGAGTTCGAATACGCCTTGTAATGTCTGGATACCACCTATAAAAGTTTTTTTTAGCTGATTATATTTCTCGTTAACGACCGTAAATACTCGAGTCTCTGAATCAACTAATATATACCTTTAAGCTCCGGAATTTAATAACGAAAAAGAAAACCCTTTTAATTCGTATTACATTAATCGATGATATGGAAGGCCTAGCTAGTATGGTTAATGGAAGGCTCAGACTTCTACCCACGGAAAAGGGTATTCCTTTTCCTCAAGGTCTATAAGTCGGTTAAACAAGTTTAATTAAAACTCTAAGATATATTGGATTTACGGAAAATAAAGTTGTCAATTAATACGCTACACTGCCGTCAAACGACACATAAAGCAGGTAATATACCACGCGCAATACCTCTTTACTTCTAAAGATGACTATATAAAGCAAATTACGTAATTTAAAGGAAGTAAAGTTAAAAAGAAGGAAAACAAGTCGAAAGCTATCGGTTAATACGAAGATATTACTATTAACACTGGTATTAACTCGAAAGTAACGTAATGACTAACCGACCACACCTTTTTATACCATTTTACAGGTAAAACCCCTTACCGCCGCCACGACAATAAAAACATTAACCTTATACACCTCTTTATTATTTAAAACCATTACGCGAAGCAAGTTTTTTAGGGGATTATGCCGGATATGAGGGCGGCACAATACTTAATAAAAAGCTATTTATAATTACACCGCATTACAAAGAGATACTAATACCACTACGAAACTTGACCAAGCGGATGCTAATAAGGCTAAAGTTGGTTTTAAGTTTGAAAAAAAAGCTATCTTTACTAGAATTGACCACGGTTAAAACTATTATTAACTTTATTATTTTTCATATCCAAAATTCCTCTACCTCCTTCATACTTCACTTAAAAACATAAAAAACTTCAACATTAATATTGGCGTTTAGACTAACGAACTAATATAAGTTAAGGCCGGTAAAAGGTTTCCATTTAATTCTTAATAGAGTTATCTTTGATTTCATCTTTAAAAACTAAAGGTAAGAGTATTAAACCTGACGAAAGTAAAACTTCGTGAACTATATTATAGGTTGAACTATTTGGTAATGAATAGGATTTATAAGGTTTTAAAGGTAACTAGCTACGAAAATATTAATTTGCAAGCATTAAAATAAGTTAAACGCCTTTACCACCACTATCAAATATACTTCCAAGCCCTTTTAAGATTTAAATTCATGTTAAAGGAAAATTGAAACTTTGACTCGAAAGTCTTCGTAGACGTGTTTTACCTGGACAGCAAATTAGTACTATACGTCTTAGACTTCGCCATGGCTTTTCATAGCGCTAAGTTCCTTAACATAATTACGATGAAGGAAACATAGGAGGTATTACATACTTTGTAAATTAACACGTACCTAGGCTTACTAAACGTGTTAGTTTACGATACCGGTACCAACTTTACTACGATCAAGTTTTAAGTTAATATAAAGTTAATTATTAATTAAGTTGAAAAGGCATACGCTATTTTATGAAAGGCCTACGATATCCTTATACTGGAAATAGAAAGTTTTATAAGTTAAAAGATACGGCTTTAAATAGCGGTAAAAGGTTTTAACAATATTATTAGCCCTAATGGACATATACCAACTTTACTAGTATTCGGAGCTTATCCACATATAACAGCTAAATTGCCACTTTCGTTAAACATTCAAAAACGTGCCATAATATATAGTAAAGCCCTAAAAGAACTAAAAAGGGAATGTGTATGCCGTTAAATCAATAATAACCTTAATACTAAAAATAGACCTTTAATAAAAAACGTGCTTTTACTCCCCCTTTAAAGTAAAGTCCTTACATAACGCGAGCTAGGCAAATGGAACAAGCCATACAGAATCTTGCATATTATCAACTTAAACGTAATGGTTAAAACTACAAATGGCCCCGTAACTTTTCGAACTACACAAGTTAAGCCGTACCGGAAACTCCTTAAGTCTAATAAAGATCGTGATGTCGAGAACCTCCGAAACGAGATAATTAGCTAATATAATCCTCTCGAATCGACTGTCGACAAGCTAATGAAACGTCGACAACGTGGACGACCACCTAAAAGGAGTATACACAATGAAGAAAAGGACGGCGATAGAAACTATGGGCCTGACAAAGTATATATAACAGCGTAGGTGTTTGAAAGGGAAAAGTCAAACGGAAAACTTGATCTTAAGCTACGTGCCAAAGGTATCATTAATATATCGGGTAAACCCTTAAAGGAAAGTAACCAAATGAAAATTAATGGCCTCCTATTATGTAAAGTTATATAATTTATATTATCAATACAATTTAAAGGCTACGACTAACTTTTTTTTAAGTTAAAAATAGTTTATGAGGTTAAAGGTAAAATTACGAACCGGCCGTACGAAAACTTACGGAAAATCGCTTAAAAATATAATAATAAAGGTAAGGACTAAATCTTTACTTAATCGCTTATAGTCAAAAAGATCAGTTAACGTTTGATTATCGTTATTAACGCCAGTTAAACTATTGGAGTAAAGGGTCAATTTAAATTTGATAGCCAGGACTTTACGTAAATATACATGTAATCCGCTATCAATCTTTAACGAATTGTACTATTAAAGTAACTCAGAAAATTAAAGGACAAATTTCCGGCCAAGAAGATAATACAACGTATTAAATTTTTATACGGATTAGTTAGGGCAAGCATTTACTAGTTCCTAACGTACCAGGCGTATTTTAAAAACAAATTTGGCATAAAGAATTTAATCTTTAACACGTGTCTATTGATTGCGAAATGTAAGGAATTTAATATCATAGGTATATAAACTAACGATACCCTTTTTCTTGGCGATATTAGATTTGTAACGGTAAAATAACGTATTATTGAGTAGTTAGACCTTTAAAAGTATAAGTTAATTAAGACGTTAGTTAAAGGTATATAACTTAACTTTAACAAATCGTTACTTCGTATTTATAATATTAAGGCTAAAAGCGACACTTACATTAGCCTACGCCAAAAGGGACAAACTATGAGCTTAACAATTATCGAAAAGACCGACGAGAAAAAGTATAAAGATGTCTGGAATAAAGGGCCCATACGGTCTATATCGCCACGCTATACTAACCAAAGGTATCGTATGACCTTTTTATTATGGTATAGGTATAAAACCCATAAAACGAAAACTTTAATAAGTTAAATAAACGGATTTAGTAGAAACCAGATTATATGAAAAGGGGAATCAATATAATCCCTGTAGATTTGACGAAGGCGAAATTAATAATCTTTACAAGCGGGTTATTTTCTAATAATATTAACCTTTTATCGCAAATCGGCTTTTTAATAATACTTGTTAATAAGGATAAATCGAAAAGGTAATTTAATATTACCGGAAACCTTATATATTAGATATCAGTTAAGTGTAAATATGTAACTTGAAGTGCATTGGCTTCGAAAGTTCATGGGTTAATAACAGGCTTTAATATCGGTATAATAATTAACGGCATATTAAGAATTATTACCAAATAACTGAATTTGCCACTGATACCTGTAGTGGTGTATACCAACTCCCAAAGCTTTTACGAATGCCGGTTAAAGCTAGGTACGACCAATGATAAACACTTAATGATAAACGTAATGACGTTGAGAAAAGTATGTAAAGCCCGGGAAATCGATAAGTTTTGGTGAATTAATAGCAAAGATAACCTTACTAATGCTATGACTAAGGTTACGCCTAATAATGTTTTAAAAAAGTTTGTGGATAATAATACGCTAACTATAAAAATCGAGGGATACGTGGACCACTCGGCATGTAACGTGGAAGAATAGGGTTACCCCGGAAAATTGGAAGACCGTCAGGGCAATGCTAGTGATGGCAATAGTTTAAACTACTGGAAAAAGGTACGTAAGTAGTAACGTACTTAATTTACACAAGTTTATGGTGAAAGATCTATGTACGGGATTTGAGGAATAGAGGTCTTGGAGAGGTAAAGCAAAAAAGCCACGAAGGGCTGTAATTAATGTCAGTTTTAGTACAGAATGATCGGGATTTACAGGGGTCTGGCTTGTGGATTAAGGAGCGATTTCAGAGGTTGCCACCAATTGATAGCAAACCACGCTGGCGTGCAGGTACAAAATAAAAAGCCGCTAGTATTGGAATAGTATTATATGTAGTGCAATAGGTCAAATTTACTGTAAGTAAAGTTAACCGTACTACAAGTGTATTGCTTTGTACGGACTTATCGCATTAGTTGTAAGTCGGATATAATATGGTGCACTTCATTTTAAGGCACGGGCCAAGCAATTGTGCATACAAATTACAGTGCAGACCGGCTAGCGGTCGGTCAAACCAAAAACAATACATCCACCATCTGACTACTGCAATACAACTGTTACTTCGACTACGAATCGAATCGATAACGTTGTAATGTCTAATGCCTACCAACAGTTAATGATACTTACCTTTATTTCTGCTAGAAAGGCCAGGACATTAACTTGGCCACAATTGATAAGATTTACATATTTAAGGCTCAACAATACCTAAAGCAACGTATCCATGACAATTATATCACCACCTTATACCAACTGAAAGCATTTTACGATATAACAATTACAGCACAAATACAAAACCCAATGGATAAGGACTTTAATTGATTAAACAAAAGGCTGGAGTAGAAAATAAGGAATTTGGACTAGGTAATCAATATGGCCCCAATTCAACTGTCGAAAGTTAATTTAATAATTTTTATAAATAACACCTTTAATAACAATACACATCCATCATCACAAATACGATTTATTGTAACGATTTCCAATAAAAACAGGTCATAAAAAACCAATTCAATATCACTGGAAACATGATCCATCAAACCCCCATCAAGCATAAAAGAATCATACAAAACGTCTAGGTTTCAAGGTTTACAGCATGATAGCCAGCTTTAATATTAGTATGTAAATATGCGAAAACTGTTGGAATAGTATTACATGCAGTTCATTAGGTCAACTTTACTTACAGTAAAGTTAACTGTACTGCAAGTGAATTGCTTTGTGCGGACTTACCGCATTGGATGTAAGTCAAGTGTAGTACACTGCACTTCAATCTAGGGCACATGAAAAAAAATTGGCCATAGAAATTACAGTGCAGACCAGCTAGCGATCTGCCAAACCTAGAACAATACATTAACCATTTAAATCAATGCAATACTACTGTACTTCGACCAATCGAATCGACAATTTTGCAATGTCCAATACCTACCAACACTAATTAGTCTTTATTAACTTAGGCACAGATTAGTTAAGTAGAAGAAAAAGTTAATTTCCGGTTACTCTTTAAGTTATACGACCGCTGGGGTAGAGGAAAGATTCTTGCGAAGAGCCTTTACTGCTACGTCTAGTTTTCACGGTAGTAAGTAGAAAAGACTTTTAGATTGCGTCGGTTTTTCACGGAAACTTAGAGGTAGAGACGGTATCGCTATCGAAAACACCAAAAAATCTTCTCCAAAGATTCTTTTTAAATACATTGAGATTGACTGTTAAAAGTCTTAAAGTTTGGCAAGTTAGCAAACAACTAAGTCAGTACTACTGCGGATGCTACTACTGCAAGAAAAATAACTAACTCCCTACACTAAACAACTTTTTAACCTTCGCCCTTTACTAACAATAACCAACCTCCGACGTTACCCTTTATATTAAACCTTTTCCCTACTTTACTTTTTTTACTCCCTTTACCACTTTAATCGCCAAATTCGCTACTTTAAGCGAAATCGCTAAGTCGCGTCGAGAAAGCCACATTATGCAACCTTATTCCAAGCTACCAAGTCGTCAAATTCACACGAAACTTTATACCAAAACACTAAGTCCCTCGCCCTTACGCTCCATATACGTCTTTTATAAGCTAAATCGCCAAGATGACCCTAACTCAGGAACATATAAGGAAGGTCAAAGCTCTCGAAATAATCTTCGTCAACCATTACAACTAACAACTCTGGATTATAAATGTCGAAGAAATTTTAATTATAACCTATTTGACCAACCATGTCGGTTAGTATATTATCGAAACGGATTTTGGTAACGACTAGAGCCGTGACGCCCGCATTTTTTGAAACTTTCGCGAGTTTTTTAACTACTGAAATTTTAACATATAAAAGATAATCCAGCGTTCGGTTAAATATAGGGTAAAAAAGGAGGTTACAAGTCATAGTATTTATATTTCTAAGAAAACTCCGGTGTGGTTAACGGAAACCTTTTTCGCACTAGCTTAATAAGCAAACTATCCTTTAAATCTTAATCCTTAAAACTTTTAAGGAAAAGGTAAAGGCGTTAAGGAATTTTAACGTCGATATACACGTTTTAGGGGATCTTTCCTTTACATTGAGCTAAGTTAAGCCTCTTTACGTACTGGCGATAAGGAATCTATTAATTTTCTCGGCAGTTTAATACCTTTATATAACAACACGGAGTATACCTTATAAGGAGATATGGCATATAAAGCAGCGGCTACCAATATGACCAGAGGTATTGACGTTAGCGTTTTACACCAATCAATTAAAAAAAACCATCAGGCTTCCCAAAACCTTTAAGTACCCATTGCCCTTTAACAATTTAATCGCCAAAACCTTTAAAAACCTCTTTCCTTTGGATTTAACTACGCGTAAAAGCCTACCACAAGCTCTACTATAAGATTATACCTTTCGGGTTAAGCTATTGGAAATTACCGTTAATACCGTTCCTTGACAGACCTGAAACCTAACATCTAGAAAACACTAAACAAAATTGAGATAATTATTGCGACCTTTCTCCAAAACTTATCTAAATGATTAACATTAATTACAAAGTTCTTACGGACTTCGCTAAAATTTGGGACGATATAAAAAAGTATAATAGAAAGCTTTACGATCTTTTCAATACCAAGATAATGCCTTTCCTAAACATTTGCAAGTAGATAAAAGTTTTACCTTCTAGTTTTTACTTACTATGTCCGAAATCCTTATAGGGTATGTTAATAACTACTATTTAACCTTCCTAACTCAAATAACTACGTTTTCGCGAAGTTTACGATAGTATAAAGGGCTACTTCAAATACAAAGTTCACTTTATATAATATCATATAAATTAATCTACTACGAGGTAGGTAATAATAATAGCTAAAAAAAGAAGGAAACACCGATAGATATACTTAATCAAATCATTAATAAGTTGATATTATGTTAGAAAACAATGCCAAAAGCCTACGTTAGCGAAGATATACTTCGTAAGCAGGTACGGGTAGCAATTAAGAGCGTTAACGAATTCGAATATGTTTTATAACGTTCAAATGCTACTTACGAAAGCTTTTTTAGCTAGTTACGTTCCTCGCTTACTACCTTAATAACACGTATACAAAATTCGCTTGGTATATACTCCTAAGCCAGCAACTTTATCGATGTAGATAAAGAAAACTTTACGATGGTTAATTACGTCGACCGTAAGTATAGGCGCCTACAATGCGTTAAGTTTGGACTATCGACCTCGGCTTTAAACTGGAGGTAGAAACCACGTTAGAATTATCAAGGCCAAGCTATAGGCAGATCTGTTAACCGTTAGAATTATTGTCGTGCTAATAGAAAAAGATATTGAATTTATGGTAAGTCTGGTTATTAGTTAACTCGGCACCCACTTACTGAGTATAATAACAAAAAGGCAGTATATTATGCCTAATACTCCACTGCCTTTAAACAGGACCACTTGGATTAAATTTTAGACTTTAAAGGTGAAGAGTCAATTGACGTCGCCAATGCTTCCAAGCAGATTAAGTGGCACGAAAATACTGCTTCTGGTGCGGCTTAGTAACTAGCCAACTATGCCTTCCCATATCGTCTAGGTGGTAAAGACCCTTAAATTTACCCTAATCAAGCTCCTGACCCCTTATATATCTTGAACCTTCGCGATTATTACGCGGACCATACGTTTTAAAGTATTATATTAGATATAAAGATAGTAAGGTAGTTAAAAGGAGACTATTCGTAGTATGCGGTATTACGAAGGGAAAGTAATATAGATATTTAAATTAATCATTATAATGTTAACAAAACTAAAATTGGCTTCAACTTAGGCGAATAATTATCGTTACTAGGGATAATGGTGGTTTAAATCATTATAGGCGTAATTATGTTTTAAATCCTTAAATTACTTACCCCTTTTAATTTTATTTAGAGAATATAAAGACTTTTGTCTTTAATGTTAACGTTAACGTATACAAACTAGTTAAAAACGGCTAAAGGTTTTTATTCGGCCTAAAGTAGGGGCACTTATAGTTTTATCCTTAAGGCCCAGAAGTAATGGTATTTTACTTAACAAAGCCGGAGATACGTTAATTACACCGGTGTTTTAATTTTCTTGCCGTTAATAAGCTTTATAAAATTTTAAAATCCGTAAAATATAAATATATAGAATATTTTCCCCTAGAAGTTATTGAAAAACTTTATTATTACCGCTAAATATATGTCCAAGCTCCCTAGAGATTTAAGTTTACGTTGAATAACGATAAGGATTTCAATTACGAGATTTTCATTGATGCGTTTTATTTGGATAATAAGTTTATCTTTTACGTCGTTAATTCCGTAACTTCTTTTTATGGGGTTAAGTTTTTAAAGTCCCTTTCGGTAAAAGATACATGAGAAACGTTAAGGATGTTATGGATTCATATGTATCTAGGCCCACCTGATGTTGTCGTTTACGATGCCGGTATAAACTTTGTTGCAGTAGAGTTTTAGGAAGATGCTAAGATAATGGGTATCTAGTACAAATAGGTACTTGTAAAAGCCTATTAAAGTATTAGAAAGGTTAAAAGGGTATATGCCCTACTTTGTCGAGTATATAATATCTTTACACTAGAAATTGAAAGCTTTACGGATCTGGAAGCACGCCTACAAATGGAAGTAAAAGGTTTAAATGACATTATAGGCCTTAATGGCTTGGTCCTAACAATTTTGGTTTTTGGAGAGTATCAACGCTTGACGAATGAATTTCCGCTCTCGGCAAGTACTTAGAAACGTGTTACGACCTATAAAAAAGCTTTGAGGGAGCTACGAAGAGAATCGGCACACCGCCAGATTAATAAGTCCCTTAATACCAAAAACAGCTCGATAATAATAGACGTACTTGTTTTACCGCTATAAAGTAAAGTTCTTGTATGGCGGAAACCGGGTAAATAGAAGTGCCCGTATAAGATATTGAGTATTGCGAACTTTGAAATGGTTATTAAAACTGCTAACGGTCCTATATCCTTCCGAATTACCTAGGTTAAACTTTACATTAAAACTACCGACGATAAATACTTTTAAGTTAAGCGACCAAGCTAATACGAACTTCCTCCACCCATTATCAACAAGCCAATGAAACGCCACTGGGGCTGACGACCCCTAAAGAAAAAGAACGTTAAAAAAGAGGAATATATACCGGGCTGTATTTATAATATTATTTGGATAAGTAGGAAAGAGAAGGATAAAAAAGACTTAACATTAAAGCTCCGAGAGTAGGGGATTATTAAAACCTCTGGAAAACCCTTTAAAGAAAGTAATAAGGTCGATATTAACAGCCTTTTAATTCTAGGGGTTATACTATTCGTGTCAAAGACCTATTTTAACCTTTAAAACCCAAATATTATGATTTTTAGGTCGAGGATTATCTATGAGGTTAAAGGCGAGACTACAGGGCGGCCGTACAAAAAATCACGTTTAATCGCTTAAGGATAGGGTAATAAAGATAAGAATTAAATACTTACGCAATTGATAACGATTGAGAAGATTAATTATCGTTTAGTAGTCGTTTTAGCAGTAAGTTTACTAATTAAAACTAAAGATAAGCTTATGATTAATATCCGTAATATAATGTAAGCCTACACTTAGTTAGGAATGGATTTATAGTAGATTGTAATATTAAAATTGCTATAATAACTCCGTATTATATACCTTTCAGATACGGTAATACATTATATTAAGCTATTATACAGATTGGTTTAGGTAGGCGTTTACTGGTTCCTAACCTACCAGTCGCACTTAAAATCATGGTTGGCGATAAAGTTTGTAATATACGATCCGTGTTTACTAGCAATATAAGAGAAGGACTTCGACGTGGTAGGTATGTAAATTGACGATACCCTTCTCGTCGGAACAGCTAGCTTTGTGGTATTGGAATAGAAATCGATCGAGGACTTTAAGTTTTGAAATTACAAGCCGGTGATAACGTTAACGGAGAGCAGTTAACTTAACTTTAATGGATCATTAATCCGTATGATTGGTATTAATACCGGTCTTAGCTTTTGTTAAAAGGGCTAGGGCGTTATTTTGGCTATAATTGACAAAACTGACGAAGCCAAAGCTTAAGGGTACTTGGAATAGCGTACTTAAGGTAACTATATTACTATTTCATATTAACTGGAAGCTTCTTATGACCTATCCATCGCCTCATAAGCACAAGAACTAACGGATAAGGATTTTAATCGGTTAAATAAGAGGTTCGAATGGCAGATAAAAAACTTGGACGGCGAAATTAATATAGTTCCAATCGATTTGTTACGGGCTAAGTTGAAAATCTTTACAGACGGGTCTTTATAAATAACATCGACTTGTATTTATAGATCGGCTTTTTGATAACCTTCTCAATGAAAACAGACGAGAAAACCAATTTAGTATCGTTGGTAGCCTGATTTACTGGACCTTCATTAAATGCAAAAGGATTATATGAAGCGCATTGTCATTGGAGATCTACGGTATAATGGCAGGCTTTAACATAGGCATGGTATTGTGAAAAACTCTTAATATTATTACTAAGCAACTAAAGATTCCTCCTATCCCAGTAGTGATTTATACTGACTCAAAAAGCTTTTTCAAAGGCCTTTAAAAATTCGGAACCACCAGCGATAAACGACTAATGATCGACGTATTAGTACTTAGTAAAGCCTAAAAATGGAGGGATATTAAGCAGTTCTGATAGATCTATGGCAAGAATAATCCTGTTAACGTTATAACAAAGATATCGCTAAATAAAGCCTTGTAAAGCTTTGTAGATAGTAATAGGATAACTATACATATCGAGGGCTACGTTAACAGGCCGCCAAGAAAGACCAAATCACGTGACAACGGATAAGGTTATACCGGCAGACTAGAAGAATACTAGTGGATTGATAATGGTGATCTGTTTAAGTAGCACGGTTGAAGTGGAGGCTTGAAAAAGCTTAGAGCGGAAGAACTTTTTGTATAAGTTAATAAACTCGAACCTTAGGGTAAAGGAGTAATTAAGGTCAATTGAGGTTATTTTGCATGTAAATGGGTGCAATTTTGTATAAAAGTCAACTGAAATTGATAGGGGTCTAACTAGTTAACAAGAAGGCAATTTAATGGTAATCAGAAAAGATTGATTAGCCATACCGGTGTACGCGTACAAACTAAAAAGTGGCTAGGGTTAGAATAGAATTACATGTAGTGTAGTAGGTAAACTTTACTTACAGTAAAGTTGACCGTACTGTAAGTGTATTGCTTTGTACGGACTTACTATATTGAATGTAAGTCGAGTGCTGTCGGTAAGGTCTAAAACCTATTCACGTGAAATAAGGTATTTAGAAGAGTAATCGTTAGATTAGTAAAGTTGTAGTAAAAGATGATAGATATAAAGGAGAAGTATCTAGAGATGCACGCCATAGGTGAGGGTTTATAAGCCCTCACCCAAACTGTACTACTCTGGACCGCTTCACGTATTGCCGTTCGGTCTGGTATAGCTATTACAAACCGATCTATACATTGCCGTTAGGTCTGGTATAGTTATTCCAGACCGATCCATATATAATGTACTTTGTGTCTTACAAGAGTGCAACCTATAGCGTAACATGTTATCGTGCACTTTACAGGAGTACACCCTATAATACAGTACACTGCTACTTACTCTACATATACTATCTATAAGGGTATATAGTAATATCCATATAGGTAATCATTTCATTCTCCCTTATATAACGCCTTATAATAACAGAGTGATTATAAAAATCAAAATTAGTAATTTCCGTAGTAATAGTATTGTTGCTGTATTAATTATGAAAAATCTAAATTAGTAAGTTTCAGTGGTGACATTGTTATTGTCGTATCAATTAGAAAAGGTTTAAATTAAAAAGTTCAGCTGGGATTAACAAAGTTTAACCGAGATAGTAATTATAATTCGGGTTTAGTTAGTATAGCTAAATAGGGGCGATATAGTTGATAATAACGTCTTTTATGGTTTTTAATAGGGGTAATTACGTAGGGGTGATTAAGCAGGGGTAATTACGCAGGGGGATTTACGTAATCATGTATTGGGTTAGTATAAAAAGATACATTGTTATCGGCTCAGGTAAAACTTTTTTTCTTTTTCTTTTAAAGGTGCGTAATCTAAGTCGATATAAGTTCCTATTTTAATTTAACCTTTATTCCCTTTAATTAAGATATGCCGCTTCTGTAAGTAGGTTACTTAAATAACACCTATATACTAACCTTTCTTTATATAAATTTCGCGTAAAAACAGAACTTCAAAGCGCCGTCTGGCGCGAGAGTATCGGCGCACCGCCGCAGTCGTAGCTACCACCACTGCTATTACCATTAGTAAGCTTTTATAGGACACAATCTCGTTAATTACGGCCTTTCTACTCGCCGCCGCCACATCGACTTGCTCCGCCGCCGCCACGTCGCCCAGCCTCGCCACCATTGCCGCCACCCCCTTAAGCCTTATCGCTACCATCGCCTCGCCCCTTTTCATCACCGCCGCTATGACCCCCTCATCCCCCTTCTTTTTCTTACCTTTTCCTAGCTCCTAAAAGGAGAAACGGAAGGCTTCTAAGGTCATAGACCTTACTCTTTCTCCATAAATAAAGACTCCATTACCCATAGGGCCCCCTTTACGCCATAAGCGTAACCTGGCGCAGTTACGCCAGGGTTTGTATTCCCTAAATCTGTTCGTTCTTATACCTTTAATCTCTCTTTTTATAAATAAGGAACACGAGGCGGATTTGCTCCGCCGCCTCGAACACCGTATCGCTAAGGTATATCACGAGGCTTCTTTAACACGTAAGGTGTTAAAGCGACGTACTTGGGTCCGTAACCTCGGACCGTTAATAAATACGTCTTACGTGTCATGTATTGCGTCCGCGGCTGCGGGCAAATCCGTTGGCGATTATTATAAAAGCGGGGGTCGTTCAACCCGTTATTACCGTTACAAACGGATTGGTAACTCGTACATACCTATTCCAGTAGTCCTAAAACCGTAGAGCAAAGCCATATTACACGCCCGCCGACTTTTTAATAAGTTTTAACCAAATCTTTAAAATTTCTCTTTACAAAAATATACTATTCGGGGCGATCCGAAAAATAATCACGGTCATAAATAACTAAAACAAGTCGATACTCATTAGTAATAGGCGCCAACCGGCGGTTTAAAAAGATGATAGCCGCTGTTACCGCCTAGAAACGGAGCCTATGTATATATTACGTAAGAGAGTTTAATGACGTTATTGGACGTCGCCGTAAAAAGGGTAATCCCTCCCTTACGCCTTTATTCAAAGGTTTAATTAATGAGGAGCAAAACTACATCCTTACTAATATTAATAACTTTGATAACAGTAATGGCGGTAACGTTGACATAAAAGGGGAAAACGATGAGAAAGACGATGAAGATATGACGACGTCGCTTTTTCCCTTTATGAATAAATGAATTCCCCCGATCTGAGTCGGCGTACCCGGCTATAATATAGTACGCTATATAGTAATATTATAACTCTTTATAAAATATTCATTTATAAATAACCTTAAAGTATATAAAATAAAAAAGATAATATGTTAAAACTGGTACGATATCGTGAATTAAAATAAAGGTGAAATCGGGGGTCGGCGCGAATCATAGGATTAAATAGAAAAAAACGAATAAGAAAATCCGTTGGGTTGAGACGTATAAAACAAAACATGTTAAAACATTAAGATCGGTGAAAAATAGTAAGGTTGAATAAACGTAAAATCGGGAATCGGCGTAAATAATATAATATGGACCGATTCAAGTTAGCGAAAATGGTACAATGATCTATTAGGGTCGTAAAACCTTTTTAATAACCCTAATAAACAACATACTCATTGATATAAATGGTTTCAATACTCCGTTCGATATAGCCTTAGTTATCGTGTTTGTTAGGTTAGATTTTCTATTGATTCACCTTATTTCTTCGATTTTATGGAATTTATATAACTCGCATAAAGCTATAATATAGATTATCAAACGTTTCTCATTCGTAATACCCAATTTGACCAGATAGTTATAAAGCGAAAAAATAATAATATATATAATAAGGGTGTTAGTAGGCCTTAGACGTTGCAACGTTGTCGATTCGATTGGTCGAAGTAACAGTAGTATTTCGTGGTCAGATGGTAGATATATTGTTCTAGGTTTGGCAGACCGCTAGCCGGTCTGCACTGTAGTACGTACGGCCAATTTCTTGGCCTATACTCTAGAGTGAAGTGCAGCGTACTGCACTCGACTTACACCCAATACGGTAAGTCTCCATAAAGCAATACACTTGTAATACAGTCAACTTTACTGTAGGTAAAGTTGACCTACTGCATTGCATATAATATTATTCCAATACTGGTGGCTTTTTAGTTTGTACGCGTGTATGCCAGTATAGCTGACCAATCCTTTCCAATTACCACAGAATTGCTTCCTCGTTAACTAGCCAAACTCCTGTCAATTCCAGTTGACTTCCATACTGAACTGCATGCAATTGCATGCAGATTGAGCCCATTTGGCCTTAATCGCTCCACCGCTCCAAGGTTAGAGTTCATTAACCCCAACAAAAAGTTTTTTCGCCGCAGATCTTTGCATACCTCCACTTCAACTGTGTCACTTAAACAGATCACCGTCATTAATCGCCACAGATATTTTCACACCTCCACTTCAACTGTGCCACTCAAACAGATCACCGTTATCAATCTCCTGGCAGTCTCCCAGTTTGCCAGCACACCCCTGTCTGTCGTCACGTGACTTGTCTTTTCTGGGCGGCCTATCTATACAGCCCTCGATTTGTACAGTCAGCCTATTGTTATTTACAAACCTTTCCAGGGCCTTGTTTGCCGATATTTTCGTTTTAGCATCAGCAGGGTTGTCTTTACTATCGATCTATCGGAATTCCTCGATTCCCCTCCCTTCGTAAGCTTTGCGGAGTGCTATCACGTCAATTATCAGACGCTTTTCACTGGTAGTTCCAAGCTTTGAAAGGTATTTGAAAAGGCCTTTTAAGTCGGTACAAATTACCACCGGAATAGGAGGAATTCGTAGCTATTTAGTAATGTGGCTAAAGGGTTTTTACAGTGTTATGACTACGTTAAAGCCTGACATTATGTCGTAAACCTTCGAAACCAGCACGCTTCGTATAATCCTCTGGAATTTAACAGAAATCTAGTAAATAAGGTTGCCGATAATGCTAAACTGATCTTTTCGCCAATTTTCGTTAACGAAGGTTATTAAAAAGCCGATCTGAAAAGACAAGTTAGTGTTATTTATCAAAATACTGTCCGTAAAAATCATTAACTTAGTCTTTAAAAAGTCGATTGGTACTATATTAACTTTATGGTTTAGGTTTCCTATCTATTACTCTAACCTCTTATTTAATCGATTAAAGTTTTTATCCGTTGGTATTTGTACTTATATCGTAATAGATAAATTGTATAAGGCTTTCGGTTGATATAGGATGGTAATATAACTACTCTATACACGTCATTCTAAGTACCGTTAAGCTTTAGTTTTATTAGTTTTATTTATTATGATAAAAATAATGTCTTGAACTTTTTGGCGAATGCTTAGACCGGAATTAATATTAAGTATGTGGATTAACAATCTATTAAAGTTAAGTTGATTGTTTTCCTTTAGCGTCGTTACCGGCTTGTAATTTCAAAACTTAGGGTCCTCAATTACTTATTGTTCCAGTATTATGAGGTTAGCTGTTCCGATAAAAAGGGTGTCGTTAATTTATATATCTATTATACCGAAATCCTTTTTTTACGTCATTGATACGTACGGATCGTATATTAAAGACTTCATCGTTAGCCAAGATTCAAAGTGTAACTGGTAGGTCAAAAATCAGTAAACGTTTACTTGAGCTAATTTATATAGTGGTTTAACACACCGTATTACCGTTTTTAGTAAATAAATAACATCTAGTTCCTACGGCAGTTTTAATAGTATAATCCTTTACAGGTCTCGTTCTTCAATGTAAACTTAAATTTCCGGGGGGCTTAGAAATACGTTTGACAGTGATAGAAAAGCCTTTTAATGGCTTTTAGGGCAAAGTATTCTATATTGTTATACCCTACGAACTTTAAAACTTTATATAACCTGTTAATAACAAGGTAGTTAAAACGCTGGTATAATTAACGTATTTCCGGCTTCTTTAAGTTTAATTCCATTAATTCCGGACTTTGAAGGTAAAACTATAAATACCCCTACTTAAAGTCAAGTGGAAACATTTAGCCGTTTTTAACCAGTTCGTTTACGTTAACGTTCACGTTAACGCTAAAGGTTTTCATATTCTTTAGGTAAAGTAGAAAAGTGGTAAGGGACTTCAGGATATAAAACGTGATTATTCCTATGATAGTTTAAATTACCGTTATCCCTAGTAACGATAATTATTCGACTAAGCTAAAGCCAATTTTAGCTTTAATAATATCATGACGATTAATCTTAGTGGCTGTAATACTTTCCATTCGTAACGCTTCATACTACGAATAACCTCCTATTAAGTACTTTACCGCCCTAATATCGGGCATAATACTTTAAAATGTGTAATCCGTATAACGATCGCGAAAGTTAAAGGTATATAACATATTGAAGGCATAATTAGGGTAAAGGTAAGAATATTTAATATTTAAGTGATATAAAAAGGTATAGTCGACTAATTAATGGGATGCCATATCAAAAGTAATATCCTCGCACCATTTAATTTGCTTAAAAGAGTTAGTGACGCTCTTTGGCTTATCGCCTTTAGCGTTTGCAATTTAATTTGAGTAATTTTCTTTCGAAACAGTAAGGTATTGGACTTGGTACGTTGTTTTCCTATCATTACATTTGGCGAGGTAGTGGCGAGTTAACCAATAACAACCTTGCCATAAATTTAATATCTCCTACTACTATTAAGATGATAATACTTACAATTAACAAATCCAACTAAATCCCATCAGCGTTAGTGTAGGTATTATCTCTAATTTAGGGCCGAGGTTAATAGGCCTAACCTTAAACATTATAGGCGTCCATACTTATAGTCGACGTAATTAACTATCGTAAGGTTTTCCTTATCCACGTTAAAAAAGTTGCCGGCTTAGAAATACATACTGAACGAGTTTGATGTACGTGTCATTACAATAGCAAATGAACATTATAACTGGTTAAAAAAGCTTTTACAAGTGGCTTTTAGGCGTTATAAGACGTACTTAAACTTAATAACACCCGTAACAGCTACCCATACCTACTCGCGAAGTATAGCTTCATCAATGTAAGCATTTTATATTACCTTTTAACACATTATCAATTTGTTAAGCATTTGATTAAAAACATTTATTAGTTATTTTTTTATTTTTTTTATTTACCATTATTCTAGTTTACTGCGTAATATCCTAGTTTATATAATATTACGTAAGGTAGACATCGTATTTGAAATAGCCCTTTATAACATCGTAAATCTCGCGAAACGTGGTGGCATTCATTAGAAAGGTTAAGTAATAGTATTTAGTGTAACTCGTAAGGATTCCGGGGAATAGTAAGTGAAAACCAAAAGGTAGGAATTTTATCCACTTATAGATATTTAAGAAAGGTATTATCTTGGTATCGAAAAGGTTATAAAGCTTTCTGTTATACTTCTTTATATTATCCGAGATCTTAGCGAAATCCGTCATTAACTTAAAATTATAATTAATTATCTTAACAGGTTTTAAAGAAAGGTTGAGATAGTTATCCAAAGCTTAAATGATATTTTCTAGTAATTTAAACTTCAAATCTTACGAAAAACGATGTTAAAGGTAATTGTTAGCCGCCTAACTCGAGGGGTAAAGTCTTATAGTAGGACTCGTAATAGGTTTACACGCGTAGGAAAATCTAAAAGGGGGAAGGTTTTTAAGGGTTTTATCGATTAAATCGCTAAGGGGTAATAGGTACTTGGTGGATTTGAAAGGCCTAACGATTTTATTTAATTGAATAGTGTAAAGAGTTAACGTTAATACTCTTAGCCGTATAGGCGGCCGTTGCTTTACATACTCTGACGCCGCTAAAAACGTATTCTGCGCTGTCACGTGGCGATACTAAACTACTGAATACATTAACGGGTTCCTTATTATCAGTACGTAAAAAAGTTTAACTTAGCTAAGGGTGAAAAAGAGATCCCTTGAAATATATGTGTAGGCGTTAAGGTTTCTTAACGGCTTTACCCTTACTTTAAGGATCCTATAGGCATTCCTTAAGTTAAGCTAACTTAGAAAAGGTTTTTGCCATTTCTTTTAAAGCTCAATTTGATATATAAATTCTACGCCTCTTAAATTTTATCCTCAATTAAACCTTAACGTAACGTTGGATTGTCTTCCACATATCTGGTGTCTAATGGTTAAAGAATTTACGAAAATATTTAAAAACATTGGCGTCGCAGCCAAACTCTTTACTGACGTTAGACCTGAGGATATACTAACCAATGTAATTAGTTAAGTAAGCTTCTTTAAACGTTTTGTTAACTTCCGTAGTCTAAAATTGATTATCGTAAAACTGAGTAAAAATAGTTTCAAGCGTTTTAATTGCTTTTTTCCTAGTGAAGTTGGTAATAGACTTAAACTAAACGCTAGGGGCAGACATCTTAACAGGCATGTAGGGTGAAAACTTGGTAATCTTGGGCGTAGGGACTTGGTGTTTTGATGTAAAGTCGCGTGAGAACTTGGCAACTTTGCGAAAGGTCGCGTAACGTGGCTTTTTTAGCGCAGCTTAGTGTTTTCGCTTGGAGCAGCGAACTTTACGATCGAAATGACGTAGGGAGTGAAAAAAGAGTAAAGTATGGGAAAAGTTTTGATGTAAAAGGTAAGGTTAAAGGTCGTTGCTAGTGGTAAAAGGCGAAAGTTTTTTATTGTAGTTATTTGGCGTAAGGACTTTGTTGTTTTTACAATAGTAACACCCATAGTAGTACTGACTTAGCCGTTTGCCAACTTGCCGTACTTTGAGACTTCTCACAGTTAATTTCAACGTCTTCAAAAAGGATCAATAAAGATTTCTTGGTGTTTTCGATAACGATACCGTTGCTAACTTTCAGATTTCTGTTGGAAAACTAACACAATCCAAAAGTCTTCTCTATTTTCCTGCTATTGAAAGACTGTCGCAGTACTAATAGAGGCCCTTCGTAAGAATATTTCCTCTACCCTAGCGATAAACAAAGAGCGTAACCGGAAAGTAGCTTCTTCTTTTACTTAGCTTATCTGTGATTAACCTAATAGGTAGGTAAGCACTGATCAGTATTGGTAGGCCTTAGACGTTGCAACGTTATCGATTCAGTTAGTTGAAGTAAAAGTAGTATTATGTGGTAAGATGGTAGAAATATTGTTTTAGGTTTGGCAGACCGCTAGCTGGTCTATACTGTAATTTGTATGGCCAATTGCTTGGCCCATACCCTAGAGTGAAGTGCAGCGTACTGCATTCGACCTATACCCAATGTAGTAAGTCTCCACAAAGCAATGCACTTACAATATAGTTAACTCTACTGTAAGTAAAGTTGATCTACTGCACTGCATGTAATATTATTCCAAAAAAGGGGGATAAAACGTAAGCTAAAGTTAAAAATAATTATTCGGACCGTTATGGTTATAATAATACCTAAATCGAAACCTCCAACTATATTATAAATCTCGGAAGCTAAAACGTTCCTCGTAACTCTTTTATACTTGGTAAAGCGTTAATAAATAATGTTTTTATAAAACGTAAAATCGTTTCGGGTTAATATTTCGTTACCGAGGACTAAGACAAAGCTTATTTATAAATTATAATCGTTGTTATTAACGAAAAACCTGTTAATAAAAACCAGTATTTTTATAATACGTATATTTAACGGTATCAACTATAATACGCGTTTTAAATTATATATTCATTATAAAAAGGTTTGTTAAACGCCTTATATATATCGTTTGTCGGGTCCGTTTAACACTATGCGGCGATAAAAAGGTTAAATATAGCTTTTGATTATATTATAAAAGCGACTTAATCGTTACGAATGCGTTAATATTTATATTTTTCTACCTGTTTTACATCATCTAAAACGTTAAAGGCAACTTTATCTAATTGCCTGTATTATATAAGGCTCAAAACACCGCTTCGAAAGGTAATGGTAACGTCATTAAAATCGATTATATAATTTTCTATTAGGTTCATTTTGGGTTTCACCTTTAAGTCGGTTTTTAAAAGTTTCCTGTGGATATTATTATATATATTTATAGATAGTATATTTAGGTAGCAGTACATTACGTTGTAAGACATACTCCTGAAGCATGACACGATCACGTATCATGCTATAAGCTGTACTCTTACAGAGTATATAATCACGTGTCATGTTACAAGCTATACTCTTGTAGAGTATATGATAACGTGACACGCTGCAGATTATACTCATGCATGGAGAGGTCTAGAAGCAGGTATTCCAGAGTGGTGCGCTTTGGGCAAGGGCTTATAAGCCATCACCTATAACGTATACCTCTAGATACTTCTTGAACATATTATCTTTATCTTTTATACTACAAATACCAATCATCTAACGATCACTCTTTTAAGTTACCCTGTTTCACGTGAACAAGTCTTTAGACCCTACCGACACTGATCAGTAGCCGACTCGGTCGACTACAGACAGCTTAGGAAAAAGAGACAAGCATTCGTTAAATACCTATAGCGGGATGCTGTAGTGGTACCAACTGCCTATTCTTTACACTACGCCTTATAAAAACCATACGGGAGTGTGGAATTACGTGGAAGCACCGAGAAACCCGAAGCGTTACAAGACTATAAGATACGGAATGGCTTTGAAAAGATCAGCCCTGTTCCATCAACCGCCAACTTATATTAGCACTCTGAACGATCAACCTGGGTCCTTTTTAAAAGGATTCCTATCACGCTTCAAGCCACGCAAGCCAAATCACCAAGTTTTTTTCTTCGGAACCCTTTACTGAAACCTACCGGATACTAGGCCACGCAAGCCAAAAAACTAAGATTCGAAACCCTTTACTGGGACCTACCGGATACCGGGTCACGCAAGGCAAATCACCAAGTTTTTCGGAACCCTTTACTGGGACCTACCAGATAACAGGCCACGTAAGCTAAGACCACCAAGTTTCGGAACCCTTTGCTGGGACCTATCTGATTTTTTTCTTTTACTTTTCGAACCATTCGCTTCAGCAAAGCTAAATCGGTTACATATCAAGAAACCAACTGATCCCTTCACCAAGTTCGGTCACAGTACGCCAAACACGAACCAGGACCGATTCCTCCACCAAGTTTTACTACGATACGTCACTACGGACCGACCCGTACACCAGATTACACATTTTTCCTTTACCTTACCCACATGTCCTTTACTCTATTTCCAAGTTTATTTGATTTTTTTTTAGCCGCTTGGCTAGTGTGACGCTACTACGCGCTAACAAAACTTCCTACGTTCGCTTTATTTCTTTTAGTTCCGTTTGCTTTATTTGTTCTAAGTTTATTTGATTTTTTTTAACTGCTTGGCTAGTGTGGCGCTACTACACGCTAACAAAACCTTTCTACGTTCGCTTTCTTTTCAGTTTCGTTTACCCTATTTGTTCTAAATTTATTTAAGTTTTCCTAGCCTCTTAGCTCATGTGTATTAGCAATCGCTCAATAAATGATGGCTCCACCAGTAACGGGCCTGGCAGAAGCCAACAAATGTATGGAGTACCTTTTCATACACACGTCGTTTCGAAGCAATCTCCTCAAACATTTGGACCTTAACCTTTGTGATAAAAAGAATAGAGGCTCTAGTGGAGAATTTAAGTCCCTATACAGCAAATACATACGTTACAAGAATTATTTTTAACTATTGCAGTTGCGACTTTAGAGGGCGCGATTTATTTGACGGCTTTACGGAGGACTTTGCGGACTGGACGCTAGATATATGGAAAATGGTGGATGGAATGATTATAAGAATCCTACGGAGACAATTGTGAAGCAGAAGTATTAATATACCAGGTGAAAGTCGTATTTCAAAAGCCCTGTTCGCAACAGCCTAGCTCACACATATGCCTAAATGGACAAAATAAGAAATTATGGAAGGAGAATTTGTAAAAGAATATTACTTGCAGAAGCTGAAGGAAGGCCCATATGTGCAGTTCAAGCTACAGCCTTATAAAGAAGGGGGGTTGTGGAAGGAGGAGAAGGAAGGGTAGGCTACGTATTTCTAGCTACGACCTCAAAAGAAGAAGGGGCCTGGTACGTAACCCGGACCACACCCTCAAAAAAAGAAGGAGTTAGGTACGCAATCCAAGTCACAGCCTCGAGACAAAGAAAGGCTGCAGAAAAAAAGAGGAGAAAAGGGGCTATAGGAGGAGGAAAGATTGTGTATACAACCCAAGCCACAGCCTCAAAACAAGGGAGGGATACGAAAAGAAAAGGAAGAAGGGCTAAAAAAGAAGGAGGCGAAGAAAGGCCTAGATATCACACGCTTTCAAGAGAAAGAAGGCCTAGATACATAGTCTGTGCTGCAAGGAGGAAAGAAAAAAGGGCTACAAGAGGAGGAAAGGCCAGATCTGCCAAAAACAGGAGGAAAAGGGCTACAGGAGGAGGAAGGGCCAGATATGCCACAAATACAACTTCTAGCCGACCACAAATCACCAGATCTACCACATACGCATTTTCTAACCGACCATGAATCACAGGATCTGCCACAAATACAACTTTCAGCCGACCACGAATCACAGGATCTGCCACAAATACAACAAACGCACCGCTCGTTTCTTTTAAAACCAGCTACGTTTGCAGTACCTACATCGATCGTACCGGCAGATTCGGCTACAATACACAAATCCAAGCCAATACTTCAGGAGGAGAAATGGCCAGATGCTTTATACACAACTGGGCCTCTACAAGAAAACAAAACCGCTCCTGTCACCACGGAAACAAGACACCTACCCACGAAAACAAGCGTGCCTATCATTATAAAAACAAGCCATCAAAAACAGTATTTCACCACTGTCACCTACGTGCAATGCCTTAACATACGTATTCAAAACATGTATAATGCTTTTAATATTTGCTACAACTATCAACGTTACGAGGAAGATCATGTGACCTAATTTGCAACATCAATGTTTTACTATAAGCAAAAGAACGAAGAAAAGAAAGAAGTTTTGCCTGGAACGATAGCATATACCACTGTCATTACTGGATACGGAATATCACCCACTGTCATTATCAACTAAGAATCACTAATGGATACAGAATATCACCTACTGTCACTATTAACTAAGGAATATCGCTACTATACAACTAATACGGACCGTACCACAACAATACTGTCATTACTGGTTACGGAACGCACAAAGAAAGAAGAAAAGATTGTCTGTGTGGATATTATTATATATCTTCATAGATAGTATATTTAGGTTGCAGTACATTACGCTGTAAGGTATACTTCTGAAGCATGATACGATCATGCGTCATGCTACAGGCGGTACTTTTGTAGAGTATATGATTATATAATACGCTGCAGATTATACTTATGCGTGGAGCGGTCTAGAAGCAGGTATTCTAGAGTGGTACGCTTTGGGCAAGGGCTTATAAGCCCTCACCTGTAATATACACCTCTGGATACTTCTTCTTAAACATATCATATTTATCTTTTATACTACAAATACCAATCACCTAACGATTACTCTTCCAAGTTACCTTGTTTCACTTGAACAGTTCTTTTAGACTCTACAAAAATTTCCTCTTTTTAAAAACGGAAAACAAAATATTATACAACGTTAAAATGTTGTCTGTTTACATGCCTGTAAATACAAAACCTTCTAATCGGGTAATTGATACTAATAGACACGGGTCGAAAGTAAAATTATTTATTTCGAATCGTTTTTTATAATACCTTTTAATAAGTGTTATACCAATAAATATCGGCTTAAACTAAGTCGTAACGTGGTTTTATAATATATAAACTCATTTTAAGTAAGTAATATTACCTGAGATTTTTTAATATGTCGGCGGAAATTCGTTGTTTAAGCTGTTTTTTAAATCATATATATACCTATATTATATTTAGAAACTCTATATACAGATTATGCAGTACTTTAAGGAAGGCCGAAAATATAAGAATTAGGTAATAACTAACTTGTTGTAATGTAAGTGATTGGGTTATGATATTCTTTTTACCTTCATCGTTATATCTTTTAACGACCAGTTGAATCTTTTCGTAAAGTTTCCCGGTTTTATCTTCAACTTCGTAAACAAAACGGGTTGGAAAAATCTTATAATTACCGTAAATAGCCGAGTCAAAATATTTAAACCGAAATAAGTCTTAATCGATTAAGGCTAAGATTTCCGTCTAGGTAAATTATAAGAATAGGGTACCTAAGATAGTGATAATACCTCTGTAACGAAGCTTTAAGTTAAGCTTTCGTTTATTATTTTCTTTTACATAACAAAAGAGTCTGTGGCAAAAATCCTAAGGCGTTTTTTAGTTTTTAAATCGAAAGGATGTCCTCGGCAGCGAAGCTTTAATAAGGTTAGTATAAAGGGGCCGCTTTTATCTGAAATAGTCGGGCCGAAATCGTATTTCAGGGGAAAGGTTAAAGTTAAATTCGATTTAAATTCGTTATTTTAAAGGTTGTATCATTATATGTTTTATTCGTCTTACGGTTTCTAACCGTTTCTTTTTACGTTTCTTTTATATTCGCATACCATTATCCAACTAAACGAACATATACCGTTGAGAAAGTTAACGAGTACATCATGACTTTTAAACCCTTTAATTCTCCAAAAACTTGTTCATCCATCTTTTATTTTCCAAACCAAAATTTCAGATCATAATAATAAATCCAAAACTCCAACTTTATGTGGGCCATTCCTTATAACCAACGCTTTGCATACATCGTTTTTAGCCTGTAGAGAGCGTAATATCACTATAGCCTTCGCTATAGCATTAGCCCTTTATACTATTAATATTAATGGTATGAAGTCTATATGAATCCTCAGATAGATATTAAAAACAAAGAGCGTGAGGATAGGCCCATTTAGGCCAAAGGTGTTATTAACGGCGTTAATTGCCATTTAAAAGATAGATTCTTTAAAACTAATCCCCTTTAACTCCTTTGAGAATACTATATAATTTTTTTTAAGTAATTCGTAATACCGCTTACACTTTCAAATTCCCTATAAGGCCTTTACTAAAATTTATTTACACTCGTTACCGGCTATCAAAGCCTTAATACGTTATTTAGTAAAATTGAAGGTCGTACTAACGTTATATATAATCTAGTCTAAAGGCCCTAGGTATATGTCAAACCAATAATTAATCAAAACGTCCTAATAATTTATAACGAAAACGCTTCATATAAATTTGACGACTAAAGATAATATTGCCGCGTGGATGACGTATAAAACCGGTTAAATATCTAAATATATCATATTAATAATTACTTCGTAATTAAAATTCATATCGTTTTAAAGGCGAAATTTAAACCGTCGAAGGGCTTATAAATGTAACTAGCATTTATAGCAAAACTTTTCGATAGCTTTAAATACGTCTTTTCCTATATCCGTATAACCTACGACATAACGTAGGCATAAAAGGCGTTTTATAGCCGGATAACCGAATCGTTGGTATAAAGTCCATAATTCCGGTTAAATTAAGTAAATAGCCTTAATTATACATGTTTCGGTAAAAAAACATAAATAGCCGAACTTAAACCGAAGCGGTACAGATCTACTATTTAAGGCGCGAATAAATTGGTTAATCGTATTCTGAACTTTAAATCCAAATTTATTTATATTATTTAATAAAAGTAAAAATGGTATTTTAAAGTCTATTACTTAAAAGTTAATCGGTTCGAAACGCGTATCTATAACGATCGTTCCGAATGATAACGCTTTTCTTTTATCAAACAAAACTTTTCTGTATTTTCCTATTCGGTTTAACCGAAATTTTGGAAACTTCGCCGTAAATACGTCGAATGACTGCTTTCCGAGCATGAAGATTTCAGCTACGCTAATATTAGGCGTAATACCTTAAAACCTGTTTCTGTATATATTAAAAAGCGTAAATTACGAAGCTATATAAACTTTAAACATTTAGTTTACGTAATAGAAGCATACAATATACATAAAAAAAGGTATTTTATAAGCTGATAAAAATACGGTAAACGTTTTTATTATCGTAGGCTAACAGGTAGGCATGATTATACTTAAGGTCTTTCTTTCTAGATATATGTTTGTAAAAGTAAGCGTTGAGTTCGTTATTTATACCTTCGTATTAGGTTATATATATTGCAAAATTAGTATTTATCCCATCATCAAATTTATATCCGGCCTAAAATTATTATTTAATCCGAATCTACTCGTAAACGTGGTGGTTTGTAAATCAATAACCAACTTTTCCGCATACGATATATCGCTTTTGCAAATCTATAAGGCTCCGTATATCGTTTTACAGGTACTGTTATAGTTTCGGTACGTTTCTTCCATTTCCAAACGATTCTCCTTATCTCTTAATGCCAGAGTTTCCTTCTTAATACCTGTATTTTAAGCATTCGTTTTGCCTTAGGTAAACTTCAAATTTTAGATTTAAAACGTGGTAAATCATTTCGACGAAGTTTACTTTCGCAATTTGAACTTCTCTTTTAATTTTATTAATTATAAATGTTAATCCGAGGCTCACTCATCGGAGTATAAGGGTTTTAAACCATATCTTAAGTCTTACAAAAAAGGCTTTTCGGTCCTTTTCTAATTTGAAAAAGGTAAGGTCGAAATCCGGGTTTCCGCAGTAAACTTTTATTATTGTTGGGATAAATAGTTCGTTACCTTTATATTTTGGTTTAAACGCTACCTAACATTTTTTTAACTTAGCTAATAAGGCAGTAATGATTTTCTATAGATTTTTATTGGATTTTTCCTATTAGTTTTTAACGGATTTCCAAATCGTACTAATCTAATCCTTATCGTAAAGCTCGTAGTTAATCTCCATTCGAAGTGGAATTTAAAGCGATTGTAACATTTTACAAATATATCCACCTATATAAAATGGTATATATCTCATTCTTTAACTTACCCGGATGGTATACTTGGCTAAATAACAAAAAATTATAAGAGTTTCATATCTTATTTCTTATATATATTAAGTATAAAGCGTGTTTTATTAATACGTACGTTGTACAGCTTACTGTCAAATTTATTGTCCTTATCCCAAAGCCTAGCAAAATTGGTTAACTTCGTAAGGTCGCTTTTATTCGTAGGAAAGCAGTGCGGTAGAAGGTTACGGTACGGGTCGTAATTAGTGAGCATTAATTCATAGGGTATATATTAGAATTTTACGCCATTCTTCGTTTTTTCAAGCGGGTAATTTTCTATGTTCCGGCTGATCGTCGTTTCTCTAGTCGGTCATTTTCTACATTTCGGCCGATCCCACTATAGTCGAACGGGTTATTTCCAGTATTTAAGGAGTGGTTTGGTATTTGGTTTTATTTCATAATAGGTACCGATATAAGGATGTATTGTACTTGTATAGTGGATAAAAGCTGTAGTCGTTTTTCTTCTTTTTTGCTCCTATTTTAAGGTACGGATATAAAACTAAGTCGTATTACATTTCGTTCCCGTCGTTTTAATAACAGTCTCTTTTAATTCGTAAATTAACACTCCTTTATAAATTCCGTTAAATACAAATCTTTATTCTTCTAATCCTATACGTTAGTAAGCTATACTTTTTCAAATAAGGCTTTTACAAGGAGGTTATTTTTACCTCCTAAGGTATTAATATCTTTAATTCCTAGTTAAATTTGTAAAGATTTGGCAATGGTAGGATTTACTATTTGGCATACATCTAATGTTCAATCCGAAATTATTTCATAAAAATCATTTAATAAGTCAAGTCTTTGGATTTTTCCCTCCTAGTAACGAAACATAACGGCGAAAATGTATATATTTACGATATAGGGTTTTAATTCCTTAACTAGCGAATCGATAGTGTTGTCCCAAAGGCTTAGGTTGATTTCATGTATTATAGCTTTTCTAATACTTCTATATTCGACCAGGTGGTCGAAGTAAATGCTAGCTTCCTCTAGTTTTATTAGTATTAGGACCATAATTATAGGTATTTACAAGTAATTAAGGATAGGAGTTGCTATACGTATTCAATATGTTAAAATAGTCTAAGTTAATAATTTTAGACCGAAATTAGATTCAGGTGCCTATAAACGGTAAACGTAAAGTAAAGAAAATAATTGAAGTAATTGAAATAAAGCTTATTGACGTTTGATAATACGATTAAACTTTAAATAATATATAAATAAGACGTATGTTCGAATAGTATTACATGCAGTGCAGTAAGTCAACTTTACTTACAGTAAAGTGGACTGTACTGAAAGTTGAGTGTATTGCTTTATGCGGACTTATCGCATTAGGTGTAAGTCGAGTGCAGTACGCTGCACTTCACTCTAGGGCATGAGCCAAGCAATTAGCCATACAAATTACAGTGCAGACCGGCTAGCGGTCTGCCAAACCTAAAACAATACATCTACCATTTGACTATACAATACTACTGTTACTTCGACCAATCGAATCGACAAAGTTGCAACATCTAAAGCTTACCAACACTAATTAGTGCTTGCCTGCCTATTAGTTTAAGCAGAGATAAGCTAAGTAGAAGAAGAAACAACTTTTCGGTTACGCTTTACGTCAATAATGGCGGCTAGGGTAGAGGAAAGATTCTTGTGAAAAGCCTCTATTATTACTATGACAGTCCCCAACGGCAGAAAAACAGAGAAGACTTTTGGGTTACGCCAGTTCACAACGACAATCTGAAAGGAAGAAACGGTATCGCTACTTGAAAGCACTAAGAAATCTTCATTGATTTTTTTTGAAGACGTTGAGATTGACTGTTAGAAGTCTTAAAGTTCGGCAAGTTGGTAAACGGCCAAGTCAGTACTACTACGAGTGCTACTACTGCAAGAAAAACGACTAAGTCCCTTCGCCAAACAACTTTTAACCTTCGCCCTTAACATATACTACAAACGATCTCCGATTTCACCCTTTATACTAAACCTCTAGCCATACTTCACTCTTTTAACTCCCTACGTCATTTTAATCATCAAGTTCGCTGCTCCAAGCATAACATCAAGTCACGCCAAGAAAGCCACGTCGTGTGACCTTACACCAAGTCGCCAAGTCCTCACGCGACTTCACGTCAAAACACCAAGTCCCTACGCCCAATATTACTAAGTTCCTTGCCCTACACGCCTACCATATCCTATACCAGCCAAAAACTTGAAATGTCTACCGCTAAAGCCCAATTTGAATCTATTACCGACTCCGAGAGGAAAGAAACAATTAAAGCACTCGAACCTGTCTTCGTTGAATACTAAAACAGTAACCTTTGGAGGGACGATGTTAACGAAGACTTAACCAAAGGACACCTTACCAATTTCGTCAGCTATTACATCGTTAACTAAAACGGCGGTGAAAAACGTGACCGCTGTAACCGTGTTTTCCGTAGGTATCGTAAGTTCTTTAACGACTAGACTATTGATATATGAAAAAAGATCCAAAAAGCTATTAAGTCTAAGTTAAAGGAAAAATTTAAACGCCGAGGGATTTACGTGTTTGAGAAAAGCTCCATAAGATTGGCAAAGACATTGTTTAACTTGGACAAGCTTAAAGAATGCCCTTAAGACCTACGGCTTAAAAGGAAAGGCGTTAAGAAACTTTAACGACTTTATACACGATTTAAAGGACCTTTTCTTTACCCTTAAATAAGTTAAGCCTTTTTACGCTTTAACGATAAAAAACCTATTAATTTATTCGAAGGTTTAATACCCTTATGTGATAGTGTAGAATACACCCTTAGCGGTGGAAAAGTACGCTAAGCGAAGGTTGTCAATGCGGCTAAAGGTATTAATGTTAAAGTTTTACACTAGTTAATTAAACAAGATCGTCAGGATTTCCAAAACTTTTCAAGACCTGTTAATCTTTAGTACTATAATCGCCAAGTATCTTTAAAACCTTTTCCCTTTAAATTTACCTACCTATCAAAGCCAACTACGAACCTTATTATAAAACTTTACACCTCGGGTTAGGCGACTAGTAATTACCTTTAACACCATGCCTCGAAACCTTTAAGATTTAAACCTCTAAAAATGCCAATTAAGCTTATAATAACTATCGCGACCCTTTTCAAAAACCTATTGAAATTGTGAATATTGATTATAAGCTAATAACGGATTTCGTCGAAATTCGTAATAATATAAAAAGATATAATGAGAAGTCTTATAACATTTTCGACATTAAGATAATAGCCTTTTTGAAATATTTACAAGTAAATAAACGTCCTTCCTTTTAGTTTTTACTTATTATTTTCTAAAATACCTACAGGTTACGCCATAAATCATTACTTAACCTTTGTAACGAACGCTATTAAATTTCGAGGAATATACGATGGTATAAAGGGCTACTTTAAGTACGACGTTCACCTCGCGTAATACCATATAAATTAGGATACCACGAGGTAAACTATAATAATAGTAAAAAAGAAAGATGAGGAATTATTGATGAATATTTTAATTCATTTTTTGACGAATTGATAATATATTAAAAGGCAATGAAAAAGGCTTACATTAGAGAAATTATACTTCGCGAGCAGGTACGGATAACAATTATGGGTATTAATGAGTTCAAATACGTCTTATAACGCCTACATACTATTTGCGAAGGATTTTTTAATTAGTTGTGTTCCTCGTTTGTCACTATAATAGCACTTATATCAAACTCGTTTGGTATATACCCTTAAGCCAGAAATTTCCTTAACCTAAATAAAAAAGACCTTGCATTAGTTATTACATCGACAGTAAGTACGGACCCTTATAACGCCTAAAGTTTGGCTTATCGACCTCGGCCCCGGATGAAAGGTAACACTTACGTTAACGCTAATAAAATATAGATGAACCTGCTAATCTTTAATGTTATCATCGTAATAGTGGTAAAATATATTAGATTTATAGTAAAACAATTACTAATTAACTCGATACCTCTTTTCCAAACGAGACAATAAAAAGGTAATATGTTATATTTAGTACCCCATTACTTTTAAATAGAAATACTAAAACCAGGTCATGAATTTGGAAAGGCATTAACCTATTAATAATAATGCCCTTAAGTCAATCAAAAAATATAAAGATATTACTTTTAGTGCGATAACTTAATAATTTGCCAACTATACCTTTTTATACCGTTTATGTAGTAGATAGCCTTACCTTTGCCTTAATTATGAATTTAATCCCTTATATACTTTTAACCTCCATAATCGTTACGCAGATTATACGTTTCAGGGTATTGTGTCAGATATAATGGTAATAAAGTATTTAATAAAAGGATATTTATAATACATACAATAACGGAGAGAAAGCACTATATATATTGAAATCAATCGTTACGATACGGGTAAAGCTAAAGTTAGTTTTAGCCCAAGCGAATAAATATTATTATTAGGGATAACAGTAATTTGAACTATTATGAAATGAATTAAGTTTTATATCCTTAAGTTATTAACCCTTTCCTACTTTATTTGGAAAATATAAAGATTTTTGGCGTTAACGTAGACGTTAATGTAAACGAGCTAGTTAAAAACAGTTAAAGGTTTCCACCCGCTTTTTAATAGGGATATTTCTAGTTTTATCGTTAAGGTTCAGAAACAATGGTGTTAAACCTAACGGAGCCGGAGAAACGTTAATTACACCAGCGTTTTAACAACCTAACTGTTAACAAATTATATAAAGTTCTAAAGTCCGTAAGGCATAATAATGTAAAATATTTTGCCTTAAAAGCTATTAGAATACTTTGCAATCACTGTTAAACGTATACCTTAGCCCAACAGAAATTTAAGTTTACATTAAAAAATCATAAGAACTTGAATTACGAGATCTTTATTAATGTATTTTACTTGGATAACACGCTCGCTTTTTACGTCGTTAACTTCGTAACATTTTTTTATAAAGTTAAATTCTTAAAGTCAGTTTCGATAAAAGGATATGTAAGAAAGTTACGAATATTGTGGATTAATACGTACCTAGATTTACCTAACATCGTCGTTTACGATACTAATACCAACTTTACGGCAGTAAAGTTTTGAAAGGATGTTAAAATAATAGTATTCAGTATAGACAAGTACTCATAACAGCTTATTAAAGTATCAAAAAAGTTAAAAGGGTATACACCCTATTTTGCCGAGCGTATAATATCTTTATGTTAGAAATCGGAAGCTTTACGGATTCAGAGATACGCCTATAAATGGCAGTAAAAGGCCTTAATGATATCGTGAGCCCTGACGGCTTAGTGTTAACGCTTTTAGTCTTTAGAGTATACCTACGACTGACGAGTAAATCTCAGTCCTCGGTAAGTACTTAAAAGATTGTTATAGCATATAATAAAACCTTAAGGGAATCACGAAAAGAATCGACATATTGCCAGATTAATAACGCTCTTAACACCAGAGACGGTCCTATAATAATCGATGTATTTGCCTTACCATTATAAAGTAAAGTTATTGTGTGTCGAAAACCAGGTGAATAGAAGTGGTCGTATAAGATATTAAATATCGTAAATTTTAAAGTAACTATTAAAACTACTTAAGTTAAGCCTTATATTAGGGTTGCTAATGATAAAGACCCTTTAGCCAAACGATATAGTTAATACGAACATCCACTACCCGTTATTAATAAGCTGATAAAACGCTGCAGGCACGAGAGACCCATGAAAAAAAATAACGTTAAAAAGGAGAAATATATACCGGGTGGTATTTACAATATTTATTAGATAAGCAAGGAAAAAAGGATAATGAAAACTTAATAATAAAGCTTAAGGAATAAGAGTTTATTGAAACTTCCGGTAAACCATTTAAAAAAGCGATAAAGTCGAGATTAACGGCTTACTAATTCGTGGAGTTGCATATTATATGCTAAAGACCGATTTTAACCTTTAAACTCCGAATATTACGATTTTTAAATCGATGATTATTTACGAAGTTAAGGGTAAGACCACGGGGCGGCCGTATAAAAAATTACGATTAATCGTTTAAGGATACGGTAATAAACATAAAAACTAAATCCTTATATAGTCGCTAACGATTTTAAAAATCAGCTAACGTTTGGTAATTGCCTTGGTAACAAGTTTATTAGTTAAAATTAAAGGTCAGTCTATACTTAATGGCTGTAATATTATGTAATCCTACATATAATTAGTAAAGGATTTTCAACGGATTATATTACTAAAGTTGCTATAGAAATTTCGTATTATATACCCGTTAAACACGGTAATAAGTTATATTAAGTCATTATATGAATTAGCTAAAATAGGCGTTTACTGGTTTTCAACCTGTTAGTTGTACTTTAAATTACGCTTAACGATAAAGTTTTCGATATACGACCCGTACTTATTAGTAATATAAAAAAAAGACTTCGACGTAATAGGTATATAAACTAACGATACCCTTTTCGTTAAAACTATTAACTTTATAATATTAGAATAATAGGCAATAAAAGACTTCAAATTTTGAAATTATAAGCCAGTGACAAAGTTAACGGAAAATATTCAATTCGAATTTCATAAATCGTTAATCCGCACGTTTAATGTTAATACTGGTTTTAGCTTTCATCAAAAGGGAAAGAGCGTTATTTTGGCTGTAATTAATAAGACTAACGAGGCCAAAGCTTAACGGTACTTGAAAAAGTGTAATCGAGGCAGCTATATTACTACCTTATACCAATCGGAAGCCTCCTACAACCTATTTATCGCGATACATACGTAAACGCCAACGGATAAAGACTTTAACAGACTAAACAAAAGGCTTGAATAGCAAATACGAAACTTAGATGGTGGGATTGATATAGTCTTAATCGATTTGTCGAAAGAAAAATTAATAATCTTTACGGACAGATTATTTATAAGCAACACCAATTTGTTTTTACAAATCGGTTTCCTAATAACTTTCGTTAATAAATATAGTCATAAGACCAGTTTAATATCACTAGTAACCTAATCCACTAAACCTCCGTCAAGTTTAAAAGAATTATATGAAACGTATTGGCTTCGGAGGTTTACGGCATAATAACGGGCTTTAACGTAGGCAAAACGTTATAGGAAACCCTTAACCTTATCACAAATCAGCTGAAAATTCCTTTTATCCCGATAGTAATTTATAACAACTCGAAGAGTCTCTTTGAATGCCTATTAAAACTCGGAACTACCACAGAAAAGCGCCTAATAATCGACGTAATATCACTTCGTAAAGCCTACGAAGGGAGGGAGATTAAGGAGTTTCGATAAATAGATGGCAAAAATAATCCTATAAATGCCATAATGAAAGCCACGTTTAACAAAACCCTAGAAAGATTTGTGGATAGCAACAGGCTAACTATACACATCGAGGGTTACGTTAACCAGCTACCCGAAAAACTTAAATCACGTAATGGCAAACTTAAAGACTACCAGAGAAGTAAAGGCTGCGATAGTAACCTATTTGACTGGCACAGTTGAAATAGAGGAATGAAAAGGGCTATAGTGAAAGAAATTTTTATGGAAGTTGATAAATTCGGACCTCGGAGCGACGGAGAAATTATGGTCAAATGGGGTCAGTTTGCATAAAATTGGGTGTATTTCAATGTGGAAGTCAATTGGAATTGATAGGGATCTAGCTAGTTAACGAGGAGGCAATTTAGTGGTAACCGGAAAAGATTAGTTAGCCACACTAGAGTGCGCGCACAAACTAAAAAGCCGCCAGTATTGAAATAGTATCACATGTAGTCCAGTAAGTCAACTTTACTTACAGTAAAATTGACTGTATTACAAGGTAAGTGTATTACTTTGTGTGGACTTACCGCATTAGGTATAAGTCGAATGCAATACGCTACACTTTACTCTAGGACACGGGCCAAACAATTAACCATATAGATTACAGTGCAGAACGGCTAGCGGTCTGCTAAACCTAGAAAAATACATTCACCATCTGACTATGCAATATTACTGTCACTTCTACCAATCGAATGGATAACGTTGCAATGTCTAAAGCTTACTAACAACGTAATTATAAACCAGTTCAGCGTTTTGAATTAGTTTTGTTGAAGTTCGATAACGCTATACTAATCAAATAATTAGAAAAGTTTAAACGTTATAAATATTAAATTTGAAATACATAAAAAGAACGTAAGATAACTTAGAATATATAAAGTGGACATAAGGAATATAAATAGGGTAAAAGAAGTATAATTATATAATCCGGTATTTAAATTGTATTTGGTAATCGATTCGGATTAACTTGTCGTAACCGAGCTTGGTAAAAGTATTGGTTTAGTTGCTTTGTACGTAATCGATTTCATTAAAAAGATCGATTTAGTTACTTAACTCGTAATCGAACTTAAATTAAACGAGCGATATGGATTGCGGAAATTAAATGGATCCTAAAGAAGGGTTCCGAAACTTGATAGTTTTAACTTACATAGCTTGATATGTAATAGGACGCTTTTCCAAAAGTTCCCGGATACATTAAAACGTTAAACATGGGTTAATGGTAATGTAACAAGGCTTTTAGTAGATAAAGCGCTAAATGAAAGTTAATAGTATCGTATTAAAGTTTTCCTTTTTAAAGTTACTTAATATTGATAAACTTTATATATGTTGACGCGTAATTCTTGTAAAAACGAAGTATTGAAATACAACTAATTAAAATCGTTATAACATTCCATTATATGTATTTAACTTATATTTTTATCTTGTTTCCTAGGTTCTTTATAGTTGACCAAGTCGGTTATTAATTCATGTTGGTAAAGTTTAAAAACTATTTACGTAAAATAAGGTATTTAAAAATGTAATAGTGAGATTGGTATAGTTGTAGTAAAAAATGTTAAATTCAAAAGAGAAGCATTTAAAGGTGTACGCCACAGGTGAGGGTTTATAAGCCCTCACCCAGAGCGTACTACTCTAAACCACTCCACGTATTGCCGTTCGGTTTGGTATAGCCATTCCAAACCGATCCATGCATTGCCGTTCGGTCTGGTATAATTATTCCAAATCAATCCATGCATAATATACTTTATGTCTTACAAGGGTGCAGTCTGTAGCGTGACACGCTATCGTGCACTCCGCAGGAGTGCACCCTGCAATACAGTGCACTGCTACTTGCCCTATGTATACTATCTATGAGGGTATATAGTAATATCCATCAGTGCAGTACGCTGCACTTCACTCTAGGGCACGGTCCAATCAATTGGCCATACAAATTACAGTGTAAACCGGCTAGCAGTCTACTGAACCAAGAGCAATACATCCACTATCTGACCAATGCAGTACTACTATTACTTCGACCAATCGAATCGACAACGTTGCAACGTCTAAGGCCTACCAACAAAAACCTTATTATCGTAATCGGGTAACTTAAAATCCCTCCAATTCCACTAATAATTTATATCAAGTCGAGAAACCTATTCGAACACCTTTCGAAACTCAGAATTACCAGCGAAAACAACTGATGATCGATGTAATAACACTCGTTAAAGTTAAGGAATGCAAGAAAATTAAGGAATTATAATAAATTGATAAAAAATATACTCCTGCAGCCAACACAACAATATTATAATCAAACAAAGCCCTTAAAAGTGGTAAACAATAATAAAATAACTATAAAAATCGAGATCTACATTAACAGGTCACCCAACAAGGTTAAATTATGTACTTGCGAATAAGAGTACCCTAGAAAACTAAAAAAAAAACTACCAGGGAATTGAAGACGGGGACAAAATTAATTAATATGATAAAGTGGAAGGTTTGAATTAATCTAAAGTAAAAACCTTATTTGTAGGAATTAATAAAGTTGGAACTCGGAACTGTCGAATAAATAAAAGAAATTAAGGCCAATTTAACTATGTTATTGACAAGGATCTAGCTAGTTAACTAAGAGGTCTAGCTAGTTCATAATGAGGTAATTGAATGGTAACCAGAAACGATTAATCGACCACACTGACGTTCGCGCACAAAACAAAAAGCCGCCAGTGTTTAAACAGTAGAAATTAAAGTGTAATAGGTCTTTACTAATAGTAAAGTTAACTATACTAACTGCAAGTTGATTACATTGTTTTATAAGTCCACAATATTAATTTCAAGTCAAATACAGTAAATGACCACTTTACGCCAAGGTACGGGCTAAGAAATCATCCATAAAAATTACTATACAGACCGGCTAGCGGTCTGCCAAACCTAAAACAATACATTCACCACTTGACTACACAATACTGCTGTTAAGTCGACCAATTCGAATCGATAACATTGTAACGTCTAAAGTCCTACCAATAGATATAATCATTACCACTTAAATAGTATATATTTTATAGTTTATTTTTTTTAAATTTAAATATTGAACCTTAATATTCATTTTTAATAGCTTTATATATTTTGAATAATTGGTAAAGAAATTCATATTACTTAGCCCTTTGACATTTATTACTAGCTTTATAACATAAACTATTTGGCATATTTCATTTACATATGGGCATTTAATATAATCATTACAAAATCAAATGGAAGTTGTTAGTAGCCCTTAATCGTTGCAACGTAGTCGATTTTAATCTTAAGTCGAAGTAAACGGTATTGCATTAAAATAAGTAATGTGTTACTTCTAAGTTTGGCAGACCACTAGCTGGTTTGCATACTAATTTGTATTGCCAATTGTTTGGATCATACCCTAGTTTGATTCGTGCACTCCCTGTAATTAACTTGAAGTCAATACAGTTAATGTGGATATTATCATATATATCTATAGTTAGTAAGCGGCCACGCTGCAAGTTGTACACTTGCAGAGTGCACGGTAACGTGACACTTTGTATGTTGTATTCTTGCAGAGTGTATAATCACGTGCCACTCTCCAGAAGGGGCATTGGCAAAGTATACGGTATAGTGCCACTGCCCAAAACGGAGATTGGCAAAGTATATAGTAAAGTGCCATTATCCAGGTAAAAGCTTATAAACTTTGACCTAAAGCGTACTCTCCTGATACCTTTTTTCCCTTTAACTTAGCTATATATATTTAATATATATTATAACACCTTTACAGCTACCTTTATATTAACGTATCCGATACAATAAACCTTACCTATACCAATTAATAGTCGATTCGGTCGACTATAAATAGCTTAGGAAAAAAGAAACGAATATAATTTAAATACATTTAGCAGGATTCTATAACAGTTCTGACTGTTTGTAATTTACTACTACGCGTTATAAGAAATACACGGAAGTGTGAAAAGACTATAAAGCAAAATGACTCTAAAAAACAACTTTGGTACGATTATATTAATTAGACTACTTCCTTATTTATGAAAAGCCCCATTGCACTATTAATAATTCGGTTAACGCTTTAGACATATCTGGGCACTTTTTTAAAAGTTTACTATTACGTATTAGGCTACTTAAACTAAAACCACCAAATTTTGAAACCTTTTATCAGGACCTATCCAATTTAAATACAACATCTGAACCGTTTACAAACTTAGGAAGAAGCTAAAATAGAAATTTTAAAGCGGCTCCACGATTACTCAACGCTTTAAAAGAAATGTCCAAACCGCTTAAAACCATATATCACAAATCTAAAATAAATTGTAAAACGCTCTGGCATATTTTACGAGCGCTAAACACAGTACTCGAAACACCAATCACACTATCTTAACTTTTACACATACAACTTTTCATATCCTTCACCCCACGCCCATTACCCCATTTTCCTGCCCTCGTTCGCCCTAAATTCCACCGCTGATTAAAACATATTATTTACGACTTTTAAGTTTATTAGTCACTTCATGAATATAGCGTTTATGAAACGTTAAAAGGCTAATTTGAGACGCGTAACTCCTTTGTGGTTACGCCCTATTGATATTGAATTTATAGTAGTAAAAGTTGAATGTTTTACTTTCAACAATTTATTACACTTTATTAACTTTTTATTTACATAATATATACCTTGATTTCAATAGTTTAATTTGGAAAATTTTAAATTTTCATTATATTTCAAACCTTTTTTATATATTATAATATAAATGTACTCAAATTTCAACTACCATGCTACAAAAACATTTATACCGCTTGAAGAATTCTGGTAAATTCACAAACCAGATTTTCAATTGCTTAATATACCTAGCACTCTTGCAATTATAACTTTACCAGAAATAAGCTAGGATAAAGCCAGCGGATATAAAAACCTCCTATTTTAGTATACGGTAATCAGAAAAAACAGTTTATACAAGATGAACCTTAGATTATAGGATAATGTTATCAAAAAACCGGTTAAAGACTTAAACCCTTATGTGGTAAACACGTACATTATAACCGTGATTTTTCGTTATTAGGAGGAAAAGACTTAGGGGCTCAATATGGCATACATTGTACAACTCGATTTTAAAATACTACGGGAATAGCTTCGAAGCGGAAGCATCAATAGTCCAAAAGGAAGGAACAAACGTTTTACGAAAGCCTTATTTAATATGGCCCGGCTTAAAAACTTACCAAACAGGGAGGATAAAGATGTATAGCAAACGGATTTCATAAAAAGATACTCTATAAAGGAACATAAAAAACAAGTTCTTAAAGAAATAAGAATAAAATAAAAGCGTAGAAAAATTGTACGCACGCAGAGTTCAGGACGTTCCGAGGGAATGTCCGCGATTCAAGTAAAGTATACAGAGCTCGAAGACAAGAAAGAAGAACCGCAGATATTATCTATTACGCGAGTTTGATATACACCCACCCCTATACATACACTAAAAGATAAATAAAGACTAAACCACTTTTTAAATACAATTAACATCCCTTACAGCTGTTATAAAAGCGGCCCAAATATGGAAGACGGCACTCCTAGAAACAAAATAAGTGGCGTAAAACGATAATACAAGTTTTACAGACTAGGATTTGCGAACCACGACCTTTACCGCGACTTTCCGTTACATCATTTTACTATTAATAAAAACAACCTTACGAAACTTACCAATTTTAACGGGCTATGGGATAAAGACGAGAATTATATTGAAGAACCTTACGAAGTCGTCAATGACAAAATCCCTGTAATGTTAAATACTTGTAAAAAATGGATATTAAAATTTTAAAATTCCATATAATTGTACCCGGTTTATTGATTAGATAAGATAAAGAATAGCATATATATGATTTTATGTAAGTGAACATATTAGCGAAGAGTTACAACCGCTAAAAAATATACTTCGATGCGGAAATAAACCACGAACTTTACGATAAAGATTGGATGAGTAACATTTAAAAACCCGTAAAATATTAACATAAAAACGCTAACAAAACTTTATAAGTGGTGTTTACCGCAATGTTAGCGAAATTCCGCAAACACCAAGCGGCGCTTAAATCAAAGTATAAGAGAAACAAACTATTTATCCAAGTAGTAACGAAAACGTACCGCGAAAACCCAAACTTTAACCTCGCGTTATTTAAGCCGGAAAAAAATATGTAAAACCTCGATACACCGATAGTTGAGAATCGGATTAGTATTGGTAGCTGAGAAATCTAGAAATAAGGGCTGAATCACTGAAATAAAGCTCGCAAAAACAATTTACCACGTTTTGGATCGAGGATTTAAAGTATACCCAAGGCATAAAAAACTTAAAGGTTTCAAATACAGCTACAAAGATAATAAGTATTATAAAGAAAGCCCCGGAAACCGAGGATAAAACAATTACCAACGAGGACAACTATATAATGAAACTCGAAACTTACCACATATATGATAATACTCGCGAAACAAATTATAAGCATTTATAGGTTTTAAAAATATATTATATATCATATGGTCGGTTATTAGTTGACTAATAGTTTGTTATACGAATAAATTCAAACCAAACAATACTTTCAAGCCTATTACCCACCTGAATACCTGATGGAACCAGTTTTACAAAGTACGTAGCTAATTGCGAAGGCGTTGAAAAGAAATTCCACGCTTACCTTTACGAGTACACCTTTGTAAAAAACTATATTCGAAGGAAGATGAGATTTACGTAAATATTTAGGATAAGGAAACGGACCATCGAGTATTTACAGGCTAATAAAACACCTGATTTCTACGTAGTATAAGCTTTGATAGCAAAAAAAAAAAAAAAAAACCCTAAACGCTTATATAGTGTTCAAATTTACACTTTTGAACGGGTATAGCAACCGGTTGTAGTGTATTATTCTAAATACCAGCGTAATAGAAATACCAACCGTTGGAAAATAATAATTCGACGTTTTTGTAGCGAAGTTTCCTAAATTTCAATGCAACCGAATAAAAAAATAACTAGAAGATTGATTCTATAAAGTTAAGGCATTGTTATTTGGTATCATCGTTCTAAATATATAATTCGAACCGGTTAAGTTTTACTTAATAAACTTTTAAACGTTATTTTGTAATTACTCGATAATATAAATAATTGCGGAATGGAAGTTTGCAATACGAATCATTAAATTATCCGCGTTTCGAATAGTATATTCCTACCGCTCAGTTTTAAGTTTAAATACTTGTAGTTCTTTTCTAAAGCGCGCACGATTAAAGCCGTTTACTTGACATAACCGTAACTAGAAATATTACATCGTCGATTCGGAAACCCGGCCGGAGAACGTCTTTTACGGTTACTTTACGTAATAAGATATATAAATGTTGGAAAAAAAGCACTAAAAACCATTGAAAATTTTTGTTACAAGTGCTAGTTGTATTCGTAAACTTGATAGGGACTTCACTTCCATACTTAAGATGATATGAACTAAAAATTGGAGTTCATTATAAATATAATATACCTTAGAAGCCAGCTAATACTATCTGACGTCGATGTGACTATATTATTTCAAGCCGCGAACTATACGCGGAGCATTTCCGTTACGAACCGTTAAAATACTTTGTTAAATTACTAGTCGATCATTTATTTAGGGCCTTCATATTGAAGTACCTTCAATATAGGTAAAGTTTTCGACTTGACCGAATAGCATACCAAAGCTAAAATTACCGTTAATAAGTATAAATAAATACTAGTAAAGGTACTGTAAGGTATCGGGAAATGTAAGCGGTATTATGAACCGTTTAAAAGAGCGTATACAGTATTATCTAAGGAGCTAAAGTTTGTTAACTTTACAGAGTTCATACTATAAATAATGGTAAACTCTATAAATCATACTTTTTGCTCGAGTAAGCTAATTTCAACACTCCTTATTTTCGGTGCTAACCCCAAAATCCACACGGACTAAACACTAATACCAGATATAGTCTAAAAGGCGAATATTGTGGCGAAATCCATGGCAACATTACGTTTTTACGGATCAAAAAGGATATTTTGAACGTATTAGCTATGAAAAACGGCTCACATAAAACTAGCGTTGTAGACCTATTATTGTAGTTTCAATTTCTAGTTTTAAAAAAAGGATAGATAAATTGTTTATTAAAAATCAACGGGTAAAGAGGCCATGATATGCTTGTTAATCTATTAATGATACGAATTTATTTCGTTAGACGGTAGTATGAGAGTACAAAAGAGATAAGATAGATGATAAAGACCTAAAAGTGAAACCCAAAAAGTGGTATCTACCAAAATACTTCTATAATAACGAATACAAACCGCTCCCGAAACTCATATACCCTCTGGATATACCTTTATAACTTTAGTTCCTTAAAACAAACGGCCAATTTACATAAACGAAATCGGTGTTATGCTGCCAGAAACGTTCACTTAGCTTAAAAAAATAAAACAGTTTTAAAAACTTTGTCACAAACTCCTTTATTACCTAAAAGTAAACGACAGACCGTAAGTTGAGTATAAAACTCTGTAGAGAGGGTATTATTACCGACCAAGGTACCCTTTTTAAATGATTGATACAAAAAGAGATTAACATCTTGATCGAATCAAGCGTTTTTCATTTTAAAAGTTTCAAACTAACAATTTACGGCGCCTATATAATTTTCCCTACCCATTTGATTTACGAGGTAAAAGAGACAATTAAAAAACTTTACAAAAATAGCCTCTTTATGGTTAAAAAGTATGATAAAGTTGTTAAATATGATATTATAACCTAGTAGCCTATTATTCAACGAGTAAGCCATCGTTCTTCCAAATGTTTGCCACCTTTTTATGCATCTCCTATAATTTTTATATCAAGTTTCGTGATATTATAAAGGCTTATATATAATTCAAAAAGCACTTTAAACGATATATCTACGCCTATATGTATGTAAAGCACCAAAAGTAATATTTATCCGAAACGAATTTACTTATTTTGAAAATGCTTTATAAACTCGTTAAAGCTCGTGTATACTGATATAATACCTACTAAAGTTATTATAAAAAACGGCTTGAAATAACAAATTCTATCTACGACTTATATTAATTATTTTTAAAACCACTTTTGAACGAACTTACACGTATTGAAATGTATACGAACGATATATTAACGTTATATAATATATCGATTTCTGGTGTAAAAAAGAGGAAATTTCTGGAAGCCGGCCTAAAAGTGAAACCCAAAGTGTACATAGCAAAAAAACATATAATTACTTTTAACGAAGTAATAATCACGCTTTGGAACAATATTCCAAATCTTATGCAAAAGGGGTAATTAGATAAAGTTGCCTTTATTAATCTAACCAACACAAAACGAGTTAATGCATACAAATATTAACGTATATGTAAATCTTAGATCGCATTAATAGTACAGCTAAAGGAGGCATTAAACCTTTCGGTCGCCGCATAATACTAAATAAACCCTTCTGATAACGTATATAAAGTATTTAGCAAACGCTTTATATGACAGATAAATAATCCGAAACGCGGTTTACGATTTATACTATTCGATATACATATAGTAAAACTTTTCGGTTTTAATATCATATTAGTCGCAAATAATACCAATTACAACTAGTAAATAAGATTCTTTTTTATTTTTAATATTAAAACATCCGCTTTAAATGGATTCACGCTTTATGAAAACATTTCTTAACAAAGCTTAACTAAGTAAAAACGGGGTATTTAAAATATTTAGGCTTCGGAAATCTACGATATAATTGGAAAATTCGACTTCGTGATTACTATAACGATAACGGTTCAGATAATTATTTTAAACCTTAGCATAAAACCCCTCACTTTGGTGATTCATACTAACTCTTTTTTCCTTTGCAAACACTTTGTTAAACTTGGAATTACAAACGAAAAACGCCTTATAATCGATTTGATAACTTTACGAGAATTATACCAGCGTCGCGAAATTGAAGAAATAAGGTAAAATAACGGAAAGTCAAACGTGACAAATACAATAACTAAAGGCGTACCAAATAGGGTATTGAAGGCGCTTATATCAACAAGCACTCTTTTCGTTAACATTATTAGAAAGTTTTTACGACTGTATTCTAGTTAGAAATTTTACACCTCGTACTTATTACGTTCCCTTTATATTACCGATTAATACCGTTTTAAACGTTTTATCGCTATTTAAACTTACTATTCTAATAGCTTTTAACATATTGTCACTTTTTACAACTACCACTTACAAGCTTTTAACATATTATCACCGTTTAAATTTACTATATACGATGCTTTTAACATATTATCACTCTTCGTTTTCACCGTTTACGACCTTGCTAGAATTATTTTCACTTTCTTCCTTTAGATTTATCACCTACGTAACGATTTTTGAAAAGCAATTTCATTACTATGTAACGAATTGTATCAAAGATGGACAAACCGTCAAAAACATAAAAATAGGCAGTTTGTTGGAATAAAAGTCAAATGCAGTACAGCTAAGTCAATTTTACTGCAAGTAAAGTTGATTGTATGTACTGCAAATTGACTATAGTTTGTGGGACCGCACTGCAAGTGTAGTGCAGTTGGTGCACACTTCAAAGTATGGCGAAGGCTAAAGCGTTTGGCCATAAAAATTAGTATGCAGACCGGCTAGCGGTCTGACAAACTTAGTACCAACACATCTTAATCAACAATATCAATGCAGTATCAGTTACTTCGACCACAGTGATTCGAATCAACTACGTTGCAACAATAAAGGCCTACCAACACTGATCAGTGTTTATTGAATGAAGTACAGATTGACTAAGTAGAAGAAGAAGATACTTTCTGGTTATTATGTTTTGGTTAGGCAAGATAGAGGAAAGACTTTTACGAAGGGCCCCTATACATTGTGCAGTTATTCGCGGTAACAAGTACGGAAGATTTTTAGGCTGTGTAGCTAATTGTGGCAGTCTACAAGTGAACGACGGTATCGCTACTGAAAATACTAATAAAATTTTATTAATCCTTTCTGAATAGCGTTAGGATTAACCACCTAAAAGTCTTAAAGATTATCAAGTCGGTAATTTGTTAAACGGCTAAGTTAGGACTATTAAGACCACTACTATAAGTACTACTACTGTAAATTTCAAATCGTAAAAACGATTAGGTCCTATGACGTATTACCTGATACCGCTATTCCCCCCCCTATATTTAGTAATCTTCGTTACGATGGCTTTAGGTAATATTAAAATCAACGTTGTTACTAATCTTATTCGAATGGAAGAAATTTTAAACCTCGGGTTTACATTCGTTAAGTATTTTGATAATAACTTTTGGTAAACGAACCCTGATAGAAACTCTACACTCGAGCACTTGAAAAATTATATTGGCTATTAAATTCTCGATTTCAACTCCACCGGACGTAATACGGGACCTATCGCACTCGATAATTTTTACGAATATTTTAACGAAGAAACCTTAAATATTTGAAAGTCGATAGACAGGCAAGTTAAAACCAGGCAAAAAAATGAATTAGCTAGTAGAAAGATCGACCTCCTAGTGAAAAGAGGAATATATGGTAATTTTACTAACCTGTTATATAAATAGATGACAAATGAAAAACCTTAATGGATTTGGGAAAAAGGTAAAGACATCGTTGATAATAGCATCTCTTAACGCCTTTATACATTTTCGCAAGAACCTGCCCCAACCTAGATAAGTTTTGTAGACCCTTTTACGCAAGATTAACGCTTTAATACCGCTGGTTGTAAAAAGTTGATCGATTTACACATCGTAAGTCTTTAAGTTAATCTGTTAATTAAACATGAACCTCGAATTACCTTTTAATACCAAAAGGATTATTACCAAATTCCTCACGGTAAAGCCCCTAAGTCACTTTCCACCAAACTCCATATAACATCTAATTTTAATAGCAAAATTAAGGAAAGATTGGCTTTATATATGAGCTTATTATAAAAATGATTCTTAACTTCCCCCCCTTAAATTTTGCCAAAGGTAATTATGTTGCCTACCAGTATTAGTAACCTTAATACCTTTTTCAGTTAAAGGGATTCAACAAGTATTTATAACCAGTATATTACTCTTTCCTCTCTACGTATTCTTATAGTAAATACGGATTACGCGGTAATTACTACGTTCATTAACATATAAGAAGGAAAGGAGAAGTATAAAAGTAAGTCGTATAACCTCTTCGAAGTTAAATTACGCCCATTTTTTAATATTTTCTGCTAGATAAGAGTTAAACTACCAGTTTTTTTGCTTGTTATTTCATAATTTCCTCACTGACTAAACCAAAGATTACTACCTTAGGTACCTAACGAATTGCCTCTTCTTCCGCAAAATTTATAATATCCTATAAAGTTACTTCGAATAAGATATTAATCTTACTTAATACTATATCTACTGGAATATTATTAAGTATTTTTATGTACTATATTATAAAAAAGTGTCGAAAAGTAAAATGAACCTTTTTAACTAGATACTTAATAGGATAATGCTTTGCCAATAAGTAATGGGGAACGTAGTAACTAACGAGGGTACCTTACACTAATAGGTTGGGCAAGACGTTACGGATTATAAGGTGTTATAATAAGCCTTTTAATACACCGATACTACCTGCGAAGGGTTTTTTTTGGCTAGTGACATTCCTTGTCAACGACTATAATAACTCGAGTCTCCAGTTTAACTGGTATATACCCTTAAGTTTCTGAATTTAGTAACGACGAAGAAGACCCCTTTTATACGTATTATATCGACTGTATGTATGGAAAACTCAGTTACTACGTTTAACGAAATGACCGGATCTCTATTTACGAAAAAGGATATTCTTTTTCCTTAAGGTCTTTAAATCGAGTATGAAAATTTAGTTTGAACGCTACAAAATACTGGATTTGCAGCAAATAGAGCTGTTGGTTAACACGTTATATTAACGCCGAGTATGAATTAAAGCAGATGATATATTATATACAATTCCTTTTCACTCTCAACTGGAACTACATCAAGTTACTTATATGATTTAAAGTAAATGAGGTTAAAGAGAAAGAAAACGAGTTAAAGGCCATCGGTTGGTACAAATATACTCACATTAGTAGTAACCCGAAAGCAACATAATAACTTGTCGACCACGTCTTTTTATACCAACTTATAGGTGAAGACCCTTATTGTCAATATAACAATGAAGACCCTAGCCTTATACACCTCTTTACTATTCAAAATCGTTATGCGAAACAAGTCTTTTAAAAGATGATACTGGATACGGAGACTATACAATATTTAATAGGAGGTTATTCGTAATACATCGCGTTGCGAAGGAATACTAATACTATTACAAAGCTTGACTATATAAATGCTGGTAAGGCTAAGGTTAGCTTTATCCCTGAAAAAAAGCAATTTTTACAGGGATCGACAATGGTTAAAACTGTTGTTAAACTTATCATTTTTCACATTATGAAATCCCCTACCACTTTTCTACTTTACCTTAGAGACGTAAAAATCCTTGGCGTTATCATTCATATTCAAACTAACAAATTAATATAAGTTAAAGCTGGTACTAGGTTTTTACTTGACTTGAAATAAAAGCACCTTTAATTTTAACCTTAAAGGCTAAAATTAATGGTATTGCACTCAAAAGAAGCGGAATTTCGTTAATTATATCATAGGTTTAATTATCCAGTGAAGAATAGGATTTATGAGGGTTGAAAAGTACCTATTAACGAAAATGTAAATTTACTAGAATTGAAGGCAATTAAACGACTTTGTTGATATTATTAAATATATTTCCAGGCCTACTTAAAGTTTAAGTTTACGTTAAAGGAAAATTAAGATTTTAACTTTGAAGTTTTTATAAACGTATTTTACCTAAACAGTAAGCTAATATTACATGTTATAAACTTTACCACGGCTTTTTACAGCACCAAGTTCCTTAAGAATATTGTAAAAAGGAAAATAGGGAGGGTATTACATGCTTTATAAATTAACAAGTACCTTGAGTTACTAAAAGCACTGGTTTATACCGCCAGTACTAACTTTGTCGCGATAAAAGTTTAAGTTAACGTTAAGTTAATAAGGATTTAGTATAAGTAAGTTCCCGTTAAGGATTACTAAGGTATTAGTAAAATCGAAAAGGTATATACCCTCTTATAAAAGGCTTATGATATCTTTCTATTGGAGATCGGAAACATTATAAGTTAAGAAATATGGTTTTAACTAGTGGTAAAAACCTTAACGATATTGTGAGCCTTAACGAATTTATACCAACTTTATTATTCTTTAGAGTCCACTTGCGTATAAAGATTAGGTCATTACTCCTGTTAAATACACAGAAACGAGTTTTAGCATATATATATATATATATATTAATAATAAACGTCTTATACCTATTCTTTTAAAGTAAGGTCTCTACGTAGCGCGAGTCAAGAAAATAGGATAAGCTGTATAAGATTTTTAGTATTATTAATTTAAATATGGTGTTTCAAACTATTAACAGCTTTGTAACTTTTCGAATTATATAGGATAACTCATATAAACCACCCCGTAAGTTTGATAAAGACCCCGACGTTAATAACCTCCAAGCCAAACGTATTAATTAATATAACCTTTTTGAGTCGATCGTGAGAAAGTTAATAAAAAGTCGACGGCATAAAAGAACACCTAAAAGAAGGATATATATTGAAGAAGAGGACGGTGATAGAGACTATAGGCCTCGCAAAGTATATAAAACGACGTATGGTTTTTGAAACGAGAAGTTTAATATATAATTTACCTTTAAGTTACGTGTTAATGGTATTATTAATATATCCGGAAAGTTATTTGAAGAAATTGACTAAATGGAAATTAACGGTTTTATTTTTAAAAAGAGTTATATAATTTGTATCTTTAACTTATTTTAAGAGTCAAAACGTTTTTTTTTTCAAGTCGAAGATAGTTTATGAGGTTAAAGATAAGACCACGAACCGGCTATACAAAAAAATACGGTCAATTTCTTAAGAATATGGTAATAAAGGAAAAAAACTAAATCTTTACTTAATAGCTTATGATTTAAAAAATTAGATAAAGTTTAATTATAGTAATTGCTATTAGTTTCACTTCTGGTATAAGGAGTTAGTTTACATCTAATGGCCGGAATATGACGTAAGCGTATATATAGTTTGCTACCTATTTTGAGCGGATCGCAATGTTAGAATTGCCAAATTAACCGAGGGACAGGTTTTTGGACGGTATAGTAATACTTTATATTAAGTTTTTATATAGATTAGATAAAACAAGCGTATATTAGTTTCTAACGTATTAGGTGTACTTCAAAAATAGGTGAAGTATAAAAAATTCAATATTTAACTCGTAATTATTAATAATAAAGGGTAAAGACTTTAGTATATTAGGTATATAAACTAACGATAACCTTTTCCTCAGAGATGTTAAGTTTGTGGCGGTAGAATAGCATGCTATTGAAAGATCAGGCCTTTGAAATTATAAATTAATTGAAACACTAGCTAAGGGTATATAACTCAACCTTAATAGATAGTGAATCCGCATTTACAATGTTAAAGTTAAAAATAGCATATATATTAGCTTATGTCAAAAAGAGTAATCTATAAGCCTAATCGTTATCATCAAAGCTGACAGGGTAAGATTATAGAAATACCTAAAGTAAAGGGTCTGTACGGCTTATATCGCTACGCTATACCAATTGGAAATAGCGTACGGCCTATTCATTACGGCACAGGCATAGGATTTATAAGACGAGGACTTTGACAGGTTAGATAAGAGGATTTAGTGGTAATTAGATTACGTGGAAAAAGAAATTAACATTGTTTTTGTGGATTTGACGAAGGCGAAGTTAATAATTTTTGCGAACGGCTTATTTGCTAATAATATTAACTTATATTGTAAATAGATTTTTTATCAATGCTCGTTAACGAGGAAAAGTTTCAAGGGAAATTCATAATTAATGGAAACTTTGTATATTGATTATCCGTTATGTATAAGCGTATAACCCTGAACGTATTAGTTTTAAAAGTCTACGGCAACAATATCAATGCAGCACCAGTTACTTCGACCACAGTGATTAGAATCAACTACTTTGCAACTATAAAGGCATACCAATACAGTTATTTATTGCTGAAAGGGAAGAGGGAAGGAGGGGTTGCGTTGTTATCGTCATTATCCTTGTCCTCGTCCTCCTTCTCCTCGCCGTCCTCGCCACCATTGTTACTGGCAACACCACCATTACCGCCATCGACACTGCTATCGGCGTCGCCGCCGGAAGGAGAGCCCCACTCTTTAGGCCATATATCTTGGGACAAAGAGCGCGGGAGGTTTTTATCCTTCTCGCGATGACGTGCGATTATCTCATCGAACTTACTTGTGTAATACATACGTAAGCCCGCCTTTTAGGCGGAAATAGCGGTTGTCGTTTCCTTAGGCCGCCGGTTAACGTTTATTACTAATTATCATTGGCTTGTTTTAGCTATTATAAAAGTGGTTATTTTCAAAAACGTTACGAAAGAAGTATTAAAATAATTAGTAATTATTAATCGCGGTTAGGATTATGAGTTAGGAGAAAAGTTACCGTCGAGACAGCGGACGCGTGACAGAGACTAGGCCTACGGACCTAAAACTATAGAGACGGAGGCGTATCTGTTACTAATCCGCTTGCAACGGTGAAAAAGGGCCGACCGACTCCCATTTTAACGGTAATCGCTAATAAAATTACCTGCGGCCACAGACGCAACATACGACACGTGAAGCTTATTTATTAACGGACCGAGGAAGCGAAACCGGATATACCTCTCTAACACTTAACTCGCCAAAAAGGCGTCGCAGCGTACCCTCACAAATTGCAACTCGAAGTGGTGGGCGAATTCGACCGCTATTGCCTCGTTTATAAAAACATTAATATAGTATAAGTTAAGGAGAAAATTAGTAATACTAACCGCGTTACATCTAGATAAAGCTACGATTTTATCGGCGAAGGGTGGCTGTCACGTATAAGGAAGTTTTTATCTGTAACAAAAGGGTAAATATAAATAACTTTCAAAGTCTACCGCTCCTTCCTTCGAGGTGTAAGGAAAGAAGAGAGAGAGGAAAAAGGAGGAAAGGGAGTAAAGGCTTTGTAGGCGACGGCGGCGAAGAGGGAGCCGAAAATAAAGGTAGGGATAGACGACATGAAGCCGAAACTAACGGGTCTAAGTTTAAGCTAACGGGCGGTGGCAGCAGTTACTTGTTCGTATTTACGTTGCTACGCTAAACGGCACCGAAGAAAACGATTTTTACAAGTCATCTATTTTAAGGAACGGTTAAAACATGAAGTTGGTTAAGTGACCTACCTATAAGAGCGGTTCGAATAATTAATTGAGATAGTAGTTTAGGAGTGTATACACCGATTGAATTTTTAGGGGTTTACGTTGTAAAATAAGGCGCGTTATTAAAAGGGGGAAAAAATCCTACTTGGATGAATAGCGATACATCTTTTTATATGAACCTCAAAACACGTAACATCGATAATTATACCTCCATAATCACACCTCTATAAAAACCAATAACTATGTTACCACTAATTTTCTTAATTAACTAAGGCTTATACTATAACCAATATTAAAACTACTAATTGGAACCTCGAAACGAATTATACCATACCTGCTGCCGTTACCAGAATTGCTAATTAGAACTTTAAACGAATTGCACCATAAAATACTATCACTACTAAACTATGAATTGGAATTAGGAGAAGCTAAATTGTGCCTACTAAATTATGGATACGGGTCGCACCAAATAAAGAAAAGATTACCTACATAAAAATCAATATATGCCCTTATAGTTAATAAACGGCTATGCTACAAATTGAACCCTTATAAAGTATACGGTAACGCATCAATCTATAAGATACATTCTTGCAAAGTACATTATAGCGTGCCACTACCCAGAAAGGGAATTGGCAGAATACACGGTAAAGTGCTACTGCCCAGAAGAAAAATTGGTAAAGTGCATGGTAAAGTGCCACTACATGAGTAAGAGCTTATAAGCTCTCACCTAAGGCGCGCACTCTCCGGATGCCTTTTCTCCTTTCAACTTAACTATCTATCTTCAATATACACTACAACTCTTCTACTAATACCTTTACATTAACATACCCGGTACAAAAGACCTTACCGACAGTTAACTTACAAAAAACTAAGTCAACTTGCAATTAGTACAGTCAACTTATACTTAATACAATCACCTTATATTGAATATAATTAACTTGCTTGAACTTCAATTTCCTGGAGTTCTAACAGACGTTGTATTAATAAATTAGATTTGGTATTGAAAAGCGCTTTAATAAATTATATTCCCATTCAAATGTGAGTTTAATTTGTGGTTTATCAAGTAACTTCTATTAAAATATTCTACCTTTTAATTTATATATACTTGTTCAAACAGCTGTCAATTACAGCACAATGAAGTCAGTTACAATGATTTTCAATTAACTATACTGACTGCAAGTTGCATGTATTGGATGAATGTTAAGTGTAAATAGTGCCCAATTAAATAAAGGGCAAAGGCCAAGTAATTGTAAATATAGATTAGTATATATAATAGCTAGAATTTTGCTCAACTTAAAAGTAACCACATAATCTCTTTTAATATAAAACCAACGACTTCTACTAGAGACTCCAATCACCTACTTTATAATAATAAAAACCTATCAATACTAATCAATGTTTATTGGTTTATGTACAAATAAGTTGGGAAAAAGAAAAAGTCACTTTCTGGTTATATTCTGTAATTGCGCAAGGTAAAAGAAAAATTCTAACGAAGTACCCCAGATATTATGCTACTATTTAAAAGTAGTAAATGGGAAACCTTTCAAATACATTTCTATTTACAGGTACTTGAAAGCGACAATATTATCGTCAAATGTTCAAAAAATCTAAATTAAATGAATTTTGAAAAGTAAATGTTAAGATTAATCATTCAAAATATCGAAATCAATTTCTAAAAACTATTATCAAATTTTCAAAATCTTTGAATTTATCAAACTACCAAGTTATTTTTATCAATTTTATGAAAATTACGAATCGCAAGCAATTAACTTTTGTATACAGTTTGATAACAAATAATAACTTGAACACTAAATAATCTATAACATATCTTTCTATATAATTTTCCCTATTACCAAACCTTTGACCATAAAATCGTTCATCGAGTAATTATATTATTAAAATGGTTATTTCAAATGATAAGATGGACATTATTACTAACCTAATTAGAAAGGAATCAATTCAATCCCTCATATCCATATTCGGTAAGTACTTAAATAATAACCTATAGTTTTAAAAGATTCATAAAAACTTTATCTCCATATATTTAATCAATTAAATCTACTGGTAAGGCTTTAGATGTTACAACGTTGTCGATTCGATTGGTCTAAGTAACAGTAGTATTGCATTAGTCAAATGGCGGATGTCTTGTTTTAGGTTTGACAGACCGCTAACCGGTCTACATAGTCATTTGTAGGGTCAATTGCTTCGCCCGTAACCTAATGTAAGGTGGGTGCATACTGTAATTTACTTGCAGTTAATACAGTAGGCTCTGATAAAACAATATACGTAACTTACAGTTAGTATAGTCAACTTTACTATAAATAAAGTTGATCTACTGCACTGTAATTACTACTATTCCAACACTAGCCGCTTTTTGGTTTGTACACGCACACCAGTATGATTAATTAATATTTTCCGATAAGCACTAAATTGCGACCTCTTTAACCAGCTAGACTATTATCAATTTCAATTGACTTTTACATCGAATTATACCCATTTATACTCAAATTAACATCAATTGCTGTCGAATGGTTTACGGTTCCAAGGCTTTATTTTATCAACTCCTACAAAAAGTTCTTCCTCTATAGGCCTATACAAAGTTTTCAACTATGTTAATTAAATAAGTCGCTATATTTAGTTTCCTGGCAGTCTTCTAGTTTGCCAATACATCCCTATCCATAACGTAACTTGGTTTTGCCGGGTAGCCTATTAATGTAACCTTAAATACGTATAGTTAACCTATTGTTGTCTATAAACTTTTCTAGGCCTTTATTTAGCGACGCCTTTGTTATAATATTGGTAGGATTATCCTTTCCATTAATCTACCAGAAGCTTTCGATTTCCATGCCTTTATATGCTTTATGAAGTATTATTACGTCGATTATCAAGCGTTTTTTTGCTAGTGGTTCCGAGCTTCAAAAGGCATTCAAATAAGCTTCTCGAGTCGATATAAATTACTACTGGGATGAAAGGTATTTTACATGCCTGATTATGACGTTAAAGGTTTCCTATAGTGTTATGACTATGTTAAAGCCTGCTATTATTCTGTAGACCTCTAAAGTCAACACGCTTTATATAATCCTCTTACATTTAAAAATGGTTTAATAAATCAGGCTACTCATAATACTAAATTGACTCTCCCGTCCGTCCTTATTGACGAAGGTAATTAAAAAGTTTATTTGTAAAGATAGGTCGGTGATGTTAATAAAGAACACGTCAATAGAAATCATTAATTTATCCTTCGATAGGTCGATTGTGAATATATTAATCTCTCGGATTAGGTTTCATATTCATTACTCAAGCCTTTTGTTCAGTCGGTTGAAATCGTTCTTTCTTGGATTTCATGCTTCTGCAGCGATAAATAGGTTGTAGGAAGCATCTATTAAATATAAGGTGGCAATTTAACTGCAACGGGTACCCTATTCCAGGTACCGTTAAACCTTTACTATGTTAGTTTTATTGATTATAGTTAAGTTGGTACTTTAGCTCTCTTGGAGAAAGTCAAGGCCGGTAGTAATATTAAGTATAAGAAGTAATAATCCGTTAAAATTTAGTTGGTTAACCTTCGCCAACGTCATAACCAGTTTATAATTTTATAATTGCAACTTTTTAATCGTCTGTTATTTCGATACTTTCAAGCCAGCCGTTTTAACAAAAAGGTTATCGTTAATTTGTATACCTACCAGGCCGAAGGCTTTTTACTAAGTTACCAGTAAATACGGGTAGTATATTAAAGACTTTATATCTAACCTCGATTCAAATTATAAGTAGATAGTTAAAAACTAATAAAGGTTTGTTTTACCTAGTTCGTATAATAGCTTAATATATTTTATTACGGTTCTCGAAGGGTAGATAATACGTAGTTCCTATGGAAATTTTAGCAAGACGATCCGTTACAAATTGGTTACTAATTGCGTATATACTTACGTTATATTTAAGCTATTAAGCGTAAATTTACCTTTAGTCTTGGTTAATAAACTTCTTGTTAAAGCGACTACTAAACTTTAGCCAATCTTTCAAATAGTCAGCGATTACGCAAAGATTTATTTTTTTATTTTTACCACTGTACCTTTAGGCTATGAAACGTAACCTTTCGTACGTCTGCCCCATAGTTTTACCCTTATCATCGTGGATAATCCTCGACTTAAAGATCTTGATATTAGGGTTTTAGAGTTTAAAGTCAGCCTTAAATACGAATTATACGACTTTTCGAGTTATTAGGCCGTTAATCTTAACCTTTCCGATTTCTTAAAAGTGTTTACCAAAGGTTTTAATAATAAGTTATACTCGAAGCTTAAGTATCAAGTCTTCGTTATATTTCTTTTTCCTACTTATTTAAGTAGTATTGTAAATACAGCCCGTTGTATATTCCTCCTTTTTAATGTTTTCCTTTTTCGGGGGTAGTTCACACCGGCAGCTTTTCATTGGCTTATCGATAACGGATAAAAAAGCTTTGTATTGGCTCGGTTACTTATCTTACGAGTCTTTATCGCTAGTAACCTTAATATAAGGTTTAACCTCGGTAATACGAAATTTTATAAAGCCATTAACAATTTTAACCATTAATTTAAAGTTGGCGATACTTAAAATCTTATATAGGCACTTTCATTTAACCGGCTCCAGCTATACGAGGACTTCATTTTATAACGGTAAAGTAAATACGTTGATATTCGTAGGGCCGTTCCTAGTATTAAAGGCGTTATTAACTTGACAACGTGTCGATTCCTTTCGAAATTCCTTTAGTCCTTTCCCGTAGACTATAACTCGCTTTTAGGTACTTGTTAATGGCATAGATTTACTCGTTAGGCGTAGATATGTTTTGAGGACCAATAGCGTTAGTATTAGACCATCAAAGCCCATAGTATCGTTTGAGCCTTTTACCGCTATTTAAAGGAGTTTTTCCGATTCCGTAAAGCTTTTAATATCTAGAGCAAGAATATTGTAAGCTTAGCGAAGTAATGTGTGTACCCTTTTAACCTTTTTAATGCTCCAGTGGGCCTTTATAAGCACCTGTTTGCCTTGGATTCTTATTATCTTGGAATTTTCCTGGAATCCAGCCGTTGTAAAGTTGGTACCGGTATCGTAAACGACGACGTTAGGTGGGTCCAAATACGTATTAATCCATAATATTTTTGGCGTTTTCTACGTATGCTTTACCCAAAGGGACTTTAAAAATTAGCTTCGTAAAAAAAGATTACTGAGTTAAAGACGTAAAAAATAGGGTTTTTATTTAAGTAAAATATATTTACAAAGACTTTATAGTTAAAGTCTTCATTTTCTTTTAGTGTAAATTTCAATTTTAGGAGGGTTTAGGTATATGTTTGGCAGTGGTAACAAAGGTTTTCGATAACTTTTAAGGCATATTATTTTATATCTTTATAACCTGCGGACTTTAGGACTGCATATAACTAATTAATAGCTAGGTACTTGAAACCCATGTATAATTAACGTATCTCTAGTTTTGTTAAGTTTAACACCACTATCTTTGGGCTTCAAAGATAAAATTATGGTTGCTCCCACTCAAAGACGAAGGGAAAACTTTAACCGTTTTTAACCAATTCGTCAGCGTTAACGTTAATGTTAAAGATAAGAGTTTTTATTTATTTTAAGCAAAAAAGAAACGGGATAAGGGGCTTGAGGATGTGGAATGTAATGAGTTTTAGAATAGTTAAAAAATCACTGTTATCCTTAGTAATGATATTTATTCGCATAGTCTGATGCCAAATTTTACCTTATTAGTATCTTAACGATTAATCCTAGTAATTATAGTGCTTTTATTTCGCAATGGCACGTATTATAAATATCCTCTTGTTGAATATCTTATTGCCTCTGTGTCTGGCATAATCCCTTAGAACGTATAGTTCGTATAATGATCGCAAATATTAAAGATATATAAGAGGTAAGTAACTTGATTAGGGTAAAGATAAAGATCTTCGCCGTTTAAGTGGTATAAAAAAGCGTGGTCGGCTAATTATTAGGACGTGTTAGAAGCTGTATCTTTATGTCACTTAATTTGTATAAGGGTATCGTTTCTATTAATTGGTTTGTCGCCCTTAAAGTTTGAAATTTAATTTAAATAATTCTATTTAGGCGTGCTAAAGTACTGAATGTAGTATATTAACTTTTTATTATTTCGTTTAGTAGGGGGGGGGGAGCGAGTTTACTAATAGCTAAACTTATTATAAATCTTATATCTTTTTCAACGATTAAGACGATAGTTTTTACGGTTAATAGGTCCACTTCAATATTGAATTTATTAGCGTCAACGTGGCTATTACCTTTAGTCTAGGTTTTTTAAGACAGACCTTAGACGTTAAAGGCGTTCGTAGCCGTATTTTCGATCGACGTAATTAACTACCACAGCGTCTTTTTTATCCACGTTAAGGAAGTTGACGGCTTGGGAGTATATATTAAGTGAGTTTGATATAGGCGCTATTAAAACTATAAGAGAGGAGCGTAATTAGTTAAAAAAGCATTTACAGGTAATATCTAGGCGTTATAAGGTATATTCAAACTCGTTAATACCTATAATAGCTGCCTATACCCGTTCGCGAAGTGTGGCTTCACTAGCATAGGATTTACCTATTACTTGTTAGTATAATATTGGCTTGTTAAACATCTGATTTGGTATATAAATTATTTTCTCCTCCTATTGTCCCCCCCACTATTATCGTAGTTTATCTTATAGTAGCCTAGTTCATATAATATTAAGCTAAGTAAATGTCGTATTTAAAGTATCTTTTTATATTATCGTAAACTTTTCGAAATGTAGCAGCTCGGGTTAGAAAGGTTTAGTAATAATTCCTGTCGTATTTCATAAGGATTCCGGGAAATAATCAGTAAAACCTAGAGGAGAGAACCTCTATTTAATTACAAATATTTGAAAAAGGTATTATCTTCGTGTCTAAGAGGTTTTAAGGCTTCCCGTCATACTTCTTCACGTCGTTCTAAATCTTGGAGATGTCTGTAAAAAGCTTATAATTAATGTTAACCATTTTAATAGGTTTTTGGGGCAGGTTGCGATAGTTATCCTAGTCTTTATTAGTATTTTCTGGTAGTTTAAGCTTTAGAGTTTCCTAAACGCGGTGCTAAGGGTAATTGTTAGTTGCCTTACTCAAGGGATAAAGTCATATAGTAAAACCTATAGTAGGCTCGCATATGTAAGTAAACTTGTCGTGAAACGGCTTTTAAGAGGCTTGATGATTCTGGTTAAAGGACTAAGGGGTAATGAGGGCTTAAAGGTTTTAAGAAACTTGACAATCTTACTTAATTAACTGGTGGAAAGCGCTAACGTTAATTCTTTTAGCCGTGTTAGCAATTACTACTTTATGTGCTTTTCCGCTACTAAAAACACATTCCACAGTGTTACATAAAGATGCCGGGTTGCTAAGAAGGTTAACAGATTCCTAATTGTTAGTACATAAAAAGGCTTAACTTAGCTAAAGGTAAAAGGAAGGTACCCTAAAACGCTTATAGGGGTGATAAGGTTCCTTAACGCCTTTACCTTTAGGGCGTGGATCTTTAGGGTATTTTTTAAGTGGGGTTAGGTCGAAAAGGGTTTTTGCCAGCTTGACAAAGCTCTCTTTTGGACTTAACATCCTTTTAAACATTTTCCCACATATCAATAGTCCATTCGTTGAAAAACTTACGGTATATGCGGAAAATAAGGTTGTCGCGGTTAAAATTTTCGCCTTTATCATAGTTAACAATATAATTATCGACGAAGTTAATCATATGTTTTCCCGTTAAGTTTTTAACGATATCGTATCACAAAATCTTTTTATTGTAGTGCTTTGAGAAGAATAGTCCGATATCTTTAATTATTTTTCCTGACAAGGTTGATAATGACTTTAAAATAAGCGCTGGTAGTAGTAATTTTAAGGTTTTGGTTTATGTAGAACTTTATAGGCAAGGAACTTGGTAATTTGGCATAAAGTCGCATGAAAACTTGGCGACTTGGCATTGGGTCGCGTAACGTAGCTTTTTCGGTGCGACTTGGCGATTTTTGGTATTTTAGTTGAAAACAACGATGTTAACGAGGAAATTAACGTAAGAGAAGTAAAAAAAGTAACGTAGGGGGAAAAGTTTGGTACAAAATATAAGGTTGAAAGTCGTTATTATAGGTAAAAGTCGAAGGTTGTTTTTATTTAGCCGTAAAACTTAGTCATTTGAACAGTAATAGTACCCGTAGTAGTACTGATTTAGCTGTTTACCAACTTCCCGAACTTTAAGACTTTAAAATGTCAATCCTAACGTCTTTAAAAAAGATCTTTATTAAGAATTTCATAGTGTTTTCAAGTAACGATACCGTCGTTTACTTTTAGATTGCTGTTGTGAATCAACGTAACCTAAAAATTCTTTATATTTTCCTGCCGTTGTAAACTCGCGTATTAATAATAAAGGCGCTTTCTAAAAAAATATTTCCTTTACCTTAACCGCTGTTATTGACGTAAAACGTAACTGGAGAGTAGTTTTTTCTTTTATTTAGCTTCTTTTTACTTAAACGAATAAGCATTGATTAGTGTTGGTAGAGCTTTGGACGTTGCAAATTTATCTATTCGATTGGTCGAAGTAACAATAGTATTGAATTGGTCAACTGGTAGATGTTTCATTCTAGGTTTGATAGACCGCTAGCTGGTCTATATAGTAATTTGTAGGGCCACTTGCTTGGTACGTGTCCTAGTGTGAGGTGGGCGCATACTGTACTTTATTTGCAGCCAGTAGAGTCAACTTTACTGTAAGCAAAGTTGATCTACTGCACTGCAATTACTACTATTCCATAACCATCGGCTATTTTATCCTAGATGTAAATCACTATGATAAGAACTATAGTATCGAGACTATTTACGATTTTTCTGAATTTTTCAAAAATTCAACCGTAAACATATAGAAAAAGATGAAAATATCGGTAAAAATAGAATTCAAAGTCGGATTACGCAAATGCAGGATTTTACTATTGGAAAAATTTGAAAAACAAGATAATGAAATGAAGGTACTATACAAATATATCACAGATAAAGATCATTAATGTATATATAAAGATACGAGCAAAACTATCGTTAGAAATAGAACCCCTAAACTCTTACCTAAATATTTGCAATATCTTATTAAAGATATAACCCAGATAAATTTATTAAACCCAAGTCTCTAAGTGCTGTATCAGGTTATGATTTTTAGTAATAATAGGCACTCAACCAATTCAAAAGTGACAAATACTTAAGTTTACTAATCTATTAAATGAAAACTACACTAAATATCCTTTTAATATTGATAAGACTATCATCAAGTTTAGATCAATCCTAAAAACCTTTAGGACATATAGTTTTAATAGATTTGCTAATAATACCAATTATGAGGATAAAGTGGCCTTAAGTTTCAACTTATTATATATACAATCATTGGATTTTCCCCTTCAAATTTTGCTCGATGTAATTACCTTATTTAATAATACTATTACTAGCACCTCTAATCAAGAGATACAAAGAAGCTGTACGACTAGGATAACACCTTTTCCCATTAAGATGTTGTTATGATAGATACGAACTGCGTAATGATTACAACTATTGTGAAAATCCGGAGTAATAAGGAGAATTATAATGGTAGATTGTATAACTTGTTGGATGTTAAGTTGCGACTATTTTTTTAATATTTTCCGCTGAATAAATTTAAAGTTACCAGGTTTTTACTCGTTATTTTTTAATATATTTATTGTCTAAGCCATTGATTTTCATCTTCAGTATTTCATGAATTGCTTATTGTTTCTAAAGGTATAAGACAATCTTAAAGATTGTTTCGAACACGATATCAACCTTGTCCAATATCATATAGATTGGAATATTATTAAGTGGTCGTATAAATTGGAGCATAAAAAAAACGAGAAACTATGATGTGCGTTTATCTTCAAAAACTTCATTTATTGATTCTTTGTTAGTAAAAAATAAGTAATTTGGAAACTGGAAACGGTATATTATGCGGTTTATTATGCTAGGTTATCCCGAGCAACAACGATTTAAAATACGATCTATAATGCTTTAATGCTATTTATACAGACTTTGTTGGCTAATTACATTCCTTGGATCTTCGACCTGACATCAACTTTTTTGAACTAGGTTCGTGGACCACCTTGTTAAGATATTTGAGGGGCCTACACTCAAACCCTACCAGTGCCCACCTCTGAAGAAAAAAAAAAAAATTCAAATCCTGCCGCTTTTAACACTATCACTTCACATGCACCCTAATCTACCACAACACTACTAATCGGCTTTACCACTGCTTGAATATTTTCTGGAGACCCATTTTTGGCTATAAAAATCGTTGTTGGCCCGAGGCACTGCCAGTGCAGCGGTGTATCCAAAAAAACAGTCCTCACAAATAACAATTCCATCCCTCGTCACTTGGGCCAACATAACCTTCCAAACTTGTAACGCGGTACAAATAAAGTCTGGTTTCGCGTTTAAAGGCCTTGAAAGCCGTTGTTATAAGCTCTTTCATTCAAAATATTTATTTATTAATTTATTAATTTATTTACAAACCATTATCACTTACACCGATGCCCCGTCCATCCAACGCGGTTTTAGCCTACAACTTCACTTTAGATGGATTTTACTTCCCACGGAAGAATTTTCTTGACAAACAACCCGCTTAGTGATATACTTTATTTTACTTTATTCTATACCTTTTGGGTTTACGGTTTGTGGTACAATGGTGGCTTGGGTTATAAAGTATATCTTTTCAATGAGGTGTGAATTATATATTCCTTATCGCCACTGGATTTCAACCAAAATATTAGTATTTTGCAGGTCTTTTACTTTTTAAGAATCGCTATCAGATCTTCGATGCGAATAGGCGTCGAACAGAGACTGAGACGGCCGCACAACATGGCTCAGCCAAAGTTATAGTTTTTACTTCCGTATAATATTACGGGTTTCTAAGCTATAGGTACTTTAAGACGTCGATGCAAAGGTTAATTTAAAATGAAGTTTTTCCGTCTAAGGCTTTCTTTGATAATCCATCCTATTGTCTAACATTTTTTTCCCTCATATTTTAGGTACAAGGTTGAAAACTAATATTCAATACACCTGAAAATGGGTGCTCTCTTTTCATATAATAATATGGATAGACCCTATACATATTCGATTCACATTCGTAAAGCAGAAAGGTTTCTTCATGAAGTGGGGACTTATATAGTTAATATAAGGCCCATTCAGCAGGCATTTAACAACTATATATAACGTAGGGTTCGTAAATTGGCCACAAGTATGGAGGATACGTTTTCAGTTTATATATTTATATCACAAGGAATAAAATGGTTCATTGCACAGTTTAAAGAGTATAGCCTGAAAACGGGGAATTGAATAAGGTGGTAGGTGTGTAACGGTAAGGACACTGAAGTTGTGATCCGTTCCGCCGGCATATGTAACTTAATTTTGGCGAGGGTAATATTATACTATTCATTTAGTGGGCACTTCTCGGTGATAGTAAAAAACAAAATACGCTTCTTGGTTTTAATTGTGATGGTATACTCACCAAGTCAAACTAGTATATATCTTTAAGTTCATAATTATAACAACAACAAGAACGATTTTACGTATAACTATTATATAGATCGCAAGTACAGTTAGTTGGTGTAGTTCAATTAGCAATAAAGATTGAAATGAAAGTTTAAACATAAATTTACGTAAAGAGGAGGATACTTCAACCCATGTTCCTAAAGTTAACCCTATATGTTTTTTTAAAATAAAGTTAAAAGATTTTGTATTTGTAGTAAACGAAGTTGTTGGTTAATACATTACATCATTGCCGAATGATAATGGAAAAAAGTAATATATTGAACGCGTTAAAGAGTTTAAAGGTACGGGGGTAAAAGATAATGAAAATATGCCTAAGGTTATTAGATTATATAAAAATACTAGTCTTTGTCTTTAAATAATGTAATAACTGGCTAACCACGCCTTTTTACATCATTTTATAGGTAAAGATCCCTATTATTATTACAAAAATAAAGATTTTGAACCCATATGTTTGTTCATTATTCGCTATCTTTACGCGAAGTAAATTTATTGAAGTATTATAACGGATATTAAGGCAAAGAAATACCTAATAAGCAGTTATTTACAGTAAGTAGTATTACAAAGGGCTACTAATACAGTTAATAAACTCAATTATATGTATACTGGTAGGTTTGGAGTTTGATTTAGCCTTGGGCAAAAATTTTCCTTACTTGGATCAACAACTATAATTAGAGTCATTATAATTTTTTTTAAATATTCTTCAATCCTTTCTCTTTTCTGTTTTACCTGGAATACATGAAGAATATTGGCATTGACATTAATATTCCAACTGAAGAATTATTTAAAATTAACTGCTAGAGGTTTTTATTTAGTTTGGAGTGGAAATACTTCTTGTTTTACCTTTATAAGTCAAAAGTAATGATACTAAATTTGATAAGTTAGAACTTCGGTAAATACACCAAATCTTGAACTATCCCGCAACTGATATATTGTATGAAATATTAAAGATAGGAAGTTATGAACATTTGTAATTATTCGTATTAAAAGCATTAAATAGTCTTTGTCACTATTGCTAAATGAATTCTCAACCTCCCCCCCCCTCCATTGAAATTTAAGGTTTTTAGAAAATCAAATTAGTATTGAAAATTTGACCTAAATGTTTTCATGAACGTATTTTAATTCAATGGTGAACCTATATTTCACGTCGTGAACTTTGTAACGTTTGTTTAATATGTTGAGTTCCTTGAAGCTATTAAGACAAAGTAAATATAGGAAGCGTTACATACCTTATGAATTAATATGTAGCTAGGACCACCAGAAGTATTAATTTACGATATGGTTACCGACTTCATGACAACAAAGTTTGCAGGTAACATTGAATCGATAGGAGCTTAGCATAAATTAATCTTTATTGAAACCTATTTGGGCATCGGTAAAGTTAAAAGAATATACGCGCTTTTAAGTAAAGTTTATGATATTTTTACGTTAAATATTAATGGTTTCACAAACTTTGAAACAAAAATGTAAATGGAAGTAAATGACTTAATGTTAAAATTTTTCATAACGGTTGAATATCGATCTTATTGGTGTTTGAAGCGTATACATGTATAAAAACTGCATTTTTATACTCGTTAAACACTAGAAAACGAGCTGCAATATATAAAAAATAACCCTGAAGAAACCAAGAAGTAAATTCTTACGCTATTATATCAAGGTTGATCTTAATACCAGGAGAGAATTATCAATAATATATATAATATTTTGATTTTTTGATAGTAAAGTCTTCATTTGGAAAATTCCAAGCAGATAGTATAAACCGAATAAAATGTTAAGTATCGCTAGCCAAAATGTAGTAATTATGACAACGAACAGTTTGATAAACATTAGTATTAATTAGATCAAGTTATATAAAAGACACCGAAAGTTCAACAAAAATCTTTCAGCCAAATAAATTATCCTATATAACCTTTTTGAGTCAATCGTTATTAAGTCAATAGAACGACAACGGAGTAAAAAGATATATAAGAGGATGATACATACTATAAATACGGATGGCAACGAGGATTATAAACCTAGGAAAGCTTATATTACGACTTGTGTATTTTGAAAGGAAACGTTAGAAAGCAAATTAAATATTGAGTTATGCAACAAAGAAATGAATAATATACATGGTAAACCTTGTAAAGAAATTATCCAAGTTAAGATTAGTTGTCGTTCTACTCATTTTGTACTTTAACCTACGTTAGTAGCACAGTTCAAATGGTAAAACGTAATAATTTTAAGTTAAAAATATTTTACTAAATTAAAGGTAACTATTAAAATAGTAGTAATTCCAGTGCAGTAGGTCAGCTTAACCTACAGAAAAGTTGACTATACTGACTGCAAGTTTAGTGTATTGTTCGTGAGCCTACTATATTGTCTTTAAGTCGATTACTTCGACCAATAGAATCGAAGAAGTTGTAACATTAAAAACTCTATCAATACTGATTAGTACTTATTAGGTTAAGAATATATAAGCTAAGTAGAAGAAAAGACTACTTTCTGATTACACTCTATATCAAACGGCGGTTTAAAGAATTTTTTTTTCGAAGAGCCTTTATTAGTTCTACGTTGGTCCACAACAGCAAGAAAAAAGAGACGATTTTTCGGTTACATCAGTCTATAACGACAATTTGAACATAAACCAAGGTATTGTACTTACAAATACTAAAAAATCTTCACTATTTCTTTTTTAAAAACGTTGAGATTAACCACTAAAAGTATTAAATAGACAAGTTGGCAAACAGCTGATTTAATACTACTACAGGTATTATTATTACAAAAACCATTAAGTTTTACACTAAACCAATAACAAACGATCTCCGACCTTACTCTCTACACCAAACCTTTTCCTTAAACGTCAAAATTTTCCCTCTACTCTACTCTTTTCACCTCCCCTACACCAAATCAATCGTAAAAATCGCTACTTCCAACGAAAATAACGAAGACCGCTAATTCACGTTAACAAATCCACGTCGTGCGACTTTACGTTGAATCACTAAATATACATGCTTCCGAGCCAAATTTACTCCATGACAAACTTCAAGATATCATCCACTCAAAAGCAACTAAAAGCAATTGAAGCCTTCGTACCACTCTTTTCCAAACATTAAGATATATAGCTTTGGGAGTTAGATGTCAATGAAAAAACAATGGAAAAACACCTAGTTAACTTCGTTAATAGCTATATCCTCGACCAAAATAATGGTAAAAACCTTGACCGCGGCAACCACGCCTTTTATAAATACGGCGAAGTTATGTATACCTAGACCATTAATATATTAAACGCGATTTAAAAGTGGTTAGGTTAAGACTAAAGTCATAATTAAAATGACGAGTGATTCATGTATTAAATAGGAGCTTCTTTAAACTAATATAAACCTTATTAGACCTAACCAAACTCGAGAAATACTTTCAAAACCTACACTCTAAGGAAAAAGTCATTAAAAACCTTTAATGTCCCTACACATAATTTAGAAAAACTCTCCTGAATCTTTAGTTAAGTTAAACTTTTTTACGCACCGATAATAAAAAAACCTGTCAATTCGTTTGAAAGCTTAACACATTAGATGATAACGCTGAGTACGATTTTAACGACGATAAAACGCGAAAAGTAGCGGCCGCTAATGCGAAAAAAGGTATTAACGTTGATGCTATCCACCTCTCAATTAATTAAAATAGTTAAGTCCCTCAAAACCCTTCCTACGGCTAAGTCTCCATTACTCCTCAATATTTTCCTTAGAATCGCCAAGCTTTTCAAGGTGAAACTTCTCACGGCAAGTACACTTATACGCGTAAACCTACTACAAGTTCTATTATAAGATTTTACCCTTCTGGTTACGCGATTATCAATTACCTTTAACATCGGAACTTGGAGGCTTTAAAGTTTAAATTGATAAGAAATATTAATAATGACTAAAACGATTATCGTAATTCTTCTTCCAGACTTGTTACGATAATTAACATTAATTACAAATCTCGCCAAAATCTGAAATAATGCAAAGCAGTATAACAGAGAGCCTTATAGTCTACTTAACACAAAAATAATGCCCTTTTTAAACATTTGTAAATAGATGGAGGTCTCTCTTTTTGGTTTTCATTTACTATTTCCATGAAATTTAACAAAATACGCTAGTGACTATGACCTAACTTTTTTAACGCGGTCAAAAAAGTTCCGTAAGATTTATAACGGCATAAAAAGTCATTTCGACCACGATATTTACCTCTCGTAATTTTATACGAATTAGGCTACCACGAGATGAACGACGATAATAGCTAAAAAGAAATAGGAGGAAATACCTATGGATATTTTGAATCAGATGTTCAACAAGTTGATTTTTTATTAATGATTAATAGGGAAGGCATACGTTAGTAAAGTTACGCTTCGCGAGCAGATACGGGCATCCATTATATACGTTAATGAGTTTAAATACGTTATACAACGCCTAAATACCACCTACAAGGGCTTTTTTAATTATTTAATGTCATTGTTCGCGACCTTAATGTCACGTACGTCAAGCTAACTTCGTATATACTCCTAAGTTAATAAATTTTGTAATAAATATAGAGAGGACCCCGTAATAATATACTAAGTTAATTTTAAGTACAAACAACTCTAACGTTCAAAATCCGGTTCAAAACCTTCGGATCAAAAGCCACAGCTACACCTACGCTAACGAAAACAAGATTTAAGCGGAGTTACTAATTGTGGATATTAGTATATACCATTACAGCTAGTATACATAGGCCAAGTAGCAGTGCACTATATTGCAAGGTGCACTCCTGCAGAGTGCACAATAACATGTCACGCTGCAGGCTGCACTTGTACAAAGCGCAAATTACATTATGCGTGGAGCGGTCTGGAAGGGGTATTTCAGAGCGCATAGCAAAAGGGTCACTGCCCGAATAGAAGGTTTATAACTCCTCATCTGTGGCGTACACTCTTTGGAATGATTCTTTGGATCTATATTTACTATAATACAAATATTTCTGATTACTCATTGTTTACATTCACGTGAATATAAACCTTACCGACACTGATTAGTAGCCAACTAGATTGACTACAGATAGCCAAGAAAAAAAAAGAAAAAAAAAACCGAAGTTAAATACCTATAACGGGATATTATAGCGGTCCCAATTGTTTGTCATTTACTATTACGCCTAACAAAAACCATACGGGAGTGTGGAATTATACGAGAGCACCGTGAAACTTGAAGTTTAATAAGATTATAAGATTCGGAGTGACTTTAAAAAGAACCACTTTTAGTATGATATTATTAACCAGTTATTGCTTTGTCTATTGAAAAGCCTCATTACGTAAACCGTTAACTTGTTTTGGCGCTTTGAACGTACCTGGACACTTTTTAAAGAGCTTCCTATAACGTATTGGGCTACGAAAGTCAAAATTACTAAATTTCGAAACCTTTTATTAGGACCCCTCTGACCTAAATATAGTATTCGAACCGTTTACGAAACCTAAAAGCGTCTACGAAAACAATATTCATGTTGTTCACTAAATTTAAAAGCGGTTACGACTACAACACCGCAACTGTTCATAATTACTAGGAGCGGCTACAATACGATAACTCGGACCGCTTACCAAATACGAACCAAATCCCATACACAGGATTATACAACACATCTCCCTTTACCATCACACGTTTACCCTGTCTACCTTTTCACGTTCTCCATATGTATTTTGAGTAAATATTTGCAACATTTTAGTTTTCCTAATTGTTTAGTTAGTATAGCATTAATAAACATGAACAAAACTAATTTAAAACGCCTAACTAACTTATGGTTACACTTTGTTTACCTGTTATTTTAAAATCTACTATCAAGAGATAATAGATTTATTTCAATCGTTTTATTTATTTTATTTGCTTTATATTTGTTGTCTGTGAAACGAATTACTCCTAACTTTAAAATTGAGACGTACTCAAATCTAATTACGTCACGAAACTACTAATTTACGCCGCTTTAAGCATTACAGGAATACACAGACTACCTACCTTAAGCATCCGATAGCTTTACTAATAATGAATTTGGAAAAGGCTAACGAATATATGAAGTACCTTTTTACACATACGTCATTTCGCAGTAATATTTCAAAGTATTTGGACCTTAACTTATAAAATTGTAAAATCGAGATACTAATAAAGGATTTAAACATTTATACAGCGAATTAGTATATTATTAATATAATTTTGAATTATTATAACGGCGAAATTGAAGAAAGTAATTTATTCGATGATTTTGGAACGGAATTTGCGAATTAAACGCCAGATAATTAGCGTATAGTCGATAATACGATTTCAAAAATACTATGAAAATAAATACGAAACAAAGGTATTAATACTACCGGTAAAAATAATAACCGTATTACAAAAGCTCTATTAGTAATGACCTAACTTATATAAATACTAAATTAGATAAACGATAAAGTGATAAAAGTGAAGTTTATGAAAGGATACTAGTTAAAACAACGCTAGGAACGCCTATTTAAAATAACGACCTGAGAACGAGAAAAGCCTTCGCAGATGGAGATAAGGCGTTTAAAGAGGCTAAACGCCCGCCGCAAAGCGGAGGAGGAGTTGGAGGAATCGACGGAAGAGGAGGAAACACTGCAACGATTATACATAACGAAAGTTAAATATGAATCCTCCTCGGAACGTAATTTTACACAAAGACTATGACAAGTACATACTAAGAATGCCGTTGATAGCTAGATTAGCTACGAGAAAAGGCGGCCCGAATAAAAAAAACGTCTCACTTTAAAAATTCATAAGCGATATAAAACGCTAATGTATACCTTATAAATTAATACCTACCAACTACGACCCCTACTGTGATTTCCTACTGTACCGCTTTCCTATTAATAAAAGCGACCTTATAAAGCTTACCAACTTCGTCAAATTATAGGATGAAGACGAGAACTATAGCGGTGAACCATACGATATATTTAATAACAAAATACATACTATTCTCAACACATACAAAAGATTAAATATCGAATTATCCTCGTTTTATATTATCCAGCCTGGTATATTATTTGGGAAAATCAAAGAGTAGTATATATGTTACCTTACAGAGGTAGATACGTTTGTAAAATACTATAGCTGCTTAAAATTACACTTCTATATAAAAATTAACTACGAACTTTACGATAGAAATTAAACTGGTATAACCTGGGAATTAGTAAAAAATCAACGTCAAAATGTCGATAAAAGCCCCCAAGAGGTCCTTACAGCTTCCCTAGCTGAGTTCCAGAAGTGGCAGACAACCCTTAAACCAGAATATAAGTGTAATAAACTGTTTATCTAAACAGTAACAAAAGCATGTCGCGGAAACTCAGATTTCGACCTTACACTATTTGAACCAGAAAAAGACTTAGAAACCTTTTGTAATAGTTTCAGAACATCGCTTGAGACCTTTATACACCGATAAGCAAGCCTCAAATCAGCATTTGTGGCCGACAAAACGAAAAATGAGGGCTAACTCACCAAAACAGATCTCGCTGAAACAAATCACCACCACGGCTAGGAATTACTGATTCAAACCTCTGGAAACCACCGCGGCCAGGAATTACTAATTCGAACCTCTGCAATTGGTACTGCAACCACACTGTCATTACAGAAACTACTATTCAGAACCTCTACAATTGGTACCGTAACCACACTGTCATTACAGAAACCACTAATTTAGACCTCTACAACTTGTACCACAACTACACTGTCATTATAGAACTACGCATATGGAACGGACTTGCTACAACTATACTGTCGCTACTAGGGCTATGAGTATAGAATACAAGGGAGAAAGAAAAGATTACCTGTGTGGATATTACTATATACCCCTACAGCTAGTATACATAGACCAAGTGGCAGTGCACTATATTGCAAGGTGCACTCCTGAAGAGTGCAAGATAACGTATCACGTTGCAGGCTGTACTCTTACAGAGTATATGATAACGTGTAACGCTACAGGCTGCACTCTTGTAAGGCGCAAAGTAAATCATGCGTGGAGCGGTCTGGAAGGGGTATTCCAGAGAGCAAGGAAAAAGGGCCACAGCATGGATGAGAGGTTTATAACCTCTCATCTTTGGCGTGCACTCTCTAGAATGCTTCTTTCGATCTATCTTTACGACAATACCAATCTTTCTGATTACTCTTCGTTTACATTCACATGAATAGAGACCTTACCTACACTAATCGTAAAAACTATTATCGTAATATTGATAAGAAGTATTGGATCTGTAATAGATCCAGATGTTAATTAACTCATTACTCCCTAATTAAACGTTATAAAAAATAAATATTATATTACTTTGAATACGCTACTAATATGAAGTAAAATTACTTTAATTGTATCGGAAATTACAAGGGTAAAAAAGATGTTAATGGTGTCAATATTCCCAAGTAAGTCACGTAGTATAACGATGTTATTCCTAACACGGCTTAGTACCTAGCGGATTACGCCTTCCTATACCGTTTAAATTACTAAAACCCTTACCTTAACTCTAATTCAGTCTTTAATCTATAATATACATTTAATCTTCGCGAAAGGTATGCGAACTACACGTTCTAAGGTGTTATATTAGACACAGGGGAAATAAGCTACTTAATAGGAGACTTTGCGCAATATACAGTGTTACGGAGGGAAAATATTACCATGACAGAGATTAATCGTTAAGATGCTAATGAAGCCAAAGTTAGCTTCGGCACATACAAATAACTATCATCACTAGGGAAAACAGTTGTTTAAACTATTATTGGATCAATTACATTTCATATCCTTCAATCTCCTACTCCCTTCCTTCTATATATGAAAAACATGAGAACCCTTAGCATTAATGTTGATGTTAACGTTGATAAGCTTGTTAAAACTTACTAAAAATTTCCATTCATCTTTAAGTAGGAGCATTTATAGTCTTATCTTTAGAGCTTGAAAGTAACGGTTTTATAAATAACGGAAATATACATGCACCAATTACACCAGCGCTTTAACCACCCAACCGTAGGTAGGTAATACAAAGTCATTAAGTTTATAAGGCATGAAAACGTGGAATACTTCGCTTTGAGGTTTATCGAAAAACCCCACTAATATTGCTAGACGAATATCCAATTTCCTAGGAAATTGAATTTAAATTTCTAATATAACAATAACATAAATTACAAGAATTTAATCAATATATTTGATTTGAATACTACGCCTACGTTTTACATTATCAAAGTCCGCAACTTCTTTTCATGGGGCCGAGTTTCTCAAGTTTTTATCAGCGAAGAATACGTGGGAAGAGCTAAAGATACTATAGATTAACATGCATTTGGGCTTAGATAACGTCGTCTTCTATGATATCAATACTAATTTTACGGCGGTAGAGTTTTAGGCGAACGTTGAAATGATGAGAATTAAGTGTAAATAGGTTATTATTAAGGCTCATTAGAGTATTAGGAAAGTTAAAAGGGTACATTCGATATTTCGTAAAGCGTATAGCATTTTTACGTTAGAGATTCAAGGTTTTACTGATTAGAAAGAACGCCTTGAAATGGCAGTCAAAAGCCTAAATGATATTATAGGCCCTAACGGCCTGATATTAATGTTACTAGATTTTGGAACGTACATATGTTTGATAATTGAATCATTATTATTAACAAGTACCCAAAAGAAAGCTGTAACCTATAATAAAGAACTGAATAAACTGTGGAAAAAATCAGCACAGTATTGAGTTAATAATACCCTTAACGCCAGAAATGATTATACGACAAATGACATGCTTGCTTTACCGTCGCGGGGTGAAGTTTTCGTATAAATAGAGCTCGGTGAAAAGGATAGTCCATATAAGATCTAAAGTATCGCTAACCCTAAAGTAGTTATTAAAATTTCTAACGGTCCCGCAACATTTAGTACCACCCAAGTCAAACCCTATATTAAGGAGATTGACTATTACGACAAAGACCGTCAAGCCAAACGAATAAGTAAATAGGACCCTCCTTTTCCTATTATTGACGGGCTAATAGAATGTCGCCGGCGCGGACGAACACCAAAAACAAGGAATATTAAGGACAAGGAATATATATCGGACCACATTTACAATATTATTTGGGTAAACAGGAAGAAAAAGAACGACTAAACCTTAGATTTAAAACTATAGGTATAAGGGATTATTAAAAAAATCCAGCGAACCTTTTAATGAAATCGATAAGATTGAAATCAATAGACTCCAAATTCGAGAAGTTATACCATTTGAACCTAAAGCCAACTTTAACCTTTACAACCCGAATATTATGATCTTTGAATCGAAGATTACTTACGAGGTTAAGGGTAAAGCTACGGGGCGGCCGTACGAAAATTCACGCCTAATAGTTTCAGGATACGGTAATAAAGGAAAGGACTAAATCTTTACTCAGTAGCCAACGGATTGAAAGATTAGTTACCGGTAAGTAGTCGCTTTCATAATAATTTCGTTAGCGAAAACTAAAATGAATTTACCTTTAATGAATGCGATATAACGTAAATATACACGTAATTAGCGATCGATTTTCAACGGATTGCGTTACTGGAATTATTACAGGAATTACGTGGTAAATAACTTCCGAAAACGGTAATACGATATATGAAGTGACTATATAGACTACCTACAGCAAACGTTTACTAGTGTTTAAGCTATTAGTCGCATTTTAAATCACGGTTAAGTAGAAAGCTTTTAATATAGGACTTGTTCTTGTTAAACACATAAAAAAACTTTAATTTAATAAGTGTGTAAATTGACAATATCATTTTTATTGAAACGGTTGACTTTATAACATTGGAATAACAAGATATTGAAGATATAAGGTTTTAAAACTACAAGATAATTGCGACTTTAGAGAAGGTCAACAAGCTTAACTTCAACTAATTGTCAATCCGTATACGTAATATTAATACTAGCCTTAGTTTTCGCCAAAAGGGCTAAAGCGCTAACTTAGCTACAATTGACAAAACTAATATAACCCAAGCTCAATGATAATTGAAACAACGTGCTCAAAGCAATAACATCACCACCTTTTGCTAACCAAAAGCCTCTTGGGACATATCGATTACATATAAATATAAAACCCAACTGAAAAAAACTTTAACCGATTCAATAAAAGGTTTAAATGGAAAATACGAAGCTAAAACTGAGAAATCAATATTGTCTCGATTAACCTGTCGAGGGCCAAGTTAATATTATTTACAAACGGCTCCTTTATAAATAATAAAACCTCATTGTTACAAATCGACTTCTATAAGAACACTCATTAATAAAACCAGATAATAACCTAATTTACCATTACCGAAAGTCTAATCTACTAAACCTCCATCAAATACAAAAGAATTACATATAGCTTACTAGCGTTAAAAGTATATAAAATAATAGCCGGTTTTGATATAGGTATAATATTGTGTAAAACCCTCAATATTGTCATCAAATAACTGAAAATTCCCTCTATCCCAAATGTAATCTGTACCGACTCGAGGATACTATTCGAATGTCTTTCAAAGTTAAGAAACACCAATGAAAAACGCCTAATAATTGATATAATGGCATTTTGTAAAGCCTACAAAGGCAGTGAGATTGAGGAGTTCCAATAAATCGATAGCAAGGATAACTTTACTAATACAATAACGAAAACATTATTGAACAAGTTTCTTCAAAAATGGGTAAACAGTAATAGGCTGACTATATATATTGAAAGATACGTTAACAGCCCACTTAACAAAGTCAATTTATATACAAACGAACAAGGATATGCTAACAGAATAAAAGACTGCAAAGGGATTAAAACCAGAGATAGCAACTTTTTTAGATAGCAGGGTTAAATTTAGAGTAGTAATATATTAGTTTACCCATGTAGGTTAAGTAAAATTAATGGGTAACTTAACTTGGGTTAGTTAAAAAAGCTAATAAAACCATTAACAACAACGGTAGTATTGGTAGTAGTAGGCAACTCAACTCATATGAGTTAAATAAAGTGACTGGCGGCTTAACCCACATGTATTAAAAAGGCTAATAGGCAACAAAAGATTAGTACGTACAAGTATGTAGCCAAAGACTTATGCACGGGAATTGATAAAGTCGGAACTCAAAGCCGTGGGAAAAGGGAGGTAATTGAAATCAATTTAGGTACGGAAAATAATTAGAATTGACAGGGATCTGGCTAGTTGACGAGGGCGTAATTTGGTGTTAATAGGGAAAGTTTCATCGACCATACTAATGTGCGCGCACAAAACAAAAAGCCGCTAGTATTGGAATAGTAGTAATTACAGTGCAATAGATCAACTTTACTTACAGCAAAGTGGACTATACTTACTGCAAATTGAGTGTATTGTCTGTGAGCCTATTATATTGACTGCAAGTTAAGTACAGTATGTGCTCACTTCACACTAGGGCATGGGCCAAACAATTGGCCATACAAATTACTGTACAGACTGGCTAGCGGTCTTCCAAAGCTAGAACAAGACATTTACTACTTGACCATTACAATACTACTGTTACTTCGACCAATCGAATAGACAACGTTGCAACGTCTAAAACCCTACCAACAGTAATACTACGCACCAGCCGTACGAAAATTAAACATTAATTGCTAGAAAATATGGAAATAAAGATAAAAACTATATACTCACTTAGTTGTTTACAATTTATAGGATTAATCAACGTTTAATTATCTTAATTATTAATAGATTAATTATTCGTACAAGCGATAAATTCACTATTAACAACCGCAATATCACGAAAATATATAGATAATTTCCCATAGATGTTCGACGAATTTCACCAGTAGAATAAGCATAAAACTAAAGAGTTCAATTCGCAATTGAAACAATAATACGATATTTGAAACCTTTTTACAAGTTAGTTTAAATAAGTACTTATTAGGTTTCAACATATTAAACGTATTTCGAAATCGGGTTACGGGTAAGTAAGTTAACGTTTGACTCATATTTTTTCATTGTATAAAGTAAATATTTCTGCATTATTGGCATATAAATCAATGATACACTTTTGAGAAACCATTTAATTTACAACTATTCAATAAAGCATTATTAAAGATAGAGGATTTTGAAAGTGTAAGCCAATTGAAAATTCACTTAAATATATATAATTTAATTTTAATAAATCTTGAATTCATATTGATAATATGAACAATGACCGCAGTACATAAGTCAAAATACATTAAAAAAGATAAAATACGAGCTTAAGAAAAATTAATGAAACCGACGGGATAAAACCATAACACTACCTTAAATCAAGGGTTCTAATGGCTTACATCTTCACGTTGTGAAAACTATAGGCATCTTAAAATTCATCCATTACGGTATGAGTCCAAATTTCAAAAGATGAAAACTTTACCAAGTTAACTAAATATATTTAGAGGAAAATAAATCATTCGAACAAAGATATAAACATGATATCAGTGGATTTAAAGACGGAAAAATTCATAATATTGACAAACATTTATCTTATTAGTAATATGACTTTACTATACAAATTAAAATTATTATAATACCTGTCAATGAAATCGGGTTAAACAAGAAATTTACGATTACCATAAACCCTGTATATTATATATTAGTTGAGTATAAGTTATTAATAAGAAACTTGTCAATATCAGAGGTGTACGGAATAATAATAGGATTTGATGCTGGCATCATCACCGAGGACACGTTAAAAATTATCACTTCATAGATAGAATTAACTTTGATGCCCATAATAGTTTATACTGCTTCCCGGTACCTTTATCAGTCCCTCTTCAAACTTTACATAACCAATGCGAAATGTCTCATAATAAATGTAAAAACATCAAAGGAGGTATACAAAACTCGAGAAATTAACGAATATAGAAGTAGTAAAATCAAAAAGATCCCGTTAACGTCATAACTAAATCCACGTTCAATGACGCCATAAAAAGGTTTATGGATAGTAATGCGGTAACCGTAAGAATAAAAGGATAAATAAACTGTATGATACTTAATGTGAAGGAATAGGGATACCTGGGTAAATTGAAAAACTATTAAAATAGTGTATAAAAACTGTACCCAAACCTAGTGACAAAAGGTATATGATTCGTAACTTTTGAAGGTACTACACAAGAAGATATTGTGTAGGCTTGTACATTCAAGTATTTTAGAATCTAAGTCGAGGACTTGATATATGATTAAGTGTATCTTCATAGAAATCTTGATCAAAGGTCGAGACTCCATACTAGTCAATACTAGTTCCTCTGTACTAGTAAGTACTAGCCTAGGCAGCATCTCCGTACTGATCCTTCGAACTAGTTAATACCAGTTCTTACACTAGTAAATACTAGTACCCCTTATAAATATCTACATTTCCGGTGGATTCCTCATCCTTTGGTGTTGAGAAGTTCAGTAGTTCAAATTTGTACCAAGTATTGACTGGCTCTATTAGACCTGTTATTGAGTGTATGTTGAGTGGCCATACCAATTATATTTTAACACACCCTCTTAAAAGGTATTGTTCACTGAAAAGGAAGAAGAAGAGCAAAGAAGTAAAAACAAAAGGTAGAGGGTTGACTGAGGGAGGCGTAGTGTGGAGAAAAGAAAGTTAGTAAATGCAAAAACAAAGAAGACGTGAAAACCTGTGTAACCCGATTTGAACCGATGATCTTCATAGTGTTTCAATATCTCAAAGTTTATACCAATACTATTCCACCATTCCATACCTACAGCACTACAGAGTAACCCAAAGCATAAAGCTTAATGAATCATCAATCTGAACTCAGGTCAACCAAGCCAAACCGTTGCATCATTACCTCATATTACTCTCAGAAATGGCTTTATTAACCCATCGGCCAATTATTCATCCGTAGAAACCCACTTAATATGCATAATGCCAGACTCCACTTTATCCCTTACAAAGTATGCTGTAAGGGGTATATTTTAATTGCGTTAGCGATACTCAAAGTTTCTAGACAAATTAATAGCTCCCTCATCATAAAATATATTTTAACGATAATAGGAATACGTAACTCTGTAAAGAAGTTCTTCATTCAAAGGGTATATTAAGTAACTCTCATTACTACGACGCTTTAAATGTCCTAAAAAAAGAGGCATACTCTGAATACTCGCTTGAATACCCAGTTTACTATGGCATGGAAGATCTGACACGTGTATTTATAGATAAACTTTCCAGTGGCCTTATTGCCCTCTCAGTCAGAATTACACCAGCCGTTAATTTGAAGCCTAAGGGAATCTTCATAGTAATCTAGACTAATATCTGTGGCGTTCCAATACGAACTTGCTAATAGCTCTTTACCAACTGCCTGTAATATATGGTTTTTACACTATTGAAAGTATCTAAAGGCGTTACAGATAAGTGTGATATTTATATGTAAAAGATTGTGGCAACAACATAGGAGTATTAATATAAAAAAGGTGATATACGGCTCAACCTGGCATATTATATAGGAAAAAGCCCCAATATCTGCCAAATACTTCTCAATCTATAATATATAAGCCTGAGTTTCCTATAGCATAACATAAACAAATGATCTAGTAACAATGGAGATATAGGCCGGACGTTTACTCAATTCCTCTACCCTAAAGTCTAAAACCTTTTAAATGACGCATCTTATGACAACATAATCATACGTATGTCCCTATTCTTCAAAAGACATACCTCTAGGAAGTGCTTTGCCTTTATTAGGTTCTTGTGCTTAAATTGCTTTCCAATATCAATCTCAAAGGCCTTCATAACCTTTGGGTTAGAGCCTATCATAAGAAAATCTTCAATATAAATATATATAATAAACTAACAACAACAGTTAATGTATATTACGTTGTCGAAGCTCAATCTTTTAAACGCAACGATATTAAATTTGACCTTTCACCTTTTTAACTATTGTTTTAAAGCCTGTTAAAGTCCGTAAAAAGAAGAGAGTAGCCGGAAAACTTAGTTAACTGTAGGATTAAAATACATAATAGTTTTATTTAGATACTCCAAGAAAAAGTCACCAATGGTATCTGGGATTTCCATCAACTCCAGTTCTTTAAATTCTCCGTTCAGAAAAGTCGAGTCGATATGGATTTAGTTGATATCCCAACCATAGGAAACAAAAAACGTAGCAAAAATCCTCCACGTACAATACTTTTCCGTAAAAACAAAGGTTTCAATATAATCAACATCATACCTTTATTTAAACCCTCGTATCATGATTCTGACCTTATACCTTTCGATTTGGCCTTTCAAGTCAGTTTTCATCTAGGTAATTTCTCTTACGATCAGGACATAGCAGCTAATATTCCTCTTAATAGCCATGAAAACCTTGAAAGATAACGAGCTCCGTATCTTACTATAGAAAGCCTTTTTCCAATGCTCCTCATCTAAGCCCTTCAAGGTTTACTTCATAGTCAGCTGTTTTTCTTTTTCCCTAACTAAAAATAAAAACTAGAACATGTAAATATTAATAGCATTAGTTGGAAAACTGTTTGCTATTTTTGTTACTACTTAGCGAAAACTCCTTCTTATCTCGGAGTTTGTAGCTTCTGGTACAATGTAATAAGAAATACTAACCTCGATAATATTAATATTTTCTTCTCTTACAACTGATTTAAAGGGACCTGTAATAGTTCTTTTGAAGACTGTCAAACTGAAATTACTAACAATCTGGTTCGTGAAGCTTCCTAACCGATTTGTTAAGTAGACCTTCAATATATACCAAGGCTTTTTAATATCAGAAAACTTCCATTAAAGAAGGATTTTCTTTTATACTATTAAACCAGTCTTTTAATATTTCACTCGTCTTATAAATGGTATATGAACAATAAAGATAAAGCTGTAAATAAATACAAACTCAACATTAGGTCTATAACCCCCCTATCTTTTCACTTCATCGTAAAAACCCTCATAAGGAGTAGTATGTTGGGTCCTACTCTTATTGTTAACCATCAAGTTGGCCATAACAACAGCTGCTTAAATCAATAAGGTCATAAGTAATGCGATACCTTTCCAGAAACGGCTCAGGTCCTCATCTTTTCCAAAATCACTCTATTAGAGAGTTCAAAAATGCCGTTCTCTTTAGGGGTGTCAAAAGAAGAAAACTTAAAAATAAAATCTTAATTAATAAAAATCTTCCTAACTGAATAGTCAACAAGTTCGTAACCCTTATCGAGAATCATACTCTATAATACACCCAATACATTTAATAATCTCGTTTGACATACGACAAACAGCCTTTAATCCCTCATCAGGGGATATAATAGTTGTTTCACAAAACCTAAAGCTATACTTGACCTCAGTAGCTATCAAACCACGACTTTCGCTTTTTGGACCAGCAATTATTTCCAAAAAGCTGTTAAAAATCCAGATAAAACATCCTTTTTCTAGGGTTCTGTATTAAACTCTTGGTAACTATCGAATACTTTTGAAAAGCTTACAGGAGGCACAAAAAAGATAAAAACATTCCTCTTACTGGTTCTTCTTAAAGCTATCCAACAACTAAAGTGATTACTTTACTAACTTTAAGCTACTGATATAAACAAATCTGATATTTCAAAAGGCAATATCGAAGGACTTGATAGAAACTATGGCGATAAAATGAAAATGAAACTACTACGTGAATTAAATGATGGTATAGTTGCTAGTTATGGGAACAACTATTTCCTTAATCTGTAAGTTCATTAAAGATAAGTCTCTGACTCTAATATCTAATCTATAAAACTCTTATATGCTAATTAGGTTTATGAAAAACTCAGGATAATAAAACAAAGTTATAAAAGATCATAATATTGTAACTATAACATTTTTTAAACTTAATTAAATATTTAATTATATCTTGCCTCGTAAGCTCAATTATACTACTCCTTATTCGTAATCCGGGGTAATTTTCACCTTGCTTCTTAAGATAAGAAAACAATTTCTTACTGTTAAAAATAAAGAGAGATAAACCTTAATCAAATTAAACGAAGTCTCCAAACTAGAGTTAATAAATTGCAAAAAATGTTAAAATATAAAAAAGGTGGAAAATAAACAAAACTTAACATCAAGTTTTAGTAACTTGACGATGAAAGTAAGGCCTATATGGCAGAATTACCCGCTTCTGATCCGGTCTCTAATTGGTAACTTTGGCGGATTACCATTAAAAGTGGAGAATTTATCGTTGAAAGTAGAGACTTTAACATTGAAAGTGAATACCTGAAATCGGGGATACCCCTGTAAGATACGGCTTCTGATTAGCCAAAATTCTCTAGTACAAGGTCCTATATAGGGTCTTACGCAGTAGACTAGTCAAATTGAATATCTGACTGCGCAATCATAGGTGGAAATACTATAAAGTTATAACGCTACAAGTGGTAGGGATCTTTTACTTTACCGTTGTGAACTGAAACAACATCCGCTTTTTCTTCCTTTCTAATAGATTAACCAACATTAAAACGCCATAGATTTGGGTATAGTACTCGATAAGCCTGTGCTAAGTAACCCTTATTAAAGCCTGCAAAACAATTCTTTTGAAACTAAGAGATACTTTAATCACGTTCAACAGGAGGCTTATTCTTCGGTATTTATTAAAGAATGGAATTTAACGTTTCTTTTTCATCTTAAAGCCGGTTCTCGTTTAAAAAGTCTGAATGTAATTCACGTAATATCAAAAGAACAACTTTCTTCAATTTATTTCGCATACAGACTATTCAAACTAGAATCTCGGGTTCAATACAGTTTAAAAACTAAAGAAAATACTAAATATCTTCAACCTAACAGCCTTCATAAATCAAAATCTTTCTAGTATTCTCAAACGCTACCACAAAGAGAACCAAGGAAAAATAGTGTAAGGGGCGTAAAAAGCGAAGTTTCTCAAAAGAAATATTGATAATGAATCGGTACAGTGCCTTAACATATGCCAATAAACTTTAAAAGTGTCTCACAATTCCGTAATACCTACAATAACAACTAAAAGGTCTAATGTAATAAAAAGAGTGATCACCCTCTGGGCCTGGCTTCGAATACAGATAATTTTGAAAGTATTTACCAAACTATATTCGATAGATAAAAACAAGTAAATATATTCTATTTCTATAAGAACTATATTCATCCTAATATTCATAGTACCCTCCAAAATATCTAAACCATTATTGCTAACAACATAACATTTAATTATTATTAACCATGTATTTATATTTTTAAATATCGAACTTTGAAATTCTTTCAGCACTTATAACTTAGGCTCTAATAATTGTCTCGTTTCCTTAAAATTAGAAACGTGGTTCTTGTTTCTTTCCTCCTCCTTCATCGGTATAATAATACCTGTCGATTTGTATAGTTCCGGCTTCGTTAACTGGGAACTCTTAAAGCGTTCATTAAGATTAGCTATTAGTTTATCGTAAAAATCGACAACTAACTTAGGTCTTTCTTATTCCGGATAATTTAAGGAACCAATAGCCCTATCTTTTACCTCTTCATCAACAAGATCATCAGCATTAAGGGCTAAAAGTTCTCGCTTAGATTTAGCTCTACGGATATTACGAGCTTCCTTCCTTTCATTCTTCAACAAAACTTCAAAGTTTAGAGCCCCTGAAGCAACTAAAATAGCTATAAAACGTAGTAATCGAAGGGATGAGGATCAAGCTGGAACAAAAAAAAACCTGTAGGTTTTAAAAAGCTGGATACAATGATAATTCTCTAAAAAGAAAGAATATTATGATTATTACTACTGTAAAACAACCCTGATGGCGGAAACAAGCCACGTTCTAAGGATACTGAAAGGGCATCCTTAAAGGCATCAAATAGTATGGAAGAAATGAACATTTTAAGCTGTGTAGAAGGAAGTATAAAACTGATTCAGTAAAATAGTGAAATACCAAGGCACAATGATAATGATAATACGTGAAAAGTACTGCACAAGAAAATATTGTGTAGGCTTGTAGATTTGGGTATTATAGAATCGACATAAAGTATTTGATATATAATCAATTGTATCCTTATAAAGATCTCAATCAAAATTCGAGACTCCATACTACTTAATAGTAGTATATACTAGTAAATACTAGTTCCTCTGTACTAATAAGTACTAGCTTAGGCAGCATCTCTGTGCTAATCTTCAGTACTAGTCAATACTAGTACTTACACTAGTAAATACTAGTACCCCTTATAAATATCTACATTTCCGGTGAATTCCTCATCTTTTAGTGTTGAGAGGTTCAGTACTTGAAGTTTGTACCAAGTATTGACTGGCCCTATTGGCCATGTTGTTGAGTGGGTGCTCAGTGGCTGTACATATTGTATTTCCAGAGTAACGTATGGATTTATAACCAAGAATTTATGTGTAAGAAAAAGGGAAGTTAATATATAGAATTTTAAAGTGGAAGATTGTAATTGAAGTGTAGTTTGAGTGAAAAATAGGTTAAAATTTAACGGGGATTTCATCGACTCAAGCTGATAGATACTAAGTTTATAGATTACGTGGCAATGTCCGTTACAAATAGTATATATACAGCGTATAGACCGTATATGCTACATCTCCAGTGCAAACGTGGTACAGGCAACATAAAGGGAATTTTCGCAAGGGTTACGTGGAAAAACACGTGACAGTATACGTATTTTCATTATACGCTAAAAACTATTCTATATTCCTTTCATTTACCTTCATACCTCAATTGATAATACTATTTGATACTTGTATTTTTATTGTAAGCTAGACCATAACATTTAATCAAGGTTTCTATTTGTCTTTTTAAATGGATATTTGTTTACAATGAATGAATTAATAGAGAAAATTGTTAATCCCGCATTATATTTTAGTATAATTTAGAAGGATGGGCTGTCGGTCTATAGCCAGTTTTTCAAATCGATGGAAACGTTTTTTACCTCTTCGGGCCTGACTCGAGCCGATTTTTTTTGGTTTTAAAATTTTATCAGCTATATAATCCTAACATTAATGTAGTTACGATAGTATTCTACCTTAGTATTCGAATCGATACATACGCTCGATCCGACTACTTTACCGTTTTCATTGTCCGATTTTTCCAAAGTCGTTATTGAAATCCAATAATTCGAAATCAACTTCATGGTTACTTGAATAGCTTTGACGGTACTTAAAAACGGAAAAAAAATATTATAATCAATCTCAATTCTAAAGCATTATTCTTATTGAAAATACAACGCGCTATATAATCAAATTAATACTGAAAACGGATAAAGTTTTCCTCAAAAAAATATGATATACGTGTTAACTTATAATAGTATTGACATTCGCCTGTAAAATAAACAATGATAATATATTACATAGGCATAAAAATAAACGGTCATGCGATATATTCAAGTTTCTCAATTATATGAAAATAAATTTTCATTACACTTATTCTGTTAGAATAGCAGTCAAATGAAGTTCAGTAAAGTTGATTGTATGTACTGCAAATTGACTGCAGTTTGTGTGATTGGAATACATTGCACTGCAAGTGCAGTGATGTAGGTGCCCAATTCAAAGTGGGGCACAAGCCAAAGCGTTTGGCCATACAAATTAGTATGCAGACCAGCTAGCGGTCTGCCAAACTTAGAACCAACACATCCCAATCAACAATATCAACACAACACCAGTTACTTCGACTACAGTGATTCGAATCGACTAAGTTGCAACGATAAAGGCCTACCAACACATTCTATCAATAAATATTCAATTCAACTTAAAGTATTCTCAATAAGCGATAAGTAATTATAATCTATATTTGTTATTACGTGTGAGACATTGTTAGTATAAGATGATAGCTTAAATTCGCCCCTACTTATTAAGTATGATTTTTTTCTTTTTCGAGTTTTTTCATATATCCGGGATAATTTATCACGGTGGGTGTTAATTATGTTGACTATATTATATCTTCAGTTTGATACCACAAATTGATGGAAAAATTGGATCTTTTAAATTTGGAATAACCATGTGAAAATTATTTATTGATTTTTACTACAACGTTGCGGCTAAATATTAATATCGTTATAATAAGAGTTTACGTTTTATATTTTTCTTCGATTTGAGATCAGGTTTATTATGGTCGATAATACTGAAAGATGAATTTTATTGAAGCTTATGGTTAATGATAAATTTGATGTAATCAATGTTAAAATCAACAATATTAGGTAACTTGAGTATAAACGGAAGAATGATCAGTTAAAATGGTTTCGGGACGTCGTTTACGTTAGGTCTTATCGGGATACTTCCAATGAATATGTTATATTCGCATAAACATTTAATATATGTATATTTAGGTAGTCTATATTAATAAGGATAAGGTAAGATTTCTAATAAATAAGGAATCATAACTTCTAAGCCTCATTTCGTTGGGAAGTTATATACCTTAACTAGTATTGTTGAGAAAACGAACAAAAAGATGTTTAATTTAGTTAAAAAATATATAAATAAGGATGTAATTCTTATTTATATACATTTCCATGAAATTTTTTTTTTGAATACCCAGTTTGATTTCAGCTGTGATTACTATTGTATCATAAGAGAGGCTTTCGTATAAAATTTAAACTTATACCAAATGCGATCATCCTATTTTCAAGATTAAGGAATAGTATTAGATTTACAACAGAGTATATATATTACTAGCTTAATTCAATTTTCTAGATATATCGATAAATTGTTTAGCACAATATTAATTTATATCATTTCTGAAACAACAAGAATTACCATTTTTAGTATATCATAAATAAGGTATCGATAAGTAATTTTCAATTTCAGAGAACATTACCTTATTGTTAGAAGTATAAATGGGTCTGTTAATTAATGTATTATTAATACGCTTTCCGTTGAGGCAAAGCTACAAGATAATATGGTTGGTTTTTATCGGATTCGTAACTCAGACTTAACGTATAGTTACACATACCAGGGATCCATCGTAATTAGATTTTGCTATTTATATTTACGAGATAACTCGGATTCTACAATCGAAGCCTTTATGGGTTAAAAACGAAAAAAAAAAGAAAAAAAATCAATTCCGCCTTTTGCTTGAATTCTTAAAGTTTTGTAATTTGATTACCAATGAAAAAGCATTCGTTTTACCCCTATAGTAGGGTTAATTTGATGATTATATTTGTTGGAATAACCGCTAATTGCAGTACGGATAAGTCAAGTATACAGACTGTAAGTTGATTATACTGACTGCAAGTAAACTGTATTAACTGCAAGTCAAGTGCCCAATTAAATATAGGGCACAGGCGAATCACTTTCCAATACTAATCATTGTGCAGACCGGCTAGCGGTCTGAAAAACTTAGAAGTGACACATCACTACTTTCAATGCAAGACTAGTCATTTTGACGAGAGATTCGATTCGACTACGTTGCAACAATATAGGCCTATCAAAACTGAGTAATACTTATTGAATTAAGTATAAAGAAGCTAGTTAGAAATAAAAGCTACTTTCCGGTTATCATATTTATTTACATACGGTAAATGGAAAGACTTTTACGAAGGTACCTTAAAATATTGTATAATTTTTCGCGGCAGCAATGCAAGGAAAGCTTTTTAATTGCGTTAATTTTCGGGGTAGTTTAAATGTTGCAACAGTATCGCTACTAACAACGCGAATAAATTCTTATTACGCTAACCTTAAAATGAAAATCGTTGTAAATAACCGCCAAAAGGTTTTTACTTTGTCGAATTACCAAATTTTCAATTCAAAAAGAAACTATGTTATCAAAGTTGGAAACAGTTAAAATTACTATTGAAAATCGTAAATCTAAAAACTACTAAGTCTCAAAACCCTAGCAACTAATGACTTTAGAGACAAATAACCCACAACCTACCCTCTTACATCAAATCTTTTCTTACACACTACTTGAGTCTTTTTTATTACCCGTCAATGAAATACGTAATCGTCGAAAACGCTACCGAAAACGCAAATATTGATATCGTCAACAGCCCTGTAAAAAACAACAAGAAAAACCCTCAGAGCCATATTCGTTCAAGACTTAGACAACAATATTTGGTTTATGGACTCCAACGAAACTACTATATTTAAGTATTGTACTAATGTAATCAGCTGCTTTATCCTCGACTAAAACTCAATAGGAACCAATTAAGGACCTATATCCCTCGAAGACTTTTACGAATAGTTTAACTATTAGATGTAGACATATGGAAAAAGGTGGACCAATTATTGAAAATACAATAGGTATACTCACTCAGCATACTCAACAACAAGGCCAGTTAGTACTTAGTACAACTTCAAGTACTTAACACGTCTCAATACCAAGGATAATTGATTCAACAGATATAAGGATATATTTCAGGGGTACTATTATTTACTAGTGTAAATACTAGTACCAACTTGTGCGGAGGATCAGCATGGAGATGCTACCAGAGCTAATATTTACTAGCACGGAGAAACTAGTATTGAATAGTATGAAGTCTCAACCTTGATGATCGAAATAGCTATAAAGATACAATTGGTTATATATTAAGTCCACCATATAAATTCTTGAATACTTAAATATAAAAGCGTACAAAATATCTTTTCATGTAATAAATTCAATACATTATCAGTAAGATTGTGCTCTACTGTTCTATTCCATTAAATTCAGTTTCATACCATTTATACAAGCACAAATTAAAAATGTTTACTTCTTTTAGACCTTCTGATACCTTTAAGAATGCCTCTTTAGTATCCCTAGAACGTGGCTTATATCCTCAACCAGGTTTGTCTTACGGCAGTATCAGCAATGATAATCCCTATTTTCAAAGAACTATTATTGATTCCGGCCTCTCCGGTCCCTCTAGACCTACAAGTTTATTTTCTCCTCCGGATAAATCTCCATCCCTTTGGTTTCTACGTTCTAGAACTACTCCCGTTGCCTTAAGGGCTATAGAACCTGAGGATTTTTTGAAGAAAGAGCGAAAGGCAGCTTGTAATGCCCGTAGAGCTAGAACTGAGAAGAAACTTTAAGACCTCAATTCTAATAATCTTGTTGATGGGGAGGTAGAGACTAGAGATACTTATGACCTAAAACACCTGAAACGGAAAGAACTCAGGTCAGCTATCGAATTATAAGACATACTGACAACTAAGCATCAGGAACGACTTGAAAGACCCCAGACAGCGAAACCGAAACCTTATACGTCGATAGCCATCAAACCGATCAAGGAGGAGGAAAACATCAGAATTTTTTTCTTTAACACTGAAAAAAGGAGACTGCTTTCACACCTTCAGTTACCATCACTAAAAGACTTTGATAAGTTATCCTTTACAAACATAAACACATGACTAACAAAAATCAAAAGATACTCTATTACCAATGATTGTTTTGATAATTTAATAGGATATATTTATGATGAAGATAAATATAGCCCTTACAGGAATAGACTACATTTACTTTCTTATACTTATCGACTATAATGTTGAAAAAACGTTAAAAACTATACGTACTCGAATCGGACCTCACAAGATAACCACTTCTTTAATTACTTCACATCTTTCAGCTATTATCATTAGTATTAAGGATCTGTGTAAGACCATTTTAAAGTTAATTGGCATCTATTAAAACATCAGATCGATTTACTATCAAGAACATTTTTAGAAACATTGTTTTCTACGCCCCTTATACTATTTCACCCCAGCTCTTTTTATATCAGTATTTAAAAATAACAGAAAATTCCTTATCTATTAAATATGTCAAGTTAAGAATATTAAGTATTCCCTTTAATTTTTGATCTAAATCAAGCCCTAGTTTCCAGTTTTGATAGTTCTTAGGCGAAGTCAATTGAGGATAACATTTCCCTCGAAACTACGTAAATTATAGTCGGATTTCAAAGACGAAAATCGTCTTTAAGGAGAAGAAAAACTGTTAATTCTATTCTTCAAAGAGGATTGAAAAACAAGCCTATTAACCGAGACTATCGTATCATTTAGCTCAGAAATAATTACCTTACCAACTCTCACAAAGATCACTCAGCATAGGTTTATTATGTATTTTACCCAAACTTACGCCCATCCTATTCTGGTAAATATATTATTTCAAAGGAAGACAAAGCAGACATTGTTGCATTTGATATTGGTAAAGTAAACTCCCGCTACAACTTTTATTATAAATTTATGGTGTTCCTAATAATTTGACAATTAGGTATTATATTTGACTCGTCTCTTTAGTACGAACCTATACAGGACCCTTAATGAAATAGTTTCGGCTGATTAATAGCCGTATCTTACACGTATATTCCTGTTTTTATATGTTTACTTTCAAAGTTAAAGGATCCATTCTTAACGTTTAAAGTCTCAATTTTTACGTTAATCTACCGAAACGATTAATTGAAGACCATATTAGAAGCGATTAATACCGTCGATCAGGCTCTACTTTCAATTTTAAGCTATAAAAACTGAATATTTAGTCTTGTTGATTTCCCTTTTTCTTCTATATTATTACATTGATTTGAAATTGATGAACTCCAGTTTCTAGACTCTATGAAAACTGATTTAGATCTATCCTATCATATTTTTATCCAAGAGAAATAGTTCTATTATCTTTTTATGTAAGGCGAAAACTATTCTAGATTACGAATAGAAGGTGATGTGATCTAACCCACAAGACAAGGAATATTATATGTATCAATTTAATTTGATAAATACTTTATGATCTTGACTCTTCACAAATACTTCTATTTCGATGAGTTTGGTATGAACTTGACTATCTTTTCATAGTTTTACATCTTGGGTAATGGGGTTAGGGATTTGTTTTTAGTTCACTTACTAACCAAGGAAATAGTCGTTGCAATAACTATCGACTTCATCATTATTCGAGGTATGTAGAAGTTCCATTGCAACTCCATCGCCATAGTTTCTAGAAAGTCTTTCGATATTTTTCTTTAGTATATCAGGTTTTGGTACACCAGTTTGATGTTAGTAATTGAATTACTTTAGTTATCAGACGGTCTTAAAAAGAACCAGGAAAAGGAATGTTTTAATTTTATTTGTGTTTTTTATAAGTTTCCCATAAGTATTCGATGATAACCAAGCTTTTAATACGGAACCCCGTAAAGAAAAATGTTCGTTTAGATTCTCAATAGCTTTTTTGGAAATTACTGTTGGCTAAAGGGGTGGATGCCATAGCCTAATAGATATTGAAGTTAACTATGGCTTTTGGTTTTATTATATATCTATTATATATTCTTCTACGATATTGAAAGCCGTTTATTCTATGTTCAACTATATTATCAAACATATCGCACTTTCTATGAACTTTTTGATCCATAACAGAGGTAATAAAATCATTGATCATTTAGTTAGGAAGATGTTTATTGTTTATGTATTTAACTTTAAGTATTTTTTCTATACATCCCTAACAATGGGATTCACATGAGTTTTAATAAAGTGATTTTGGAAAAAGATATAGACTTGAACCGTTACCAAAAAGTTACTATATCACTTATAAACATACCTATTTGAAACAGCTATTATTAAAAACAACTTTACGATAATCAACAGGAGTGGGATTCAACACACCACGCTTTATAAAGGTCTTTAAGATAAACTAAAGGGATATGAAACTTATAAACCAAACTTTGAATTTGCGTTAACTACCAGTTTTACCGTAATTATCCATATACCCTTTACAAGACAAGTAAAGGGTTAAAAAACTAATCTAATAGGAAGAAGAGAAATATTTTTTGTGGAAATTTTCTGATATCATAAAGCCTTGTCAAATCATAAAGGTTTACTTGCCAGACTGACTAGGGAATTCGATCAAAAAAACCATTAGTAATTTAAGCCTAACGGTCCTTAAAATAATTATTACGAGAAGTTGTGAGTTTACTGCAAAGGAAGATAGCAAGACTATTGAGAATGGTATCCCTTAAGATACTGTAACAGTTGCTTCAAACTTTAAGCCAAGAGGGAATGTATGTTGAACAGTAAGAAAAATATCAAATAGATTGCCGGCTAATGTTATTAATATTGATATGGTCCAGTTTATATTTTTAGTCAATAATCAAGAGAAACAACTTACTATGAAGGATGCTTTGGAGGGTCAGGAAGCCAAATACTGAAAAAAGACCCTTTATAGTAAGATATGGAGCTTGCTGTTCCTCAAGGTTTTCAAGGCCATTACGAGGGATAGCAGCTACCATGCCATGGCCATTAGATAATTTACTAAAGTTAAGACTTATTTCAAAGGTTAGATGGAAATGTATAAAGTCAGGATCGTTATACGAGGATTTGAGTAAAGATATGGTGTTAATTAAATTTAAACCTTTGTTTCCATAATAAAGTATTACACTTGGAGGATTTTCGATACCCTCGTTGCTTCTTATAGCTGGTGGATGGACCAAGACGATATAGATTCGGCTTTCCTAAATGGTAAACTTAAAGAATTGGTATTAATAGAAATCACAGATACCATCAGTGACCTGTTCTTAAAACATCACAAAAAGAATAATATGGGTTTTAATCCTACATTTAACCAAGTTTTTCAACTCCTTACATCTCTGTACGAATTGAATCGACCTTGAAAAAATGGTTCAAAAGGTTAAAATAAATATTCAATACTTTAAAATTTGAAAATTTAAACTTTGAAAACGCGATTTACTTTATTTATCGCCGTTGACTTATCATTTATACTTATATTAACGACCTTCATATCATAGACCTTAACCTACATGTTATTAAGTTCTTTCAAGATGGATATAGGGAAACACTTCAAGTTTAAGGACCTACAAGAGATAAAGTAATTCCTAAGGGTACGTCTTTTAAGGAACAGAGACACATATACGATTATTTTAGCATAAAATACGTATATCCAAATGGTCTTGGACTAGAGGGTAGAGGAATTAGGTAGAAGTCCGGCTTACTTTTTCATTGTTTTCGAATTACCTATTTATGTTATGTCTATACCCTTTAAAGATTAGGCTAATATATTATAAAACAATAGGTATTAGTTCGATGTTGAGGCTTTTAGTTATATGTTGTATTAGACTAGACCGGATTTCGCCTTACTTAAGTTAGTACTTTCATGATTTTAACACAATCCTTTATATAAAAATACTACACTTATCAGTTACATATTGAAATACTTCTGATAGTACAAAAATCATAAGCTGAAAATGGATGCCAAAGAGCTATTAATATATCCGTATTGAAACGCTATAGATTTCAGCTAAAATCAATGGGAAAACCATAAACTTCAAACTAACAGCTGGTGCGTTTCCGACTGAAAGGGGGATAAGGCTACTAAAACGTCTAAATATCGATACACAGTCCAAATCGTTAATAACACAGTCAACTAGATATCCAAGCGAGGATTCAAAGTATACTTTTGTTTATGAATTCTCAAAGCGTACCAATGATAACGGGAACTTGAAATACCCTTTTTATAAGTTACTTATTTGTAGAGATACGTATTATCATCATTATTGAAATATATAATAATAATGAAGAAGCCATTAATTTAATGGAAACTCCTAAATATAACCAATGCACTCAACGTATACCCTTTGAAAATAATTTATAAAAGATAAGGTGTAGAGCGGTACAATACAGATTAAGTCGGATTTTACGGATAAATAATAGTCGCTGGGTTAACAAAACCACTTCTGAGGGAAAGACACGAAGTAATAATATAACGACTTGATTAAGTAAACCTGAGTTCAGATGAATTATCTGGTTTATAAATTTTTATGCTTCATTTTACTTTGAATTATTATGGCTATGTAATAATTAAGTGGTTTTTCTATAAACTTTGGGATATTAACTAAGTACTGAAAGATTATTGGTTTAAATCGGACTACATAGATTTTCTTGCTTTTTGCATCGACAAACTTTTCTTTTCTCCACACTAAGCCTGCTACACCTTACAATCTACCCTTTGTTTTATTTTAACTTCTCATTCTTTTATTACTCCTCCTAAGCGGACAGTACCTCTTAAATAGGTGTATTGAAAATAGAATAGGTATAATCACTTATCAAACTTAACAATAGGACCAATTAATACTTGCTACAATTTCAAGTATTCGACACATCTCAACGCCAAGGATAAGGAATTCTCTAGAGATGAGGATATCTTCGAAGGGCACTAGTATTTACTTGTTCGAGTACTATTACTGACCAGTACGAAGTATCAGCATAGAGATGCTACCATAGCTAATATTTACTAGCACAAAGGAACTAGTATTTACTAGTATAAACTAGTATTAACTATTACAGAGGCATGACCTTGATAATTGATATCTCTATAAGGATACACTTGATTATATATTAAGTCCACTATATAGATTCTTCAATACTTAAATTTACAAGCCTACATAATATTTTCTTAGGTAGTAACGTCAACACAAATAGGTACAAACAAAACTTAAAATTAACTTATAAAATCTCGGGATTGACTTCCCTGTGAGAAAAGGGGAAAAGGTGCATTTAGTAAAAGTACTGTACTAATGTGCTATAGATAAAGATTTTCAATTGTCATACAAAAGCAAAATTAAAGGTATCGTTCATGATAACACCCTTTAATGCTAATATACATGTTTGTAAGGTCCTATATGATCCGAAATAAATTCCTTAAACCTTCTTACTCAAGAACTCTTACTCGCGAATACTGCTGATGAAGATAATGACTTCATTAATCCATACGTGGAAAATTTTCAAGTCTGCTAGTCGATGAAGCTGGAACCCTATGCAAACTAGTTTGAAAATTGAAGAAACCATTACTAAATTTATGAAAATCCCCAAGTTCTTTAGCACGTATAGTTCTAATACGTTCTTTTATAGTACCAGATTTAATTATAGAGAAGGAACGGCTTTACGAATGAATTTAAGATAGTTGTCGGTAGGGTTTAAAACCTTTGTTCTTTCACGTGAAATAAGGTATAGAGAAGAGTAATAGTTAGATTGGTATAGTTATAGTAAAGATGATAGATGCAAAGAAGAAGCATCTAGAGGTGCACGCTATGGGTAAGGGCTTATAAGCCCTCGCCCAGAGCGTACCACTCTAGACCGCTCTATGCATTGCCGTTCAGTCTAGTATAGCTATTCTAGACCGATCCATGTATTGCCATTCGGTTTGATACAGTCATTCCAGACCGATCCATATATAATGTACTTTGCATTTTACAAGAGTGTAACCTGTAGCATAACACGTTATCGTGCACTTTACAGGAGTGTACCCTATAATACAGTGTATTTCCACTAGGTTTATATATACTGTTTATAAAGGAATATAGTAATATCCACATAGGCAATCTTTTTTCCCCCTTAGATACTTCGTACCTATAGCCTAGTAGTAACAGTGTTGTTGTGGTTACGAAGGTTCAGATCAGTAGGTTTTGTAGTAATAGTGTTATCGAATGAGAAAATTCGGTTAAGATTAGTAAGGTTTAGCCGCGATAGTGATTGTGGTTCAGCTGAAATCAGTAAGGTTTAGCCGTAGTGGTAATTGTAATTCGGTCCTAGTTAGTGTAACCAAATGGAGGCGATATGGTTAATAATAGTAGTTTTCGTGGTTTTTTATAGGGGTAATTACGAAGAGGTAATTGCGTAAGGGTAATTACGTAGGAATAATTACGTAATTACGTATTGGGCGAGTATAAAAAGATACATAGTTATCGGTTGAGGCAAAACTTTTGTTTCTTTTAAAGGCGCGCAGTTAAAGCCGATACAAGTCGCCATTTCAATTTAACCTCTATTCTCTTTAATTAAACAAAACGTTCTAATAGATAGGTTACTTGACTAACACCCATATAACAACCTATTCTTCGAATAGATATCGCGTAAAAACAGGATAATAAGATGCCATTTGATGTGAAAGTCTCAGCGCGCTACCGCTGCCGTCACCGCTGCCACCGCCGCTGCCCCTATGAGTTCGCCCTTATCGGACACAATCTCGTTAATTACGGTCACTCCGCCCGTCGCCGCCACGCCGCCTAGCCTTGCCACCGTCACCTCGTCCTCTTTCGCTGTCACCGCTACTTCCTTAAGCCCTACCGCTGCCGCCGCCTTACCCCTTTCCGCCGCTACCGCCACGACTCCCCCCCTCCCTCTCCCTCCTTTCTCTTCCCTTTCCCCAGCTCCTAGGGGAAGTAGCGGAGGACTCCTAAGGTTATAAACCTTATCTTCTCCCTACGGGTAAAGACCCCATTATTCATAGGACTTCTTTACACCGTAAACGTAACCTGGCGTAACTGCGCTAGGGTACGTATATCCTGAGTCTATCTGCTCGTAAAACTTTAACTTCCTTTCCTTTAAATAAGGAGCATGAGACAGATTTCCTCCACCGCCTCAAGCTTTGTATCTCTAGGGTACGACATAAAGCTTCTCTAACGCATAAAGCGTTAAAATGTCATACCCGGGTTCGCAATCCCGGGCCTTTAATAAACACGATTTATGTGTCATGTATCGCATCCGCGGCTGCGAGAAAATCCGTTAGCGATTGCTACGAAAACGAGGGTCATTCGGCTCGCTACCACCGCTACAAACGGATTGGCAACTCGTACGCCCCCATTCCAGTAGTTCTGGAGCTGTAAGCCGAGGCCGTATTACGCGTCCGACGTTTTTTTGGTAGGTATTAACCGAATTTCATAAATTTCTTTTAGAAAAAATGTACCGTTCGAGGCGTTTCGAAAAATAATCTCGATCGTAAATAACTAAAATAAGCCGATACTAATTTTAATAGGCGCCAACCGGCTGTTCAGCAAGATGGCAGCCACTATCGACGCCTGAAAACGAGGCCAACGTATATACTACGCAGGTGAATTTAACGATGTTATTGTACTTTGCTGTAAAAAAGGTAATATTTTCCTTACACCTTTACCTAAGGGAATAACAAGTAAGGCGTAGGGTCATATCCTCACTGGCGTTAATAACGTCGATAGCGATAATAGCGATAACGCCAGCATAAAGGGGGAGGGTAATGAGGAGGATGGTAAGGACGCGATGTCATCGCTCTTTCCCTCTTTTAATAGTAACTAACTGCCTTTGCGGCCAGGCCAATGCTCTTAGTTATAATAATGTCATTACTTTGCTTAAACAAACGTTCCCGAAATGTAACTTGAAGTATATAAAACAAAGGGAAGTAATATGCTAGAAACGGTGGAATATTGAAAATCGAAATATAGAAAGAAAAAGAATAGTATAGTTCATAATATCGAAGCGTATAAAACAAAAAGTAATGGAATATTACGAGAGATGCGAAACGATAAGGTTAAACAAAAGTAAAATCGGAGATTGGGGCGAATAGTTAGGTTAAATCAAGGCAAAATTGGGGATCGATACGAATAGTGTAGTGCGAGCTGATCCGAATTAGCGAAAAGTTGTGTAATAGTTTATTAGGGTTGTAAAACCTTTCTAATAACCCCAATAAATAGTATACTTGTCGATATAAGTGTTTCAAATACTTCGTTTAACGTAGCTTTAGTTATCGTATCTGTTAAGTTGAATTTTCCATTGATTTACCTTGTTCCCTCGATTTTCCAACGTTTATATAACTCGTATAAGGCTATAATATCGATGATTAAACGTTTTTCGCTTATGGTACCCAATTTCATCAGGCACTTATAAAGTGAAAAAACATACATACGATAAAAGGGATAGGGTGTAAACCAAGGTTGGAAATAATTATCCGGACCGTTATTGTTATAGTCATACCCAAATTGAAATCTTTAACTATACCATAGATTTTTGAAGCTAGGACGTTCCTCGTAACCCTTTTATATTTAGTAAAACTTTAATAAATAATATTTCCACAAAGCGTAAAACCGTTTCGTGCCAGTGTGTCGTTGCTAAAGATTAGGATAAAGCTTATTTATTAACTGTAGTTGTTATTATTGGCGAAAAAACTGTTAGTAAAAACAAACAGTTTTACAGTACGTGTATCTAGCGGTATAAATTGCAAACCGCTTTTTAAATCGTATATTCATTACTAAAGACGTTTGTTAAATGCCTTATATACATTTTTCATCGGTTTGGTTTGGTATTACGCGGCGATAAAAAGGTTAAATACTTCCTTTAGTTATGTTATAAAAGCAACTCAAACGCTATGTACGCGTCAATATCTGTATTCGTAGGCCCGTTTTACACTTTTTTAATCGATTAGAATAAATTTATTTAGCTGCCCCTTTTACGTAGAGCCTAAAATGCCGCTTCAGAAAGCAATCATAACTTTATTAAAATCGATTATGTGGTTTTCTATTAAGTACGTCCTAGGCTTCGCTTTTAAGCCGTTCTTTAAAAGTTTCCTCTTTTCGAATACAGAAAACAAGGTATTACACAACGTTAAAGTATCGTCCGTTTATATACCTAATAGTTTAAAGCCCACCGAGTGGGCGATTGATACTAATAAACATAGGTCGAAGGTAATATTGGTTATTTCGAATCGTTACATATAATTCCTTTAATAGGTATTATACTAATAAACACTGGCTTTAGCCAAGCCGTAAAGTGGTTTTATAATACGTAAAATCGTTTCCGGAGGGTGGTATAACCTATGATATTTTGACATGTAGTAGTAAATTCGTTGTTTAATCCGTTCTTTAAATTATACATATTCCTATATTATAGTTCAAATCTCAATTTACAAGTTATACGGTATGTTAAAGGAAGCTGCGAATATAAGAATCAGGCGATGGCTAGTTCCTTATAATGTATGTAATGAGGTTATAATATCCTTTTTAGCTTTATTTTCATATTATTTAACGATTAGGCAGGTTTTTTCGTAATGATTTCCAGTTTTATCCTTCATTTCGTAAACGATGCAGGATGGTAAAATACTGTGTTTACCGTAAATAACCGTATTAAAGCGGTCAAAACGAAATACGTCTTAATCGATTAAGGTCGAGATTTTCGTTTAGATGGATTATTTAAATAAAGAATTTAGAGTGATAATAATACCTTCGTAACGAAGCTTTAGGTTAAGTTTATGGTTTGCCATTTTCTTTTACGTAACAAAAGAGTCTGTAACAAAGTTCCTAGGGCGTTTTCTAGTTTTCGAGCCGAAGGGCCGCTCTCGACGGCGAGGTTGGGGTATAATTAGTATAAAAGGGCCGCTTTTATATAAATTAGTTGAGCTGAAATCATATTTTAGAGGGAGAGCTAAAGTTGGGTTCGGTTTAAATTCGTTATTTTAGGAGGTATCTCGTTATAAGTTTTGTTCGTCTTACAGTTTCGGGCCGTTCCTGTTTATCTTTTTTTTCGTATTCCCGTACCAATATTTAGCGAAACAAATTTATACCGTTTAAAAAAATAACTAGTATATTATAATCTTTAAACTTATTGATCCTGTAAGGGCTAATCCATTAATCCTTCGTTTTTCAAACTAAAATTTCGGATTATAATAGTCAATCCAAAACTCTAGCTTTACGTAAACCATTCTTTGTGGCCAACGTTTTGGACACGTCGCTCTTAGCCCGTAAAAAGCGTAATACTGCTATGACTATCGCCATAATATTAGTCCCTTACACTGTAGACGGTAATAGGGCAAAGTTTATGTTGATTCTCAGGTAGTTATTAAAGACAAGGAATAAAAAGATAAGCCTACTTAGGCTAAAAGTATTATTAATAGCATTAACCATTATTTAAAGGATAATTTACTTAAAACTGGTATTTTTTAGTTCCTTTAACAATACTATATACGTTTTTTAAAACGGGTTATAATATCTCCCAGACTTTCAAATACCCTACAAGGCTTTTACTAAAATCTATTATACTTGCTATCGGCTATCCGAACCTTAATACGCTATTCGGTAAAGTCGAAAGCCGTATTAACGTCATATATAATCCAGTTTAGGGGCCCTAAGTAAACATTAAGCTAATTGTTAATTAAAGCGTTTTAATATTTTATAACGAAAGCGTTTCTTATAAATTTAGCGGCCTTAAATAATGTTACCGCGTTGATATTAATAATTACTTCGTAGTTAAAGTTTACATCGTTTTAAAAGCGAAACTTAAACCGTCGTAGGGCTTATAAATGTGACGAATTCTTATAGAAGAACTTTTCAATACCTTTAAGTACGTTTTTCTCTACATTCGTATAACCTACGACGTAAAGTAGGCATAAAAACGTTTTATAACTGGCTATTCGAATCGTTAATGTGAAATCCGTAATGCCAGCTAATTTAAGTAAATAGCTTTAATTTTACGTACTTCATAGAAGAATTACAAGTAACTGAACTTAAGCCAAAGCGGTATTGATACGCTATTTAAGGCGTGGATAAATTGGTTAGTTTTATTCCAGACATGAATTCCAAATTTGTTTGTGTTTTCTAATAAAAGTAAAAATGATACTTTAAAATCCATTATGTAAAACTCAATTGATTTGAAACGCGTATTTAGAACGACCGTTCCGAACGATAATGCTTTAGTTTTACTAAATAAAACCCTTCAGTACTTACTGTTTGGTTTAACTGAAACTTCGGAAACTTCGTCGCAAACGCATGAAATTACTGCTTTTCGGCCGTTAAAATTTCGGTTATACTAGTCTTAGGCATAATTCCCTGAAACCTATTTCCGTATCTATTACAAAACGTAAATTACGACGCCATATAGGCGTTAAGCATTTTGTTTACGTAGTTTAGGCCTATCATATATATAAAGGAGGCGTTTTAAAAGCTAGAGAAAATACGTTTGACGGGCTTATCGTCGTAAGCTAATAAGTAGGTATTATTATATTTAGGGTCGTCTTTTTCGGATGTGTCTTATTAAAGGTAGTCGTCCAATTCGTTATTTTTACCTTCGTACTCGGCTATGTATACAGTAAAATTAGCTTTTTCCGATTTTTAAACATATAGTCGGCATAAAGTTATCGTTTAATTGGAATTGACTCGTAAACAGGGTGGTTTGTAAACTAATAGCCGACTTTGCCATATATGATACAGCGCTTTTGCAAACCCGAGGGGTTCTGTATGCCTTTTTCGAAAGTATTACTGTGGTCGCGGTACGTTTCTTTCACTTTTAAACAATCGTTCCTATCCCTTATTATTGAAATTTCCTCCTTAATACCTGTACTTTGAGAGCCTGATCTGTCTTAGGTAAACTTTGAACCTTCGATTCAAAACGTAATAAATAATTTTAGCAAGGTTTGCTTTAGTAATGAAGCCTTTGTTTTTAACCTTAATAGTTACAAATACTGATTCGAAACTCGTTTATCGGCGTTTAAGGGGTTCAAACAATGTTTTAAGACTTGTATAAAAGTTTTTTAGATCCTTTTTTGATTTAAAAAGTGTAAGGTTGAAATCTAGGTCTCCGCAATTGGCTTTTATTACTACTTAAATAAACAGTTTATCACCTTTATATTTCGGTCTAAGGGCTAACTAACACTTTTGAAACTTAGTTAATAGGGTGGTAAGGATTTCTTATAGGTTTTTATCGGTATTTTCCTATTATTGTTTTACGGATTCCTAAGTTATACTAGTTTAGTCTTTATCCTAAAGTTAGTGTTTAATTTCTATATTTAAGTGGGATTTTATGCGGTAAAAACACTCTGTTAATGTATTTACCTATATAAAATATTATATATACTCCTTTTTAATTTACCCGGAAATTATACAGGGTAAAATAATATAAAATTAAAATGTTTTAATATTTAATTTCTTATATATGTTAAACATAACACGTATTTTGTTTTAAAATACGTCTTATGGTCTACCGCTATAATTATCATCTTTATTTTAAAGCCTGATAAAGTTGGTTAACTTCGTAAAGTTACTTTCATTACTGGAAAAGCGGTAAAATGAAAGGTTACAATAAAGGTCGTGGTTAGTAGGTATTGGTCTGTAAGTCACGTATTAGTGTTTTGCGCCGATCATCAATTCCTGAAACGGGTTGTTTTTTGTGTTTCGGCTGTTTTTACTATAGTTGATGGGGCAATTTTCGGTGTTTCGACCGCTTTCGCAATAACCGAGCGGGTTATTCATAATAATCAGGGTGTAGTTATATCTCTATCTCGGTTCAAAATTGCGTTTTAAGGAGGGTTAGCGTTTAACCCTCATTATAAATGATTATTACAGTACCTTCTTCTTTTCTATCGATTCTTTTAGTTTTGTTTCCCCTTCGCGACGGGCGTTTAGCCTTTTCGAATGCTTTATCTTAAATTACTGTATATAACCTCAGTCCGTTATCTTAAGTCAAGGTTCCTAACGTTCTTTTAGATAATATCCTTTTATAAACTTCCCTTTCTTTACTTTATCGTTTATTCATTTTAGTCTTTTTATAAGTTAGGCCGTTATTATAGGGCTTTTTCGATACGGCTGTTTCTTTTACCGGTCGTATTAACACCTTCACTTCGTAATTGTTTTCGTAGTATTTTTGAAATTATACCATCGACCATTCTACACATGTCCGGCGTTCAATTCGCAAAGTCCTTTTTAAAATCGTCGAATAAGTCGCATCCTTTTATTTCGTTGCTATAATTATTAAAAATCATTTTAATAATAAACGTATTTGCCGTATAAAGGTCTAAATCCTACATAGGTGCCTCGATTTTATTATCCTATAGGTTTAGGTTCAAATACTTTACAATATTGTTACGAAATAACATTTATGTGTAAAGATACTTTATATATTGGTTAGCCTCTGTTAGATCCGTTACTAGTAAGGCTGTTTTATATTAGAAAAGGATAGTTTCTGTGTATTTTATAAAACATTACAATTAGGGGTAATTCAAAGTTTAGGGTAATTTGTTAATTATAATGAAAATAAGATAATTAAAGAGTTTGAATAAGGTTTATTGATATTTATTAAGACGAATAAATTTCAAACGATACGTTAATGAAACGTTACTATAAACTACTTTAGCGTTTTAAATTAGGTTCATTAACGTTGAGTAATATTACATGAACGAAATAGTTTGAAAAACTTAAAACGTGACAAATACTCAATTTAAAATATATTAGGCGAACGTGGAGTAAATGTGGAAAAATCGGTAAGGTAAAAGGAATGTGATTATGTAATTCGGTATTTGGTAATCGGTTCAGATTGGTATGTTGTAACCGAACTTGGTAAAATAAGCGGTTTGGTTGCTTTGTGTGTAACCTATCTTGTTGAGGCGATTGGTTTGGTTGTTTTATACGTAACCATTGAAGCGAGTAATATGAATCGTTGAAAATCAGATGGGTTCCAACGAAAGGTTTCGAAACTTGGTGGTTTTGGCTTACGTAACCTGATGCGTAATAAAACGCTTTTTAAAAAGTGCCTGGATATGTTTAAAGTAACAACACAGGTTAATGGTTAACGTAACGGGGCTTTTTAGTAGATAGGTTATTAACTGGTTAATAGTAAGGTATTAAAAGTGGTTCTTTTTAAAGTTACTCCGGATTTTATAGTCTTGTTACGCTTCCAGTTTCTCGGTGTTCCCACGTAATTTCACACTTCCATATAGTTTTTTTGAAGTCATAATGGTAAAGTACAAATAGTAAAGACCTATATAATATTCTGTTATATATGTTTAACTTGTCTGTATTCTTTTTTTCTTTAGCTGTTTGTAATTGACTATGTAAGCTACTAATTAGTATTGGTAAAGTCTAAAACCTTTGTTTTTTTTACGTAAAAAAATGTATGAAAAAGTAATCGTTAAATTGGTATAGTTGTAATAAAGATAATAGATGTGAAGAAGAAGAATTCAAAGGTATACGCCACGGGTAAGGGCTTATAAACCCTCGCCTAGAGCGTATTACTCTAGACCGCTCCACGTATTGCCGTTTGGTTTGGTATAGTCATTCCAAACCGATCCATACATTGCCGTTTGGTCTGTTATTGCTATTATAGACTGATCCATACATAATGCACTTTGCGTCTTGCAAGAGTGAAGTCTGCAGCATAACACTTTATTGTGCACTTTGTAGGAGTGCACCCTGCAATACAGTTCACTGCCACTAGGTCTATGTATACTATTTATGAGGGTATATAGTAATATCCACAATAGTTAAAACCACTGGATTTTTTCCTCTAAATTTTGGAAAACGTAATTACTATGCCTACGAACATTACTGATACCCCTAACACCTCTAGTAGAAAAACTTTAAAGGATTTATATGACAAGTATAATATTCCCCCCCCCCTCGATATATTGTAATGATGGATATGTATTACGTATAAATAATTACTTTTTTGAATTTTTGAGGTAATAATCAAAATTATAAAGATGAACTGTAAAACCTTTTCGATATTAAGTTACGACTGTTTTTTTTTTTAAAAAAATCCGTTAAATAAGGACTCAGCTATCAGGTTTTCACTCGCTTTTTTCCTAATATCCTTATTAGTTGAACTAAGGATTATTACCTTTGGTACTTGATGATTTTTTTTGTAATTCAGAAAGATTTCGATAATTTCAAAGGTTATTTCGAATAAAGTATTAACAACGTCTCATACTATACCAACTAAAATATAATTAAGTAGCCTTGAACATTGTAATATAAAAAGATTCGGAAAGTAAAATATATCTATTTAATTAGATACTTGACAGGATAATGCTTTGCCGACAAGCGATAGGGAATGTAAAAGCTAGCGAATATACATTACACCAGTAAGTCCGCCAGGTTGTTATAGACCATAATGAGTTTAAATACGCCTGACAGTGCTTTAACGTCAATTTTAAAGACCTTTTAACCAATTTAGATCGTAGTTTATAATTGTAACAATACTGGTACTGACTTCGATTGGTTTTTACCCCAAACTTACAACTTTAACGACAATGATGAAAACCCAGCACACAATTATTACATCGATTTTAAATACGGTAAGCCTGAGAAATTCGGTTAGTAAAAAACCTTAGACCGAAAATCTGAATATAAACGCATACGAGAAGAAAGATTCTGTAGACTAAAGTTTTTAAGTTATATTTGAAAATTCTATCAAAACAATACATAAAGGTATTAGATTCGTGGTAAATGAGGTTATTGGTTTTAAGTTACCTTTTTACCAAATAACGATAGAAATGAGTAATATATTACACTTCATACGGTTTGGCTTTGAATTGGGAATATATTAAATGCGTTGTTGATTTTGAAGGTCAGAAGGTAAAAGTTGCGGAAAATACGACTAAAAATATTAGCTAATATAGAAATAATGATTATAACCCTACAGCAGCGTAATAACTGGCTTATTATGCCCTTTTATATTGTTTCACCAACAAAAAAGAAATCTTTTGATATATATAAAAGAAAGAATCCTTACAAATCTAGTTCATTACGATTGGAATCTTGTACTATTAAATACAAATAGTTCTATCAGCTGAAACTAGCTATAGTCCCCATCCTGATGCACTTATAGCTTGAGAATACTACTTCCTAGTTCTTCGGTAGAAGTAAATATCTCTGGAGTATATCTTACATCCTTAGTATTGATTTTTATTTATAGCTCTTGTACAAACTGTATCTGTTGTGCTCGACAGTAAAACTATTAATAAAGGTTTTTGAAAAACAAACATACTACAATAAATTGTTTCAGTAATAAAAATCTATATGTTATTTCCACATACATTAATTTTATCGAAAATGTACCCACAATATCATGTATCAGATCTATTGATAGGTTTTGCCAATGATATTATCTTAGATGTTACAACGTTGTTGATTCGAATCGGTCGCTGTAACAGTAGTATTGCATAATCAAGTGGTGGATCTATTATTCTAGGTTTGGTAGACCACTAGCCGATTTACAAACTAATACGTATAGCTAATTGCTTCGCCCGTGCCCTAGTCCAAAGTGGGCATATACTATACTTAACTTAACAGTCAATACAGTAAACTTACAAAACAATACACAACTTGCAGTCAGTACAGTTAACTTACATTGACTGGTTTCATCGCAATTACTACTGTTTCAATATAGGCAGCTTTTTGTTTTGTGCGTGCCTATTAGTATGGTTGACTGATTATTTCTGGTATCCTTTGAAGTGCCTCTTCGTTAACCATTCTGACCCCTGTTCATTCCGTTGCTTTTCGTACCCAAATTGTCACTAATTATCTCCTTTTACCCTATGATTCCGAATTACGACTTTATCAACGTTTATAAATAAGTTTTTTACCATAGACTTATACAGACTTTCAACTGAGCAATTCCAGCTGATGTTTATTTTAATTTAACCGTGTCAATTAATCAAATCACTAACTTCAATTCTCTGGCCGTCCTTCAGTTTTCTTGGGTATCTCTGATTTCCTTCCGGATCGCCGGCACGTGACTTAACTTTATCAGGCAGCCTCTTAACGTAGCCTTCAATACGTATGGTTAACTGATTACTGTTTATAAACTTTTCCAGAGCCTTATTTGGCATCGATTGCGTTAAGATATTAGCCGGAATTTCTTTACCATTAATATACCTAAATTCTTCGATTTCCTTACTTTCCTAAATTTCGTGAAGTATTATTATGTTATTTTTTAAAACGTTTGTCATTGATATTTACTAGTTTTAAAAGGTATTCGATTAGGCTTTTCGAATCTGTATAGATTACTATGAGAATAAGTGAAATCATTTAAACTTAGTAATGATAGTTAGGACTTTCTATATCACTATACGTGCATCGAGGCCGGCTATTATACATTAGACTTTTAAAGCCAACACGCTTCGAGTAATTATCTTACATTTGATAAAGGCTTCATTAATTAGGTTTCTTGTAATTCTATCTAGGTTCCTTATATTTTATCAATATTAACTATCGCTTCAAGGAATCTAATTTATAACGATTTTTATGACCCAAGAACTTTGGCGGGTCAGGAAACAGGCCAGCATGCAGCTGAGCTACCGAGAGCCTGAAGTCCAACACATAAGGCGGGGAACATCTCTCGGTGAGCCTCATTGAGCACCGGTGAGCCTCAATGAGTACCGGTGAGCCTCAGTGAGCACAGGTGAGCCTCAGTAAGCACTGGTGAGCCTTAGTGAGCACCGGTAAGCCTCAGTACTGAAGATGGTATGAAGGCCATAGGATATAAGGATACGGCCATCACCACATAGATAGTATTTCCTTCATAGCTCTTCAGTTCTCAATATAAGTATTCAGTCTCAGTATATTCTGAATAGCCTTACGGCTTTTGATCATTACTTGCACGGTTGCGATATTGTTCACTCAGCACCTCTGCTACCTTCTTGATAGCATAAACCCTCTGACACCTTCTATATACTCATGGGTATTTAGTGTGATCATTACAACGATGAGTTGGTATTATTATTAAAAAGCTGTTTGTAAAGATTCTCAATTTATCTTTTAATATTAATGTAAATTTTATTTATCCCCTGATCCAAACTATTCATTTGACAATTAAGCTTTTCATTTAGTAGATTGTGATTTCTATTCTTTAGGTCTTAAATCTGGACAGTAATCGAAAAATTGTAAGAAGTTATCGGTTAGCATAAAGTTTCGATATAACTATCACGAACGCGTTGCTCTCGATACTTTTAAGCCCTAAACACTTTAATTATATTAATTGTAGCCCGGTTAAATAATTAATCTTTTTGATAAAAGCTAAGGTAGATATAAATATCGTTAATATTATATTTTCAAATTGAACATTCGTTAAAGTCTAGGTGTTTACCCTCCGCAAAAGTCGCGACCAACTTACAGTTCCAAAATTTTAAGTCTTTAATCTCTTGTTATTCCGATATTGCAAAGCTTATGGTTCCGAAAAAAAAGGTACTGTTTGTTTGTACACCCACTAGACTAAAATTTCCATTTTACTCAATCAGTAAACATAAATTGTAAGTAAAAATAATTCATACCTAGCCTTTAGCTAAAGTACGATTGGTATGTGAGAAACTAATGGATACCTGCTTCGGAAAGTTCGTATATCGCATAACCATCAATTAAGAGTATTATGAGAGAGGTTTTATAGTATTTTCAATAAAATGATGCATTGTAAATTCATCGTTCATTACGTATATATTGAGGTAACATCATAGATATTTAACGTAAATTTACTCTGAATTTTGGCTAATTATATTTATTTCAATACCATTTCAACATATTAATTGATTTTATAGGTCGTTAATAATTATGTGAGAATACTGTCTTTTACTTTATTATTTTATCCTTAAGTGATTAAGAGTCATTTTTCGTACGGCTTCCTTGTTGGTTTTCCTTTGACCTCGTATATAATCGTCGACTTTAAGATTCTGACATTTGGATTTTAATGTCTAAAGTCTCTTTTGGCCACAAATTGTACAACTCTTCGAGTAAACAGTTTCTCCATCTTAACCTCATTTCTCTTTGTAAACATCATATTTGAAATCTTGATAATTCCTCATATGCGAAGCTTAACAGTTAAGCCTTAATTATTTTCCTCTTTCCTACTGACTAACAATATTGTAAATCCAGCCTAATATGTATTCTTCATCCTTAATGTTTTTTTTATTTTGGGTAGTCGGTCGCTTCGTCAAAGTTCTATTGACTTCTCGATTATGAAAGGGGAAGGATTATATGAACTAATTCGTTTTGGTTAAGAAGTTTTCTTGCTACAGTTATCGTTAATCGCCCTAATATAAAGTTTAACTTGAGTAATACAAAAAGTCGTTAGACCATTAACTTTTTTAATAATTACTTTACAGATAACGATACTTAAGATATTAAATAATCTATCTTATTTACGTAGCTCTCTCTATATAAGAACTTTCTTTAATAACAAACAAAACAATACATGAATCCTCATAAGGATATTTCTGGTACTAAGGGTATTGTTAACTTAACGCTGTACCGATTCCTTCCGTATTTCCTTTAAATCTTTACCGTAAATAAAAACCCTTTTCTATGTACTTGTTCATAATAAATATTTACTTGATCAATGAAAGTATTCTCCCAAAACCAATAAAATTTGAATCCAGTAATTAAATCCTACAATATAGTTTAGGATCTTTACCGCTATCTGAAAATATATCTCCTGCTCCGTAAAGCTTCCAATTTCTAATATAAGGATATTATACGCTTTTTGAATTATTATTTATACCTTTTCGAATTTTTCAGTACTTTAGTAGGTCTTAATAGGTATTTACTTGCATTCGATCCCCATTATCTTAACATTCGCTTAGAAGTCCGTCGCTGTAAATTTAATACCGATATTATAAACAAAGACGTCTAGTAAGCTCAAGTACGTTTTAATCTATAATATCCTCAACGTTTTCCATGTATCCTTCGCCGATGGGGCCTTCGGAAACTTGGCTCCGTGAAAAGAGGTTATGGAGTTTACAATATAAAAACAAAATTGTTGTTCAAGTGAAACTCGTAAACTAAAATCTTGTAGTTAAAATATTTGTTGTCTTTTAATGGAAATTTGAGTCTTCGGGAGACTTTAATATACTTTTGGCAATAATGGCAAAGCTCTTCAATAACCTTTGAAGCAAAACATTCCACATATTTATATCTTGCTGATTTAAAGACTTTATATAACCTATCAATAACTAGGCAATTAACGCCAGTAAAATTAACTTATTTTTAACTCCCTTAAATTCAATACCATTATTTCCAAGTCTTAAAGATAAAACTAAAGGTACTCCTATTTGAAGGTAAAAAGGAACCTCCGGCCATTTTTAACTAGTTCGTTAACGTTAAAGTTGATTTTAATGCCAAGGATATTTATATTCTCCAAATAAAAGAGATAAGAAGTGAATAACTTAAGGATGTGAAACGTGATTAGTTCAACAACAATTTTAACGGTCGTAAACCCAATAACTATAGTTAATGGCAAATTTAAAACTAACTTTAACTTAATCAATATATTAACGATTCAATTACTTAATAATAGTGCTTTCCCTCTGTAATTCTAAGTATTTTGAATAGCCTTTCATTATCATACTATCTTTGTATTCAACATAATACTTTAAAACGTATAGTTCGCGTAATGATCACGAAGATTAAAAGTTAATAAAAGATTTAGTACTGGGTTTTAAGATATATATAGGGGTTTCTACGACTTGAACAGTATAAAAAGTATAGTTGGTTGGTCACTGAACCGATTTAAAAAGAGTATCGTAATATAACGAAATTTATTAAAAAATATCGTTATCGTTAACAACTTCTTTACACTCGCAATTTACAATATCATCCAACTATCTTTACCAGAAATCAATAAGGTACTAGGTTCAATACATCAATTATTATTGATAAGATTTGAGCATAGGGTGGCATGTTAATCAATAGCCAGATTTCTATAAATTTAATATCTTTTACCACTATTGCATCGATTAATATTACAGTTAATTGGTCTATTAAGTCTTGCCACCGTTATAAACGCTAGTTGAACTTTAAATTCAAGGGATTTAAGCCAGATTTCAAGAGTTAATGTCATATATACTTACTATTAATTTAATATACTATTACACGGGTTTAGTTATCTCAATGGCTGAAGTCATTAATTCAAGGATACATATAAACCGAAGTTGGCATACCGGCTATTACAATCGTAAACGAAAACCGTAACCAACTAAAAAAAGCATTTAAAATAGTTTCTAGACGTTAGAAAGCGTATTCGAACTCGTTTATACCCGTGACAATTACCCATACCTACTCGTAAAGTATACCTTTGCCAACGTAGACGTACTCTATTACTTATTAGCACAGAATTAAATTTTCAAATTGTTGGAATATCAGTTAAATGCAGTACAGCTAAGGCAACTATACTTAAAGTTGGTTGATTATACTTACTGAAAATTAACTGCAGTTTTTGGGACTACCTGCAAATGTAGTGAAGTAGGTGCCCACTTTAAATTAGTGCACAGTCCAAAGCATTTGGCTATACAAATTTGCATACAGACCGGCTAGCGGTCTGCCAAACTTAAAACTTACCACGTATCAACCAATTTCAATGCAACACCAGTTACTTCGATCACAGTGATTCGAATCGACTACATTGCAACGATAAAGGCTTACCATCACTAATTAGGTCTTATTAGGTCAAGCAAAGATTATTTAAGTAAAAAAAGAAGCGACTTTCCTATTTTTACATTTTGTTTCGTCAAGATAAAAGAAAGATTCCTATGAAGTTCCCCTATACGTTACGTAGTTATTCGCAATAGTAAGGAGGTAAAACTTATAGGCTTCAAAGTTGTTCACAGTAGTTAATAAGTGGCGACAGTATCGCAAATATTATCGAAAACACTAAGAAACCTTTACTGGTCCAGTCTTGAAGAAAAAGCGTTGAGATTAACCGCTTAAAAGACTTAAAGATCATCAAGTCGCTAAGTTGACAAACAGCTTAGTCAATACTATTACGACTACTACTATTACGGGTATTATTACTACAAATCACAAAACGACTAAGTTCTATGAATTTTAAAAAAACATCAACTTTGACGGCAAAACTATGACCAATCCCTTTATATCATTCCTTTTCTCTTTACATTTGTTAATCTTCATTACGATAGCTTTGAAATACGTCAGAATTAACACCGTTAACAAATTGAACCAAAAAAAGGAAATCAGGAACCTCGGCATCATCTTCGCAAATTACTACAATAAAAACCTCTAGTTTACGGACGCCGACGAAGACTTATTAATCAAATACCTTACCAAAATTATCGGGCGTTTCTTCCTCGATATAAATACCTCCGGCAACATTTAAAGACCCCGAGTACTAAATAACTTTCCAAAATGGTTTAGGGAATAGACTTTAGACATATGAAAAAAGGCAGACAAACAAGTTAAAATGAAGGAGTTAACCTCCCCGCGAAAAAAAAGGAAGGAAGTTTGACATATGTACTTTACAAATACGCTACAAATAAAGAAATTTAATAGAGTAAGACTAAAGGCAAAGATATCTCTGATGAAGGCGTTTCTCAAAGCTCTCATACACGTTCTTAAGGCCCTACCTAAGCTCAAATAAGTTTCCTGGACCTTTTTACGCAAGGTTCCAAACGAACTAGTATTACTAAACATGAGTAATCAATTACGTTACGCGTTTCAAGTCCTCAAATCCAACAATTAATTAAATAAGAACCTTGTCGAGCCCATTAACATCAAAAAGATTATCACCAAGTCACTCGTAACAACCCACAAATTCCTTTCCCCCAAATGCTTTAACACGTCTAATTTGAACGTCCAACTCAAAAAAGTAGCATTGATAAATTAATTCAAGTTTAGAGCGGTAAGAAGTTTCTACTGAAATTTAAATAAAGTTACCTTTAATTTAATATTTAATGATTAGAGGAAGTAGTATTAAATCTGAGGAAGTTAGAATTTCGTTAATTACATTGTCGGTTCAACTACCTAGTGACCAATAAGCTTTAAAAAGTTTTGAAGGCGATCGGTTACGAAGATATAGATTTATTAGCTTTAAATGTAATTAAACGGCTTTATAGTTATTGCTAAAGACACTTTTAAATCCCTTTAGGGTTTAAGTTTACATCAAGAAAAAATGAGATTTTAACTTCGAGGTTTTCGTAAATGTATTTTACCCGGACAGCAAGTTAGTATTTTACGATATTGAAATCGTTATTATCTCCAAACACCTGGAAACACGTTTCAATATATAGTAAAGCCTTAAAAAAACTAAGGAATGGATTAGCACGTCACTAGGTTAACGATGTCCTTAATATTAGGAACGGATTATCGACAATAAACATGTTATTTTTTTCTTTTTTGAAGTAAATTTTTCACGCGTTTAAAGTCAGGTAAATGGGATAGGCGGTATGAAATCCTGAGTATTATTCATCTAAACGTAGCTATTGAATCTATTAATAGTTCTTTTACTTTCCAGATTAAATGAATTAAGCTATATTAAAGACCCTATAGGTTTGATAAATATCTTGATATTAATAACCTCTAGATCGAACTAATTAGATAATGTAATCCTTTTAAACACATTGTTAATGAATTAATAAAACATTCACGATGTAAAAGACTACCTAAAACGAGGATATATATTGAAAAGGAGGACGGCAAAAAATACTATAAACATAGGAGGGCATATACAATAGTAGAGGTATTTTAAAAGGAAAATTCCTAAGGAGAACTTGCAATTAAATTGCATATTGAAGGCATTATCAATATATTGTGAAAACCTTTTAAAAAAGTTGTTCAGGTAGATATTGACAACCTTTCTATATAAGGGGTTATTTAACTTGTACCGTTGATGTGATTTAAAGGTTAAGATATTATTATTTTCAATTCGAAGATAGTTTACGCGTTTAAACGTAAAACCACAAACCGGTTGTATGAAAACTTGTGGTAAATCCTTTGAAAACGTGGTAATTAAGGTAAAAATCAAATTTTTATTTCACAAATCATGATTCAAAAAAAAATTAATGTTCATTTGCTGTAGATAATATTTGTTAAATTGTTGGCGTAATCAGTTAGTTTACATTGAATCGACAGGATATAACAAAAACGTATACCTGATTTACTACTGAATTTCGTCGGATTATATTGTTAAAATTTCCGAAAAACTTAAAGAACAAGTTTTTGGTCGGTATGGTAATACGTCGTATTAAACCTTTATACAAACTAGTAGAAATAGACGTTTATCAGAGTTTAATGTGCCAGGTGTATTTTATAAACAGGTTGTATATAAAGATTTTAACGTTTAACCGGTACCTATTAATTACATAGCGTAAAAACTTCGGTATCGTAGGTATGTAAGCGAACGATACCCTTTTTCTTTTTGAGGAATACTAGGTTTGTGGCGACCAAATATCGTGTTATGAAGAAATTAGGTTTTTAAAAGTATAAGCTGATCGTAACGATACCTAAAAAAAATATAACTTAACTTCAATAAATCGTTCACCCGTTTATATGGTATTGAAATTGAAAACAACTCTTAAATTAATCTACGAAGAAAAAGGTAATTTATAACCTGATAATTATCGAAAAAAATAATTAGAAAAAAGTACAACGATACCTGGCGTAAAAGATTCATACGACATAAATTGTTACGTTACGCCTATTGAAGATATTATAGGACCTATTTATTGTGGTTCAAGCATGAGATTTATAAACAAAAACTTTTATAAATTAAACAAGAAGATTTAATGACATTGAAACAATTTAGAAAAAGTATCAATATGTTCTTGTGAATTTAATGACAGCGAAATTAATAATTTTTACGGATTTTTATGTTACTAATAATACTGACTTTACATCGTGAATCGGATTCCTCGTAATACTCGTTAACGAAGAGAGTTTTAAAGGTAAATTTCCTATTACCGGAAAACTTATATATTAAACTTTCATTAAGTAGAAACGTATAATACAAAGTATGTTACTATCGGAGGTATATGTTATAACGATAAGTTTTAATATTGGTGTAATAATTAACAACACATTAAGGATTATTACCAAACAGTTACAATTGCCTACGCTCCCTGTAATTTTATATACAAATTCCTGTAGATTTTACGAGTGCTTATTAAAATTAGGTATAATTAATGAAAAAAGTCTAATAATAATCGTTAAAACTTTAAAAATACATACAAAACCGTGAAAATCGATGAATTCCAGTAAATTAATGGCAAAGACATCGCTATTAACTTTATAACTAAGGTTACGCCCAATATTGCCCTGAAACGGTTTGTAGATAACAATACGCTTACTATTCGAATCGAAGGCTACGTGAACCACCCAACACGTAATGTGGAGAAATAGGGATGACCTGATAAATTCGAAGACTATTGGGGTAATGGTGGCAGTAGCAATGATGGCAATGGAAGTAGGCTAAACTACTAGAAAATAGTCCGCAAGTGGTGAAATGCATAATACGCATAGGTTTGTGGCGAAAAACCTGTGTACGGGAGTTGAGAAACGGAAGGCTCGGAAAAGTGGAATAAAGGGCCGTAATGAATGTTAATTTCTGTGCGAATTAATTGGAATCGACAGGGGTTTGGATTTCAAATTGAAGAGTGATTTCAGAAGTCACCACCAATTGGTAGCCAGTTACGCTGGCGTACAAGTATAAAATAAAAAGCTGCTATAGTTTAAATAACAGTCAAATGCAGTACAGTCAAGTCAACTATACTTATAGTTGGTTGATTGTACTTACTGTAAATTGAATGCAGTTTGTGTGACTGATTGCAAGTGTAGCATTTGGCTATAAAAATTAGCATGCAGACCAGATAGCGGTCCACCGAACTTAAAACTTACTACGTATCAAACAATTTCAATGCAGTACCAGTTACTTCGACCACATTACAACGATAAAGACCTACCATTATAAATATCTGGTTAAAAACATTTATTAGTATTTCCTCCTTTTTTTTCTTAGCTATCATCGTCGTTTGTCCCGCCGTAATCCAGTCCGTGCGGTATTACGTAAAGTGGATATTATAATCGAAGTAGCTTTTTATACTATTGTAAATTTCCCATAAATTTCTTACTCTTATCAAGAAAGGCAAATAATAATTCCTGGTGTATCCTATAGGAATTTCAGGGAATAGCAAGTTAAAACATAAAAGGAGAGTTTCTATCTACTTTCAAATGTTAAAAAAAGGTATTATAGTTGTGTAAAATAAGTTTTAAAGCTTTCCATCATATTTCTCCACGTTGTGTCAAATCTTCGTGAAGTCCGTAAGAAGTTTATAATTAATATTGAATATCTTGACAGGCTTAGGAGGAAAGTCGCGATAGTCGTTCTAATCATCAATAGTATTTCCTAATACATTAGAATCGTGATGGTGGGGATAGTTATTCATCGCCTGAACCAAGGGATAAAATCCTGAAGTAGAATCTATGGTAGGCTTACGCGTATAGAAGTACCTATCATACAAAGCTTTAATTTAAGAAAAATATTGATTTTAGGGGAAAACTTAACGATTTTGAGAAATTTTTCAAGGGTTGAAAAGTATTCAATAATTATAGGAGATTTTGAGGAACTTAAGGATTTTTTTAAATTACCGATAGATGGCGTTAACGTCTATTTCTATTATCGCGTTAACAGCCACTACTTCACTTACTTTGCCGCCATCGAACGCGTACTTCGCTTTGTCGTATTAAAGTACTAAACTACCGAGCATATTGACAGTTTTCTCATCGTCGTATAAAAAATAATGCCAGTAGGGAGGTTAAAGGTTTGGTTTAACTGGCGCTTTCAAGGTAACAGCCCTTTGAAAAGTATACAAGGGAGTTAAAGGTTGTTGAGGCCCTTTCATTTGCCTTATAGGTCTTGAAAATTAGGATTAGGATCCTGATGGCAGTTTTTGAGTTATGTCAATTCAAAGAAGATTTCTGCCAGTCCTATAAGGTATTTTGTGTGATGTAAATTCTAGGTCGATTGACTTTCTTCTTTAGTTTAGTTTTGGTACTCCTTTGACAAATCTTCTACATATTAATTGTTCAGTGGTTGAATAAATTAAGATAGTTTTGAAAAGCGCAAGTGCCGCGATTACTTTTTTTGCTAAGGTTTGATTCTAGCATGTTAAAGGTACTATATAAGAAGATATTGTTTAATCGTATAGATTCAAGTGTTCTAGAATCTACATACGGGAAACATGCATGAAATATGATCAATTATATTCTTATAGACATATCTATCAAAGATCGAGACTCAGTACTAGTCAATATTAGTTTATACTTGTAAGTACTAGTTTCTCTATACTAGTAAATACTTGTGTAGGCAGCTGGCTTCCAGTTGACTGATCCACTGTACTATTCAATACTAGTACCTTTAGTAGATGTCATCATCTTCAGCTGAATTCTTTATCCTTGGTACTGAGACATGTTAACACCTTGTGGTTGTGCCAAGTACTCACTGACCTTGTCGATGAGTGTGTGCTGAGTGACTGTACGTGTTGTATTTTCAACACACCCCTTCAAAAGGTATTATCTACTGAAAAAGAAGAGAAGAAAAGAAAGAGAAGAGGAAAATAAAAATACAAGGTAGAGAGTCAAGTGAAGGAAGTGTAGTGTGAAGAAAAGAAAATGTGTAGATGAAAAAAGTAAAGGGAGTTGTATAATCCGATTGAAACCCGATAACCTTTATAGTAATTTGTTAATATCCCAAATTTTGTACCAAACCCATTTTACTATTTTATGTCCACAATATTACATAAGGTAACTTTAAGTATAAAACTTAATAAATTATATTATAAATTTGAATTTAAGTTAACTAAGCTAAATCGTTGTGTTATTACTTCTTTTTTTTCCTCTGGAAGTAGCTTTGGCAATTTATTAGCTAGTTGTTTATTCGTAAAAACCCCTCTTGATTTTTATTGTATTACATTTCACTTTATCCCTTACAAAGTGTCTTTATGGGGTATATGTTGAGTGCGTTGGTGATACTCGAGGTTTTTAGTCTACTTAATGGCTTTCTCATTATCGTAGTATATCGTAACGATGATAGTAATACCTAGTTTGGTAAATAAGTTCATTATTCAAAGTGTGTTTTAAGTGATCCTTATTACTTCTACGTTTTTAGTATCCATAGAAAAAAGGCATACTCTAGATATTCTTTTAGATACCCAGTTGACTATGCTATTGACTATATGATCTGTGCATCTATAGGTAGATTTTAGAAAGACCTTTTATCCCTTTTAGTCGGAATCGCACTAGGCGTTAATTTGAAGGCTGTGGTCTTCATAGTGATATTAGCTTAAGTCTATGATGTTTTAATGCGGAAATACTAATAGTTTTTTACCACTCATTTTTAATCCGTAACTTTCATACTGTTTAAAGTATCTGAAGGCGTAATTGATAAATGTTATGTTTCTATGTACAGGATTGTGGTAAAATCATGAGAGTTTTAGTATGTGGGAGGAAGTATCCGGTTTAATTTAGCATATTGTATAACCCAAAACCCTAACATTGGACTACTACTTCTTAGTTTATTAAATATTAGCCTCATATTTGTATGGAATAGTATAGACGAGTAATTTAATGACAATACGGATATAGACTGGCCGTCTACTTAGTTTATTTATTATGGAGTTAAAGACCCTTTAAACTTACGTATCTTATGCCAAAATAATCGTGTATTTATTCGTATTCATTAAAAAACGCACCTTTAGTAAGTATTTTGCCTTTTTAAGGTTCTTATAATTAAAGTACTTACTGATGTCTATCGTAAATTTCTTCATAGTTTTTGATTTAGAGCCTATAATCATAAAATTATTAACGCAAACTCATATAATAATTTAATGGAGATAATGGATATAAAGCGTATCATTAAAGTTTAGTCTTTTAAACTTAAGTGTATCAAATACTTTCTTTAAAATTTTTAACCATTGTTTCAAAGCTTGTTTTAATCATTACAATGATATAAGGAGTTGAAAAACTTGGTTAACTATAGGATTAAAACTCATATTGTTTTCTTCTGAATATTCTAAAGCAAAAGTACCTAATAGTATCTGAGATCTTTATTAACACTTGGTTTTCAAGTTCCCCGTTTAGAAAAGCCGAGTCAATATCTATTTAGTCGATATCCCATCCATAAGAAACAGCGAGGGTGACGAAGATCCTTTATGTATAAAACTTTTGTCAGTAAGGTCTCTATACTTTAACATAGTAGAAGAGTAATCGTAAGTATTGGTATTGAATTGTAGTAAGGTAATATGCAGAAGGGAGAAGAGGTATTCAAAGAGTGCTCGCTACAGGTGAGAGGTTATAACTTCTCGTCTAGGAAGTGGCACTCTACCATGCACTCAGATAATATCTCTTCTGGGTAGTGGCACTCCACTATGTACTCTGAAAATGCTACTTCTATGTAGTGTTACATTATCATGCACTTTGCAGGAATTCACCTTGCAGAGTGGCATATTATCATGCATTCTGCAAAGGTGAAATATACAGCGTGGCCGATTACTAACTATAGGGATATATGGTAATATCTATAACTTTACTATTATGGAAAAGAGTTTAGTATAATTAACACTATATTTATATTTAAACATTCGTATTACAATCCTAACATTATACCTTTCTATTTAAGTTTTGGAATTATTTTTAGCATTGATAATCTCTTTGGCAGTTAAGGTAAAGCGGTTTCTATCCCATTCTAGTAGCCTTAAAAACCTTAAGAGATAGTAAGCTCAGTATTTTACTGTAGAGGGCCTTCTTTCAGTATTCGGCATCTGAACCCTCTAAAACTCCTTTTATAGTTAGTTATTTCTTTTGTTTACTAATGAAAAGCATAAATAAGACTATGATTAAGTTAATAATATTTACCGGAAAACTTTCCGTCAGGCTATTTACCGTTTTTATTGCTATTTGATATATACTTCTTCTTAACTTAAAGTTTGGAGAAGCTGTTATAGAGTTATAAGGGGTACCAACTTCGATAATATTTTTATCCCTTATACCTATTTCACAGTATCCTGTTAAAGTTCTTTCAAAGACTGTCAGGTTTACAATACAAACAATTTTCCTAATTTAGTTCCTTTGCTAGTTTGGAAAGTAAACCTTAAAGATTTGCTAAGCATTTGTAATATTACAAAACTGCCACAAAAAAAGGATTCACATTTTTTCTATTGGATTAATCTTCTAACATTTTACTTGTTTTGCAAAAGGTGTATGGACAATAACGGCAAAATTTGGAGTAAAGACTAACTTAAAGTTGGATTTGTAATTTTTATATTCCTTTACTTTATTATAAAGAACCTCATAAAGCGTAATGTTCTGGATCATACTCCTATTATTAACTATTAAATTAGATGTAATAGTGATTATTGAAAATAGTTAGGGCTATAAGTAATATGATACTTTTCCGGCAACGGTTGAGGTCTATATTTTTTCCAAAATCACTTTATTAAAGCGTTCGTAAATCCCATTATTTTTATAGATATATGGTAAAAGAAACTTGAAGGTAAATGCATATTTCATAAATATCTTTCTAACTAAATAGTTAATAAGCTCGTTTTCTTCGTTGAGGATCAAAAAGTTCATAGTTTACCTAAAACTTTTGATAATTTCGTTCAACATATAATAAACGGTTTTTGATCTCTTACTAAGAGATATAATAACTGTATTACAAACCCGAACAATGTATTTAACCTTAGTAGTTATTATTCTACGGCTTTCACCTCTTAAACCAGTAGTTGTTTCCAGGAAGCTATTTAGGGTCCATATAAACCCTTCTTTTTCCGTGTTTTTATATCAAAAGTTTGGTCGATATCAAGTGTGTTTGAAAAGCATATAAAAATTACGAATAAAGTTGAAGTTTTCCTTTTCCTAATCTCTTTTAAGACCGTTCAACAACTGAAGCGATTACTTTACTGATTTTAAACTCATATAACCTAACCTGATATGCTAAATGGAAGTATTAAAAGATTTATTGGGAATTATGGTGTAATGGTGAAACTGCTACGTAGCTTATATAATATTGTAATTATTAGTTATATTAATAACTATTCCCACAGTTTGTAAGTTAACCAAAACAAATCATTGATCCTACTATTTTATTTATAAATATGGAAAGGGCTAATTGGGTTGATGACGAGTTTAGGGTAATATAAATAGATGTTAAAATTAAAATTAAATTATTTCAAACTTGATTATATTTAACAAATACTTGTGCTGTTTTTTATCCTATGAGTTACATTATACGACCCTCCATTCTTAATTTAGGGTAGGTTTTCCCTTATATTTAGAGTTATAAAACCTATTTCTTATAGTTTGAAACATGGTAAGATAATCCGAAATAAGCTTTCATAGTATTTGGAAATTAGAGTTTATCAATTACAAAATGATGTAGTAGTGTGGAAAAAAAGAGAAAATTAATAAGATTTGGCGTTAAGTTTCAATAGTTAAACGTTGAAAGTAAAGCCTGTATTGCGGTACTACTCGCTTTTAGTACAAATTTTAATTGGTGGTTTCGGCGCACTAATGTGAAAAGTAGAGTTATTGTCATAAACGTAAAGACTTTAACGTTAAAAGTGAATATTTGAAAACGGGAATACCCGTATAAGATACAGCTTCTAATTTCCTAAAATTATCTAATACAGGGTCCTATACAGGGTTTTATATAATAAACCAGTCAAATTGAATATTTGAATACTTTATTTTAAATAGCACCATAAAGTTGTAATATTATTTGTTGCGGTTTTTTTATTTACTTTCTCGTTAACAATTACAACGGTATCCGCTTTTTTTTTTTTTTTTTTTTTTTTTTTTTTTAATAATAAATTTACCAGAACTGAGAGGTATTTTAGGAATAGAAGTCTGTAGATTTCGGTGAAGAACCTAATAGATCTGTACCACGTTCCCTTTAAAAGAGCCGGCCAGACAATTTGTCCTGAAATAACTTATATACTAGTCTCGGTCCATAGACCTTTTTTTTGTTTTCTTTAAAGGATTAAATTTACAGTTTGTTTTCTTTTTTGAACCCGGTTTCCGTTTTAGAAGTCAGACTATAATTCATGCAGTATCAAAGGAACGGCTTTTCTTAATTCACTTTATATATGGACCGTTCAGACTGGAAATTCAGGCTTAATATAAGTTAAGAACTAAAGGGAATATTTAATATCCTCGACTTAACGACCTTATTAGATAAAACTCCTTTTGATATTATCGAACACTGATATAAAAATAGTTAAGGATAAATAGTATGAAAGTCGTAAAAAACGAATTCTCTTAAGAATTTTTTAATAGTGGATCAGTCTAGTGCCTTAGAATATGCCAATCAACTTTAAAAGGACTTCAAATGAGTTCTTAATATTAAATATCATAGCTAACAAGATTAAAGTAATAGAGGAAGTAATTATCCGGTAAGTCCGGATCTGGACACGTATAGTTTTGGAAGTATTTATGAAACTATAGTTGATAGGCGTAAACTAGTGAATATAATTCTTTTCCCTGACAACTCTATTTATCTTAATCTTAAAGATATCCTTAATATATTCAAACAGTTATTATTCATAGTATATCTTTTAATTTCTGTTAACTATTTGTTTTTATTTGTGAAGGTCAACTTTTCAAAGTTTTTCAATAATTGTAACTTAGGCTTTGATGGTTTCCTCCTTTCTTTAGCGTTCAAGAAGGGTTTTTTTCCATTTCCTTCCTCCTTTTTTATTGGTGTGGTAGTGTTTGTCGATTTAAGTGGTTCTGGTTTCGTTGGTATTTTAAGGCGTGCCTCAAGCTTAGCTATTAGTTTTTCGTATGAATCGATAGCTGACCTAAGTTTTTCCTATTCCGGATAGTCTATAGTACTAGTAAACGTAGCTTTTGCCTCCTCATTAGCAAAATTGTAAGCATTAAAACCTTGAAGTTTTTACTTAGTTTTGGCCTTATGAGTATTATAAGCTGTCTTTCGCTCTTTATTAAATAGATTTTCAGGTTTCAAAGCCCCTGAAACAATTAGAGTAGCTTTAAAGCAAATGAAACCAGGGGATGTAGTAATAGGAGGAACAGAAGAACCTGTGGGTTCTAAGGGGTCGGAAGTTATGATATTCTTCTGTAAAGAAGGAATATTATCACTGTTATCACCATGTGATAGTCCTAGGGTAGAAATAAAGATCCACGTTTTGAAGATATTAAAAGGTAATTTTAAAAGGTATTAAAAGATCTAGAAAAATTAGACATTTTTTAATTTATGAGGAAAGACGTGTATTAGACTAAATTGAATAAAATAAAATAGTAGGGTTTAATTGTACTGATAATGTATTGAAGGTATTATACAAGAAGATATTACGTAATCTTATAAATTCATGTATTCCAAAATCTACTTAGAGGAAAGGGCTTAATATATAATCGAGTATATCCTTATTAAAATCTCGATGAAAGGTCGAAACTCTGTACTAGTCAAAATAGTTTATACTAGTAAATACCAATTCCTCTATACTAGTAAATACTATTTCAAGTAACTGGCTTCCAGATAATTGATCCTCAGTAATACTCAATACTAGTACTTACACTAGTAAATACTAGTGTCTTTAGTAGATGTTATTATCTTTAGCAGAATTCCTTATCCTTGGTATTGAAACGTGTCAAGTACTTGTGGTTGTTTCAAGTATTGATTGGACCTATTCTTAATTGTGTGCTGAATAATTGTACCTGCTGTGTTTTTAACAAAATATATACCAATTGACGTAATTAATTGAGTATTTTTCAATTGATTTTTTTCTCGGCGTTCCTTCCCCATAGTTTTTATTTCAAATGGGCGAATAAAAGGTATCTAAGGTTCTTAATTTCATTCATTCGCTCTTAATCAAATACCATCTTAAGATTAAAGGGGTTTGATGATTTGGAAACGTAAGGACTTCGTGTTTTGGGCAAGGGACTTAGCGATTTGAGATAGTTGGAACTTGATGAATCAGCATAGAATCGTGCCACGTAACTTTTTTAGCACGACTTGGAGATTTTGTGTGTTTTCTATTAGAGTAGAGATTTTGCTAATTAACGATCTCATGATGTAAAGAGAAAGAAAAACATATTAGTGTAAAAGGTGAAGTTTAGTATAATTACTAGGCTTGAACGTTGTTAATCATTATTGTTTGTTGTTCAAAATTAAAAGCCGTAGGACTTATTTGTTTTTACCATAGTAATACCCGCAGTAGTACTGGCTCAACCGTTTATCAACTTAATAGTCTTTGAGATATTAGCCCATAAATTTCAACGCTTTTCTTCTTTAAGGATCCGATGAAGATTTCTTGGTTTTTTGACTACCATAAAAACCCGACGTAGTAATAAAAGCCCCTCGCAAAAATATTTCCTTTACCTTAATATTACATAAAATATAACCAAAAAGTAGATTCTTCTTCTACCTAGCCAATCTGTACTTAACCTAATAATCACTGATCAGTATTAATAGGCCTTGCTAATGATAGGCCTTTAGACGTTAAAATATTATCGATTCTAATCGGTTGAGGTAACAATAGTATTACGTGCTCAAGTGGTGTATGCATTGTTCTAGGTTTAGCAACCCGCTAGCTGGTTTTCACACTAATTTGTATGATCAATATCTTAGCCCGTTCTTTAATCCAAAGTGGGCACATATTGTACTTGACCTTACAGTCAATATGGTCAACCCACAAAACAATACCCTCAACTTGCAGTTAGTACTGTCAACTTACGTTAACTTATTGCAGTGCAATTACTATTGTTCCAATAGGTTTGTTACATTCTTAGTATCAATTACACTATCATATATTAAAAATACAGTTTAATCCTTTTCTTTACCATTTCGTTTACTTGGTATTTGGGATTAAATATTGTATTCACGGTTATAAAAAAGGTTTCAAGAATATTGCAATCGGCTTTGTTGTTGTTTCAGGACAAAACGCGCTTTTCAAATGGGGTATTTGGTGGAATAGTAGTAATTTCTGTACAGTAAGTCAATTTTACACATAGTAAAGTTGACTATACTGACTGCAAGTTGAGTGTATTGTTTTATGGACCTATTGTATTGACTGCAAGTCAAGTACAGTGTGCGTTCACTTCACACTGTGGCATGGGAAAGGCAATTGGCTATACAAATTACTGTGCAGACTAGCTAGCAGTCTGGAAAACCTAGAATAATATATCCCCACTTGACTATTGAAATACTACTGTTACTTCGACTAATCGAATAGATAACTTTACAACGTCAAAAGGCCTGTCATAAGCATGGCCTACCAAGACTAATTAGTAATTATTAGGTAAAGTATAGATAAGCTAAGTAGAAAAAGAAGCTATATTCCAGTTGTTACATTTTGTGTAGGACTATCGTAAATAGAAGACTTTTATAAAAGGCTTCTACGTACTGCTCCAGTCTATAACGATAATAGGTAAAGAAGATTTCTTGATTTCGATAGTCTAAAACGGCAATCTAGGGGTGGCGACAGTATGGTAACTTGAAAAAAATAAAAATTCCGGTACAATCAACTCACTTTCAATATAGTTAATTTGATTATAAGGTGATTGAATGCTGTTTCAACAGTACCAATATATATAACTATTTAGTTTATATTTCCATTCTTCATGAGAAATTTATGGGCTGCCCCCAAATTTAATATTATTTCTATCAGATATACGTACGATATCTCAACATCGTCAGCGACAGAATTTCCAATGGTCTCATCTATGGTTAGTGCTAGAGGGGCCAAACTAACTACGCGCACCTTGAGCGCGTTTGTGAATGTAGCCCAACCTTTGTAAAGTACTTAAAGATTTTAGCATAAAATCTAGGTAACTGGACCGCTCCTGGTGGAAAAGAATGTTACTATATACCGTATTTAACGTTTTAACGTTGAATACCTTCATAAGATGTTTGAAGCATAAAAGATCAATTTCGAAGTTTATGAATCCATGTATAAAGCTTATACATATGTTATCAATGCCTTTGTTATACGTTTTAAACGACCTAGTTTTACCAAATTCGAAGGGTTAGTATTACGTATCTCGGCGAACTTTATCGACTACCTTGTAAACAGGGGCTTGGTAATATATATAGAAGGGTTTGTAATCGTCTTTGCGAACAGGTACACGTATCCCCTTCCACCCCTTTTATATAAATCTATTAGGCGCGAAAACCCTTTTAAAGGACTTTTCGTACGCCTTTCTCTACCGTTTATACGATGACTTCGACTATATCGGAGGCTCCGGTGAACGGAGACTTTAAACCCTTTATTATATCGAACCAGACTACTATATAGGTTACGGTAACAATCTGTAATAGGACGCTACTCCATTCAGTTTCGCGAGGGTTTTTCATGTAAGTGAAAGACCGTTGGGGCTTCGTTTACAACTACCCGAAACACAACCTTATATAAAGTATTACATTTCAGAAAGCGGCGGAAGAGGAAGACTTACGGTATTGTATTATGGTTTCTATAGGTTTAAAACGAGATGTTAAAGGGTTTTCCCTCTGTTATTTTTTTGTTAAACATATTTAACTAAACCTGTTTATTATTAAATCGGTAAATGAAACCTTTACAAGGTTTTTTATATATTATATTAATATTGCGGTTAAATATAAACTTTTTTGGGGCAGGCAATATCGATTTCATTTTAGTTGTTTAGAAAAATCATTGTTATATTTTGCCAAATTTGGTGTAGAAACGCGGTAAAAACAGTTTATTAAATTATTTATCCTCTGTTTGAAAAATACTGATTAAGGTCCCAAAAACTATAAGAAAAGAAATTAGTACTTAAGTTGTGAATATATTAATTGAAGTTTACCTATCGGTATATGGGTAGGAAGTTTCTACGCGTTTCATTATCTGAATTCTTTTTTTTCAAGTTTATTGGGGTTTTCTAACTTTTTACCATCAAAGAATCGCGAGCATTAAATAAGCAACATTGGTTTGAATTTTTTGAGAACTGATATTTACAATAATATATAAATACATATTTCGTTCGCCTAGTCCGTTAGCTCAATTATTCAGTCCCGGTATGATATTATGCCCTTAGTGAATATTTGACGATCCTTTAATGTAATAATTGCTACAGTTATTTCCCCTTTACTTACGACAATTACCCGGAGATCCTTAAGCGAAATGACGGGAAATATATTCATATGTCGAAATACCGGTTAAAGAAAAGTTATTTTTTTGGTGAAAACTGGTATAATACAAAGTTTATAATAAAAGCCTTAATAAAGAATACCTTTTACGTTTCCAGACTTACGAAAACAATTATCCTCACAGTTAAAAGGGATAAAGAAATAAATCTTTATTATACTAGTATACGATAATATTTTATTGCCAAGGATGTAACGTGACTTTTACTTCCTATATCTTTTCCTAAAATTAGGGGTTACGTGGTTTCACACGTTAACATAATTTCGTTATATAACTGTTAGTAGGCTCTTAGACATTGCAATATTGTCGATTCGATTGGTCGAAGTAACAGTATTATTGCGTGGTCGAGTGGTGGATGTATTGTTTTAGGTTTGGTAGACTGCTAGCTAATCTGCATAGTAATTTATATGGCTTATTACTTGGTCCGTGCCCTATTGTGATGTGGGCGCATATTATGTTTGACTTATAGCCAATACAGTAGCCCCACAAAAAAAACACTTAACTTGCAGTTATTATAGTCAACTTTACTGTAAGTAAAGTTGACCTACTGCACTGCAAATACTACTATTCCAACAATAACCTCTTTTTTCGGACCCTTTTTTGCAAAAGGTAGCCGGTATTATCATCGTTTTAGAAAAAGTTATTAAACGGGATTGTACGGGTGTAAACCCGGTACTTTTTATTACAGGAATTACGATCCTTAAGATATACAGAAGATCCCCCATATCAGGTAAGTCCAGCCCTCGTTTTACAAGAAAACCGACTGTAAGACTTAAATAGAATACGTTTAGGTACCGGGTCTCTTAGGTCATAAAAACTAACTTTAAAGTTGTGAAACCTTTAATAATTGGAGTTTAATCTATTTTGATAGCCTTGATTAGAGCCTTATTTAATAGGGGCCTCCCTATATTAAATTTGGTTACGTTTATATCTAAGTGCGAACTTCCACCACTTTTTAAAGACCTGTTATATAATAGGACCCAACGGATTTTACATGTTAGCAAAATGTATCGAATAACAACCTTAGCTCTTATTTGGGTTCAATTAATTTTAACGTTTCTGAATGCTAATTACGCTTGCATCGAATATATATAAGCTGATTAAACGTTGTTGAACGCCGAAAATAGGTACAGGACTTACGATCGTTTAAGTAAATTCAGGTAAAAATGTTATAATTTATCAGCTTTCATTTCTAGGTTATACGAATAAAGGCGTTGATATTATTAATATATAATAATTGTAGTACAACATGAAAAATATCGATCAGGGGTTTACATAACTTCATTTGACATACAATTTGTTTTTAGTTTGGAATCAGAGGGTTTTTACCCCTACGTTGAAAAGTCAATAGGAGTTATATTTGGTAATTCGGCTTCAGGTACTTACGTATATTTGAAGCGAAGCCGCCTTGAATATTCTATATTTGAGGCCCAGTTCCGGAAGAAATTATATATCATTACATGTTAACGGGTTTGATATTATTAATATATACCAAAACTAGTTTGTAAACAATTTTTAACGGAAATTTATAATTAGTTACTCGGACTTTAAAGTATCGTCGGCGAAGATTTTAACTTCGTATATAACCGGACGATACCGATTTTAAATAACGTATATAAAGGGCGTGCCCTCAATATTTTGGTTTTCGCGATTAGCATATACTTTAACAGCGAGGTGGAAGTACTTACACAACGTCTGTAATATGTTTTCAACCTTAATTTTACTAATATCAATGTGGTTACTATAGTTATTCAACCTAGATTTAATAGCGGATTGAATTATATGGTTTTACCAACGACTTTGCTAGCTTGCTAGTTCTCTTCACTTTAGATTTCACGAATTAGGGTATCGAAAACCAGTTTACCAAGGTTTAAGGACTTAATTGTTGTAGGAATAACCTTTTTACAGCGTGTCTTCAATATCAAGAACGAAGTTATGGTATATAAATAGGCGGGTGCTTTTGTTCCATTATACTTTAACGCTTTATATGCAGTCGGAAATCTTGTTATAACGCGCGTTAAAGTTACTAAGTGGTAAACTTTTATGTTGGACCGGCTTTGTTATTATATAACGAAAATTCATGAAATCTAATTACGTAAAATAAGGTTTATGAAACGTAAGAATCTTTCAACCAAAGTGTAATAAGTATGTATTGATCTATAAAAGCATAGGTTTAACCAAACTACTGACTTCGCGAAAGTGTATAACATTTTTAATTAGCATAAATCTCTGTTATTGTTTCGGGTTCCTCCACTCGAAATAGGGAGTCTTTTTGTTTTTATCGCTGGTTAACAGGTTTAAATCCTTCGAAACGATATATTTAACAGGTTTTTGCCTGTCGACAATATGAACGATGATTTTTTAAACGATTGAGACAATTTCGAGTGTATTATTTCGTAGGTGTTCGATATCTTCGACGAAAAGATCTGGCGTAATATTATTAGAGTTCGTAATATATCCGCCGGGCCTAACGATATAATACTACGTTTACTTAAAACCTGTTGAGATTTTATTTCGGGGCCTTTTCGTGTATTTTACAATAAATACTTTTGTTGAGGGCTTTTTACGTAAATACAGCGATATTTGAGGTTTTTTATAATATTGAAATTGTGCGATTGCGACCTATAACAACTAAATTTATAAAGACCGAGCACTTTGATTTCAATGTACTTTAAGGGGCTGAAACGTATCGTAATCCGTCGCATATCTTTGTCTTTTCTTACCAGTGACGTTATTAACACCCAATAAATAGGAGGGATATTAAAACGATTTATTGTAAACCTGGTTACGTCTTTTACTTACGATATCAACTCCGTAATTATTAATGGTAAATTCGTATTGATTTTGTTTGGAGACATTCAAAGGGCATTTGATACCTTACTTTATGACTCTCGAATTTAAAATTGAAATTGCCTGGAATTCCACCATAATTTTTTCACTTTTGTTCGGACTTTTTTTATTGGTAGAGTAAGAAAGTTTCGATATTAAACGGTAATTATAGGGTTTTTCGACTTTAATTACGATACCTTATAAAGCGTTTCTTTTTCCCTAGTCCCTTATATGATTCATATATTAGATTTCGGTAGGTGTTGCGTTAATTGTGGGTTTATTTATGCTTCGGACGGTTTTTTTTACAGATTACGTATATATTAAACTGAAAAGTTACAAATTTCGAATCAGAATTGTAGAAAGCCAATATATAGGTGGTTGATAATAGATTAAGTTTTATATATTATTGGACGCTAGTGTTTAACCAACCTTATGAATAGAGGAAAACTTTTTATTATTATCTCTATGAAAACAGTTCATTTGATTACAAACCTTTTTTTAATATGAAATTTCCTAGTACATAGTAATTAAGGTTCTGGTTAGACCATTCTTTTATTAGGGCGGGTATATGTTATAAAATGCGTAGCGAAAGCGTTAAAAGTTACTCGATATCACAAGGGATTTTCGTGTCTAAAGTACGGTTCCCTACCGTACCTTTTACGTATAGCTGTAACCGGTGCGGTCGTTCCTATATTTTTTCAATATGCCGAAAGTTAATACTCCAGTTATAGGTAAAAGAGATTTATAAAACAGGTTACGGTTTCATTGTCGTTATGGTTAGTGCGGTCGTCCTGTTATATAGGATTTCACCTAACGTCGTTTCCATTAGAGACTCCAGTCTACATTTTAGAAGAGTAGCCTTTAAATAGTAACAAATTCGTTTCGCCTATTCGTTAATTTTTTTAATATCTAGTTCCCCTTTGTATAACCTATCAAAGCGACGTTTACTACGGCGTTTATAAGAACCGGGTTATAAATTACTGCAGATGTACTAACCGGTAACTAGACAGCCCTTCATGTCGTTATAATTCCTTGGCGCTTTGTACGATTTTATATTCACGTGGTATAAAAAGATTCTAACGAATTCGAAAATCTTTATCACGTCGCCGGCTTAAACCAGTTAAAGCACGTTCGCGTTTATTTAAAGTTAACGACAATTTTTCCAACTTTCCATGGCCTATTTTACTTACCTTATAGTTTTCCCTCAAGTTCTTTCAACCTTTTATAAGTGTTCAAATGAAGTAAAACGTACCTTTAACCCTTTAAACCTGATATTTAAACCTTAATCAATATTATATTACAATCTTTATTAACGAATTGAAATAACTCCTCGACGGATAACATTACGTTGAGTACGGGTATTTGGTTTACCATAATGGGCGTGTGGTTACGAAAGGATCCGAAAACCTACACCTTACGACGTACGTTTTCGATATAAAGGTTATTAACGCGTTCCGGGTTTTAAAAACAATTACGCGTATTAAGTTAGATAAAGTAACAGTATACGTTAATATCATCTTTATAATATAGGATTTAACTTACGATCCCTTTAATTTTTCCTCATAGGAATTCCGGGGTTTTCATGCTATAATTAAATTGTATTTGGATTTTATTACGATTAAATGAAATTCAGGCCATATAGGTATCGACGGGAATAAGGCCGCGGATAAGCTCGCGAATTTGGCACCAAATTTCACACCTATCTTTACAAAGGTAACCAATATTTTACTAATAACGTAAAATGGTTACTTTAGTTAAACTGAAAGCTATTGAAATGGAGTAATACGTTTTTTAAAAGGTTAAATTATCCCAATAATATAGGCGTTAAGGTATTATATATTCGAACAAATCCGTGCTTAAATTTCGTAAATTTTATATGTCCGTTACTTTTTTATTTTTGTTACATTATCTCAGCCCCTTTGATTTCAATTCCTCATTTTAAAATACGGATATGGGGACTTCGCACCGTATTTCAAGAAGTTTCGACTTTTTAAAACAGACGGGTATTACTTGTAATAATCACACTAAATACCCGTGAGTAAATAGAAGGTGACAAGGGGTTTATGTTAGCAGTAAGGTAGCAGAGGTAACAAAGGTACAATATTAAGAAGATGTTTGTTCGTGCTGTAGAATGATCACTAGCCGTTAGGCTATTCAGATGTGTAGACTGAATACTTAGATTGACAACTGAAGAGCTATGAAGGAAATGCTATCTATGGTGCTGACCGTGTCCTTATATCCCATTGCCTTCATACTATCTTCAGTACTGGATCGTTTGGATCACGGCACTAATCCCACTGATCTAGTGCTGCCTTACCTTGGATCGGTGGCTGATCCTTACTGATCCCATGTAGCCTCACCTTGGATCAGTAACTGATCTATACTGATCCATCACGTGACTTACTTAGTCACCTTGCTTATATAAGAGATGTTCTCCGCCTGATGTGTTGGACTACAGGCTTTCCGTAGCTCAGCAGCATGCTGGCCTGTTTCCTGACTCAACCGTTGTCTGGATTATAACATTACTTTCGATATAATAACAAGCAAAGTATCGCTTACTTAATTTACTACTCGTTTTCAGTGAAAGTTTAAATGCTTTAGCCTCGGCCCTTTAGTAAACCCCTAAATGGACGGACACTCGATACTTATATAAAGATTGTTTTTTCAAACCTTAGATTTTTCTAGGTTTTCATCCGCGTTACAAAATATTTTTTCGAAAAATAAACAAAGTTAAATTATAAATTTACAAAGCCGCGTTTTCCATCCACCGATAACAAATACGTTTTTCTCCCATCAAAATTTACTTATAATACCTGCCGAACCCTATATATACACACATAATATTACTACCTCCATACTATTACCAATGAATCAAAAGACTTATCCTTTTATTAAATTTATAATAACCGTTATTAAAACTTTAATAACTGTTGTCCAGCGAGCCCGTTTTTCCTAAAAAGGGGTCGTAAATCCCGCAAAAAAAAAAAAAAAAAAAAAAAAAAAAAAAAAAAAAAAAAAAAAAAAAATCGGGGTAACGGTAGGGGTAACGGCATGGGGAACGATAAAAATGGCGATGGAAAAAAAGGTAATGGGATAATTAGAAATGAAACCCGTTTCCCCCTTATTATTAGTCTCGTCGTTACCGCTACCTACGATTAATTCAGCCCCCTTAGTAATGGAGAACCGTCGCATTAACAAGGCTATTATAACGGCCTATATAGTGCCGCCCTTCACCGCTTTTACGGCGGTGCGAAGGGGCCATCGTAAGGCGGTTAGACATCTGGAGGGCGCTTTCGCTGCGATGGCGGCACGATAAACCGCCAACGACTTACCGACTTTAATAACGAAGAGAATACACCCGCCTTTACGCTTTATTACCGTCATTTTTAGTTAAGACATCTTTTACGTTCGGGGCTCATAGGATTTGTATAAATGTAACGAAAGCATTTCAAATCCTCCTCTTAACCAATATAGGCCCTATTGCTTACCCCTGATAATAGGGATCGTACGAGATTTATATAGGGTTATTTACTGGTATTAGCGGTAGAGCGGGAGTTAACAACATAGGTTAAAGGGGTCAAAAGGGGGGGGGAGGAAGAGAGAAAGTCGAAAAGGGGAGCGAAAGGGAGGTTATACCTAGGGCGTGTTTAGCCCGTTTAAAAACCAATAATTCCCTCGCTCGAGCATATAGGACCATGCGCGTACAACACGTGCTTTTCGTAATAGTGCTACTATAAAAGGTTAACATGGGTACACAAGCCAAAAGGCAAAATTGTATAGGAGTATATAGTAATGTTTACTTCTATTGAAACAATATTAACTACTATTTTCAGCAGGTCAATTGCAGTGCAGTTAGTCAACTTTACTTACAGTAAAGTTGACTGCACTAACTGCAAGTCTGTTGATTGTGGAGTGCCCGATTCAGACTAGGGAATGGGCCAAGCAATTGGCTATACAAATTACTGTGCAGACCGGCTAGCAGTCTGCCAAACTTAGAACAATACATCCACCACTTGACCATTGAAATACTACTGTTACTTCGATCAATCGAATCGACAATATTGCAACATTTAAAGGCTTATTATAGGTAAGGCCTACCAATAGTATTACTATATATTTAAATCTATGACAATTGTTTTCATGCTATTAATACAGATTTTTCTGGTCATTCTTTCTAGTCTTCACTTTTCTATTCTCTATAAATAATTTCACATTTACTGATAGAACTATTCTTAGCTTGTAATAGTTAACCCCTTTTATTTTACTATATTAAAACTTCAAAATCTTTTCTATCCGTAAATCTTAAGAATCATTAAAATTTTGACTGTATATTAATTTATATCAAATTGCTTTCTATGTATAAATTCAAATTCTTTTTAATAATTTTAGAGTGTATGAAGCTTTTTACCTGTTTTATTAATCAATTCATAGATCATATTGTTTTATGTATACCAACCTCAGTATTTTATTGTAAAAAAATTTCGAATGCTTTTTTACCTTACGTGTTGTTGCACTTTTGGTATTTTTCACTCTATTTTCATTTTTAAAGGGACGGTTGTATTTTTTGCCGTTAGACAGGGTTACAATAGTTGTAGTCAAAAGGAGTACAGTTGCGATTGCAATTCATCCGGCTTTCATAGTAATATAAGTATTTAATTACTTGATAAGAACTTCATTTTCGTCGGTGAAATACTTGTAATTGGAGAAGTTAAACATGTTTACCAACGTCATTTTAAAGGGGAAATCTAATATATTGAATTAATTCAAAAGAACCACAAAGTAACAAGAGAGTTAAAAAAAAAGGTGGGTAATGTGTTGGATTCATTGAAAGGTATGGTAAAAAAAAACTATGAAAAGAAGGTTAGTGAATTAATTAAGTAAAGGTGGAGGGTGGTAGTTAGCGATAACTGGCACGCGATGAAACGCGCTAGAAGGAAAGCGTGCCGCAGGTAACGTCCACAATTGCAAAAAAAGTAGAGTAACGGCTGCATAGCCCCACTACTTCACAGGAACATGCATTACTAAGGATTTTCCAGTGCGGAATTCCATTTTTACCAGTGCCTAATTCGGCTCTCTTAGTAAAATGTAAACATAGAACTCGACAAATCGGGGCAACATTTCCACATTCTTCTCCTATCTTAAATCAATAACTCTACATTTACTAGCGGTCATGGAAATAACTTTTGTGTAGCAATCCTGGCGCTAATATGGGCCACAAGGGGTCGCAGGCGAAAGGTACGCAACATACCATACTCACATTTAAGTTATAGTTGAATATGAAATAACTATATTGCAAGAAACAAGCAGCAGAGTGCAACCTGGATTGGGAGAAATCTAAATGAGGTACAGTCGCCATTCAGAACCTCGCAAGACTGCCCGCCCATTCACCCCTCACAGACCAGTATATGCGACGCCCAACACGAATGAGGGGGAAAGTCCGAGCTTTATGATCACCCAAAAAAAGAAAGGAAAGGAGGGCAGGAACGAAAGGAAAGGAAAGGCTGGTAACCGGAATGCTCCAACTGTCTCACGGTCGCCAACGTGTGGCCCGATCTGGCCCATTTCCATGCATGGGAAATTTCAGCTCGGTACGCGGTGGATAAAAGTGCTGTCCGTCCGTCCACCCGTCGTCGTATGAGTCGTTCTCCATCCAGCCTGAACAGTCTTTCATGATATGAGTATAATATGTCCTTTCACTCATGTGATGCGTAGAAGCCTGAAGTGTCGCAAGAAAAGTAGGTCCGGTCTTTGTAGTGTGCTGTCATCGAGGATAGACCCAGCTCATCTCCGCCGGTACAGCTCACATCACAATGCAAGCCGCAGTCCTCGCCCTCCTCCTCCCGCCTCCCAAACCGCCAGCATCGCCACCCTCCTCATCTGCATGCGCCGCCTGAGCAGCGCGCGCGCGGGTCCGCCGCCGCCGCCCACCTGCACCCACCGTGCCGGCCTCCTCGCTGGCCTGCATGTACTCGGCCCACTTGCGCTCCAGCTTGTTCGCTGCAGCCAGGTCGCCGCGCAGCACGCGCTTCGTGTGCTCGTCGACCGTCATGTTCCAGCCATAGAAGCACTTGAGCGCGATGGTCTCGGTCGGGTATGTGTTGCTGGTGTTGCCCCTGCAGGGCGGCTTGATCTCGGCGTTGCGCGAGAGCACCTCGCGCACGCCCGTCCACGTCACGTGCTGGCAGTCGTAGACGACCATGGAGAGGCCGATCTGCGGGGTGCGCGCGCGGTCGTCGGTGCGCGGGGAGCGTCGCCGGACCATGGCGGCTGCCTCGGCGAGGACGAGGTCGGAGATGCGCGTGTTGTCGAGCAGGGCTGTCCGTAAAGACTTGCAGCTGTGGATGACGGGGAGCATGCCAGTATCGCCCAGATTTTCGCACGAGCTGATGCAGAGGTGCTCAAGGTGAGGGGCGCATGGGGCTTTGGCGAGATGCTCTGAGAGCAGGTGGTTGGTGAGGCGTCTGCAATCTTCCAGGTCCAAGTGGGTGAGTCTGGGCATGGTAGACAGGACGGGCTCGAGTGCCGCGTCTGTCAGGGCGGCGCAGTGGGCCAAGGACAGCCCCTCCATGTTGGGGACCAAGTGGCCAAGAGCCTTGACTCCGTGGGAGGTCAGGCTGCTGCACCGGGCGAGATCCAGATGGCGGAGTTTCCTGGGCGGCACGATAGGGAGGTCGGTCAGAATGTCGATGGGAGGGTTGGCTCCATGGATCATAGTCTTCAGAGTTTCGTCCGAGAGATCGTGGCAACCACTCAGCAACAACCTCTCGAGGTGGTTTGTTTTGAACATGACCTGACCCACTTCCTTACTGTCGAACCCCTTGATTTCACGAGCCCGAAGATCTTTGAGCCTGGGGCAGGCCTCGACCACGGCCTTGATGCCCGTAGCATCGACGTGCTTGCACCACGAAACGTTGAGTAGCTCTAGCGACGGGCACGACTGCGCAATCAGTTTGCAAGTCGTATTTGTCACGGCTGTCAGGCCAGTGAGGTTGAGGTAGGCGAGCTCGCTGTTGTTCCGGACCAAGTTGTGCAGAGTAGTCCGCTGCAGATTCCGGCAGCCTTCGAGAGTGGCATTGATGAGGTTCCTGCATGCCCTCACGACGACCTCTGCCCGCCTGTAGTGTTCTACCTGAACACATCCCCGGAGGTTCAGATCCTTGATGAAGGGGCCAGCGGCAACAATAATCTTGGCCAACGACTCGGCTGGGATTTTGGTATAGAAGTCGGAAGCATCGAAAGACTGCCACAGCTGCCCGTCATAGCATAGTTCCTGGAATGTCCTGCTCACTCCTGAGGTCACGACAAGTTCGGTAGGCTGCAGAAAAGACAGAACATGAATCTTGAGCTCGCGTGGAAGGCGCTCCCAAATGTCTACCACGGCCTTCTTTGGTCTGAACTCTGCTGGGAGTGTCACATTCAGTGTCGAGGCGGCAGCCATATCGAGGTTGGTGATGTTGCGTGCTGCGAGCATGCTGTCCATAGCCTCGGAACATTCGTAGCCCGGGGTTCCAGCAGGCGGAAGCATCGAAAAAGAGCCAGTAGCAGGCTGTGCGCATGGTTGGGGGCTCGGAGCCAGGCTTGCGCGAGAAAAGCTCACTGGGCCATGGTATGGGCTGCTTGAGGACCTTGCACGACCGACGCGGTTCAGTGAAGAGGTTGATAGGTTCCGATGGATACCGTGAAGAATACGCCTGTGGCCACTCTTCTTCCTCGGCTGTGTGTCCGACTCAACGATGGAAGGGTCCTCGAGAATAGCTGGGTCTGTGGTGAATGCCTCTATTTCCTCGGCACCGATGTCCTGGAGCGCCAATGCGGCCGCAGCTATCATTCGGCTCATGTTTTGGCCGTAGGTCTCAGAACGAGCGTGTCTGGTGAGGCGAGAAGCAATCTGGGGGCAGTTGACGCAAAGACCTTGCTTGCTTGGTTCGGTCGGGCATTGGCAGGTTCGCAGCCATGTGGATGCAGCAGCAGCCCGGCGATCGGGAGTAAGCGGCAATTGTGGCGGGAAGCTGCTTATTGGATGACGGAGGGGGTGATCAATGGAATGGTATCAGCTTGGGGAAAGATGGAAAGGAAGGAAAAGGAAAGGTGAAGAATGGTGGACATGGAGCAAAAGGCGGGGGATGATGGATGGTGGATGGTGAAGAGGAGGTCCCGGTCCCTCCTCCAAAGAAGGCTCTTCAGCTTTTGGCCGTCAAATCCCGGATCAGTCGACTCGGAGAGCCGCAAGACGAGTCTGAAGATGCGGATGAGGGTGCTGCCAAAGAAGGGTCAGCAGGTTCTTCACCTCTGGCGTGCAGGTGGGAAGGGGAACGCCCGTATTTCAATCCGTCCTGGTGACTTGGATGCCTGGCGTTGTATTGAGCTGGCAGAAGGGCCTGGATGGACTTACTTGCACCAAACCTTGGACCTTGGACCTTGGACCTTGGACTTTGGCCTTTGGACCTCTCTTTGCCCGTACGAAGTGCGACATGCGACGTGCGACGTGCGACGACGTGATAAGAAGCGAAGCGTGATGTTCACGAGCCCATGGGCATTAGGGGGAAGGGGCTGGCAGAGGAGAGTTGCCACGGGCCACTGTTCCCTGCAAGCACTTTGCAACCTACCCAAAACGACCAGCTGCGCTTCAGCTGACTGTGCTAGCACCCTCCCTTCTTTCAGGAGGGGCATAGGGCCGCTAGGCATGACCGCTTCCACCACAGCAGTCTTGTCAGTCTGTCCCTCAGTACTATGTACAGGATACCCGCTGGAATCAGCTCGTATTGCGCTACAGTACCGACCAAGTACCTAGGTACTCAACGCGGGGCACTGGATCCTGTGCTCCTCCTGTGCTTAGCAGCCACATGACAAAGCGCAGCCATTCCACTTGGCAAGGCATGTCTCACTTGCTATCAAAAGAACCATATTTCTACCTACACGTGGAGGTCACACCAAGTCCACAAGTCAATACCGCCACCTTCCTAACTACACTCAAAGCTGCACATAAGATTACTCAACATAAGATGTTCCTACGTATAAAAGTGAAATCTCTATTTCCGATGTATTTAGAATCTAATGTAACTGTTGGAACAGTAGTAATTGCAGTGCAGTCAGTCAACTGAAGTTGACTGTATTGTTTGTGGGTTGACTGTAAGTCAAGTACAGTATGTGCCTACTTCAGACTAGGGCACGGACCAAGCAATTGGCCATACAAATTAGTGTGCAGACCAGCTAGCGCTCTGCCAAACCTAAAACAACACATTCACCACTTGACCACGCAATATTACTGTTACTTTGACCACGATTCGAATCGACAACATTGCATCGTCTAAAGGTCTATCAGGCAAGGCCTATCAACAGTAACATTTACCTAACGCTTGTGCTGGAATGGTAACATTTGACTTCAATACCAGCAGTACATATGTATACATAGATTATGAATTATCTTCTCATTGGGTGAAAACACTTTTTTATGTACCTTTTTCAATAACTGAACACGTCATAAGTTTTTTTTTTTTTTTAATTCAATGTATCTGTCCTGTTTTCTAATGCTTTTCATTGATAAAACGCTTATAATTTTAATGATACCAATCCGTTTTTTCAATTCAACGCTTTCATACTAATACTAATGAAATAAATCACCTACTTTATGAAGTCGCTCTATATGAGTATTATATTGCCTTGTCAGTTTCACAAATACCAATGATTGGTAATGTAATCAAACTAGCTATTTTAAACCTATTTTTAACTATATTAGATAACGTAAATATTATATTACTTGTAGTTTTTAATAAGTAGTATATTGTAACAGCAGTTAATTTCAATATATTCAAGTTAATTGTTGGTAGGGCTTTGAACGTTGCAACGTTGTTCATTCGATTGGTCGAAGTAACAGCAGTATTGCAATGGTCAAGTGGTAGATGTATTGTTCTAGGTTTGGTAGACCGCTAGCCGGTCTACACAGTAATTTGGATAGCTAATTGCTTGGCCCGTGCCCTAGTGTGAAGTGAGTGCATACTGTATTTGACTTGCAGCCAATACAGTAGGCTTACAAACAATACACCCAACTTGCAGTTGATATAGTCAACTTTACTTACAGTAAAATTGACCTACTGTACTGCAATTACTACTATTCCAATACTGGCGGCTTTTGTTTTGTGTCGTACGCTAGTATAGTCAACCAAACTTTTCCGTTTCCTACTAAATTACATTCTCGTCAGCTAACTTAACCCCTATTAATTCCAATTGACTTTCGCATCCAAATTAATCCCAATTACCTTTAATTACCCTACGGCTCCAAGTTACAGCTTTATTAACTCTTATACATGAGTTTTCGCCACAAACTTACATGTACTGGCTCACCGCCGCTATTGGCCTCTTTAACCTACGTAGGTTAACTGGGCTACTACTATTACTACTTCCCCTGGTGCCACTGGCCGATTTAACAAACGTAGGTTAATTAGCCTACTACTGCATCTAATTCAACCATACAACTCAAAAAAGTTATTATTATTATTCCCCTAACAATCTTTCAATTTACCAGTATGTCTCTATCTACTGATACATAACTTGGCATTACTAGGTGGCCCATTAACGTAGCCCTCGATACGTATAATCAGCATATTACTGTTTACAAACTTTTCAAAGGCCTTATTTGATAATGTTTTCGTTATGACGTTAGTAGGATTATCCTTCCTATCGATCTATTAAAATTCATTAATTTCCTTACCCTTGTAGGCTTCGCAAAGTTCCATTACATCGATCATTAGGCGCGTTAAACTAGTGGTTCCAAGCTTTAAAAGGCATTAAAATAAACTCCACAATTTTCTACAAATTACTATGAAAATAAAAAGAACCTTGAGTTAATTATTAATGAAGTTAAAGGTTTCTCATAGTTTTATGCTTATATTAAAGCTAGCCATCCTACGTTTAACCTTCAAGGTAAACACACTACGTATAATCCTCTTATATTTAACGAACGTTTAAGAAATTAAGTTACCGATAATATTTAATTGGTTTTTCTGTTTCTCTTTATTAACGAGATTTATTAGGAAGCCAATTTATAAGGATAAATATATATTATTTGCAAAGGAACCTTTTGTAAAAACTATCAATTTAGCTCTGGACAAGTTAATCAAAATCATATTAATCTCTTAGTTTAAGTTTTAAATTACTTTTTTTAGTTATTTGTTTGACCGGTTAAAGTCTTTATCTATTGGGTTTTACGTTTGTAAAGTAATCTATAGGTAGTAAAAAGCTTTCGGTTGGCATAGGGTAGCGATATAGCTGTTATAGGCACATTGTTTTAGATACTGTTAAACCTTAGTTACATTAGCCTTGTCAATTGTGGTTAAATTAGCGCCCTAACCTTTCCAGCGAAAACTAAAGCTAATATCAATACCAAGTATACGTATTAACGATCTATTAAAGTTAAATTGGTTACATTTTGCCAAAGTCGTAACCTGCTTACAATCACAGAACTTGAAGTCATTAATCGCTAGTTAGTCTGATATCGTAAAGTTAGTAATTCTGACGAAAAGGGTATTGTTATTTTATTTGCTTAATAAACTCAATTTCTTTTTTTACTTTACTAATAAGTACAGATCGTATGTTAAAAACTTTCTATTTAACCGTAATTTAAAATTTGATTAGTAGGTTCAAAAACAATAAAAGTCTGCTTTAACTAGTCCGTATAATAACCTGATACATCGCATTACTGTCACCGAAAGATATGTAACACGTAGTTCTTGTATTATCTTCAGTAACACGATCCATTATAAATCGATAGCTAACTATGTATATATTTACATTATATTACAATTATTAAGTATGAATTTCCTTTTAGTTTTGGCTAGTAAATTTGCCATTAAAGTAACCACTAAACTTCAGCTGATTTTCATAATCGTTAGCGAGTATATAAGGATGCAGTCTTTTCTTTTATCACCGTATTCTTAAGCGATTAGGCGTGACTTTTCATATTACCGCCCTGTAATTTTGCTTTCAACCTTATATATTATCTTCAATTTTAAGATTGTGATATTCAGGTTATCTAGATTAAAGTTACCTTTAGATATAAACTATGTTACTCCTTGAATCATAAACTCATCAATTTCACTCTTATTGCTTTTCTTAAAATATTTATTGAAGATCTTAATAACACCTTGCACCCGAAGTTTTAACGTTAAGTTTTTATCATTTTTCTCTTTCCTGTTTACTCAAGTTGTATTGTAAATACAACTCAGTATATATTCCTCGTTTTCAAAGTCTCTCCCCTTTATTGGTTTTTAGCGTTGGTAGCGTTCCAATAGTTTTTCAATAATAGGTGGAGAAGGGTCGTATTAGCTTATTCGTTTAACTTAAAGATCTTTATCATCAATCGCCTTAATTTAGGGCTTAGCCTAAGTAGTACAAAACTTTGCGAAGCCGTTAGTCATTTCAATAATTACTTTCAAGTTAATGATACTTAAGGTTTTATACAAGCTATAATATTTGTTTAGCCTCCGTTATACGAGGACTTTACTTCGTAACAATAAAGTAAATACGTTGATTATTGTGAGGCCGTTCCTGGTTTTAATATCATTGTTTACTTAACGCCGTGCCGATTCCTTCTAGAACTCCTTCAATGCTTTACTATAGGCTACGACTCTCTTTTAGGTACTTACTAATAGCGGAGATTTACTCGTTAAACGTGGCTATACTCTAGAGATTAATTGCGTTAACATTAATTCTTCAAGGCCTATAATGTTGTTCAGGCCTTTTACCGTCATTAAAAGACGTGTCTCTTGGTCCGTAAAAATTTTAATCTCCAGTATAAAGATATTGTGCGCTTGGAGATGACGTATGCCCTTTCGATTTTCTAAATACTTTAATAGGTTTTTACAGGCACCTATTTACGTTAGATACCTATTATTTTATCATTTACCTGAAATTCTGCCGCTGTAAAGTTGGTACCAGTATCACAAACGATGAAGTTAGGTAGGTCTAATTACGTGTTACTTTATAACATCTTTAATGTTTTCTATGTAATTTTTTGCTAATAGAAACTTTAAACACCTGGTCCCGGAAAAAAATATTACAAAGTTAATAAAGTACAAAATAGGCTTTCTACCCAAGTATAATACGTTAATAAATATCTCGTAGTTATAGTCTTTATCGTTTTTCAGTGTAAATTTGAATTTTTAAGGGTTTTGTATATGCTGTTGGTAGTGATAGCAAAGCTTTTCGATGGCTTCTATGACGAAGTATTCCATATATTTCTATTTTGCGGACTTTAGGACTTTTTATGACTTATTAATGGTTGGGTAGTTAAAACATCAACATAGTTAACATATTTTTAAATCCGTTGGATTTAGCTTTATTAAGTTCGATCTTCAAAGATAAAATAACACATGCACTTATTTAGAGGTAAAGGGAAACCTTTAGCCGTTTTTAACTAGTTTATCAATGTTAAAATTAATGTTGGCTTTAAATCTTTTTATGTTTTTGAAGTAAATCAGAAAAGAGGTAAGATATTTAAAAATGTGAAACGAAATCAACTGAATAATATTTGAAATTACCGTTATTCCTAGTAACAATAATTATTAGTTAAAGCCGAAGCTAACTTTGGTCTTGCCAATATCTTAACGATTGATTTCGGTAGTAGTAATTCTTTCTGGTCTTAATTTTACATACTACGAATAGCCTCTTGTTAAGTGACTTATTACCTTTATGTTTGATATAATACCTTTAAACGTATGGTTCGTGTAACAATTACAAAAGTTGAAGATATATAAGGGGTTAGAGGTTTAGTTAGGGAAAAGATAAGGGTTTTCGTTATTTAACAGGTATAGGAAGGCATGGTCAGCTAATTATTTGGGTCGCATGAGGGGTAATATTTTCATGCTATTTGATTCACTTAGGGGTATCGTTACCGACAACGGTTTTTTTTTATCTTCGAATTTTATAATATAATTTAAGTAATCTTACCCGAAAGCAATAGAGTACTATATGTGGTACATTACTTGTTTATTATTAAGTTCAACCGGAAGGTAACGAGTTAATTAATTTCCGGATTTATCATAAATTCAACTTTTTTACCATTATTACACCGATAGTTTTCAAGGTTAGAAGATCCGTTTAAATCTTGACTTCATAGACGTTAGTATAGTTGTGACTTTCAGTCCAAAACTATAATATTATATCTGAAACAATCAAGGTGCTCATACTTACGATCGACATAATATATCTGTGCAAGGTTTTCTTTATCCACATCCCGGAAGTCATCAACTTGGGGATACATATCAAGCGAATTTGGCGTGGGTGTTATTACGGTTGTAAACAAGGACTTCAACTGGTTAAAAAAATCTTTACAAGTGGAATCTAGGCGTTATAAGGCATATTTAAACTCGCTAACGCTCATAACAGCTACTTGTAATTACTCGCGGAGTATAATTTCTCCAATATAGGCTTTTACCATAGCTTATTAGTATAATATTAACTTGTTAAGTATCCGATTTAAAATATTTATCGATGTTTCCTTCTTTTTTTTGTTTGCTATGATCGGTATTTACCTCGTAGTGGCCCAATCTATATAATATTTAATAAGGTGTATATTGTATTAGAAATAACTTTTTATATTGTCGTAAATCTCTCGAAAAGTTATTGCTCGTTTTAAGAAAGTTAGGTAGTGATTCCTAACGTTCCTTATAATGATTCCGAGGAATATTAAGTGAAAACCGGAAGGAGAGACCTCCATTCACTTACAAATGTTTAAAAAGGGTGTTATTTTCGTATTGAAATGTTTATAAAGCTTTCCATTATATTTTACTACGTTATTCTAAATTTTAGCAAAGTTTATAAAAAGCTTGTAATTAATGTTGACCATATTAACAGGTCTGGGAAAGAAGTCGCGATAGGTTCCAGTTATTGGTGTTTCCTATTAATTCGAATCTTGGAACCTCCGAGTTACGGTATTCAAGGTAATTGCCAATCTTTTAACCTAAAGTGTGAAGTTTTGTAATAGCACTTATAATAGGCTCGCGCATATAGGCGTACCTGCTATTAAAAGCTTTATTTAAGCGATTTAGCGATTTAAAATAAAGGGTTAAGTGGTAAAAGAAACTTGGCTGTAAGGGGAGTTTGTAAGGGCTTGAATATTTTACTAAATTAATTGTTGAATGGCGCCAACGTTGATACCCCTTACCGCGTTATATGGCGCTACTTCATGCGCTTTACCGCCATTGATAACGTACTTTATATTGTTATATAAAGTTACTAGGCTGCCAAACGAATTAACAAGTTTTTTATCGTCAACCCATTAAAAGACTTAACTCAACTGGGTGTTGATGGAAAGGTTGTTAGAACGGGTGTAAGGGCGTGGGTTTTAAAAGTATTCTTTAAGTTAAACAAATTGGAGAAGAGTCTCTATCAGCGTAATAAAGCTTTTTTCTGGCACGTATATCCTTTATCTTTCGAGTTCTGGCTTTAGCTTAAATTTGAGAAACTTTTAAATCTTTTTCCACATATGAATAGTTTAGTTGTTAAAGAACTTATAATATTTGCGAAAAGCGCGATCGTCGCGGTCGAATTCTTTTCCGCTGTTCTACTCAATAATGAAATAACCACCGAAATTAATCAGGTACCTTTCAATTAAGTTTTCATCGATATCTGGCCTCTAATACTCTTTATCGTAATATTTCACAAAAAGGGATCTAAGGGTTTTAATTCCTTTTTTTGGTTTTTGAGTGGATGGTATCTTAAAGTTTTAACTGGTATTAAACCCAGTGATTTAGTGTGGAAATGGTGTAGGGACTTAGCGATTCAGCGTAAAGTTGCGCAACGTATCTTTTTTAATGCGAATTGGTAATTCTCAGTAATTTCGTTTAGATTAGTTATCTTAATGACTGAATTGGCGTAGGGAAAAATAAAAGAGTGAAAAGGAAGTAAAGGTTTAGTATGAAAGGTAAGGTCGGAGGTCATTTATTGTTATTAGTGGAGGTCGAAGGTCAAAAGTTGTAGGCCGTGAGATTTAGTCGTTTTTGTAGTAGTAACACACGTAGTAGTATTGACTTAGCCGTTTACCAACTTGTCTTTTAAAACTTTTATCAGTTAATTTGAAACTTCTTAAAAAAGATTTATTGAAGATTTCTATATGCTTTCAATAGAAATACCGTGGTTACCTTTTAACTGCTGTAAGATTTGAAGCTACCTAAAGGTTTTTTTAACTTATTATCGTAGAGACTAATAAAATAGTAAAGGCCTTTTACAACAATCTTTTCTCCAATCTAACCGCTATTTAACGTAAAGCATAACGAAAAAGTAGCTTCTTCTTTTACTTATCTTATCTGTGTTTCATTTAATTAACATTGATCAGTATTAGTAGAGCTTTTTCATGACCCAGACAGCGGTTGGGTTAGGAAATGGCTAGTATGCAACTGCGCCACTGAGAAGCCTGAAGTCCAACACATCAGGCGGGGAACATCTCTTATGTCAGCAACCCAGGGTTAGGGTTAACGCACGGACGCATAGGATATGTTGGATATGTCACTATTCAAGCTATCCAGTACTGAAGATGGTATGAAGGTACGGATATATAAGGATACGGTCATCACCACACAGATAGTATTTCCTTCATAGTTCTTCAGTTGTCAATCTAAGTATTCAGTCTCAGTATATTCTGAATAGACTCATGGCTTTTGGTCATTACTTGTACGGTTGCGATATTGTTCACTCAGCACTTCTGCTATCTTCTTGATAACATAAACCCTCTGACACCTTCTATATACTCACGGGTATTTAGTATGGTCATTACAGGCTTTAGACGTTGCAACTTTGACGATTCAATTAGTCGAAGTAACAGTAGTATTACAACAGTCAAGTGGTGGATGTATTGTTTGAGGTTTGCCAGACCGCTATCCGGTATAAACAGTAATTTGTATGGCCAATCGATTGGCCCATACCCTACTATGAAGTGTGAGCATACTGTAATTGACTTTCAGTCAATACAGTAGGAGCACAAACAATACGCTCAACTTGCAGTCAGTATAGTCAACTTTGTTGACAGTAAAATTGACCTACTACACTGCAATTGCTACTATTCTAACATTGATTATATTGACTGAAAGATGACTGTATTAACTGCAATTAAATTGTAATACGGTTACCAATTCAATGTGGAACACAGCTTAAGAAGTTACCCATACAAACTAATGTGTAGACTAGCTAGCGGTCTGTCAAACTTAGAAATAACATCATCAGCTTCAATTAAATACACCAGTTACTTCGACCAAAGATTCCAATCGACTAGATTACAATAATGAAAACCTATCAATATTAATCAATATTTATGAGGTTAAACATAAATAAGTCAGGTAAAAAAAAGGCTACTTTATGGTTTTTATGTTTTATTTAGGCAAGATAAAGGAAATATTCTTACGAAGTACTCTTACAAGCTGTGTAGCTACTTGCGGCGGTAGGTAGTAAGAGGTTTTAGACTATATAATTGTTTTTGATGATTAATAAGTAGCAACGATATCGCTAGACTATTAAGGTATCTTTATTAAACTTATCTCAAAACTTTAACTTTAAGATCAACCGTTTAAAGTCTCAAAATTAATTATTGAAAGGTTATTACCAAATCATGAAAACCCATAAATTTAGTAAATTGCCAATTCGCTGTATTTATAGGTTGCAATGTTAAAAAACCGTTGCATTATAAATATTTTAGAACATAAAAATTAAAATACCGAATCTATTTAACAATTGAATCGCCAAGTCCAATTTCTAAGATTAATCATAAAAAATTCTTCGAAAACACTTAAATTGACATCGTTACCAACCTTGTTTGAAAGGGATGAATGAAAGATCTTTGATTTACATATATAAATTATTTTGATAACAACTTATAAAGAAGGAAAACTAACGAAATTTTCACCGTAAAACACTTAACTAACTGAATCGATTACTTCATTTCGACTCAAATTAAATGGAATTTGACTAAAGAATTCATGTTGTTGACGATGATTACTAATGGTTTAACAAGTAGAATTTAAAAATATGAAAAATATAGATAAACAAGTTATAACCAGATTGATGATGAATATAGGTAAGCCAGGAATTAATTTACTAGTTAGAAAAATCAAGGAAAGTTACTTGGTAAACGTATTCTTTGAATACGCCGCGAATGAATTTTTTTAATGGATACGTAAAGATAAAATCAAATGTATTACTAGCAACAACGCTCCTAAATGCCTCCATATGCATTTATAGTGTATTTCTCAAAATCCAATCCAAATGAGTTCCTTAAACCTTACTACTCAAGTACTTCAACGTGCTATTACCTATATTAATGAAGAAAATGAATTAATTGACCTGGATATGGCTAACCCTTAATTTTATTACTTGGTGGAATAGGAAGCTTGGCAATTTTACCAAAAGAATCCTCAACCACACGAAGAATATTTAAGAAAAATCCTCGATAAAGAATTGTTTAATACTAGTAAAAACCTTAAAAAACTTACATAAATCCTTCATAAGTCCCTCAGTACGTTAAGTTTGAATAATTTCGTTAAGAGAAATAAAACTAAAAATAGGAAAGCAGTGGTTTTACCCGTAAACCTGTAATAAATACAACTACTGATATTTTCCTTCTAAATTCCGCCAAAGATAATTACTTCACCTGTCAACACTTTCGATTCAAAAACCCAAATAAGCCGTAAGATCAATAAAATAATTGTTTTCCTCGAAATGTGGTCATATTAAATAAAGATTATGTAGCGATTATAATCTTTATGAAAATTTATGGTAGTAACAAAAAGTATAACAGTAAGCAATATAATCTCCTGAATATCAAGTTGCAACTATTCTTTAACATTTGCCATTAAATCAGATTTAGCAATCAGATTTCTAATTTTTCTTTACTAATATCCTTAGTAATTAAGTAAAAGATTATTCATTTCATTACTTAACCAATTACATATTGTTTTGCGAAATGCACAACGGTTTTAATAGTCACTCCGAATAATATATTAACCTTACCTAATACTATATAAATTGGAAAATTATCAAATAGTTACTCATTCTAAAATTGTTATAGATTGGTACCTAGAGTTAGTAGTCGATAGAGATATAAACCCAGCAATTAATATGCGTTTAAGAGGCTTACACACTGCTCCTAATTACATCTACACCACGTGAGCAATTATATTACCAAGCCACACTTTGTCGCTAGTTCCATAATTAATCTTTAGTAAGGGATTCTTTTCCTTTTTCATTCAATATTAAAAATAGTATTCGACTACCTTTAAACGACAGCTTCAGCTTAATATCTTTATATATATTAGGAAGCATTTCAACAATTAATAGAATTTCGTGATTATCCACGTTAACACATTCGTATAAAAACAAAAAGTCCTTAGTGTTAAATAAACATTTCATTTCAGTATAGTTAAGTGAACTCTATTTACTGTGAGTTAACTGTATCATTTGTAAGTTAATGGTAATAATTGTAAGTTAAGTATAGGGAGTATCCAATTCACATTAACGTACGGATCAAGCAATTTCTCATATAAATCAGTATTCAAACCGGCTAGTAGTTTGCTAGATTAAGAAATAACAAACCACCACTATCAATGCAATACTAATTACTTAGATCACTAGTCAATTCGACTACGTTTTAACAATAAATAACCTATCAACAGATATGGTAATTAACGACACATTGAAATCTATCACTGAATACTTAAAATTACCTTAGATACCTATATTCGTGAGTAAAAATTCCCGAAGCCTTTTGAAATACCTTGTAAAATTAATAACAACTAATTAAAAGAGTTCAATAATATAAGCAATATTATTATAGGAGGCATACTAAATTCGAAGAATTGATGGGTTAAAGTGAATCAACAGCCAAAATAATCTCCTGATACTATAACTAAAGCCACGACTAATGACTTTTGAGAAAGGTTTATAAATAGTCATATGTGATTATTTTTATTGAGATATACATGGTCCGATTCGCTCATAACATGTAGAGATACCTTATTAAATAAGAAAAATATAAATATAATCAAAACAAAACGTGTATTCCAACCTACTAGAAAAGTATATGAAATTGGTAGCGTAAAAGTATGTGACAAAAAACTTAATTGTAGGATTAAAGGAAGTTAATATCTGAAATTTTCGGGTAAAGTATTTGAATTGAAGTGTAATTTCAGTAAAAAACAAACTGAGAGAGATGGAAGTAACGTCAACAATCATAGTATTGAATTTAACGGTTATCTTCATTTATTAATCGATTATATTAGGGTGTAGGCATAAAACAAAAAAGTTGTTAATATTGAAATATCAGTCAATAGAAATACACTCAAATTAATTGTATCAACTGTAAGTTGATTATACTAACCATGAGTTGATTATATTAAATATATGTGAAGTACTTAATTCAACGAGGGGCACATACTAAGTAGTTAATCATACATATTAGCGTGCAGACTAATAAGCGGTTTGCTAAATTTGGAACTAATTCATCACCACTTTCAACGTAATATATCAGTTACTTAGACTACAATTCGAATCAACTGCTTTGCAACGATAAAGGCCTATAAATATTAACATTGATATAAATACTAATGAACTGGGTAAAAATAGTCAATTGTTTCCTCTTTCTTTTAAATAAAACCATTTTTAATTGAACTTTTAAAAACCAAACACAACAGTAATAAACTTAACTGTTGGTAGAGCTTTAGACGTTACAATATTGTCGATTCGATTGATCGAAGTAACAGTAGTATTACATGGTCAAGTGGTGGATTTATTGTTCTAGGGTTGATAGACCGCTAGCTGGTTTATATAGTACTTTTTATAGCCAATTGTTTGGTTCGTGCCCTAGTATAAAGTGGGTGTATACTGTACTTGACTTGAAGTTAATATAGTAGACCCACAAAACAATACACTCAAATTGTAGTTAGTATAGACAACTTTACTTGTAAGTAAAGTTGACATACTATATTACAATCACTACTATTCCAACACTGGCGGCTTTTTATTTTTATACGCGTACGCGAGTATGGTCGACCAATTTTTTTCGGTTATTACTGAATTACTTTTTCGTTAACTGTATAGACCCCTGTCAATTCCAGTTGACTTTCACACCCAAATTAACCTTAATTAATTTCATTTTCTCTACGGCTTCGAGTCTTTACTTTACTAAATCCGGTGCATAAGTCTTACGCTATAAACTTGTACGTATTAGCTTACTACCACCACTGGTCATCTTAACCTACGTAGGTTAAGCCGTCTGCCACTTTAGTCAGCCTAAATAGGTTAAATTTCTTATTATCATCATTACTGTTACTATTGTTACTCGCTCTCTTAATCAATATAGATTAAGCTACTTATTAATTTTACTTAACCAACGTGTGTTACTTAAGCCACAACTACCTTCAATTTAACCGTAACATTTAAAACCGTCACTATCACCTGCTTCTTTCCCTTAATAATCTTTCAATTTACTAACACATTCTTATTGACTAACACATGACTTGGCCTTAACAAATAACCTATCAACGTATCCCTCAATAGTTATGGTCAGCCTATTATTATTCATGAACTTTTAAAGGGCATAATTAGGCAACATCTTCGTTATAATATCAATAGAATTATCCTTGCCATGAATCTAATGAAACTATTTAATCTTCTTACCTTTGTAAACTTTACGGAATGTTATTACATAGAATATCTTGCGTTTTTCGTTAGTAATTCCGAGATTTAAAAGGCATATAAATAAACTCTTTGAGTCCATATAAATTACCACTAGTATAAGAGGAACATTTAATTACTTGGTAATAATATTATATGTTTCCAGTAATATGATACCTATATCGAAGACGGTTATCATATTGTAAACCTTTAGCGTTCAAACGTTTCGTATAATTCTTTTTTATTCAATAAAAGTTTTTTAAAATTAGGTTGTTAGTAATATTAAATTTGTCTTTTTTCTTGTTTTCAATGACGAAAGTTGTAAAGAAGTCGTTTTATACCGATAAATTTCTGTTATTTATAAAAAAATCCGTTTATAAAGATTATTAACTTAGGTTTCGAAAAGTTAAGAAAAACCATGTTAATCCCTCGATCTAGTTTTGGCATTTATCAATACAACACTTCTTTCAATCGGTGAAAGTATTTATTTGTTAGATTCTATACTAATATAGCAATCGATAGGTCGTAAAAGTCTTTCGATTAATATAAGATAACGATGTTATTGCTACAGGAATATTACTTCAAGTACTGTTAAACCTTATTTACGTCAAATTTATTAATTATACTTAAGTCAGCACATTAACCCTTGTGACGAAATTTAAATCCAGAATTAATATTAAATAAAAAGATTAACGATTCATTAAACTTAAATTGATTACATTTCGTCAAAGTGGTGACTAAATTATTATTTGAAAATTTAAGTACTTAATCGCCAATTACTTCAATATTACAAATCTAATAGTTCTAATGAAAAGTTAATCATTAATTTACATACCTTTTCAGCAGAAGTCTTTTTTATGTTACTAATAAGTATGGATTATATATTGAAAACTTTATACTTAATCGCAACTTAAAGTACGATTAATAGGTTTGAAACCAATAAATGTCTGTTTTAACTCGTTTATATAGTGGTTTACTAAATTGTATTACTGTTCCTAAAAGGTATTTACTACGTAATTCTTATAGTAGTTTCAGTAATACGATTCTCTGTAAATCGGTTGCTAATTACGTATATATTTGCGTTATATTGTAGTTATTAAGGGTTAACTTCGTTTTTGTTTTGAATAATAAACTTGTCATCAAACCGACAACGAAAAGTTAACAAATATTTTCAATCGTTCACGATTACATCATATTCTAGTTCTTACCTTTTTTACAGTACTTCAAGCGATTAGTGGTAACTTTTTATAGGGTTGTCCCGTAATTTTACCCTTAACCTCGTGTATAATATTCGACTGCAAAATCATGATATTTGGATTGTAAATATGAAAGTTGGCTGTAAATATAAATTATATAACTCTTCGAATCAGGAGTCCATTAATTTAGAAATTATTTATTTCTTTAAACAGTTTGCGAAAGTTTTTTTTTGATACCTTTTATACCAAATTTTACAACTAAATCTCAATTTTGCTTCTCTTTATTCCTTACCCAAACTGTATTATATATTCAACCAGGTGTATATTCCTTGTTTTTAACTTTCTTTCTTTTCAATAGTCGTCTACGCTAGCGGCGTTTCATTAGCGTATCGATAATAAGAATAGGCAAGTTATTTTAGTTTATTCGCCTAGTTTAAAAGTCTTAATCCCGATAGTTAATCGCTTTAATATAAAGTTTAACATGAGTGCTACGAAACATCGTAGTATCGTTAACAGTTTTAATAACTACTTTAAGGTTGGCGATATTTAAGATTATATATAGGTTATCTTATTTTCTTTGTTTCCAGCACATGCGAACTTAACTTCATAACGGAAAAATAAGTACGTCGATCGGCGTAGGATCATTTCTGGAGTTGATGGCGTCATTAATTTAACGCCGTGACGATTCCTTCCGCAATTTCTTTCATGCTTTACCGTAGGCTACCAATTTTTTTTCTAGATCTTTATTCATTCTAAAGGTTTACTTTTTAGGTGTGTGTACATTCCAATGATTAGTAACGTTAGTATCAGGATATCGGGTTTTATAATATTATTTATGCCCTTTATCATTATTTAAAAACGTACGTCTTAATTCGTAAAGCTTTTAATCTTTAACGTTAGGATATTATACACTTTTCGTAGTAGCGTGTATACTATTTCAACCTTCCTAATACTTTAGTTAACCTTAATAAGCACCTATTTGAATTAGATTTATATTATCTTAATATACGACTGAAATTCTATTATTGCAAAATTCGTGCCGGTATTGTAGATGAAGATATTAGATAAGCTCAAATACGTGTTGATTTACAATATCTTTATCTTTTTTATCTATATTTTAACGATAGAAAATTGAAAAACTTGGTTTCGTGAAAATATGTTATGAAATAGATACCGTAAAAATAGGCTCATTACCTAAATGAAAACACGTTAATAGAGATTTCGTAATTAAAACCTTATTTTTTTAGTATAAATTTGAATTTTCGAAAGAGTTAGGTTTACTCTTCATAATAATTTTACAGTCCTTTAATTGCGTTCAAAGAAAAGTATGATACTTTTTTATGTATTACGGATTTTACAACTTCATATAGCCTATTAACGATTGGAAAGTTAAAACAGCAGTATAGTTGGCATATTTCTTACTCTTTTAGGTTTCACATAATTGATTTTAAGCCTTAAATATGAAATTACAAATACACCTACTCAAAGGCAAAGGGAAACCTTTTGCCGTTTTTAACAAGCTTATTAACGTTAACGTCAATATTAATGTCGAGGGCTTTTATATACTCGAAAAAAAGGAGGAAAAGGGTAGAGGATTTGAGGATATGGAACGTAATCGACTTAATAATAGTTTGAATAACCTTTGTCCATAGTAACGATGTTTATTAGTCCAAGTCGAAGTTAACTTTGTGTTTACCAGTATTTTAACGGTTGATTTCCGTAATAGTATTACTTTAACTCTGTAATAACACATATTATGAATAGCCTTTTGTTTTTCATTTTGCTGCCCTTGTATCTAGTATAATACCTTAAAATATTTGATCCACGTAACGATTGTAAAGATTAAAAATATATAAGTGATTCAGGGTTTGATTAAGATAAAGATCATGGATTTTATCATTTAAGCGGTATAATAAGTATTGTTGGCTAATTATTAGGCCGCATTAGGATCAGTATTTTCATTTCATTTGATTTGTTTAGAAGTATCGTTATTATTAATATTTCTTGACCCTCAAAGTTTACAATGTGGTTCAAGTAATTTTGTCCAGAAATAGTAGAGTATTAGATATGGTGTATCTGTGGATATTATCATATATCTCTATAGTTAGTAAGTGGTTATGCTATAAGTTGCACTCTTGCAGAGTGTACTATAAAGTGCCACTCTGCAAGATGCATTCTTGCAGAGTGTATGATAGCATGCCACTTCTCAGAAGGGGTATTGACAGAGTGTATAGTAGAATGCCACTACTCAGAAGATTAGCTAAGTGTATGGTAAAATGCCACTGCCCAGGTAAAAGCTCGTAAACTTTCACATAAAGCATATACTTCCCAGATACCTCTTTTCCTTTTCATTTAACTATTTATCGTCAATATATATTACAACTCTTTTTTTATTACCCTTACTTCAACGTACTTGCTAAAGCAAAAATTATCACCATTCATTGATAACCAACATGTTCGATTACAAATAGTTTAGAAAAAAAGAACCCAATTTAATTTAAATACTTATAACAGGATAATATAGCGATCCTTATTAGAAGAATATTCATTGCTATTTCTAGCAAGTCAATTTTACTTACAGTAAAGTTGACTGTACTGACTGCAAGTGGAGTGCCAGATTCAGACTAGGTTATAGGCCAAGTAATTAGTTATACAAATTACTGTGTGGACTCGCTACTGGTCTGCCAAACCTAGAATAATATATCCACCATCTCATCATACAATAATATTGTTAATTAAACCAATCAAATCGACAACGTTGCAATGTCTAAAGCTCTACCAAAAATCTCAATTTTTTTTTTTAACATCAAGTTTTATAGAAAATATACGAAAGTGTAATAATACTCTAAAAGTAAAGTGACCTTTCAAAAGATAACTTTAGTATGATATTATTAACTCAGTTAATGCCTTATTTATTAAAAGTCTTGTTACGCTACTATTTATTCGGTTAGAGTTTTAGACGTATCTGGGCCCCTTTCAAAAAGGATCTTATTACGTATTATTTTATATAAGCAAAAACTATTAAAGTTTTGAAACATTGTATTAAAACCTATACAATTTGAAAACAGTATTTGAACCGTTTACAAACTTCAAAAAAGGCTAAAATATTACTTTTAAAACGCTATCGTAATCACTCCACACCCTAAAACCAACACTTAAACCGCTTCTCAAATACATACAACGCGCCCAAAACATATTTCGAAACGCTTCGGCACATTTCATGAAATGATAAACATAGTATTCGAGGCGTTCAACATACTAAGCGTCATACCCCGCCACCTCTTTTTCTCCATCCACACTATTATAATCGTTCTCCTTTTTTCTCCCTAAATTATACCGCTCATTTGAATCACTATTTGAGACGTTTAAGTTTACTAGCCATTTGGCTAATATAACGACTTTAAATCGTTAAACCGCTAATTTGAAACGCCCAACTAGCTTGTGGTTACGTTTTATTTAAAATCATTTAAGTAAATAAATGTTAGGAGCTTTATTTAGACCATTTCAACGTAATATATTTATATTAAATTTACGTATCACACGGCTTTATTTGAATCGTCTTATTTTATATATTTGTATTTGTCATTTTATTTCGAGACTTCCATAAAGAAATATCTTAAACGTACCCGAATTCGGACTTTTACGTTATATAAACTTTTACACCGCTCCGGTAATTTTAACAAGCGCCTAAGTTAGGTTTCGAAGCGTTTTAATTAACTTCGTACTTTTATAACCGTATTGGTAGGACTTAAACGTTGCAACGTTATCGATTCGAATGATCTTCTTCGAAGTAACAGGTGTATTGCAGTAGTCAGATGGTGGATGTATTGTTCTAGGTTTGATAGACCGCTAGCTAGTCTGCACTGTAATTTGTATGGCCAATTGCTTGGCCCATGCCCTAGAGTAAAGTGCAACATACTACACTCAACTTATACTCAATGCGGTAAATCCGTATAAAGCAATACACTTGTAGTACGGTCAACTTTACTGGCAGTAAAGTTAATCTACTAAACTACATATAATACTATTGTAATACTGTTTCAATACTGGCGGCTTTTTGTTTTGTATCTATACGCCAATGTAGTTTGCCATCAATTGGTGGCAACCTCTAAAATCTCTCCTTAATCTACATGCCAACAACAAGCTAGACCCCTGTTAATTCCAATTAATCTGTACTAAAAACAACCTCAATTACGGCCCTTTGTGGCCCTTTTGCTCCGCTCCCCTGAGGCCTCCGTTCCTCAAATCCCGTGCACAGATCCTTTGCTATAGACCTACGCAAATTAAATACACTACTACTTACGTATCCTTTGCTAGTAGTTTAGGCTATTTCCATCGCCACCATTACGCTGGTGGTCTTCCGGTTTGCCCGGACAATCCTTTACGTCACGTACTAGGCGATCCACGTATCCTTCGATTCGTATAGTCAGTGTATTTCTGTTTACAAACCTTTCCAAGGTGCTATTGGGCGTGGCCTTGGTTATGGTATCGGTAGAGTTATTTTTGCCATTGATCTACCGAAACTTATCGATTTCTCGAGCTTTGTATACCTCCCTTAACGCTATCACGTCTATCATTAGGCGTTTTTTATTGGTTGTGCTAAGTTTTGATAAGTATTCATAGAGGCTTCAGGAATCAATATACATTACCATAGGTATCGGTGGTAGACCCAGTTGTTTGGTGACAATCCTTAATGTGCCGTCAGTTAACATGCCGATATTAAAGCCTGACATCATGCCATAGACTTCAGATGCCAGCACGCTTCAAGTTATACGCTTGTACTTAACAAATGTCTAGTATATAAGGTTCCCGGTGATAGTAAATTGCCTTTTAAACCTATTCTCGTTAACGAGTATTATTCAAAAGCCGATTTACTATGTAAGGTTAATATTGTTGGCAAATAACCCATTTGTAAAAATTATTAGCTTCGCCTTCATTAGATTTTAAAAACTATGTTAATTCCCCTTTCGACGTAATCCATTTGCTACTGAATCTGTTTGTTTAACTTGTCAAAGTTTTCGTCCTATGGGTCCTGTACTTCTACCGTAATGGAAAGATCGTACGATGCTTTCAGTTAATATAATGTGGCGATGTAAGCCGCACGGTCCCTTTATTCCAAGTATCTCTGTGTCTTTGCCTCGTTAACCTTGTCGATAATCTTCAGGCTCGTAACTTTCTCCTTTTGGCGTAGGCTAATGTAAATGCTACTTTTAGTCTTAATATTATATATGCGAAGTGACGATCCGTTAAAGTCAAGTTGTATGCCCTTAGCCAACGTTTCGACTAGTTTACACTTTTAAAGGCTTAATTTCTCGATAGCATGTTGTTTTGCCGCCAAAAATTCAACATAGTCGAAGAAGAGAGTATCGTTTGTTTACATGCCTACAATGTTAAAGTCTTTGCCCTTGGTAATTAACAAGTACTAGTCAAATGTTAAAGTCTTTATACCTAATCTGTTTTTGAATTGTACCTAGTATGTTAAGAACTAGTAGACGCCAGCTTTATCTAATCTGTAAAAAGGCTTGATAAAATGTATTATTGTGTCAGCCAGAAACTTGTCCCTTAGTTTTTGTGGTATTTCCAGCAATAGAATCCACTAAAGATCGGTGGCAGATTATGTGTACGTTTACATGATATCCAGGCTATTAAGTATAAACTGACCCTTTACGCTAACAGTCAAATTGAAAACAATGGTAACGATTAAATGCTGGCTAATCTTCTGGATTGTAGGCGATTAAATAAGGATTTAGTCCTTTCCTTTATTATCGTATCCTTAAGCGATTAGTCGTAGCTTTTCGTACGGCCGGTTCGTGGTTTTACCTTTAACTTCGTGAATCATCCTCGACTTAAAGATAATAATATCTTAACATTTAAATTACGTTAACAGTATGAACTATACGACCCCCCGTAACAGGAGGCCGTTAATTTCTATTTAGTTATTTTCTTAAAAAATCTTACCCAGTGTATTAATAATGCTTTCGGTACGTAACTTAAGGGCAAGTTCTCCGTTAGATTTCTCCTTCTAAAATACTTATGCCGTTGTATATACCTTGTTAGTTTTATAGTCTCCATCTTTTTCCTTTTTAATATGTATCTTCCTTTTAGGTAGTTTTCTACGTCGTCGGCGTTTTATCAGCTTGTTAATAGTCGGCTCAGAAGGGTTATATAAGTTAATTCTCTCGGTTCGGAGGTTATCGATATTGGGATTTTTATTAAACTTAAGGAGTTTTCTATATAGCTTGACTTATATGAATCGGAAAGTTACAGGGCCATTAGTAGTTTTAATTATGACGTTTAAGTTGGTAATACTTAAAATCTTGTACGGCCCATCCTATTTACTTAGTTTACGTTACATAAGAACTTTACTTTAAAAGGAGAGTAAAAGCACGTCTACTGTTGAAGGTTTGTTTTTGGTATCAAGGGCATCGTTAATCTAACGGCGTACCTATTATTCCCTTAATTCTTTTAGTAATTTTTTATATGCCATAACACGCTTTTAAGTACTTAATAAGGGTGGCAATTTAGCTGTTATTCGTGGGTAAAATCCAAATACCAGTAAAGTTGGTATAAGTCTGTTAGGAATAATAGTATCGTTAAAACCTTTTACCGTTATTTCAAACCATGCCTCTTAATTTGTAAAGATTCCGATTTCCAATATAAGGATATCGTAGGCTTTTTGTAGGAGTTCATATACCCTTTTTACCTTACTAATACCCCAGTAAGCTTCTACAAGAATATTTTTATACTAAATCCTTATTAACTTTGTATTAGTTTAAAACTTCATTATAATAAAGTTGGTGCCGGTATCGTAAAATAACACATCTGGTGAACCAAAATACGTATTAATATATAAAGTACGTAGTACTTTTTATATTTTCTTCGCTGTAATGGTTTTAAGGAAATTGACGCCATAAAAAGCCGTGATGAAGTTTATGACGTGTAATATTAGCTTGTCGTCCAAATGAAATACGTTTACAAAGATTTTCGAGTTAAAGTCTTAACTTTCTTTTAAAGTAAATTTAAACCTTAAAGGGGCTTAGGAGTTTATTCGGTAGTGGTAATGAAGGCGTTTAACTGCCTTTAGTGTTAGTAAATTTACATTCTCGTAACCAACTTCTTTTAAGACCTTGTAAAGTCTGTTAATTACCAGATAGTTAAACTTACGATGTAGTTAACGAAGTTTTACCTCCGTTAAGTCTAACACTACTACTTTTGATCCTTAAAAATGAAACCAGAGATGTCTCTACTGAAGACTATATGAGAACCTTTTACTGACTTTAATATATATTAGCTTATCCATTTTAATATTAACGTTAACACCGAGGTTTTTTATATCTTTAAGGAAAAGGAGAAAGGGGGTAGGGGATTTCAAGATATAAAATATAATAATGCTAATAATAATCTTTACTATCGTTGTTTCCAATGAAGATATTTTTTTCACAAAACCAAAGCCAACTTCAGCCTTGTTAATATCCGCGTGGTTAAGTTTCGAAATAGTATCCGTATCCCTTCATAACGCAATATACTGCGAATAGCCTCCTATTAAGTACCGTGTTACCCCCATATCTGATATAATCCCTTAAAGACTTATTTCGCATACCGGTTTTAAATAGTGAAAAGATATATAGCGCTAGAGCCTTTATCTTTATAATGGCGGTAGGGTTTTTCACCTATCAAGCGGTATAAAAATGCGTGATTGGCTAGTCATTACGTAGCTTTTGGGTTAGTACCGGTATTATTACTGGTATCTTCGTATCAGCTAATAGTCTTCGGCTTATTTTCCTCTTTTTTGACTTTACTTCTTTTAAACTGCGTAATACGCTCCACGTAATTTTATTTTAAAGAAGAGGGTTAATACGTGTAGTACATCTCTTGTTTTGCCTTACGTTCAGTGGTAATGTAACGTGTTAACAAACTGCCTTATTTGCTGTAAATCTAATATCTTTTGACGTTTAAGTTGAATTTATCTGGCTGACTTAAAGGTTTCAAGGATAATAAATACATTTTTCCATGGGTAAAGGTCCAGACCCTTTATTAACTGTACTTACTGGGTTGTCCATATCATCGATTGATGTAGTACGAATTGGAAGGTTTTTTTTTCGTTACTGAATTCTGGAGCTTATGGGTATATACTAGTCGAGTCGGAGACTCGAGTAGTTATGGTTGATAACGAGGAACGAAGTTGGTCAAAAAACCTTTCGTAGGTGGTATCAGAGTATTGCAAGGCGTATTCAAACTTTTTGTAGTCCGTAAATACTTACCGGACCTGTTGGCGCTAGGTATCTTCGCCAGCTCTAACGTTCTCTATTACCTATTGGCAAAGTATTAGTCTGTTAAGCATTTGATTTAAAATATCCATCTTACTTTTCGACTCTTTTTTGTAATCTAATATATAGGACCATTTAATGATATTCCAATTCGTATTATATTAGGCGAGATTGATATCGTATTTAAAACATCCCTTTATGCTATCGTAAATCTCGCGGGAAAAGATATAATTTGTAAGGTATCAGAGGTAGTGGTCCTTAGCTTAACCGGTAAAGATGTTGGGAAATAACGAATGAAAACCTAATAACTTAACTTTTATTTAGCGGTAGATATTGAAGAATAGGCGTAATTTGACATCAAGGAGGTTATACGGCTTACCATCATACTTCTTTTTGCCTTCCCAAATCTTAATGAACGTGGTAATTTCCGTACAGTCCGTATCCTCTATAGGGATACACCGAGGGGGAAATGTCATGTATTAGTCGTAGGGACCTTCTTTATTCGGCCGGGGAAAAGAATAAGGCTGTTTCTGGTGTTGGAGGGCAGGATAGTTGCCCTTAGTTGAATTTGGAGGGGAAAAGCTAGTAGTCGTACTTATAGTAGTCTCGCATGTAAATCCGGTCCTCCCTTGACTTGGCTGTTGAAAATGAACGTGTTAAGGAGCTTGGGGAAAATGGGCCTAATATTATCTGCCGTAGGAAGGTTGGCGATAATCCTCTTAGTGTTGAAGGGTTCGGCGGAGCTCATATTTAATAGATTGATGAATTTGAGAGTTTAAGGGTTGTAAATTTATTTATTCCCCTTAAATAGGTCTTTATGAACCTATGTATAGTCATTATAGGTTACTATTATTAGAAACCTCTTTCCGGTTAACTAAGGTTCATTAGGAGTTTTCATCCGTAGCGTACTCGTAAAGTAAGTCGGTAAGGTTATCATCTTTACCGACTTTTAAAGGCAATAAAATCCCTCGTCGGCGTAAGTTAAACCTTAACTTAACTTCAACCGACTTTTCTATTTTTTTCCATATGTTTAAACTCCAGTCCTTCAAAACCTCAATATAGTTGCAAAAGGCTTTAATTCTCGTGTCTTAATCATTGTAGTCGACGTCGAGGATAAAGTGGTCAATGTAGTTAGAAAGATGTTCGAGGGTAGAGTTTTTATTAACTTCCTTAATTTAGAGGCAGTTATTGAAGTGTTTAATAAAAGTGGTTTCGAGGGCTTTAATTGCCTTCTTTGTAATAAGGTCGTCTATAATGTCGAGTTTTAAGTTCTTTAAAGCCATTGTACCGAAGGTTAAAAAGATGTAGTGCAAGTTTTGGTGGTTGATTTGGTGATTGAAGGCGTAAGTACTTAGCGTTTTAACGTGGAGTTGCGTGACGTGGCTTTTTTTGGCGCGATTTGGTGTTTTCTCTCGTATTTTCGCTCCAAATAGCGAACTTAGTGATTGAATTGGTATGGGGGGTGAAAAAAAATAAAGTATGGGCAGAGATTTGGTGTAGAAGGTAGAGTCGAAGGTTGTTATTGGTGGTAAAGGTTGAAAGTTGTTGTTTTAGCGTAAGGACTTGGTAGTTTTTCTTACGGTAATAATACCCGCAATAGTCTCAACTTAGCCGTTTACCAACTTTCCGTACGTTAAAACTTCTAGGCGGTTAATCTCAACGCTCTTTCTTTAAAACCTATCTAATAACAGTTTCTTGGTGTTTTCTATAATGGCAATACCGTTATCACTTTTAAATACTTGTAAATAGCAAACAAACTTGAAAGTCTTCCTTTTAGCTACTTGTAAACAGCAGACATAGCTTTAGGGTCTTTCGCAAAAGTCTTCTCCTTATCTTACGAAATTGCAAAGCGTAACCAGAAAGTAGCTTCTTCTTTTACTTAGCCAATCTATACTTAACCTAATAAGCACTGATCAGTGTTGGTAGGTCTTAGACGTTGCAAAGTTGTCGATTTGAATGGTCTTCTTCGAAGTAACAGATGTATTGCAGTAGTCAGATGGTGGATGTATTGTTTTAGGTTTGGTATACCGCTAGCCGGTCTGCACTATAATTTTTATGGTCAATTGCTTAGCTCGTTCCCTAGAGTGAAGTGCAGCATACTGCAATCAACTTACACCTAATGCGGTAAGTCCGTACAAAGCAATACACTTGCAGTATAGTCAACTTTACTAGCAGTAAAGTTAACTCCGAAAACATTATTCGTCCGAAACGATTTTACGTATTTTAAAACCACTTATGGACTCGTTAAATCTGTGGTATACTGGTATAATAACTATCAAAAACATTATAAAAAACGGCTCGAAATAGTCAATTCCACCTTCGACCTATGATTATTGGTATGAAAACCACTTTTTCAAGAATTTTCACTTATCGGAATATAGACGAACGATACACTCATATTATTTAATATATCGTTTTCTGTAATAAAAGAAAATAAACTTTACAAATCCAGTTTAAAAGCGAAACCCAAAGTATACTTAGCAGAAAACCTTCTCATTATTTTTAACATTATAATATTTACGCTGGGGAACGATATTATTAACCTTGTATTAAAGGTGTAATTGTAGAAAATTACTCTTCTTGACCTAATCAATATAAAACGTACTAACGAATATGAATACCAGCGTATATATAAAGCTTAGTTATATTTATCATGAAGTTAAAAACCGAGTTTAACCTTTTTGTTGTTATATAATATTAAACGAACCCGTCGAATGATATATGTGAGGCGTTTAACAAGCACCTTAAGTATCAAATAAGCAATTTAAAATGATTCTTATGCGTTATACCGTTTAATATAATTATAATAAAGTTTTTATTTCTATTCATAAAACTTTCGCAAATGATACCGATTATGACTCGTAAATAGGATTTATAGTAAATTGTGGTACAGATGTAGCAATTTGAAACGAGTTTATGTTATATAGCGATATTATTCATTAGAACTTTTCCAAATATAAACGCAGAACTCGGAGCATTTTCGCCTCTAAAATTTATAGTATAGTTAAAAGATTCAACTCCCGTATTACTATAACGATATCCGTTCAGATAATTATTTCAAACCTTAGTTTATAACCCCTCCTTTTAATAGTTTACACTAACTCCTTTTCTCATCAGAAATACCTCGTTAAACTCGGTATTACAAGCGAGAAACACCTTATAATCAATATTATAACCTTATTCATATTATATAAACGCCGTGAATTTAAAAAAGGAATTAATCTACGAAAAGTCCAACCCAACAAATATCATAACTAAAAATGCCTCAAATAAGGTATTAAAAGCGCTTGTATTTATAAAAACTTTTTTGTTAACGTTATTAAAAAGGTTTTACGACTTTACCCTAACTAAACATTTTATACCTCGAATTTATTACTTCACTATTAAATTGCTTATTTACGCCGCTTTTAATATTTTGTCACTCTTCAACATTACCATTCTCTTCGCTTCTAACATATTATTACTCGTTATTTTTACTATTTTCAACTTTAACGACATTATTTTCACCTTTTACAATTAACATTTATTATTTACGTTACTATTTTTAATAAATAATTTCATTATTATACAATGAATTGTACTATAGTCGGACGAACCGGAAAACATAAAAATAGGTAGCTAATTACTGCCAAATAGAAAGGGGGAGAAAGGGGTTACGTCGTTATTGTCCTCATCGTCATCATCGTCCTCGTCGTTCTCGTCGTCGCCTTCACCGCCATCGCCATCTCCGCTGTCGCCACCGTTGCTACCGGCGCCACCACCACCACCACTATCGATGCCGACATCCATGTCGCTATGAGGAAGGCCCCGCGCTTTAAGCCAAATTCCTTTAGGTGGGGGGTGCGGGGCGTCTTTACCCTCCTTGCGAAGACGTGCAATGACGTCGCCGAATTTGCTTACGGAATATATGCGTAAAGCTTGCCTTTCAGGCGGTAATAGCAGTTGCTATCTTTTTTGGCTACCGGTTAACACCAATTACTAATTAATATCAACTTATTTTATAAATTACAAAAGCAGTTTTTTTTGAAGCGCCCCATATAAGGTATTAAAAAAAATGATAATAATTGGTTGCAATTAGGATTACAAATTAAAGGAATAGGTAATTTATCGCAAAAACAGCGGGTGTATATTAAGACCTCAACCTAAAATTATTGAACTATTTAAATAAAGGCGTATCCGCTAACACTCAATCTGTAACGGTAATAATGGGTTGACAAACCTCCGTTTAAACGTTAATCGCTTAAAACTCTACCCACGTCCGTAAAAGTAATATACGGTATGTAAAACATATTTATTAACGGCTCAGTGACATAAACCCGGGTATGCCGTTTTAGTGTTTTACGCATTAAAAAGGCCTCGCAGCGTATATTAGTATACCGAAATTCGAGGCGACGGACGTATTCGGCCGTTTCGGCTTTATTTACAAATATATTCATATAATATAAATTAAAGGGAAGATAAGTAATGCAAACCATATTACAAATCGATGATATTAAACTTATAGTAACAAGGGGTCGCCATATATAATAAGGGTTTTACCTACGGCGAAAGAGTGAGGTTAATAACCTTAAAAGTCATCTGCTCCATTTCTTAAGGGATAGGAGAAAAGGGGGAGGGGGAAAAGAAAGGGGGAAGTTGGGGTCGCAGCTTAGTTGGTGACGTCAATGGGAGAAACAAAAGAAAAGGGGGTGAAGACTTGGTCGGCAAAGGCGGTAACTAGGAAGCCGAAAATGAAATTGGGAATTAACGATATAGTTGAGTTTCTGGGGTTGGTGGTGGTATTGGCGGCGGTATGGCGCGCGGCAGTGGCGGCAGCCTCGGCTCACTTACGTTAATGCGCCAAACGACGCCTTACACCCTTATTTTTACCAGTTATCTATTTTAAAAGCGTTTGAAACATAGCATTAGTAAATTGGTCTAATTATGGAAACGGTTCAAATAATTAATTAAAATGATTATTTCAGTATATATATATTAATTTATTTATTCTAAACTTATGCTACAAAAAAAGGCGCGTATTCGAAGGGGAAAAAAACGGTTTACATTAATCAATAGCAATATATCATTTTATATTAACCCCAAAATATATGATACCGATAATTATATCTTTATAATTGCACCCTTTTAAAAATTAACAACCTTCCTTACTAATGACATCACTCATTACCTAAACTAACTAGAGCCTATACTATAATAACCATCGTTATCAAAATTGTTAATTAGAATCTTGAATAAAGTATACTACAATCACCATTACTATGAAACAATTAATTAAAATTCGGATAAATCAAACTATTACTACTAAATTACAGATACGAACTACATCGAATGAAAAAAAGATTTCCTATGTAAATATTATGATATTTCTCCATAATTAATAAGCGACTATGCTGAAAATTACACTTTTGAAAAGTGTACGATAACGTGCCACTACCAAGAAGGGGCATTGGCAAAGAGTATGGTAAAATGCGACTACCTAGAAGGGAGATTGACAGAGTTCATAGTAAAGTGCCACTTCCAAAATGAAAGCTTATAAGCTCTGACCTGAAGCATGTACTCTCCGGATGCCTCTTTTACCTTCTTATTAACTATCTATCTTCAATATATACTACAAATCTTCTACTATTACCTCTACATTAACGTATACGGTAAATCAACCCTTACTGACAATATCATCTATTTATTAATACATTTAGCTGGAGAGTAGCGGGTCGACTAATAACCGGATTTAACACAAATCCAATAATTTTTACCATTATTACGATAAAAATTCTTATAGTTAGCAAATCCATTTATATTTTATTCTCTTTCACGTTAATATATTTATGACTTTAAATCCAAGGGTATTCGACCAAATTAGAAACGTTAAGTTTACTCGTATTTACGATTAACATAATATACCATTATACGATTTTCTTCATTTATATCATAAAAGTTATTCATTGAAGGGTATATATCAATTAAGTTTAGAGTATATGTTATTATAGGTGTAAATGAAAATTTTCATTGATCAAAACAGCTTTTAAAAGTGGTATTTAGGCGTTTTAAGGCGTATTTAAACTATTTAACGCCCGTGATAGCTATACTTACCTATTTGCGGAGCCTGACTTTGTTAGCTTAGATTTTCTATATTACTTGTTGATATAATATTAGTTTGTTAAGTGTTTGGTTTAAAATATCTATCAGTATTTCCTCCTTTTGTTCTTTATTATTATTATAGTTTACGTCGTAGTAACATAGTCCGTATAATATTACGCGAGGTAAATATCGTATTCGAAATAAATTTTCATATTATCATAGATTTTCAAAAATGTTCTTTCCCTCGTTAGGAAAGTTACAGTAATCTTTAACTAATTTTGTAGGCATTCAAGGGAATAGTAAGTTAAAACCAAATATAAAGACATTTATTTATTTACAAATGTTCAGGAAAGAGATTATATTCGTGTTAATAAGGTTATAAGGCTTTTCGTTATACTTCTATATATCGTTTCACATTTGTGCGAAGTTTATAAGGAATTTAAAGTTAATATTGGTCATTTTGAAAATTTTTAAGGGAAGGTTACGATAGTCATTCCAATTATCATTAGTGTTTCATGATATTAACTTAAGCCGTAGAGCCTTCGTGTTGCGGTATAAAGGGTAAGTTCCAGTCACCGGGCCTAAAGAGTAAAATATTGTTGTAAGATCTGTAATAGACTCCTATATATAGGCCTATTTTCCGTGGGAAACGTCGCCTTAAGGGATTTTTCGATTCTAAGGGAAGGATTAAGGGGTAAGGAGAACTTGGCTATAAGAAGGATTTTGAGGTATTTGATAATCTTGTTTAATTAACTGTATGACACTAATGTTAATACCTCTTACCGCGTTGGAGGCCACTGTTTCACACGCTCTGCCACCTCTGGGATTGTATTTCTAGTTGTTACGTGAATGTGTTAGGCTGCTGAGCAGATTACTAGGTTTTTATTACTAACGTGTAAAGAGGTTTGACTTAGCTAGGGGTTAAAAGAAGGTTCCCTAGAATGTATATGAGGATATTAAGCTACCATATCGCCTTTTCCCTTAGAACGTGGGTGTTGAGGGTATTCCTAAAGTTGTTTCCACTTGAAAAGGGTTTCTGCTAGCTTGGTATAATTTTTTGGGTACTTATACCTTTTGTCGTTTAAGCTCTATCTTCAACTTGTACTTAATACCCTTTTAAATCCTCTTCCACATGTTCATGTTCTAGTCGTTAAAGAACTTATAATATTTTCGGAAGGTATGGTTGCCGCGGTCAAGGCTTTCACTGCCGTCTTGGTCGATAATATTGTTGTGGACGATGTTAACCAGGTGTTTCTTCGTTAAGTCTTCGTCTATATCTAGCACCTATAGCTCTTTATCGTAATACTTGGTAAAAAGGGATCTAAGGGCTTTAGTTGCCCCCATTCGCTTTTAACCGAGTTCCATCTTAACGTTATGGATAGCATAGAACTCAGTGGTTTTACGTGGATTTTACGTAGCTTAGTGGCGTAGAAACTTAACGATTTAACATAAAGTTGCACGACGTGGCTTTCTTGGCGCAATTTAGCGGTTTTCAGTGTTTTCGCATAGATTAACGATCTTAATGATTAAATGAAAGGGTAAATAAGTAGTGTAAGAGAAAAAACTTTGTGTTAAAGGTAAAGCTTGATATAAAGATTAAGGTCAGAGGTTCTTTATTGTTTGGCGGAGATCAAAGGTTTAAAGTTTAAGGCCGTTGGATTTGGTAGTTTTTGTAGTAGTTGCACCTGCCATAGTACTGACTTAGTCGTTTTCTAGCTTGTCGATTTGTGACTTTTAGCGGTCAATATTCACGCTTTTAAAAAAGGATTCGTAAAGATTTCTTGGTATTTTCAAGTATCGATACCGTCGCTTACTTCCAAATTGCTATTATAGACTGATGCAACCTAAAAGTTCTCTCTGTTTTCCTGCCACTGTGGACTGATGTAGTACTAACAGAGGCACTTTGCAATAATCTTTCCTTTACTCTAGCTGCCGTTTTTTACATAGAGCGTAATCGGAAAGTATCTTTTTCTTCTACTTGTATTATCTATGCTTCACTTAATAATCACCAATCAGTGTTGTTAGGGCTTTAAACGTTGCAACGTTGTCGATTCTATTGGTTCAAGTAACAGTTATATTGCATAGTCAAGTGGTGAATATATTGTTCTAGGATTTGCAGACCGCTTGCCAGTCTGCACAATAATTTGTATAGCTAATTGCTTGGCCCATACCATAGAATGAAGTGGATGCATACTGTACTTGACTTGCAGCCAATACAGTAGACCCAAAAAAATACATAACTTGCTATCAGTATAGTCAACTTAATTTGTAAGTAAAATTGACCTACAGCACTATAATTACTACTATTGCAATATTAATAGAGTTGGATATACGTTAGTTACATCGATATTTTCAGTACACAGTTATCAATAAGCTATGAAAAGCCAGTGAATCTATGAAGTGGAACAATGAAAAATACTTAGCATTAAAATTTATTGAAAAGCTTTATGGCTATTATAAAACTCATAAATAAATATCCTAAATGTTGGAGTTTATTTTGAAAAGCGATGAGTATTCTAATTGGAGAGTTTCAACTAACATTTTCTACCCGTATTATCAGCCTATTTTACACTCTTTAAACTCCATGGCCTCTTTTCACAACGCCAAGTTCCTTAAGTTACTCAAGGCGAAAGATATTTTAGAATCGTTAGAATTATAATAAAAAACACGAGTTTTCAATCGCTAAATATTATCATCAACAACGTAAATAATAGTTTTGTAGTAAAGAATCATTAGGCGAATACTAATATAATGGGGATCGATTGTAAATAAATGCCTATTAAGACTTAATGCAATGTAAGAAATATCAAAAAGGTATACCTTTTACTTCGCAAGGCGTACGATATTTTGATCTTAAAGATTAAAAGTTTCACAAATCAAAAAAAGAAATCCTTCAAATAGTAGTAAATGTGTTAGAATATTGTTCAAGTGTAGTGCAGTCAAACTTTACTGTATTAACTGCAAGTAAATTGCAGTAGAGTATCCAATTCAATGATGGGAACGCGCTAAGCAGTTTCCCATACAAAGTAGTAAGGAAACCATCTAGCTGTCTACTAAAATTGGAAGAAAAACGATATATCACCTGATCTTTGTATTACTGTTACATCTACTATACTTCAAATCAATATAATTATAATGTCTAAAGTCTTATTAATACTAATTAGTATTTATTAGATTTAATATGGATAACCTATATGGATGAAGAAGCTAATTTCAGGCATATTTTGTACAATGTCAAGGTAAAAGAAAAATTCTTACAACAAGATTTTATGAACAGCGTCAGTTATTACAGAAATAAGTCAAGAGAACTTTTGAATTATTTTAGTTATTAAGTTAGTTTACAAGTGGCAACGGTATCGCCATTGAAAATATTAAGAAATCTTGATTTGAATCTTTATGGAAAAAAAAAACCGTTGAAATTCACTGTAAAAAGTTTCAAAATTAACATTTAATATCTATTACCAAATTACCAATATCCTACAATTATTCAATAGCTAGATTGTTAATATTACAATTACAAATAAATAAGTCCAATATATATATAACAAACAATAAATTCAACTTCAAAATAATTTTCAATATTACCTCTTACATTAACCTTTCGCCTTTACATTACAAAATCTTTAATCTAATATGTTACTAAACTCGTCAAAATTGATACGCCAAGCGAATATTAAAATTGTTAAGTTGTAGGCACATAAAAGTACTCATCCTACCTAGAGAATCGTCAGGTCTCAACAAAACAGCCACATCACGGAATTCTACACATGAATCGTTAAATTCTCCCTCCACTTATATGAAGGTTATTTTTATAATTAAAATGTTAAAATCGCAAATAACTAGGAACAAATGAGGGAAATTAGAACCCCGTAACCAGATTTCTCGAAATATTATAATAAAAACCTGTGTTATAAAGAAATTGACGAATACTCTACTAAAAACAATTGAACCAACTTTGTTAACCAATATATCCTCGACTTAGACGCCGGTAAAAAGTTTAGTTGTCACGTTTACGCCTTTCGAGACTTGCATAAATTGTTTAATTACTGTATCATGAACATATGGAAAATAACTTCAAGGAGAGTTAAAATCGAATTAAAAACAAAGTTTTATAGTCGAGAGATCTTTATTCCACATAAAACTCCAAACGAACTGGAAGATAATATTTTGAAAATAGTTCAATTAAAATATTAATTTCAAAATGATGAACTTTAAGACCCTTAACTATAAAATCAATAAAGAAAAAGAAAGGATATTACCATCAATTACTCACATCTTTACATACATTTGAAGAGAACACCCCATAATTCTAAAATAAACGAAACCTTTAACCCATCCAGCTAAGTTTTTCATACCTAGATGATAAGAAATCTATGAATCTGTTGGGTAGTTTAATCTCTGACTGTGGCAGCGCAGAATACGTATTTGGAAGAGTAAAGACATTAAAAGCATTTGCTATTAATACGGTATAGGTAATGAACAAAGGCTCCATACAACTATTGATCAAGGAACATTGTCAAAACCGCCAAAATAATCCTTAAGGTAAAAACTTTTAAGCGGCGCAACCACACAAAACCAAATAAGGCACGCCTACATACGTAAACTCACTATAAATCCTACCATATAACTTTACCATTTAGGATAAGCTACTGGTAATTACCCTTATTACCGAAACTTTGAAGACTTAAAACTTGAATCAATTACAAAAAAAATCATCGACACCTGGAATAACTATTGTAACCTACCTTTCAAGCTGGTCTAAATAGTTGATATCAATTGCAGACTCCTTATAAACTTCTCCATAATATGGAATAAAACAGAGAAATATAACAGAGAATTTTATAATGTGCTTAATACAAAAATGATAAGGTTTTTCCATCGGTATAAGTGAATAAAGCTTTAATACTTAGTTTCATACTGACTATTGCTAAAACTCTTTAGAAGATAATCTAAAAATTATGAATTGAAATTATCAAATCAAGTAGGTACATTCCACAAAATATATAACGAAATAAGAAGTTTCTTGAAAAAGAACGTCCATTGGAAGTAATATAATACGTACTTGATTATAATATATTGAAAGACGCTCATCAATGAAAAACAAAGCAGGAAATATTTATTCATGTTTTTAATTGAATACTTAACAAGTTAGTATTAAAGTAATAAACAATATGAAAGTTATGTATTATAAAAGTTGAATTGTTTACATAGGTCTGAGTAGTTATTATAGGCGTCAGCGAGTTTAAATACGCTTCACAATGCCCAAATTTTACATATAGTGGATTCTTTTAGCTACTTACGGTTAGTATTTTAGAATATGATAACACGTAAGCCAAACTTAATTGATATATTTCCCCAAACTAACAGTTTTCTATGTGGGAAAATGAAGACCTTTAAATTAAGTATTATATCGACCAGAAGTACGGTAGGTACAAACACTTAAAATCTGGTTAAAAATTACTATTTTGGAAATTATACTGGCAATAATTACGTGGTTAAAAAATAAGCAGATATGGTAACCGTAAGAATTGTTGTTTCAATAGAAAGAAAAAAATGTATTCATAGTAAGTCAAATTGCTAATTAAGTCTTTACCTTATTATCAAACGCCAGAAATAATAGGTCATATATTACATCTAATATCTTATTGTTCCCGTAAAAAATATTTAGATCTTGTTGCACATTATAAAGTTGAGGACACGTTACATAAGAAAGAAAACACGTTAAAAAAAATAGCGCAATATAAAGATACTACTCCCAATTTTAACAATCTAGTGATTAACGGGCGAAAACCCCTACTTTTACCATATTGATCAAGCTTTCAACCCTTTATATACCTTGAATTTAAGTACTGGTTAAAAGAAATAAAGATTTAAAAATCATTCTAAATATGGGGGCGGTAAATTACATAATAGAAGTGTATTTTTAGTACATTAAGTTATGATTAAAAGGTATTATCCTTACGGAAATCAATTATAACAAGGCCGGTAAAGCTAAATTTTTCTTAATCTTCAATGGAAAATCATTGTTATTAGGATTAACGGTTATATAGATGATTGTTAAACAGATTATCTTTTATATCCTTAAAATCCTTAACTTATTCTTTCTTTAGTTGAAAAACGCGAAAATCCTTTAAATTGAAGTTCATTTCAATGCTAATGAATTAATCAAGGAAAACCGAAGCTTTCCTCTCTATTCTATATAAATGGAAACACTTATGGTTTCATTTTTAAGGTCTAAAGATAACAATGATCAACTTAACATGGTGGGAAATACTTCAATTATACTGACGTTATGACTATTCAACCATTAATGAGATACACAAGATATTGAAGTGCGTGAAATATCAAAATATAAAACACTTTACACTAAAATCTATTGAAAAGTTTAGGTTTATTCTAAGAGACGATAAGAACTTCAATTGCAAAATCTAGACTAACATCTTCTATTTAAATAACAGATTTATTTTTCAGGTTGTATACTCAGAAACATTTTCCAACGGCGTAAAATTAAGTAAATTTCTATCAGCGGAGAATATGAAGGAAACGTTGAAAGGTTTTTGGATTAATATATCTTTAAGGATAATAGACATTATCTTTTACAACATTAAAATTAACTTTACGGAAGCAAAATTTTAATCTATTACGAAGACTATGTGAATTAAATACAAATAGGTATTAATAAAAATATATATAAATATGGAAAAGATTGAAATGGAATAGGTCTTCGTTTCAAAAGCGTATAAAATTCTTGTCCTAGAAATTAAAAGTTTTACGGACTAAAAAGTATATATCCAAATAGCTTTTAAGGTTTGAATCATACTAAAGTCCCTAATAATACAATATCAACCCCGTAAGTTTTTTAAAAAAAATATCCTAATCTAAAAGGAAATCTCTTTCATTAAAAGCACTTCAAAAAGAGTTACAGTATATGGTAAGGTCTTGAAACAACGGAGAAAGAAATCCGATAAATTCCAAGTTAACAATTCCTATAACACTAAGAATAGTATATCGATAATTAACGTACTAATTTTGTCATTGTAAAGCAGAGTTTTTGTGTGGCGTAAGCTAGTGAAATGGAACAACATATTTGTTTTGGTAGGCCTTTATCATTGCAACGTAGTCGATTCGAATTACTGTGGTCGAAGTAACTGGTTCTTCATTGAAATTTGTTCTGATTGGTTGTAATTTTCAAGCTTGGCAGACCGTTAGCCGGTCTGCACACTAATTTGTATGACCAAATACTTCGGCATGTGTCCCACTTTGAAATGGGCACCTACTGCACTAGACTTTCAGTCAATCCTACAACCAATACAGTCAACTTATAGTTAGTATAGTTGGTTTGATGGTATTGTAATTGACCTGCTAAAAATAGCACTCAATATTATTAAAACAATTTGAGCTTTTTGTTGGAACAATATAAACTGCTATTTTTAGCAGGTAAATTTCAGTACAGCCAAGTCAACTGTATTAAATATAAGTTGACTGTACTGACTGAAAGTCGGTTGATTGTAGAGTTCCCAATTCAAACTAGGGTACGGGCTAAGAAATTGGCCATATAAATTAGTGTGCAGACCAGCTAGAGGTCCGCCAAACCCAGAGCAATAAATTCACCACTTGACCACGAAATATTACTATGAATTCGACCGAAATTCAAATTTACAACGTTTCATTGTCTAAAGGCATATCAGGTAACACCTATCAATAATTTTAAAAATTATTGATCAAAAATTAGTTTTTAAAACAATGAACGGTTTCTTAATATATTGTATAATCCAAGTTAAGCTCTATATTAAGGCGATCATTCATGAAAAAGCTTAATCCAAGCAAATCAGTTGGCCTAATCAATCTTTACCAGTAATTAACAAGCTGATAAAGCAACAGCGGTAAAGCTAAATATTGAAGATAATGAATAATAAGAATGAGAATAATAAATATTACCGGGGTTTATGTATTTAACTACTTGAGTTAACAGAGGTAAAAAGGATAACTAGAATCTATTCATCAATATTTACACGTAAGGAATCGTTAAAACCCCTGGTAAACATTTAAAAAAAACATGAAATTAAGATTAATGGATTTCTTATACAAAAATTTATATAATTGTTACCTAAATACGATTTTATTCCTAGTAACCCCAACTTTATAATCTTCAAGTCGAAGATTATTGATGAAGTCAAAGGAAAACCCACAGAAAACCCATATGAAAAATCACTTTGAATTTTTCAAAAATATAATAATAAAAACAAAAACTGAATCCTCACGCAATTACCAACAATTCAAAGAATCAACAAAAATTCAGTGTTTGAATTCATAGCAGGTTTGGTAGTAAATACTAATGTAAATTTTACGCTTAATAACTGTAACATTACTTCAATATACATGTAGTAATTAACAACTAATTTACAAAATAAAATGTTCGATTACAGTTCATTTTCAAACTCTATAGAAAGTATATATTGCGAATAGCCCTATGATACTTTATATCACTGAAAAAGCTAGCCGAAACAAGTATTTATTGGTTTTTAACCTACCAGTTGTGTTAGAAGTCTATAATACATGTTACATATTTAATATACAAAATATTCTCATTTATTATATAAAAGAATAATAATTTGGTATAATATACATATAAATTGACGATGATCGTTTCGTTCATGATTCTGAATTTATTGTAATAAATCAACATATAATTAAAAACTCGAAGTTCTAAAATTGTAAGCCGATTACGACTTTGACTAAGGGCAGACATTCAAATTTTTGTAAATCATTAATACGCATATATAATATTGACGATACTAATGTCAAATACCTCTGCTTCTATCAAAAGGGTTAAGATATTAGCCTATTTGTAATAAACAAAACTAGGGTTGTATAAGCTTAATAGAACTTGAAACAATGCATTCATAGGAACTTTATCGCAATCCTATAATAATAGGAGGCATATTACTACATGTAAATTTTTATACATATCTAACATTCGACTAAGAAAGATAAAAATGTATTAAATAAGCAATTGGAGTGGTGAATGAATAATTTGAAACAAGGGATTAATATTATTTTTATGAACTCAGTAAGGACCAAGTCGATAATCTTTACAAAATAATTCTTAGTAAACAATATTAACCTGTTATTACAAATCAAATTCATTATAATATTCGTAAAGGTTGAAAAATTAAAGGATAACTAGCTTATCATTTTTGGTGACCTGATTTATTAAACTTTTATCAAAAACAAAAGTATTATATGAAACGTACCTACTTCTAAAGTCTATAGTTTAATAACCGGCTTCGATATTGGTATATTAATATGGAATACTTTAGTATTGTTACCCAACAGTTGACGATTTTATTCATCCTAGCCTTTATTTGTACCAATTTACGAAACCCATTCGAATTCCTGTTGAAACTAAGAACTACCAACGAAAAACGCTTAATGATTTTCTTAATAGTGTTCCGCAAAGCCTACCAAGGTAAAAATATTGAGGAGTTCAAATAAATCAATATAAAGAATGACTCGCCTCATGCCATAACAAAGGCTATACCAAATAAAACACTAGAAAGGTTTGTAAATAGTAATGAGATAAATATACGGATCGAGAGCTACGTTTAAAAACCGTATAACAAAGTCAAATCATACAATGAGAAACGAAATGAGAGATAGGGATACCATAGCAAACCGAAAGACTATTAGGTTGATAACAATATAGATTTAATTGAATGACACGGTTAATTTAAATATATAATTATATTGTTGGTAGGCCTTTATCGTTGCAACGTAGTCGATTCGAATCACTGTGATCCAAGTAACTAGTGTTGCGTTGATATTCTTAATTGATGTGTTAAGTTCTAAGTTTGGCAAACCGCTAACCGGTCTGCACACTATTTTGTATGACCAAACGCTTTGGCCTGTACCCCACTTTGAAGTAAGCACCTACTGCACTGCTATCACCTATAATTGTTAAGTTGCCGAACAGATTAATGGGCATATCGCCTGCGCATAAAAAGGTTTAACTTAATTAGGATTAAAGAAAAGATCTCCTAAATCATGTGTAAGGGCGGTAAGGTTCTTCAATAGTATTTACCTTAGGCCGTGTGTTATAAAAGTATTCTTTAAGCTGGGCCAAGTCGAAAATGGCCTAGGTTAACATCATAGCGCTCTGTATTTAAACGAAAATCCCTTGATTTTCCAGTTCGAACATAAATTTTAACTTAACTCCTTCTAAAATCATTTTTCACATATCAATTATCTATTCATTAAAGAAGTTTCGATATTTTTGAAAAGTACAGTTAAAGTCGTAGCTATCATTATATTCAATGATAAAGTATCTGACGAAGTTGGTAAGGTATTCTTCCATTAATTCTTCATTGACATCCAACGCCTAAAATTCGTTATCTTAAAACTTAGTGAAAGCAGTTCCGAATAATTTAATTACTTCTTTTCTGATGGGGTTGGTCATTTCTTCAAGGTCAGTGCTTGCGTTAAACATCTTGAGGTTTTAGCCTATATAAGGCTTTTAAAGCGTGTAGGGCGAGGGACTTGGTGATCTTAGATGTAAGAACTTGGTATTTTGGACGTAGAGTTGCGTGGGAACTTGGAGACTTGGTGTTGGATCGCGTAACATAGATTTCCTAGAATAAGTCGGTGTTTTTGCTTAGAGCAGCGAACTTAACAATTGAAGTAGTGTGAAAAGAAAAAAAGAGTAAAGTAGGGCAAACGTTTGGTGTAAATGGTCAAGTCGGAGGTTGTTTGTTGTTATAGGTTATTTGGCGTGGGGACTTAGTAGTTTTTTCAGTAATTACACCCGCAGTAGTACTAACTTAGCAGTTTGTCAACTTGCCGAACTTTGAGACTTCTGACAGTTAATCTCAACGTCTTTATGAAGGACCAATAAAGATTTCTTAGTGTTTTTCAGTAGCGATACCGTTGCTTACTTCCAGATTGCTGTTAGGAACTGACGCAACCCAAAAGTCTTCTCTGTTTTCCTGCCGTTGGGGACTGGCGCAATACTAATAAAGGCTTTTCGCAAGAATATTTCCTCTAGACTAGCCGCTGTAACCGTAAAACGTAACCGGAAAGTAGCTTCTTCTTCTACTTAGCTAATCTGTGCTTAACTTAATAAGTATTGATCAGTGTTGGTAAGCCTTTATCATTGCAACATAGTCGATTCGAATCACTGTAGTCGAAGTAAATAGTGTTGCGTGGATATTCTTGATTGATGTGTCAAGTTCTAAGTTTGGCAGACCGCTAGCCAGTCTGCACACTACATTGTATGGCCAAATGCTTTGGCTTGTGCCCCACTTTCAAGTGGGTACCTACTGCACTGCACTTGCAGTGCAGTCCTACAAACTGCAGCCAATTTTGCAGTCAGTACAATCAACTTTACTGCAAGTAAAGTTGACTTGGCGGTACTGCATTTGACTGCTATTCTAACATAAATGGCTATTAATAGATTACAATAAAGAAGTGATAAAACGTTTTTTCTTCGGGGTTACAAGTGATAGGAGGTAAAACTGCCATGTAAATAATAGTGTGTAAAGTATAAAAAATAATTATATTACTATATAATTGATTTACAAATGTACCGGCACCGCTACTATAAAAAAAAAAGCTGTTAGTATTGAAATAACGTTTAAGTGTAGTACAGTTAAAGTTAACTATATTAACTTTAAGTTAATTGTATTGAAGTGCTATATTCAATATGGAGCACAGATATCACAGGATGGTGCCTGAGTTAGTGGTTGCTAGGGATCTAGCTCTGGCAGTTGCCATGCCCCTACAATACTCTGGAGTCATCCTGTTACGTAACCGGGCCACCCCCTTTTCTGTAGCCCGTAGTAGCTCCTTAGCAGAAGCTTCTTTCTCTCTCTCTCTATCGAGGATAATAAACAGTATCCGACCGTTATAAAGACAGCTTTAGCCCAATTTCTTTATATATTATCCTTGATCTTTTTTTTCAACAGTATTTTAACTGTTTACAAATAGATATAGCCTAAAACCATGTTATCCGACCCTTTAAACCTGGACCCTCGGGCCATGGAACAATTCCTCGACGTATGTATGAAAAATCAACTTCAAAATCTTCTAGGAATATAATACGATTTATCAATTGCCTAATACAAACGATTTACCAGGACTCTATATATGAAGTTTATCGAGTAGGATCGCAATGTTCGTAAGCACGTTTTATGCCTTCCCAACAAATTCATGGGCGGACCCCATATTTGTTAGTGCCGCTACCGGACCCTTATACAATATCTTAATATTACAGGAAATTTTTTCCAATGCCTTCCCCTATAGCTACCACCCAAGAGGTTTAACCGACTACGTGTATTTACGATGCATCTGCAGAGGATACCCGACCTTTGTAGTTTTTCCAAGTGCCTTAACGCAAGAGCTAGGTAATTAAACTGCCTTCGGCGGAGAAAGATGTTATTACGTATCGATGCCCACGCTTTAACGTCAAGTTTTTATATAGGGCACTCGAAGCGTAAAAGCATGACCTCGAAGTACGCGAGTCTATATACACGGCATACAAATAAGCTATTAATGCCTTTATCGCTCGATATAACGGACCTAGCTCTACTGAACACCGGGTGTTGGCGTTAAATATCGCGGCGTATGTTATTTAATACCTGGTTAATATGGGCTCAAGGACGCGGGTTACGGGAAATATAATCTCCGTAGGCTAACCCTTTATTTCAGTAAACCAAAATCGAAAAAGCCCTTAAAGGTTTATCCGAAACCATTTTACTATCTACTTTATGATAGCTTTAACCTCATCCACAACTATAATAAATAGAGGCTCCAATTTCATCGCTATACCCGCGCCAAATCCGAATATCACGTGGGCCACGGTAGTAAAGCGGGACAGAACTCCGGTCCTCCTAACGCGGCGAGTTTTATCTACGCCTACGAAGGAACGTTAAAGTACCGCTCCAAATAAGTTGAAATTTTACCCCAGATAATGTATTACATTTCAAAAAGCTACGAAAGAAGTGGATTTACGGGTTTTTGCTAAGATTCTTAAAGGGTTCAAACGGAACATCGAAGGGTTTTCCCTTTAATATACTTTAATCAAAAAGATATAATGAAATACGTTTACTTTTAAATTAGTGGATAGGATATTTACGGGGTTCGTTATATAGTACGCGAATATAACGATTAAAAATAAGCTTTTTTTCAAAGGAGATTTTACCGGCGGTGCTATATCTTTTCGGTAGAACCTCCATTATACTATACTAAATGTGGTATATATATATAGTTAACGGGGTTCCTCGCATTATTAATACACCTTTCTAAAGCAATTTAATCCAAGTTTCGAAGGTAATCGAAGAGTAAATCGCTACGTAGGTTAGGGTTATGCCAATTAACACCCATTTATTAGTTTATGGTTGGGATGTATATAATATTCTAAATATTTAGATCACCTTTTTTTCTCGGCTCGTTAGGTCCTTCCTCTTTTTTGGTATTAGTGAAGGGCTTTGGACAATGGACTAACGACACCAGTTATAGTTTTATAGCGATAGGTATTTGGATTAGTATATTAATACACGTTACGTTTGGTTGGTTCTATATCTTAATTATTCGGTCCTTATTATGAATTACAATTCCGGGGCGTATATAGTAACTCTGTAATATTACAATTGCTATGGTCTTTTCTTTTCAGTGTATAATAACTGCCTAATAGCCATTAAGGGATAAGTGAGTAAATGTATACGTATTAAAAAGTACCGCCTTAAAAAATCAAACAATTCGGGCGGATCCGGTATAATACTTAAGTGGTATCAAAGGCTTTAACTAATACCGTTTTTACTATAACTAGACCCGCGCAAAATACCGTTCGCCCGACAAAAAGGGGTAGGAAGTTAAACCCTTACTATACTAGCATTCGACAGTATTTCGGTAATAATAATGTAACACGAACTATGCTTTTTGTATTAGGTTACGAAGTTAGTAGTTATATAACCCCGTTTTATAATACCAACATATTACGTAACTTGGTTTTTTTGGTCCCTATGCGATTAGGGGACAGCGAGCCTTAAGACATCTAAGACGATATCATATAATAAAATACCACAGGCAGGAGCCCTATACTTTCCCTTATAATAACCCCAATTGAAAAGGGGTTTACGTCTAATAAACCTAACAACTAGTTTACAAGCAGCTAGATTATATAAGTTACAGGCCTTAGGTTACGCACCTCAGGACACTTCCCTTTTAAGGTTAAGAAAACGGGGTTTAGCGTTTTTAAACCTTTGGTTACGGGGGTTTAAACTTTGTTAGCAGTTATTACTAACGTCTCCAATGATATTAGGTTACCTATTTTAAATTCGACCACATTTATATCCGAGTTTAATTTCCCGGCGCCTTCAAGTACTAATACTACGTAAATTAGCCCCTCGGATCCTATACAAAGGGGCGATACGCCAGACGCCCATACCATCATACATAAGGGCTTAATTACTTTGAATGACTTTAAATATTAGGTTTTACCTTTACGGAAATACGTAAAGCAACTAAGCGTTGTCGAACGCCAAAAACAAATTCGGGATTTACGATTAATTAGGTAAACATACGAAAGTTAACATCTACATATTAAATGTTGTTTATAAGGTACAAGGACGAGGGTATTAATAATATTAATATATAAAAGCCTTAATAAGGTAGGAAAGATAACGGATATGGATTTATATAATGTTACTTGACGTACGATTTCTTTTTTCCGGTTCGCAATTAGGGGGGATTCACTCCAATCTAGGAGAAACGGTGTAAGTTATTATCTAACACTCCTCCCGGGGTTTTTATATACTTTCGGAAGGGATCCCCCCTTACCGTTACGTATTTTAAATCGAGCCTTAGTACAAATTAGTTATAGCTACGCGTTAACGGGATTTACGTTATTAATATTTACAAAGATCAATTTATCGAAGAAGTTTTTTTGAAGGTATATTATTGGATACTCCGGTCTTAAAATATCATTAAAGGCGACTTTAACCTCATATATAGCCGTACGAAATCGACTTAAAACAATGTTCGCTGAGGATTATTCTTTAATACGTAAGCACTTACCACCGATATATATTTTAATGGTAAAGTAAGAGTTTTTATACTCTGTTTAATATATGTCCTTGACTCTACCTTTACTAATATTACCGGGACCGTTATATTAGTCCGCCTCAGTTTAAATAATAGGCTTGATTATAAGGTTTTTCTTATAACCTTTCTAGCTCATACGTCCCTTTCTATCCCGATCCCTCGAATTAGGGTTCCGAAGGCTAATCTTTTTCGATTTGGAGACTTAATTAGTATTGTTATAGATTTTATATTCAACGCTTCGGATATAACGAACAAAGTCGCGATATATGGTTAAGCTGGGGCTTTCGTACAACTGTACTTAAATGCCGTTTATATGGTCGGAAAACTTGTTATGATATAAGTTAAAGTTATGAAAGAATAAAGCTCCCAAGCTAAACCGGTTTTACTATTATATAAGGAAAGTAAACGGGGCTCAGCCTTGAAGTATTGAATCTATTAAACGTAAAGACTTTTTGGTAAAGGTGAGTAAGGTACGGGTTAGCTTGTAAAATAATAAACTCGATCAGATCGCTGACTTCGCTAAAATACATAGCATTTTTAACTGGTATAAATCCCCCTTCCCCCCTCCCCCTTGAGGTAGGGGGCTAACTTATTTTCGACAAGTATTGATAGATATAGATATTACAGAATGATACCCTAAATAAGTTTTTAGTTATCGACAATTTGGCCGATGATCCTTTGGACGATTAAAATATATTTGAATATATAGTCCCATAAGCATTTAATATCTCTAATAAAAAAGTGTAAACGAATAGCATAAACGTCCAAAGTACGTTTATCGGACCTAATAATATAACGGTACAACTTTTGAGGGCTTGTAAAAATATATATCATAGGATCTTTTTATACTTTTTATAATAAGTGTCTTCGCTTAGAGTTTTTTTTTCGTAAATATAACGGGATTCGGAAGTTTTCATAATACTTAGACTAAGGAACCGGAACCTATTATAGCTACGTTTCTGAAAACTAATCGTATTAATCCTAGTATATTTCAAAGGGCTAAAACATATAGTAACATGGAGGATCTTTCAATTTTCAATTATATAGTGTATAATTAACGCTTAATATGGAAAAGAAATACCTAAATAGTTCGCCGCCAGTTCAATTACGGCTTTAACCTATAATATAAAGTCCGCTTTTACTAACAGTAATTTTACATTTATCATTTTTAGGGACATATGAAATTCGTTTAACGCCCTACTTTACAACCAGCTAATTCGCAAAATACGACATATAAGGTTTTACTGAAATTTATTTACCTTTATCAAAGGTTTCTTAACCTAAAGGGTAATAAAAGTACGATAATAAACGAATATTATAGGGGTTTTAAACTTTAATTACAGTACTCTATAAAGCTTAGCCTTTTTTTGCGGTATTTTATATAATTTATATATTAGTTTTTACTGATTACTATATGTGCCTGGTGTTTATTTACGTCGACGACGACTTTTTTCTACGAACTACGGACTTTCTCAAGTTAAACGTCGTAAGTCTTAAAGCAAACGTACAGGAAATAGACGCGTAGGCGAGTAGTAATCGATTGGTTTTTACTTCGGAAAAGTCGAAACTACTATATATTACTGGGCTCTAAAGTCTAATGAACTTCTTTAAATGGGGTAATCCTTTCTTTTCTACTAATTTAATCTCGGTTTACCCGATTATTAAACCTTCATTATATACGAAATTCTAAGGCATACGTTAGTTAAGATTTTGATTTGACCGAGCCTTATTAAAAAGGATATATATCGGAAAACAAGTAACGAAGGATTTAAAAGTCGTTCGGTATTATAAAAGTCTTTCGCGAATAAAATACGACTTTACCATACTTTTTACGTACGACAGTAATTATAGCGTTTGTAAATATATTCATTTATTACGTTAAAAGTTGGTACATTAAATGCGGGTAAAAGGGTTTTAAAGGGTTAATTGCGACCCTACTAATTATTAAGGTAAGGGCTATTACGCCGTTATTTAGGATCTCGTTAAACGTCGTTGCGTTACTGAACGCCGAATGATCTTTTGATAAAGTTGTTTCAAAATAATAACGACTTCGTTTCGTTTACCGTTTAAAAACTTTTAATATTGGGTACCCGTTCGTATAACGAATTCAAGCGACGCTCATAACTAAGGCTATAAAAACAGAAACTTTGTCTTTATAGCTACGCTGATCGATGAAAGGAGGATTATATGCGACGTTACAATTTCCAAGAAATCCTTTCGACTTTAGGCCCGCTTAGCTTATAATTTCTAAGGCGATTTCGACGACCTTTTTCCGTTACTACGGAAATATAAGCTAATAAAAACGCGTATTCGCCTACGTTTCCTCGAAGTTAACGTAATGTTCCTTGATTTTTCCCATGTATTTTACTAGCTTTATGGTTTACCCCTAAGTTTTTCGCCGACCTTACAGGTAAACTAACTAAAAAGAATGTAACCGTTTTTTTTAAAAAAAAAAATCTGATTCGTTAACTTAAATTTTTAGTATATTATAATTTTTACCAATAGATCCGAATGATTTTTTGAAGGTAAACAATACATCGGATACGGGTATATAATATACCGGGATAGGCGTACGATTACGAAGGGTTTCAGCAGCTTATGAACCGATACGTAAGTTTTTAACGCGGAGGTTATCGGCGCTTTCCGTGGCCTTAAAAAGACCTTGTATAACACTCTAGAAAAAATAATGATTTACGTAAATTACACCTCTGTAATTTAAAGTTTAATTAGAAAACCCGTTACCTTTTCTTAATAGGCTTTCCAAAACTTTTACGCGATAATTAAATCGTATTTGAATCGTATAAGGGATAAAAAAAATCACGGGGCATACAGAGATCATCGAAAACAAGGCCGCGAATAAACTCGCCGGTTTGGGAACTTAATCCACCCCTTTTTACGAAAACGACAATTAACCTTTTATGAACGGGGGAAAATCGTTATTACGATTTAATTTTAATGTTGTGAAATGGGAGTATTAAACCTCAAAGAAGGCTAAATTATCTCCTTAGTAAAGGCGTTGAGGTTTTACGAATATAATTAGGCCTGGACCCAAATTTAACACATCCATTGCATTTGATACCCTCCCGCCTTCGGCACTATTATTACGGCCCTTTTTATATAGTTTCTTTACGATAAGACACGGGTACGATAACTTCGCCCTATACTTTTTAAGGGTTTAACTTTTCGAAGCAAAAAAATGAGTATTACCGTTATAATAATAAACGTAACGTAGCCTACCGAATTTATTATCCGGCTTGGTTTGAGGTTTGAAAATAATAGCTATAAGTCCCTAAAAAGCACTAAGCGGGCGGATATAGGATTTCTATATAAAAAAAGTCCTTGTAAACCCTAGTTTTTTCGGGATTTCACTCGAATCATAAACTATTTTTCGAAAGATACACGTAGTTAAATTGAGGCCTTATAGGGCCGCGTTCCACGTTCGCCGGCTACGACTATGTTTTACGCCCGCCGGCAAATACGTATAAATCCCGCCGGCTTATACCACCGTTATTATTACTACTACCATTACCATTGTCTCTAATATGAAGAAGCCTATCCCTTTACTAGTTTTACCATAGCCGTTATCAAGGCTTTTACGACAGCTGTTAGGCGGGTCCCTCATTTTCGAAAAAGGGTTATAAGTTCTAAGAAAGGACTCGAAGTTACGGCGGGGATAGAGGCGCGGGGGGTAATAGAAGCGGCGATAAACGAAGTGGTTATGGGTAAATTAAAAATAAAGTATATCTCCCCCTCGTTATTAAACTTATTGTCGTTATTAATATCAGTCTAAACCTCCCCTGATAACGGGAACTCGTCGCTTTAATAATACCTCGATAATGGCCTGCGCCCCGTTAAAATTTTCCGCCTTTACAGCAGTATGTAGAGGTCGTTGTAAAGCGATAAGGCGATTAAAGGGCGCCTTAGCCGCGATAACGGCGCGGTAAACCATTAACGGATCAGAGACGTTAGGGCAAACGGGAATATACTCGTCTCTACGTTTAACTACTGTCATTACACGTTAAGTCCGTATTTTTATAATATAAGTATTGAAGGGATTATACGCACATAATAGGTTTATTTTAAGCTTTTTCCTCCCTTAATATAAGCCTCGTTACTAGCCCCCATTAAAAAAATCGTACGTAATCCATATAAGGTTACGCTCTGTCGAGAATGAGGCAAAAGTTAATAGGACAGGTCAAAGGAGGGGGATGGAGAGGAAAAAGGGAGGACTAGGAAGTAGAGGAGGGGGTTGTAGTAGAAGTACGCTTAGCGCGTTTAAGATGTAAGGGCTTTCTAGCCCAGGCTAAACGGATGCGAATACCGGCGATACAACTTTTCCGGGTAAGTACCACTAATTGATAAGGTTAGCTAAGGTCCCTTAGCTAAAGGAGAGGCGGGGGATAAGAAGGGGAAAAAAAGGGGGGGGGGGAAGGGGGGCTTACTATTAGTAGTTACTTTAACGGTTATTTTAAAGAAGGTTTAAGTTTAGGAGTCGTACTAATCAGGAGAGCTTTTTATATAGGGTAACTGTATATAAACTACGGTGTTTATATAAGGGGATCTCTTAACGATTTGGAACTTTTCTTAACACATAAGCGTATTTACACTCGTTTTTTACAAATACCTTTTCTAGGGGCTTTTATCATACTTTTTCTGGTTTTACAGGGTCCCTTATTTAAGAGACCAATACTAGTTATATTCCTGGCGCGATTAGACTTTGGGAGGGGACTAAGACAACTACGTTACACGACTCGATCAGGGCTACAGTTTATACGTCTATGGTTCTCTAAACTGCGGGACACCCTAAGGTCTCGATTGGAGGGGTAGCACAGGTTGTTAACGGCTCTCTGCAGCTGTACTAGCACGCGTTACAACTCCTTCAGCCGGTATCTACAAGGATATTTCGTAGTAGCTAGTGCACCGCTCCGCGGTGAAGCACTGCCCGGTGATAGTAAATTTTGTTTTAAAAAAATAAGTTTCATTTTAGAATGGTATTTCAATAGTATTTCATGCAGTGCAGTAAGTCAACTTTACTGTAAGTAAAGTTGACTGTACTTCAAGCGTATTGCTTTATACGGACTTACCATATTAGGTGTAAGTCGAGTGCAGTACGTTGCACTATACTCTAGGGCACGGGACAAGGAATAGTCCATACAAATTACAGTGAATATCAGCTAGAGGTCTGCTAAACCTAGAACTATAAATCTATCCACCATCTAACTACTGCAATACTACTGTTACTTCGAAAACCAATCGAATCGACAACGTTGCAACGTTTAAGGTCTACCAATACTAATTAGTGCTTATTAAGTTAAGCATAGATTAGCTAAGTATAAGAAGAAGCTACTTTCCAGTTACGCTTTACCATTGCGCAAGGTAAAGGGAAGATTTTTTCGAAGGGCCTCTACTGCTACATCGGTTTTCACGATATTTAGTAAAGACTTCTAGGCTACATCGATTTTCACGGCAGTTTAGAAGTAAGCGACGGTATCGCTATTCGAAAACGCCAAAAAAATCTTTATTAATCCTTCTTAAAAACGTTAAAATTGACTATCAGAAGTCTCAAAGTCCGGCAAGTTGTAAAACGGCAAAATTAATACTATTACGAGTGCTAATACCACAAGAAGAACGACTAAGTCCCTACGCCAAAAAAATAACCTTCAACCTCCACCAACAATGACTTCTGACCTTACCTCCTACACAAAACCTTTGCCCTACTGTACTTTTTTCCACTTATTACATCATTTCAATCGTCGAGTTCGTTGATCCGAGCGAAAAATACCAAGTCGCGCCAAAAAAAAAACACGTTATGCAACCTCTCGCCAAGTCGCCAATTTCCCACGCGACTCTACGCTAAAGCGTCAAGTCCCCACACCTCCAAATCACTAAGTTAACCACCAAGACCTACACTAACCACAACGTCAAAATGGCTTTTTCCGTCGCTTAGTTTAAAGCTATTACCAACTCTACTAGAAAGGAGGCAATTAAGGCTTTCGGTGGAATCTTCGAAAAACACTACGATAAAGAACTCTATTATACCGATTCCATAAAAGACTTTACCCCCGAGCACCTTACCAACTACGTTAGCTACTTTATTATCGACGTTGACTATAACGATTAAGACACAAAAGTTAAAGCTTTCTCCGATTACATTGAGTTTTTCAAGAACTGGAATCTCATCATATAAAAAAAAACGAAAAGTTAGTAAATCTAAAGTTAAAGGCCGACCTACGTAAACGAAGAATTTCACTACCTTTAAAGGTCGACAAAGACATTAACCTCGCCAACGTACTTTACGAATAAACCACGTATAAAAACCTACAATAGACTCAAAAAGATAAAGGAAAAGGGATTACTGGCAACAACAATCCTCAGCACTCACACATACGCTCGCAAGGACTTGACTAAGCCCAAATAAGTGGACGTAAGGAATCAATGAATCTACACCTTGCAAGACCTTTGAGGAAAGTAACCAAGTGGAAATTAACGGCCTCCTATCATTGGGGGGTGTACAGTTTGTACCGTTAACGCAACTCAAAGGCTAAGATATTATTATTTTTAAGTCGAGGATAGTTCATGAGGTCAAGGGCAAGACCACAAACCGGCCGTACGAAAAGTCACGGCTAATCGCCTAAGGATACGGCGATAAATGTAACAAATTAATCCTTACTTAATCGCCTACAATCCAAAAGATTATCTAACGTTTTATCGTCGTCATTTCTATCAGTTTGACTGCTGGCACAAAGGGTAAGTTTACACTTAATTTCCGAGACATCACGTAAGTGTACACACAATCTGCCACCAATCTTTAGCGGATTGTACTGTTAAAACTACCGCAAGAAATAAAGGACAAGTTTTCGGCTAATACGATGATACACTGTATTAAGCCTTTATATGGATTAGCCGAGGCTAACGTCTACTGGTTTTTAATGTAACAGACGTATTTTAGAAATAGGCTTGATATAAAGACTTTAACATTTAATCTATACCTATTAATCATGAAAGGCAAAAACTTTGATATCGTAGGTATACAAACTAACAATATCTTATTTTTCAGGAATGCTAGGTTTATAGCGGATGAACAGTATACCATCAAAAAGTTAGGCCTTTGGAAGTGTAGGCCGATTGACACGTTAGCTAAAGGAATACAATTTGACTTTAATAAATTGTTAATCCATATCCATAGTGTTAAGGCTAAAAGTAGCTACATTAGCCTACAATAAAGGAGGTACGCTGTAATCCTGGCCATTATCGATAAAACCAACGAGGTAAGGGCACAAATATACTTGGAGCAAAGGGATATTGCAGCCTATATCGCCACTTTATGCTAACTAGAGGCGTCGTACAACCTTTCTATCGCAGTACAAGTATAAGATCCCCAGGATAAAGACTTTGACAAGTTAAATAAGCGGATTTAGTAGTAAATAGATTACTTAGAAAAAGGAATTGATAAAGTCTTTATTGATCTAACGAAAGCAAAATTAATAATCTTTACGGACGGGTTATTTTCTAATAATAATAACTTTACATAGCAAATCGGCTTTCTAATAAGACTAGTCAACGAGGATAGGTTTAAAGGAAACTTTACCACTACCAGAAACTCTATATACTAGATATCTATCAAATGTAAACGCGTAATACGAAGTGCATTAGTTTCTAAAGTTTATGCTATAATCGTAGGCTTCAATATCGGCATAATGACTAACAGCACATTAAGGATTATTACTAAATAGCTGGGTCTGCCACCGATACCTATAATAATGTATATTAACTTTTGGAGCCTTTATGAATGCCTATCAAAACTAGGTACAACTAGTAAAAGAACGCCTAATAATAAACGTAATGGCGCTAAGGAAGGCATACGAATCCCGAGAAATTGATAAGTTCTGGTAAATTAACGGCAAAGATAATTCTAGCGATACTATGACTAAGGCTACGCCGAATAGCTCCCTAGAAAGGTTTGTAAACAGCAATACGCTAACGATACGAATCAAGGGATATGTAAACCGCTCGGCATGTGACGTAAAGGAACAGGGTCGCTCTAATAAATTGAAAAACTGCTAGAGTAATAGTGGTAATGGCAGTGGTTTAAACTATTAGCAAAAAGCACGTAATTGGTGGCATACTTGATTTTGTGCAAGTCTGTAGCGAAATATCTGTTCACGGGATCTAAGGAACGAAGGCCTCGAAAGGGTGGAGCGAAAAGGCTATAAAAGGCCGTAATTAAGGTTGTTTTTAGTACAGATTAATCGGAATTGACAGGGGTCTTGCTTGTTGTTGGCCTGTGGATTAAGGAGAGATTTCATAGATTGCCACCAATTAATGGCAAGCCACTCTAGCGTACAGACACAAAACAAAAATCCGCCAGTGTTGGAATGATATTGTAATGATATTACATGTAGTATAGTAGGTTAACTTTACTACAAGTGTATTGTTTTATGCGGACTTGCCGCATTGGGTATAAGTGGAGTACAGTATACTGCACTTCACTCTAAGGCACGGGCCAAGGAATTGACTATAAAAATTACAGTGTATACCAGTTAGCGGTCTGTCAAACCTAAAATTATAAATCTATCCACCATCTGACTACTACAATACTACTGTTACTTCGAAAACCAATCGAATCAACAATGTTGTAACGTTTAAAGCCTACCAACATTTTACGTATAAAACAACGATATACCGATATACTGGTGACGTTAACGAATATGATCCGGTAACTTAAAATCGCTGCCAGTACACCTATATCTTTAAGGCGAATCTCTCCTTAAAGAGGTTCTACTCCTACGTTACCTATAAATACTATAACGACCATAGCGTCCCTTGTTGAGATTTACGCCGATAATTACAATAACCCGAATTCTATCAACTCCGATTACGATATTAACAGCTAATCTGATAACGCTGGCCGTTAACAAATTAAACTCAAACGCTTAAACTAGTTAATTAAGTGTTCCGGAGTCAAATTACGCGTTTTAATATAACAATCTACAATGTTACACAAGTTGCGAAAACACTATAAGTTTATTAGAATGAGAAAAGATCATTTGATACTATTCTGAGTAATTAGAGAGCTCCATACAAACCGTTAGTGAAGGTTATTACGTTGGCGGTAATAACGGCGGTAATAACGACCCTGATATTTTTTTTTAGCGATACTCCACGCGTATTATTACTATCCAAACGCAGTAAATACGGTTATCAACAATTCATAAGCTTAAAATAAGGGTTTCGTGAACTATTTTACGGTTTCTTTAATGGTTGCAAGGCTTTGATTACGAAAATCAACGGTATAACCTAGGAATCCGGTGTTAAACTCGCCATTGTAAAAAAGATTTATTGAAAATATATTCGTTAACGTGTTACTCACGTTTGAAAAATTTATGGATAATAATGAATGGGTTACATATTCCCAATTTATTAATAAATAACTTTATAACCTCCGTACTCGATACGGTAACGCCAATTATATTAACAGTATTGACATTAACAATGTTATTCATAATAGAAAGGGTAACGGTGATACACCTGTTTGCGATAGATGTTATGGTTCAACCTACGATGGTAAGCCAAGTAGGTGCCAAATGGGATTTACTATTAAGCTGCGGAAGAAGACTAGAAGAGGCTACCATAGTCCAACATGCAGGGCCCTTGGGCAGGGCTAATACCCAGCTCGTTACGTACCTTTATACGTACCGTGCACGGACCATGCCCTATCTATACATAGACCGTATCCGGCCTGTGCCCGATCCGCGCCCGGTCCTGAGCTAGGCCCATCCTATTACGTACACAGTTACATAACCCATAGACTTAATAGCCAATAACCTAAGTCTACAACATGACCCCTCTTCCCCGGATACTACAAGATCTGCGGCACCTTTTTAAATAAACACCGAATGCGAGCCGTACCCGCCTAGTACGCGGGTTAAACGCAAGCCGGTGATACTACGCCTAACACATCGTATAACGCTTCGACCGGTTTATCCTATGTCGTTAGAGTCGTATAACGTATCCGTTAATGGGCCGTAATGCGCCATGTAAGGTATTCTTTTTACCGCCGGCGCCGTATAACACTTCCGTTAACGTATCGTGTAAAGTTGCGCTCTTACCTCTAGTATCAAGTAATGCGCCCCATATAACACGTAACCCTTACCGAATCAGGTCCGCCAATTCCTATAAATACGGCCGCCCCAACGTAGCCTTTGAAATTTCCTCCTTTTCTCTTTTATACTATAGCCCCCCCTTTTGCCAGCCACCTTATTATAACTCTTCACATTCTATTTTATATAAGTCAGCCAGTTATTTAAGCTTATATATCTCTATTTTTTCTCCTATAGAATTATTATAACTAATGTATTTAACGGTTTTAGCCTAAGTTATGTTACCGCTAGCGCCTCCGAAAGGGAAGACAAACCTTTATATAAGGTATATTACTTTAAAATATACCAATACCCTATTATTAATTACTTATTATAGCCCCTTCGCGTTATAGGAAATCTTTTTATCCTCGACAATAATAAAAATAAAAATAAGTTTTCTTTATTATAGGCTAATAGCGCCTAGATATCGTATATCAACTAGGTTTTAAACTTTGAAGTGTTTTTTTTATATTTGAATTTATCGTTTATAAAGGTATCGCGCATATCGAAAAATTTATAATAAGGTAAATTTACGAAAAGCCTTACGAAAAGCCGACTGTAAATCAACTCCTTTTCATCATATATTTAAAAAACAATTTTTTTTACGGCTTTACCCGGTTTACGTATTCTTTTATGTTAGTTAATAGTTATTGTAAAAGATAAGGAATATATTTTATCCCTCACGCGTAAACGTTAGAAAGACGTCCCGGGTTATCAACCTATTTTTACCCCCGCCTTTTTTAAATTGGTTAATTAATTTATACAGTTTCGTAATATTGTTCGAATATAGGGAATTCCTATTATACTGGCTGTATAGGCCGTCACTTCTCTAACTATACATTTACGCCGCCCTTTTTTTTCCGGATTGGTATTTACCTCGAATCTTTTCGTCGCCTTTTATTATATCGCCCATTTATAAAAATAAAACGCCTTTAGGTAACTAAACTTTAACGTGTAACGTTTTTGCCCCGGCCCTCTTTAACTACTGTCGAATACTTTTCCATAGTTTTTGTTTAAAAGGTTGAAATAATATAACTACCTGAGTTATATATTTTATAACTAATATAAGTTACAACTTACAAAATGTTATAAACGACGTTTAGGGTTTAATTATACGATTTCTGATTTCGTCCGTATCTTATGTATTAACTTTTTATAAAAAGAGGTTAATTGGGCCGACCATAAACTGGCGTAGGATCGTACCCGAGTTAATCGAATTACTCGAGTTTAAACTAACATATTATAGTTTTTAGTAATCCGCCTAAAGAGTTACTCCCCCCACCCCACCCTTTACTTTACTTCTCTTTAATCGTTATCGTCGGCCTTATTTAACACTCATCCCTTTTAACTTTATCTTTTATCATTAGCCTCTTCTAATATCCGTCCTTCCTCGTATTATCCGTTATTAGCCTTTTTTAACGCCCGTCTCTTTTCGCGTTATCTACCCTTTTTAACGTCGTTTCGCATACGGCCCGCCTTTTACTAACCCCTCTCTTCGATTCCTACCGATTTTCGTTATACCTTTTACCATCCCCCTTCCTTATTATTGCTTAACGTTCAAAACTAGTTGTCATAAGGCCTCTAACTTTAATAACGCCGAAAATCTTTGAACTCAAATAGGGATGATAATAATAAATAAGTAAACATTCGTTAAAATATAGTAAAAACCTTTTTACGGTCAGATATTGTTCGAAATAGTCGGGTAATATTTATTTGACCTTACCTAATATATTATAACTTCGTTTAGTAATAAATTCTTTTTTTATTAGTAAAATATTATTTCGCAGATATAAACGGTTTACCTTACGTTAATCGTTTAACATAAGTTAAATGTTGTCGTCGTAATACCGGGTTATTGTAAACCCGAGCATTTCTATATTTCGCTTCTAATTCATTCGGAGTTATAATATATTAATAATTCTTTAATAATTCTTTTTCGATTTATTATAACCTTTTTAATTGACTAATATGTAACGAACTCCATCTCTCTCCGTTTTTATCGCGAAAATATCTTATACTTGAAATATATTATATTTACCTTCCTTTATATCGTTCGTTATTAAAATTAGCCTCGGGCAAGTATCGGATAAAATTCCCGAAAAAAAGGGGTCCGAAACCGTATGTTTAACCAAATTTATATAAAACACCGGATATTTATTAATAATATTTAATACGATATTTAACGGGTTCGAAATACCCACTATCCTATACTAATTATAAAAATAATCGAACTTTTTACCTAAACGATTAGTTTTAATATTAAGAAAACTTAGTTAAACTTAATCCACCAATTTATATCGTTTCGTTAGACGTTGATTACAATTCATCGTCGTTTTCATTTATTATTAAATATAAGTTATTATCTCTTAAATTAATTTAGTCCCTCGTGTAATTAAGCCAAAAACGTAATAACATGCTCCGCCGGACTAATTAACGACTTCGTATCTCTATTTACTTTTAAAATCAGTAATATTTCGTATTTATTTACCAAACAGTTCGCGTTAAGCCCATTAATTGTTAACTCCCAGTTATTTAACGTAAATTGACAAATGGGTAAATATAAAGCCTAATTGTATTACGAAAAAAGCGACCACGATACGTAAGTATTTTTAAACCGTTTGGTTTAGCTATTTAATACTGTTCTCCATTTATAAATAATACACCGTAAAAAAAAGTTATTCGACTCTAATTAGGAAATAAAGTATCGTTTGAAATACGTTAACCTAATCCAAATCGCGATTATTAATAATGAAAGTTAAAAACGTATAAAAAATTTATTATATATTCCGAAAGAGTTTTGTATAAGTATCTGTAGCTATAAACTATATAACTTTTAACTGGAAAAACTTAAAAAGGTAATTCATAATAACTAGTAAATATTAAAGGCCGTAATTAATAACTGGTAAGTCGACTATAAAATCGACCGAAAGATACGTTTAATACTGATCGGAAATAGAAAAAGGTTGAAATAGGCTTTATCGTAAAATACGACGAGGTTTCGTTTCTTTATATTACGTATATATTCGATAATTACGTCGAGTATCTTCGATTTTCTTTTCCAAATGATAACTTCGTTGAAAAACGCGAAATTAAATGTTTTTACCCAGATAATCTATAATAATCGGGTCGTAAATTATTATAATAACTTCGTTATTAATAGTTTTCAATTCTGTAATCATAAACGATCACGGTAACGTAGTATTCCTCGTGAGTTGATTCCGTATTTTATAATTTATACTTATTATTTTAATTTAAATAAAAAACGTTTAACGCTTTTAAAAACCGCTAAAAGAATAACCTTATAGAACATATTGTTCGTTATTTCTTGATATTACAATTCCGTCAACGTACCTGGGTCGAAAATAAGAAAACCACTCGGTGTTAACGATTCCGACGGGCCTAATACGGGCCGGACCTACGACGGTACCGTTGGCGCCGCCGTACTAAAATCCCTTAGCGTTATTTCAGATAACGACTCAGGCGCTAACCGGGCCCGGGGCGATATCATCCTTGGCAACCCCTCGAAAGCCCGTAGCCACCCTTGTGAGTATATATTGTCGTAATTTAATAACAAACCTTTATCTTACCAAATTCTTTTACCTTACCCGCTGTAATTTGTATTCCTTTAATATATAAATTTATTAATATTACGGTTAATATAATGATGAAAATAGGTTGAAAAACTTGTAAGAAACGTTCCTTTACCTCGGGTGTATCTCATAGCTTACGGGTTAACTTATCCGCGCGGGCGTCCTAAATTGCGGGTTTATACCTTAAGTGGTATTAAAAAAGGGAAAAAACCTCGACCTATTTAACCTAACGTTTAGAAATCAATTATAGTAAAGAAAAATACTCTAATTCCTTATAATCCTTTAAAATCGTAAACGGTATACGGATATTACATGACTTAAAAAACTATGCTTTTAAATAGGATATTCCGCGAGGAATTCCTTATAGTAAATAATATAATTACGTTTTATATCCGTTAACCATACGAAGTAGTAAGCCATTAGCTTCAAAATACCATTTTTATTTTGTGACGATAAATACCCTTTTAACTCCGTTTCAGAATAGTTAATTTTTATTACTATTGACAGATTCAAATCTTTATATGCCAAAATTAGAGCTATAATAATTTTTTTTTTGTTTCGTTTAAACTTAAAGAATACCTTACTTCGTTAAGCAGACCAGATAGTCCGTCAGCTTTAAGAAATTACTAATAAAATTACGGTAAAAGTTGCTAAAACCCAGAAAACTTCAAATTTCCCAGATCATACGTAGTAATTTCCACTCTCGGATTACCCGGACTTTTTCGGGGTCGGCCCGAATACTTATTTTTACCGTTATAATAAAACTTAGGTATTTTATCTTTTTAATTACGAAGTTACACTTTTTTAAATTTAAATTTAATTTCGTATTACAAAAACGTCTTAAAACCACGAACACTTTCTTCATATAATAATATTTTATATCTAAAAGAACTAAAAGGTCGTTGAAATACGTAGTGACGAAATTATTCAAAATATCCGCTATTATATAATTAATATATCATTAAAACATCGCCGAAGTTTCCGTTAACTTAAAAGGGGTAATTAATTATTTAAATACCCCTAATCGCGTACAAAATGCCATTAAGTTCTCTCATCCAGATATTACTCGAATATGGTAAAATAATACTTAAGTATCTAACTTTATAAGTTATATCAACTTCGACAACGTACGTAGAGTCTTTTTAATTAAAGGAAAAGTGAAAAAGTTTTATTCTTTTAATTTTATTTAGTATCCAATAATTAATATAAAACTATTATCCCCCTTTCTATTTATAAATCAATAATACAGGCACCGTCGCTAATGAAAGAATTCGCTCAAATATAACTCTTATTTATTAACTTCATAACCTGTTGTCGAAACTTAAAAGGTTAATTTTATAATATTAAAGATAACGGTTTCTCAGGTCGTTTTAATCAGAATCTATCATCGTTCGATTGAATATAGATATAATAGTTGAATTTCTCCTTATATAAAGGTAAGGCCGTAATTTTATCCTTATCGAATAGGTTACGAAATGTCATTAATTCCGATAAAAGACGCGACTAAACCTTTATTTCTTTAACCGTAATCGTCGTCTTTATTTATAAAATCCGCGTTATTTTGCAAAGGTTTGTAATATTAGTTATTCGAAACGGGTCCCCTATACGTTATGTTTTTTGGTACAAACGTTATATTAATCTGAAGAAAACCGAACCCATTACGTTTTATATATCTTTTGTTTTAAGGTGTATCAATATTACATCGATAACTAAGCCTCCCTAACTTGAAATTATTAAACAGCTTCCGTTTAAGTTTAAGGTTACTTATTAATATCGTACTCAAAACATTTAAAAAATTTATTCCGCGTTACTCCGGAAATAATATATATTAATATCTATACAAAATTAGCTATTTGGGTTATACGCCTGTTTTACTGTAACTCTTATATAATTGAAAAGAATCACAAATAAAATGGATGAATTTACTTTAACCTTCACCATTATATTAAAGTTCTATTTATAATAATATAATAATTACAATTAAAACCCTCCTTTAAGGTGTGTATTTTAAAAGCATTCCTTAAGTTGATCCAAATCAAAAAAGGCGTTTACCAGTTTGATAAATCTCTTTTTAGTACGTTAATCCCTCGCCTTTTAAGTTTTTCCTTTAGTTTGACTTTAACATTCTTTTAATTTTTTTTCTATATGTTAATTATTTAGTCTTCGAAAAGGTCACAGTACTTGTAAAAAGCATTATTACCATAGTCAAAATCTTTTCCTCTATCATGATCAACGATAGAAAAGCTAATAAAATTAACCAGGTGCCTTTCCATTAAATCTTCGTCTATATTGCACCCTCAAAGCTCTTTATCGAAATTCTTGGTAAAGTGGATTCCAAGGGTTTTAATCACTTTTTTCTTGGTAGGGTCGGTAATAGCTTCGAAATAGGCGTTGGTGGTAGACATCTTAAGATTTTAGCCTATATAAGGCTTAGTAGGCGTGTAAGTCGATAAGTTTGGTTTTTCGACGTGAAGTTGCGTGGGAACTTAGCGATTTATCATAGAGTCGCGAAACATGGTTTTGTCAGCGCGACTTGAGATTCTTGGGATTTTCGCTCAAATTAGCGAACTTGAAGATCAAATTTACGTAGGGAAAGTGAAAAGAGTGAAGTAGAAGCAAAACTTTAGTGTAAAAGGTAAGGATGGAGGTCGTTTGTTATTATTGGCAAAGGGCGAAGGTTCAAAGTTATAAGCCGTAAGACTTAGTCTTTTTTTTACAGTAGTAATACCCGCAGTAATACTAACTAAGCCGTTTGCCAACTTTCCCAACTTTAAAACTTTTAACAGTTAGTCTTAACGTTTTTCTTTAAAAATGACCCGGAAATTTTTCTTGGTGTTTTTAAATAGCGATACTATCGCTTACTTTTAAATTGCCGTTGGGCACTGGAGTAACCTAAAAGTCTTCTCCTTTTTCCTGATGTTGTGGACTAGCGTAGTACTAATAAAGACCCTTCGTAAGAACCTTTCCTCTACCCTAGCGATAACGTAAAGCGTAATAGGCAGAAAGTAACTTCTTCTTTTACTTACCCAATCTGAACTTAACCTAATAAACACTTATTAGTATTGTTAGAGCCTTAAATCTTTTCAACGTTGTCGATTCGAATGGTGGTCAAAGTAATAGTAGTATTGTATTGGTCATAAAGTGGATGTATTATTTTAGGTTTAGCAGACCGCTAGCCGGTCTACACTGAAATTTTTAGGATCAATTGCTTTGTCCGTGCCTTACTGTGAAGTGTTGCCTACTGTACTCGACTTACACCTAATAAAGTAAGCCCACAAAAAACAATACACTCAATTTGCAGTTAGTATAGTCAACTTTACTATAAGTAGAGTTGATCTACTGCACTACATATAGTAGTATTCTAACAGCCGTGGATCTATAAAATTGTTATTATATATTTCAAAAGCATTTGGTATATGCTTTAGAATTTATAAACTATATAATTTCGAGTGAGACAAATATAAATAAAAGATTTGTAAAAACTAATAAATTTTGAAGTTCGATATCAGTAATTGGTAGGTCGACTATAAAGTCGAGGTAAATATAGGATTAATGAGGATTTGAAATAGAAATAGGTTGAAGAAGGCCTTATTGTAAGGTATAACGAGATTTCGTATTGTTATATTCCGTATATATTTGATATAGGCGTCGAATATTTGTGAACATACTTTTTCAATAATAATCTTGTTAAAGAACTCGAAATAAGACGTTTTTATCTGGATAACCTATAATAAGCGAGTTGGAGGTTTATTATAAAATCTTCGTCGTTAATAGTTTTAACTTAATAGTTATAATTGGTTACGTTAACGTAACGTACCTCGCTGGTCGATCTTATAATCCGTAATTTATACCGAGATTTATACCGAATATTTTGTCTCAACCGGGAAACGCTTAACTCTTTCGGTAACCGTTAATAAATAAACTTCATATAATGGGTCGTTCGTTACTTTTTAATCTTATAACTTCATAAAGGTATTCGACTTAGAAATGAGGTAATTCTTTGACATTAATATAGTTAACGGGTTTAACGCGGATTGGACCCGTAACAGTATCATAACCGCCGACGCTCTGGTATCCCCCGGTATTATTATAGTCGACAACGCGGATGCAGGCCGGGATCGAAGCGATCCCATTAATACTAAGACCCCGACATTTTCTAACGCTCCCATAGAGTGTATGTTATGACGATTAAATAACTAGGCCTTTATTTCCACAAATTTATCCATATATCCAGCAGTAATATACGTTTTTATAATATATAAATTTATTAATATCATATTCAATATAACAATAAAAATTGGGGAAAAGACTCGCTAGCGATGTTTCATAATTTCAGGCTAATTTTGTAATTTACGGGTTAATGTATTTAGACGTACGCCTTAAGTCGCGGGCTGGTAACCTAAGTAATATTGGAAAAGTAAAAAGGACTTCGGCTTATAGAGCCTAACGTTTCGCGATCAAACGTGGTAAAAAAAATTACTTTAATCTTTTGTAATTCGTTAAAATCGTAAACAGGGTACGGATGTTACGTAATTCCAATGACCACTCTTTTAAATAAGATATTACTGTGAAAAGCTTTTTATAGTAAATAGTATAATTATGTTTTACATCCGTAAATCGTACGGAATAAGCTATTAGTTTTCAGATATTATCCTCGTCCCTTTACAACAAATAACATTTTAACACAATCCCCGAACAATTTATTTCTATAACCGTTAGCTGATCTGAATCTTAATATATTTAAATCGGAGCCGTAATAAAAGTAATTTTTAACGATTGAAATATATATTTCTTCCGATTTAATTCAATTTAACTCATGTTTCATTTTAGAAGTTGAACTCAATAATTGGATAAATCTGAGAAATTGATAATTAATTCCCCATAAAAATGATTAAAATCCAAAAAATCGAATTTTTCACATAATACGTAAAGACTTTTATTCACCTATTGCCCGGACTTTCTCGGTGTCGGCCCGGATACCTACGTTAATAGTTACGATAAAACTAAGATATTTTATCTTTTTAACTACGAAGTTACATTTTTTTAAGTTTAGGCTTAACTCAGTATCGTAAAGACGTTTTAAAACCACGCAAACTTTTACTATATGATTTCATTTAGTACCGTAAAAAAAGTAATAAATTATCCACATAAACTATAACAAAATTATTTAAAATATACATGATTACAAAATTAACCTACTATTTCAACGTCGCCGGCGTTCATGTTAGTTTAAAAGGGGTAATTGATTACTTAAATAATTCAAAATGTATACGAAAGACTGTTCACTTTTCTAATTCGGATATAATCCGTATACGGTAAAAGTCCGCTTAAATATCCAACTTCATAAACTAAGTTGACTTCGATAATACACGTAGGGTGTTTTTAACTAAAGATAGGGGGAAAGATTTTGCTTGGTAATTTTATTTAATATTCGGTAGTTGATATGAAACCGTTATCCCCTCACCCCTTAGCGTAAAAATTAATAATATCAGCGTCGCGGCCGAATAAAAACTCGCGCGAATTTAACCCTTATTTATCAATTTAGTAATTACACGTTTAAATTCGAAATGTTAACTATATAACATCAAGTTTAACAGTTTTTATGGTTTTTTCATAAATATCCATTCGTGCTTGGTTTAATAATAATGTGGTAATCAAATTTTCTCTTATATAGGGGTAGGGATTTTATATTTTCCTCATTAAACAGGTTGCGGAATGTTTTTAATTCTGATAAAAACGAAATTATGTTTCCTTTTTTTTACGGTAATCAAAGCCGTCGATTACAAAATTCACGTTATTTTATAAAAACTTATAGTAAAAACTAATTACTATTAATCTCACGTACATTATATTATCCGTTGAAATCAGGTTATTAAATTAATAAATACCGATCCTGTAACACCTTGTATATCCTTCAATTTAAGACGTATTATTATTATATTGATAATTAAATTTTTTTAATTATGAATTTTTAAACGACTATTATTAACATTCATGTTCACTTATTAATATCGTATTCAAGGTATACCGACAACTATATCCCGTGTGATTCTCAAAATAATATATCTTAATATCGGGTTTTATTATTTATGAACATTTATACGAAATTTGGCTATTTGTGTAATACGCGTATTTCGCTGTAACCCTAATATCATATTCAAATTTCGAATATGTAATAGCAGAATTTACTTTATTTCTTACCGTTCTACTAAAACCACGTTCATAATATAATAATAATTACAACCAGAATCGACTTAAATATTCAAAACGTAAGTGTTATTAAAAGTTATAAGGATAATAAATAAATACTTGTTTATACGTATTTTAATTAAATTAAACTCCTTTTTACTCAATCTTTTCATTACGTTGTTAAGGTTATGTAATTTTTAAACGAAACTTTATTTAAAAGTTAGGCTTTCTTCATCGTTATTAATAAGAATTCTTCATTACCTTTTCGATTGAGACCGTATATATTTGCGTTGGAAATAATGTCAAGCGGAGTCCGTTACCATATTAATAGTAATCCATCGAACTATAACATAAGTAACGCCCCGTATCTTGCTTAACTCGGCGTTCCTTCACCATTATCTATATCGCCTTACGTTTTTAGTTTTAAGCATATACTGAACAATTTTTTTTAAAATAACTAGCTGCGAATACAGAGATCTTTTAATAAGTATAATTAAAAAGTATAAATTCCTGTTTAACTGTATTTACATCCGGTTGTTATATTTATACAAGTCACTATAATTATGGATTGAAAAGTTGTTTCAAGTTTAAGGACTTTAACATATCGGCGAACTCGCGGTACTAGTTAAAACCGCGATATAATCGATATGGCTAACGCTTATTGTAATAGATTTGTCACGAATACGTAAGGATACGCGAAAACGTAAGTAATTATACTTTAAAGCTAAAGGCTAGTTTAATTCGCCTACTAAAATTAATGATATCTCGAACCTAATAATAAACAATATTTACAGTTTTTATCATTTATATATAATCTACGTTACTTAACTAAGACTTTATCTGCATGATAAAAGTTGTTAAACATAATTTTAATATAACTCCCCCCCAAAGAAATATATAATATATACTCCTGCATCCGCCGTTTTTTTGATATATCGTAATAGCCTATTTAACCTCCGACGAATAATAACCCTATGTGTAAAAAATGTATACCAACTTTTCCCAATTTATATTTTATCTTCATTTAATATAAATTCGATCCTTCAATGCATCGCCGCCTATATACTGGTAAATTCGTTGAATTACGATTGGTAATATTGTTTTCGATTACTCTTAAACATTAGGAAAACAATTCGAGTTGCCATTAAATTAATTTCGAATTATTAAATTTCAATCACGACTTGGAAAAAGTCAGATATAAAGTCGAAAGTAAAAGTTGATTAATTAGGTTCTTATATTTATTTTACAATGAACGCAATATAACTAATAGTATTTTATAAGCGAAATATATCAGTTAAAGTCGTTTTAGAAGGAGTAGGGGATGGATTTTTCAAGGTGAAAAACTAAGTATTTGCCGGCGGCCTATAATCTCCAATAATGCTAAAATATAACGCGAATGTTGGTGGGCATTAGACGTTGCAACATTGTCGATTCAATTGGTCGAAGTAATAGTAGTATTGTAGTAGTCAGATGGTAGATGTATTGTTTTAGGTTTGGCAGACCGCTAGCCGGTCTGCACTGTAATTTGTATAGACAATTGTTTGGCCTGTGCCCTAGAGTGAAATGCAACGTACTGCATTCGACTTACACCCAATGCGGTAAGTCTATACAAAGCAATACACTTGCAGTACGATTAACTTTACTATAAGTCAAGTTAACCTACTACATTGCATGTAATATTATTCCAATATAGGTGGCTTTTCAGTTTCTACACGTATGTCAGTGTGGTTGACCAATCTTTTCCGGTTACTACAAAATTGCCTCTTCGTTAACTAGCCAAATCCTTGTCAATTACAGTTGACTTTCATACTGAATTGCACCCAATTACATGCAAATCGACCCTACATTAACTTTAATTTCTCTGCCACTCCAAAGTCTAAGTTTATTAACTTTAACAAAAAGTTTTTTTGTTACGGCTTTTCGCAAATTTGACTGTATCACTTAAATAAATTACTATTATCAATTCCTTGTCAGTCTTTTAATTTTCCAGCATATCTCTGTCCTCCATTACGTGGTTTTCCAGGCGGTTTATCCATATAGCGCTCGATACGTATAGTTAGTCTGTTGCTATTTATAAACCTTTTCAGAGCTTCATTTAGCGATGCTTTCATTATAGTATCAGAAGGGTTATCTTTGTCATCAATCCATCGGAACTCCTTAATCTCCTTCTTTTCATAGGCTTTACGAAGTATCTTCACGTTGATTATAAAGCGCTTTTTACTGGTGGTTCCGAGTTCTAAAAGGTATTCGAAAAGGCTCTTTAAGTCGGTACAAATTACCACCGGAATAAAAGAAATCTATAGCTATCTGGTAATGTAGTTGAGAGTCTTTTACAGCATCATGCCTACGTTAAATCCCGCTATTATACCGTAAACCTCCGTTACTAATATGATTAATGTAATCCTTTTGCATTTGACGGAAGATTGATGAATTAGATTACCGAAAATGCTAAACTGATTTTCCCGCTTTTATTCGTTAACAAGGGTTATCAGAAAGCAGATCTATAAAAATAAGTTGGTGTTATTTGTAAAAAATCTATCCGTAAAGATTATTAATTTATCCCTTAAAAGGTCGATTAATATCATATTAATCCCGCGGTTTAGGTTTCGAATTTGCTACTTCAATCTCTCATTTAGTCGATTAAAGTCCTTATCCGTCAGTATTTATACTTGTATCATAATATATAAATCGTAAATGGCTTCCAGTTAGCATAATATAGCAATATAGTTACCCTATTCATGCTATTTCAAGTACCGTTAAGCCCTAGCCTTATTAACTTTGTCGATTGTGGTAAAGATAATACCTTAGCCCTTTTAACGAAAGTTTAGACCGGTATTAACATTAAGTATACTAATTAACGATTTATTAAAGTTAAGTTAGTTGTTTTCCGTTAACATCGTTACCGGTTTATAATTTTAAAACTTCAAATCTTTCATTACTTGCTATTTCAATGTTGTAAAACTAGCCGTTTCAAAGAAAAGGGTATCGTTAGTTCATATACTTATTATTCCGAAGTTTTTCTTTCACGTTACCAATAAATATAAATCGTATATTAAAAACTCAATTACTAAACAGGATTTGAAATATAACTAATAGGTTAAGAATTAGTAAACACCTATTTTAACTAACTTATATAGTGGTTTACCATATCGTATTACCATTTTTAACAGGTAAATAGCACGCAGCTCCTATAGTAGTTTTAGTAGTACAATCTTTTACAGATCTGTTACTAACTATATATAGGCTTACTTAATGTTACGCCTATTAAGTATGAATTCATTTTTAATCCTAGCTAATAAACTCATTACTAGGGTAATTACCAAACGTTGGTTAATTTTTTAAATAGTTAGCGACTACATGAGGATCCATCTTTACCTTTATCATCGTATTCTTAAGCGATTAGTCGTGATTTTTCATACGGCCGCCCCGTGGTTTTACCTTTCACCTCGTAAATAATCTTCGATTTAAAGATCGTAATATTCGGGTTATAAAGGTTAAAGTCGATTTTCCATATAAATTATATAACTTTTCGAATTAGTAGGCCATCGATATCGACCTTATCGCTTTACTTAAAGGGTTTGCTGGAAGTTTTTATAATCCCTTATACCTTCAGTTTTATTACCAAGTCTTTGTTATTATTCTTTTTTTTATTTACATAAGTAGTATTATAAATGTAACTTGGTATATATTCCTTTTTTTTAACGTTTTATTTTTTCTTTAGGGGTTCCCCGTACTAGAAACGTTTTATCGGCTTATTAATAATATGTAAAGGAGGTTCGTATTAGCTCGGTCGTTTTTTTAAGAGACTTGAGGGTCTTTATCTTTAGTACCCCTGATGTAAGGCTTAATTTAGGTAGTTTAAAAGGATATAAAGCCGTTAATAGTTTTAATAAATACTTTAAAGTTTATAATATTTAACATTTTGTATAGCCCTTCTCATTTGCTCAGCTTCTGCCATATGAGGACTTTACTTTACAACAGTAAATCAAGTACGTCGATTGTTAAGAGGCCTTTTTTGGTATTAAGAGCGTTATTATTTTGGCGGCGTGCCGATTCCTTTTTCAATTCCCTTAAAGCTTTATTGTAGGATATAGTACATTTCTAAATACTTGTCGAAAGCGAGGATTCACTTATTAGGCGTAGGTACGCTTTAAAGACTAAAAGCGTTGGCATTAAGCCGTCAGGTCCCACAGTGTTAATAAGGCCTTTTACTACCATGTATAGGCGTCTTTCTGGATCCGTAAAACTTTTAATTTCCAATGTAAGGATATTATGGGTTCGGCAAAGTAAAGCGTTTATCTTTTTAATCTTTCTAATACTTTTGTAGGCTTTTATAGGTACCTGTTCACACTAAATACTTATTATTTTGATATCCTTTTAAAACTTTATCACCGTAAAGTTAATACTGATATTATAAACGAAAATGTTAGGTGGACTCAAGTTCGTTTTAATCTATATCATCCTTAATGTTTCTTACGTATCCTTTGCTAAAAAGAACTTTAGGAACTTGGCTTCGTAAAAATAGGTTGCAGAGTCAACGAAGTAAAGGATAGGCTTATTATCTAAGTAAAACACATTAACAAATATCTTGTAATTAAAATCCTTATCGTTTTTTAATATAAACTTAAATCTTCGGGAGGCTTAAATATACGTTTAATAGTAGTGGAAAAGCCTTTTAATAACTTTTAGGGCAAAGTATTCCATATAGTTATGCCTTGTAGACTTCAAGACTTTATACAGTCTGTTAATAACTGGGTAATTGAAACGCCGATATAGTTAACGTATCTCCGACTCCGTTAGGTTTAACACTATTGCTTTCAGACCTTAAAGATAAAACCATAAATACCCCTACTTAAAAACGAGTGGAAACCTTTGGCTGTTCTTAACCAACTCCTCTGCGTTAACGTCCACGTTAACGCCGAGGGTCTTTATATCATATAAACAAAATAGGAAAGGGGTAGGAGACTTAAGGATATAAAACGTAATTGATCCTATAACAGTTTAAACTACCATTATCCCTAGTGATAATAGTTATTCGCCTAGGTCAAAGCCAACTTTGGCTTTACTAGAATCGTAACGATTAATCTCAGTAGTTATAATACTTTCCCTCCGCAATGCCACGTACTGCGAATAACCTCCTATTAAGTACGTTGCTTCCCTTGTATCTGAAATAATACCCTAAAACATGTAATCCGCATAACGATCGCGAAGTTTAAAGGTATATAAAGGATTAGGGGCATGTTTAGGGTAAAGGTAAGGGTTTTTACCACTTAAACGGTACAAAAAGGTATAGTCGGCTAGTTATTGGGCCGCCGCACAAAAAGCAGTATCTTCGTACCACTTTATTTACTTGGGGGGATCATTATTAATAAGTTTATCCCCCTTGAAGCTTCTAACTTTATTCAAGTATTTTTGTTTCAAAATAAATAGGGTACGGGATGTAATACATTTCCTTTTTGTTGTTACGTTCGGCAAAAGGGTACCGAGTTCACTAATAACTAGTTTTAACACAAATTTAACATCTTTTACAATTATCACGACGACAGTATTGTCGGTTAGTATATCCGCCTAAAGCTTACCCTTTTGACTTTAACTTAATTGCTACCTCTTGTTTGGGGCAGAAGTTGGTGGGGTAAACTTTAGGTATTATAGGCGCCCGTAACCGTACTTTCGGTCGATGTAATTAACCACTATAAGGTTTTTTTCCTTTACGTCAGAGAAGTAGCTAACTTAAGGGTATATATCAAACGAGTTTGATGTTCGTACTATGAGGGTAGAAAACGAAAAACGTAACTGGCTAAAGAAGCCTTCGTAGGTAGCATCTGGACGTTATAGTTCGTATTCGAATTCGCTAACGCCCGTAACTATTACCTGTATCTCTTCGTGAAGTATAGCTTCACCAACGTGTATCTTTTCTATTACTTTTTAATATAGCATTAACTTATTAAGCATTTAATTGAAATCATCCATTAGTGATTCCTCCTCTTTTTTCTTTGCCATTATTATAGTTTACCTCACGGTATCCCAGTTTTGTAATAATCACACTAAATACCCATGAGTATATAGAAGGTGTCATAGGGTTTATGTTATCAAGAAGATAGCAGAGGTACTGAGTGAACAATATTGCAACTGTACAAGTAATGACCAAAATCCGTAAGGCTATTCAGAATACACTGAGACTGGATACTTAGATTGACAACTGAAGAACTATGAAGGATCTACTATCTATGTGGTGATGGCCGTGTCCTTATATACTATGGCCTTCATACCATCTTCAGTACTGAGGTTCACCGGTGTTTACTGAGGCTCACCGGTACTCACTGAGGCTCACCGAGAGATGTTCCCCGCCTGATGTGTTGGACTTCAGGCTTTCGGTAGCTCAGCTGCATGCTGGCCTGTTTCCTGACCCGCGAACGTGCTTGGGTCATAACAAGTTTGTATGATATTATACAAAGTAGACGTCGTATTTGAAGTAGTCTTTTATATTATTGTAAATTTGGCGAAACGTAATGGCTTTCGTTAGAAAGATTAAGTAATAGTCTTTGGCGTAACCTGTAAGGATTCTGGGAAATAGTAAGTAAAAACCAAAGGGTAAGACTTTTATCTACTTGTAGATATTTAAAAAGGGTATTATTTTAGTATTGAAGAGGTTATAAGGCTTCCCGTTATTCTTCTCCGTGTTATTTCAGGTTTTGGAAAAGTGCGTTATAAGTTTATAGTTGATATTAACTATTTTAACAGGTTTTTAAGGAAGTTCGCGATAGTTATCCTAGCTTTAAATAATGTTTTCTAGTAGTTCAAACCTTAGTGATTCCGAGGTACAGTGTTAAGGGTAATTGCCAGTCGCTTAACCCGAAGGGTGAAGTCCTGTAATAGGACTTATAGTAGGTTTGCACGCGTAGGCGAATTTAAAGAGAGAAGGTTTTTAAAGATCTTAGCGATTGAACTGCTTAGGGGCGATAGGTATTTAAAGTTTTTGGGAGGTTTAAAAATTTTATTTAATTAATTGGTGTAAAGCGCCGACGTCAATATCTTTGGCCGCATGGGAGGCCGTTGCTTCACGCGCCCAGCCGCTGCTAAGGGCGTACTTCACGTTATTACGTAGAAGTATTAAATTACTGGGCAAGTTAATAGGTTCCTTTTCAACAATACGAAAAGAGACTTAATTTAGTTAAGGGTAGGTTAGGGGTCCTCTGAAACGTGTGTATGGGTGTTAAAATCCCTTAAAGCCTTTTCTTTTTCCCTAAAGATCTTAAGGATTAGGATCTTAAGGGTAATCTTTCTATTAGACCAGTTCGAAAAAGGTTTTCGTCAATCCCAATAGTGTTTTCTCAGGAATATAGATGCTATGGCGTGTGACCTTTTTCTTTAGCTTAGCCTTGAATATAAATTAGATTATCTTCCACATATAAGTAGTCTAGTAGTTAAAGAACACGCGGAAGTCTTGGAAAGCACGGTCGCCTCGACCGAGCTCTTTACCGACGTTAGATTCGAATATTTACTTTTACTGGCTAACGTAGTTGATTAGGTGAGCTTTAGTCAAGGTTTTATTAACATACTTGATCTAGAGTTAATAGTTGTATTACTTGACGAAAACTGATCCGAGGTTTTTAATTGTTTTTTTTAGGTAGGGTCGGTAATAGCTTTAAAGTATGCGTTGGCAGCAGACATTTTGACAGGTGTGTAAAACGAGGGACTTGGTGATTTTAGACGTAAAGACTTGGTGTTTTGACGTGAAGTCACGTGTGAACTTAGCGATTTGACGACTTGATGGTTTAGCATAGGGTCGCGCGATGTGGATTTTTTAGCGCGACTTAGTGTTTTCGCTTAAAGCAGCGAACTTGACGATTCAAGTAATATATAGAGTGAAAAAAGTGAAGTATAGGTAGAAGTTTGATGAAGATGGTAAGGTTGGAGGTCGTTTTTAGTGGTAAAGGTCGAAGGTTGTTATTTTGACGTAAGGACTTGGTCGTTTTTCTTATGGCAATAACACCCGTAGTAGTTCTAACTTAGCTGTTTGCCAACTTGTCAAACGTTAAGACTTTTAACAGTTAATCTTAACATCTTTAAAAAGGATTAATGAATATTTCTTGGTGTTTTCGATAGTGATACCATCGCTTACTTTCAGATTGCTGTTGGAAAACTGACGCAATCCAAGAGTCTTTTCTGTTTTTCTACCGTTAGAAGACTGGCACAGTACTAATAGAGGCCTTTCGCAATAATCTTTCCTCTACCCCAGCAGTCGTATAACTTAGAAAGTAATCGGAAAGTAGCTTCTTCTTTTACTTTACTTATCTGTGCTTAACCTAATAAGCAGGCAAGCACTGATTAGTATTAGTAAGCCTTAGACGTTGCAACGTTGTCGATTAGATTGGTCGAAGTAATAGTAGTATTGCAGTAGTCAGATGGTGAATGTATTGTTCTAGGTTTGGCAGACTGCTAGCCGGTCTTCACTATAATTTGTATAGCCAATTGCTTGGCCTATACCCTAGAGTGAAGTGCAGTATACTGCACTCGACTTACACCTAATGCGGTAAGTTCGCATAAAGCAATACACTTGCAGTACGGTCAACTTGACTGTAAGTGAAATTGACCTACTGCATTGCATATAATATAATTCTAACAGCGAAATTATTAATATTTGCTATTAATTCGTTTATCGTAAGTAATATTCCTTCGAAAAAACAAAAAAAACTTAATGATATATTTAATAGTTTTACTTACGATAGTAAGTTAAGTAGGTACTAAATAGAGTTTAATATTAAGTTATAGGCGGAAAACTAAAAAAAAAAGGTTATAGTAGTTATTCGTAAAAAGCTTGTAGACATGATTAGTATACTGCCCGTTACGTACCCTCATACGTGTTATATGCGAACCGCGCTCGAACCAGGTACTTTATATCTTGTTACATACACAATCATGTATCCTACATACTCAATGGCCAATAGCTTGAGTCCATAACAATTTGTTCGAAAAGATTGTCAAATCCTTTAAAGGTATGATTATAGATGTTACGTATTGTAAAGTTAGTATAAAGTAGTGTATAGTTGCCAGTCCAAGTCAAAATTATCTCTTTAATCCTTTAAAAACGCGTTACTATTTGTTAAGTAAGTTTCCAATCAACCATACATCGCTCTCGTAATGAATTAATCACTTAAGTAAGTATACATACTATATCCTCGTGTTTTTGTAACAAGTTCTAATCGTATTACATGATATATCGTTACGTAAATGGCTTAATAAACGGCTCCGTTTGGGGAGGTAACACGTTTATACTGTAGAGACTACAGCCGCCATTACATGAGCCCAAGCTACCACCATCAACGCCGCCTCCAACTCCTTCTTTCTAACTACTAACATACTTCCATCACCCTCTTTCCTCTTCCCCTTTCTAAATTACTACTATAAGAATAGTATAAGCAATAGTAACAACATCAGTAATAGGAGTAGTAGTAATAATCATTTGGGGCTATAAACTTTACCACATCGCCACAAGTAAAAACCTTGCCTTTACCTGTTACAACTTTTTAATACTGTAAATATGATATTGGCGAAATATAATAGGATACGCAATATTTAGCTTCCAAATCGTAATATATAATAATTGTTATGAAAATAAGGCGAAGATAGCTAAACGGGTCCACTTCCTTAAGGCGCGCCTCGCCAAAATATACCATAAAACTACTTTAGTGCATAAAGTGTTAGAGAAACATATCAAAGTAAACACTTCTAATCCATTTATAACTATGCCCTACATGTCGTACATCGCATCCATAGCCTCGAGTAAATTGTTTGGCGAATACCGTTAAAGCATCCTAGACCTTACATTAAATTTATTGGTATGAGTGTATGGATCAACTTATTAGGTAAGGTAGGGGGCCTACACTGTAAACCCTAACAGTGCCCACTTTCGAGAAAAAAAATTCAGGTCTAGCCACTCTTAATACCATTACTTTACATGTGTCCTATTCTATCACAACATTACTAAACGGATTTATTACCACTTAAATCTTTTTCAGCGACCCCTTTTTGGCCATAAAGATTGTTATTGGCTCGGCGCACCATCTGTGCAACGGTGTATCTTAAGAAAAACCCTCATAACCAACGATTTCGGCCCTCGTTACTTATGCTAACATGGCCCTTGAGATTTGAACTTACGCCACAATGAAAGTTTGATTCCTTTTTCACTTTAAGATATAAAAGACCTTTATTATATATGTTCGTACTTGACGGATCTATTTATCTATCTATCAATTTATTTATTTATTTTTAAACCATCACCACCTACACAGGCGCTCCGCTTACTCAGCTAGGCCTTCAACTTTAATTTAGATATCTTTCTTTGGTTATTCACAGAAGAATTTTCACGTCACATCACCTGCTTAATAGTGTACACTATTTTACGATTCCGTTATACTTTTTAGGGTTACGGATTGCGACAAAAAAGTAACTCTTCGAGTTACGAGCTTTTCACCAAAATATATGTGATTTATAAACCTTTTACTCTTTTAGGGCCATCAGATCCTCGATATGAGTAAGCATCGAACGTGAACTAAAATGGCCATACAATATGATCCAACCAAGGTTATAGTTTTTGTGCCTTTACGTGTTTCTAAACTATAGGGCACCTTAAGGTTTTGATTAAAAGGTTAATTTAAGGTTTAATTTACCGTAAAGGTTTTATTTAATTAGTTGTTCTATATGTAAAGGCTGTTTTTCTTATGTTATAAGTATAATGTTAAAAACTAATATTTAATACATCTAGTGGTAGGAGCTTTCTTTCTTTGTAATAACATGGACAAAACCTTTAAGAATACGATCTATATTTATTAAAAAAGGTTTCTTTTCAAAGGGAGGACGTATATGGTTGATATAAGACTACTTTGATAGGTATTTAATTGCATATATAGCGCAAGGTTAGGAAATTGATCACATGTATTAAAGATACGTCTTTCAGTCTATATACTTGTGGTATAAGGAATAGGGTGGTTTGTTTAACAGGTTAAATGGTATAACCTAAAAACGGGGAACTAAATAGGGTAGTGATTGAATAAGATAAGGACTTTAGGTTGCGAGCCTTCCCACAGACATATGTAACTTAATATTAACGAGGGTTATACTATACTAGCTATATAGTAAGCACTGCCCGGTAATAGTAAATCATAAAAAAAAAGAATACCATTAAAGCGATAACGTCTCGGCCTGTTACCACCACTATAAAAGGTAAGGCAAAAGGTATACCCCCATGTAGATAATATTAGGACTCTTCTCGAAAGCCCTCTTATACGCCCGTCATATTTATAGTAAGTTATTTCATTCTTTTAATATACAATTCTAAATTTGGACTTATTCTCCTTTTTTAATACATAGTTCGAAACTCGGGCTTATTCTTTAACAAAAATTAACAAACAGCCTATAAAAACTACCAACGCCATTATCGTGTAGCGTGCGAACCTACATCTATATCAAATAAGCTAATTTGATGAAGTCTTCGCTAGGTGTCGCGAAAAGGGCGATCCTACCTATTGCTCTCTACCCAAAGACATATTAACTAAGGCGTAGGGGGCACTTAGCTCTCATTAGAGCAATAACGTCAACAGCGATACCAACGACGACGCTGCCGATGATAACGAAATTACTGAACCCCCCTTTCCCTTTTCTTTTTATAGCAAATAACTGATTTATTTCCATTTTTTGCTAGTATAAACCGGTTTCTATATAAATAATTGTACAATGAAATTTTCATAAAAAATTGCTAGATATTAAAAAAAAGTAAATCCACAAAGTAAAATAGGTAATATAAGCTGCCAAATATAAATTGAAAATGAAAAATATAAAGTAAAATTATGAAAACGTAAAAATATATTGTTTATTGATTTTGGTTACAAAACCTTTTCAGTGATATCGACGAAAAATTGCTATCAAGCGTTTCCAATACGCTTTTATAAGTGCAAAATTTTAGCTTTCGTCACCTTAATATCCGTTTTGGGTTCGCTTTTAGAATTTATAAATTTTTCTCTTGAACACTCTATATACAAAAATTCTTTATCGTTTTTATTAATGTAGAATCGATGTAATAAAAATTTATAATAATGGTTATAACCCGTGGGTTTTGGTTCGTAAAGCTTGTATAACTTTTTATCGTTTTTTATATTTTTTTCCGAAAATGTCGTTCTTTTTTTTCCCTAGGAGTTTTTACCGCAATTCGAAGAAATATCTTCTTTATCTAGGAATTAAACGTTTCCGTAAACGCTGCATCCCTTTATAATTAGGTGTAGGATATTATTGATGTAGTTGAAAAAAGGGCTATCTCTTCTAACATTACTCATATGCCTTTCAGAAACGCCGAATTTCTTGTTCATCAGGTAGCCTGATTTATCATCCGTTTCTTTTTTTGAAAAAAAACTTATAAGAAAAGGTAAATTTTAAACCGAGGCAAAAAATAACCTTTATGGTTTTTGTTTTTTTTAACCCGAGCGGAAAATAATCCTCACGGCCCTTCTTCTTTTTAAACCCGAGAAAAATATAACTTTTGCGGCTTTTCATCTTTTTACATATATATTTTGCTTTGCCGATGTAGGATACTCTTACGTATATTTTTAATAAACTATATCCTATATTTAAGTAACCAGTATCTTTGCAGAAAGTCCACCTCCAATATTTTTCTATCTTTTCAACAAGATATTTGATAAAGTTAGGCCGTAACAAATAACGCTTTTATGATACGACTGCTCTTAGACGTATTAATTATTCTACTCTGTAATTGTACCAGTAACACTTTTGAAATTAGGTGATCCATCATACCCTACATTTCAAACGTCTAATCCGAAAAAAAAATCTCGAGAATTATCGAATACATTGAACCTTTAAATCTTTCCTTCCCAATAGCGAGAAATAACGGTAATAAAAGTATTCGCAATCTACGGATTCAAATCTTTTATAAACGAGTCGACATCCTAGAAATTTAGATTAATAAACTTTAAAACGATTTTCCAAAACATTTTATATTTAAATAAAATGTTTATATACTTAGCTTTAGTTAAACTCGTTGTTAGTAATACTATAATTACTAGAAGTATAAAACATTTGAAAAGCTATTGTAGTCGCTTTCGAAATATATGTAAACGATTCTGATACTTGTAAGGTATAATAATTAGGATTCGAGTGTAATTTCGAAATAAAATGGTTTAAACCAAGCGTTTAACGTTGATAATATACAAATAAAGGTAAATGAAATATAACTAAACGTGTTAAATTAGGCGTTTATCGTTTGTAATACATAAATAAAATGTAATTAAGCGTGATAAATTAGGCGTTTGACTCTTGTGGGTGCTATATTAGCTAAATAGCTAGTAAATTTCAACGTCTCAAAATAAATGGTATATATTTGGGTAAAGGAGTTGGTTGTTGGGGCGCGGGAGTTGTGTGTAATAATGTAAAAGTTGAAATGTTGTATGGAAGCGATGAGTATTACTTTGAGTGTTTCTAATGTTATTGTAAGCGCTTCGAAAGCTATTTTAAGTGCTTAAAGTACTAGTATAAAAGCCCTAAAAACTATTCTTAACCGGATAGGTCCCAGTGGAAGAGTCTAAAACTTGATAGCTTACATAGTTAATACGTGATAGAGCGTTCTCCAAAAAGTATCTGGATACATCCAAAGCGTTAACTAAGTTAATGATAGTGTAACGGGGCTTTCAATAGTTAAAAGGTACCAACCGAATTAATAATATCGTATGTTAGTTCTTTTTTAAAGCTACTTCAGGTTTTACAGTTTCTCTACACTTTCGGATGGTTTTTGTAAACCATAATATTAAAATACGAAATATTTGAAACCACTACAACATTCCGCTATAAATATTGAATTAAAGTTCGTATCTTTTTTCCTAAACTATCTATAATCAACCGAATCAACTATTAATCAGTGTCAGTTAGATCTTTATGTTAATATATAAGATTTTTTTTTAAAAAATATGATGGTAAAAAGATATATGCAAAAGTAAGAAGAAGCACCTAAAGAGCATATACCTTAGATGATAATTTATAAGCTTTCACTTGAGGCATAACAGTCTACCATACATTCTACTAACGTGTTTCTTAGAGCATGATACTCTACCATACACTCTGCTAATATAGTTTCGCATGTTTGTTAACTATAGTGATATCTAGTAATATCTATAGTCTATAAACTTATATTATATATGGTTTTAATTTTATAAATTATAACTAAATGATAACGTATTACGCAGAATAAATATAATCCCTCTATCAGTTTTTAAGTTAAAAATAAAAAACATATACGCTTTATTAAACCCTTATTATATGGGTTTCTATTATTTCCTCGATATAAATAAGCATTAAGTTGTAATTTTACAAATTGTACCTTTAGCTAAATCAAAGCTACAGATTTTAACCTTTTTAGGCCCAGGGCTTATAATGCACCCTAATGTTTTAACAAATGAGATGTTCTAAGACTTAAGTTTGCTGCATTATGCAGGACCCTTTTAGCTGTATGCTGAAGTGAGGGATTCTCGGATTACGATCTCTTCCACCGGTATTTATAGTTTTTTTTTTTTTTTTTTTTTTTTTTTTTTTTTTTTTTTTAGCAGCAATCCCTTGCAGCTGCCCGTTGATAGTATTTTTTTTTTAAAAAAAAATTGACCCTGTAGCGATGTACCTTATCAGAAGCTCCGCTTGTGCGGAATCTATTTCTACCTGTGCGGATAGCCGTTCTCAATATAATACGTGGCAAGTATAGGTTTTCGCTGACAGGTTTGCTTGCAAAGCCAATTACTGTATTAGCAGGCCTGTTAGTGGGCACAAATAGTGAAGGACTCCATGTGAGTAAAGAAGAAGAAGAAAAACACGTGCTTGGTAGAGACGGCACTGTGTTGTGCTATAGACTCTATGCTCTATGTTTTCCAAGTAAAGATTCGTGACGACTGTCAAAGAGAGCTTCCGAAATGGGCTTGTATCATGGTGCTGATGGTGCTGTTTATGCACAGTAACCTACTGCATGTACCGTATGTAGTGCAGTGCAGGCCTTCCAGTAGCCTCAGACGGCACTGTGGAGCACGAGATAAGAGCATTTGAAGCAAATTCTTTGGACCTTCCTTTGACTGGCAGTTTGCCCTTGGCCTCGCCGTGCTCTCATGCGGCCCAGCCAACAGAGTTCACAGGTGCACAGTGAACTATACACACTACGCTGCATCTTAGGTACGCTTGCTTGGCTGGCCAACTAGCTTCTCCCTCAGCCTCGCTCTTCGCCGTCACCACTCACCTCCACCTTCAAAGTCCAGATACCAAACGTCTCGAGTCCGAAAACGGCTATTGCCTGTCCCGCAAGCCACCGGTGCGGTGCGCCTTTCCCTCGCACCTAGGGTACTTACAGTTCCTCCTACCTAGGGCCCTTAGCACACCAGCCAAGCCGGTCCGTTTTGGAGACAGATCCGACGACTCGGGACTTTTGTTGCTTCTCCCTCCTGACTTTTCTTACCGCTGCACACGCCCTGCAACTACGGATAGACAGTGTGCACGTGTGCCATCTTGCAGGCACCTGCACTCGAGAGACCACAGCTCTTTGGCGCAGAGCCTGCCGTCATTCACGCTCCCATCCACACCACACCAGTCCCACCGACTTTGGCCAGGCCGACGACGACGAACCCACTCGACGCGTCAACATAACTCAGGAGGAGAGACTCTGCGTTGGCCCATGAACCCAGCATCCCGCGCGATCCATCGATTGTCAGCTGAGCCGTTCCGAGAGGCGCTGCTCACTCAACCACGCACCGGCGCGAGTCGCGCTAGGTCTCTCAACAGGCTGGGGCCGCCGTTTCACTTGGCCTCATCCGCCGGTCCGTCTCGACATCGCCGTAGGCCGTAGGCGCGTCTTTGCTGCCACATCATTTGGTTGCCTTGAAAGATGGTTGGGATAGAAGGAGGTCAGCGCGAACATGGTACGTACTGGCCCTGCAGCGACGGGTGGATTTTCACCAGGACATGGACGCACACTGCTCGTGTTAAATCGCCGTTGCTTACTCTTCTGCTCCAGAATTTCGATCTCGAGGTCGTGCTGGACTGCAGCGTGAAAAAGGCGCGGGGTTGAACTCCCTACGCATTGGAATCCCCAAGAACACGAGCACCGGAAACTTGTTGGTCACCACCGCTGCAGACAGCCCAGAAAGGGCTCGGATTCGCATGTCTTTGGATACTGGCGCAACTGGCGCCGAAACTAATTTCGCAAGGTGAGACGCCGTGCCTTCAGAATCACACTTACACACCGGTCTCGGAACTTTGCCTGCGTCTGTTTTCATTCTCATCCAAGGCCGCCTGCCCAGCCCCGGTAATCCTGCCGACGTGCATCCGCGCGCTCCGTTCCTTTCCTCGGCGTCTTCTTGCCTTCTTGTTCTCCTTCTTGAGCGTCTTCCTCTCTAATCTGTGGACTGATCGGCCATGCAACGAACAGGTCTCCCATTATGACAGCTGCAGATGGACACGAACATGGGCTTGGCCAGTCTGGACTCCGCAGAATACGCCAGTCTGGGGCACAACAACCTCGAAGCGGAACCATCGGACCTTCAGATCCAACCTCGCGCAGCCCGTCCCTCAGCCTCTCTCGTTCAACGTCTGTAACGATGCTCCAATCGCTGGCTTCCGGGCCCTCCTCGCCCGCCGTCATGACCGAAGACCTGGACCGCTTTCCGTCCGAATCCCTCCACTCCTTCTCCTTCGCCCACCAATCTGGAGACTTCATCTCGAATAGGCAGAATGTTTTGAAACGGTCTATACAGTACATGCAGGACAGAATAGGGAGGACGGCTTCTATCAACCCGGCGTTGGCGAGCGTACAAGCACGAATATCTGGGGATTACGAGACGCAGAACATGCTGGACCTCCTGGCAAAAGCACATCTCACGGGCGGCGACGACCATACAGGCCCTCTCACAGGCCCTGCAATCCTGTCCGGTGACAACGTCTTTGACAAGAACTTCATTCCGAGGACCGACAGCCCCGAGCCTTTAGACAATGTTTCTCCGACGGCCACTCCGCCCTCCGAAGCGATCGAGCCACGGCGAGCCAGCAAGGACGAGACCTCGACCACGCCGCCGAACACCCGGCTGGGACTGTCATCGCCAGCTACCGATGGAGACAGCTCTGCAGACTCGTCCCGCACCCCCACAAACGAGAGCGGTACGACCCAGACGACATCCCCACCAGAGTCGAGGAGGCCAAGCATGTTGAGGCGAACTTTTACCGATACGGTACACGCTTCAAATGCGCAGAAGCTTATGGACGCAATAGCCCAACCATCCCCACCAGGACAGTCTGCTTATCATCCCGGCAGCCTACTCTCGCCATTAGCGTCCCAGACCCATGCTTCCTCAATCAATAGCGTGGGCAACTTCGGATCCATGGTACATGGCCATTCCAGCAGGTGGGTTCCAGCCGCACAAGCGATTTTCACCACGGAAGGCAAGCCGCCCTGGACGGTTCTAGCCGCCAACGACCTCGCCTGCCTTGTATTTGGAGTCACAAAAGCAGAAGTAGGAAGAATGGGCATTCTCGAGGTCGTGCAAGAGGAGCGGCGCGCATGGCTGGAGAACAAGCTGAAAAATGGTAATTTCGAGAGCGATGCTGGGACGGAATCTGATAGTGAGAGCAACAAAGCCGACAAGGTTTCGGATCTGCTTGGCAGCCGAGGAGGTGGAATCACGGCAAAACTCCTGTCAAAGCCAAATTCGCGAACAAAACAACAAGCGAAGAAGGCACCAACACCAGCAACATCACCAGCACCCAGGCAATTCCCGGCCGCCAAACGCCCCGAGACCTTTCATAGCGGCGACTGGCGTCCGCCAAGGGTGAGCAGCGCACACTCGCACCACAAGAGCAACAAGTCGAGGGGCGTGCTCCTTTGCGGCGATGTCGTTCCCATCCAGAAGCGCAACGGAGCCACCGGATCGGCAAGCTTATGGGTGAAGGAGAAGTGTGTCGGCCTCATCTGGGTCCTGGAAGAGATTCACGAGGATGTTGCTTATGTCACGCTCGACGAGGATGGCACTGTCACTGATTTGAGGGGAGACCTAGGTTCCATCTGGGGCGTGGATGATCTGCGGCCAGGAATGGATGTGGGCAACCTTATACCGCGTGTTCCACGACAGGGCATTGACCCGCGATATGGGGCGGTCGACTACAACCAGATCACGAGACGGAGATACTACACGTGCCGGAATGCCGACAGCATAAACATTCCCGCAACTGTCGAGCAAGTACGAGGCAAGACAGAGCTTCGTGTCTCGAGCTTGCCGCACATTGCAGGCATAATTGTCGTCGAGCCACAGTCTCTCCTGATCAAGAGCTCCAACTCCGTGTTTTGCGGCGCGTTGTTCGGCCACGAGAAGCCTGACGGAATGGCAATCACCGGGCTCCTGCCTGGTTTTGACAAAGTCCTGCGGATCTTGACGAACGAGGATGGTATTCACCTGGTCGGTGGGATTGTTGTGCCTGAGCATAGCTTTCGAAGGGCCTCCGCGATCCGCGGACTTCGTGAGGGTCGCCCAGATGCTACCAACAGCTTCTTGCGGCCCGAGGGGCTTCTGGCAAGGCACAGGTTGGTTCCTCCTCCTGGATCTAGACGACGCTCGACCTTGTTCCAGGAATAAGAATGGCACTAATACGTATACAGAGACGGCACAGAGCTCAAGATTGATGTGCAAATGAGGGTCGTCAAGAGCGAGAAGCAGACAAAGTTGCACGAGGAGACTCTGGCTGAGACAAGTGACGAAAAGTCTGCTGTCGCCGAAGACCCCTTCCCAATCGTACAGGCCGAGGTCCTGTTCGCCCTGTGGATTACATACTCCCGACGCATTCACGCCATCAAGACGAATCTTGATACGACTACGCCCGTCCTCTTAGAAGCCGCTACTACTCATCGCCAGCCCTCGCCAGGTCAACAAACGCCTGCCGCAACGCCTGCAGAGATAGCTACATCCGACTCAGACGAACCCAAAAAGGAGGCTAGGCCTGTATCGATGTTCACCAAATCCATCAAAGAAGCGGCCTTGAACGCTGCTGCGAAGCTCGCTGGATCAAGCCCACCAAGAAAGGTGGTTTTGGACAAGCGAACGGACAAGGAGAACGACAAGTTGAACAGGTCCGAAAAAGACACGCAACACAAGAAAAGCATTGAGGACTTTGCAGTTATCGAGGAAATGGGTCAAGGCGCTTACGGCCAAGTGAAGCTCGCCAGATACAAGGAGAATGGGAAGAAAGTCGTCTTGAAGTATGTCACGAAGAAGCGAATCCTCGTCGATACTTGGACGCGCGACAGGAAGCTGGGTACTGTGCCACTGGAGATCCACGTCCTCAACTACCTGCGGCGAGAAGATTTGAGACATCCCAACATTGTCGACATGAAAGACTTCTTCGAAGACGGCGTCAACTATTACATCGAGATGGTTCCACATGGTCTGCCGGGCATGGACCTGTTTGACTACATCGAGCTCCGCACGACCATGGACGAGGACGAGTGCCGCAGTATCTTTGTTCAGGTCGCGAGCGCAATCCACCACCTCCACATCAAGGCCAAGGTTGTGCACCGAGACATCAAGGATGAAAACATAGTCCTGGATGGAGAGGGCAACGTCAAGCTCATAGACTTTGGTAGTGCGGCGTATATCAAGAGTGGTCCCTTCGATGTATTCGTGGGGACTATAGGTCAGTCCAGATATAGATATCAGCAGACGCCAAGAGACGTACCATGCTGATACAGAATTTTAGACTACGCCGCACCCGAAGTGCTAGCAGGCAAGCCCTACAACGGCAAAGAGCAAGATGTGTGGGCGCTGGGCATCCTCCTGTACACCATCATCTATAAGGAGAACCCTTTCTATAGCATCGACGAGATCATGGATCGCGACCTGCGCGTGCCATACACTATCAGCGAGGATAGCATCGAGCTCATCCGCAACATGCTCAACCGCGACGTGGCACAGAGATTTGACATCATCCAGGTCCTTGAGCATCCGTGGTGTAAGATTGGTGGTGATTGAGCGGGTCACCACTGCCAGGCCATCGACGGAGACGCTGGTACAGATATGCATCGCGCGAAACGCAGAGTGCCCAGGGAGCAGACACGCTGCGGTTGCCGCCGCTCGTCATGGGCAGGGGCAACTCGAAGAGCACAAGAGCACACGGACCATGGGCCGTCACCGGCACGCAGCTGTGAAAGCTAGTGCAAGTATACTATTTCTAGGCCGTGCGCCACGCAGAGCCCGCGGCAGATGGGTGCAGAGAAGCTTGGACACTCCAATGAGGACAACAAGCGAGCGAGCCTCATGCATGCATATAGAAAAGGGTAGGCCGGTGCAATTCCTCAGAGCGACGAACTGGATGACGGAGATACCATTTGGGAAAAGGAAACAGCGACAATGACATATTGCTCTTTTGCTGCAGCAGAGGCCATCACAAGACAGGCGAGACCTCCAGATCCACGTGAAGATGATACTGTATGCGGTTGGTGCATTAGCGTTCGTCATCATGTGTTGTCCTATGTAAGGGTATCATCCTAAGCCGCTCATGACATACCAGTGCCCTGCCCATCCATGTGCCACATCCATGGAAAGCAAATCCGCGGCGCTCGGCAGTCCACGCTCGGCGGTCCACGCTCGGCGGTCCACACTTGCTGCGACTAGGTTCTGCTCCCAAAGCATCTGACACCCCCCGCCCGGCCTTACTTGCGGTGCTCAACCTCCTCCAGGGCGCCCCCAAAGAGATCCTCGAAGCCCCTGACTCTACCCGGCTTCTTCAAGGGCTCCAGCCCAAATATATCCTCCGACGTGAAAGGCTTCATCCCCGGGTGCCCCACAGCGACCCGGGGGCCCTCCACACCGACGACCTCACCAAACAGAAACGCGTTGCTCGGGCGCTTGGTACTACGGTGCGTCGCGGACGCGGCGGACCCGGGCCCCGCGGCCGTCTGCGGGGACAGCGGCAGGAGCCGGTCGGGCGCGTCAAGCATGAGGCTAAAGGAGGACTGCGCAAGCGTCGAGCGCGTGGGGATTGGCGCGGCGGGCCGCAGTGGGGCGGCGGACTCTGGCAACGGCGGCGGCGGCGGCGGCGGCGGCGGCGGCGGCGGCGACGGTGGTGGGTCTTGGTTGGATATGGGCGAGAGCGGAGAGGAGTGCACCAGGCCCTCCATGCCTGGCGAGGATGCCACGTTCAGCGTGGGCGCGCCTTCGTCGGCGGCCTCGGAGTCGGTCATGAGTTCGTCCTCGGCTACCATCAGGCTGGACGAGGTGCCCTCGTTGATGGCATTTGCCGCGACGGGGAGGGGCGGGAGATCGTCGTCGGCCACGAGGTGTGGTGCCAGTACTGGTTCGATCGGCGCAGGGAGGTCGAGGTGGAGATCGAGGGACGAGTCCTCAAGATAAATCTTGACGAACTGGGCCTTGGCTGCCGCCATCTCCACCACCTCGAGGTTCTTCTCCGCATCGCCCTCCAAGTTCGCAGCCGCCAGGGTCTGCAGGCCCGCGACGGCCTCGCCAAGCAGCGCGGCCAGTTGCCTGTTGCGCTGCTCCAGCGCGGCGAGGGTCTGTCTGTCGTCGCCGCGGCCGCCGCCGGGGGCCGCGAGCAGCCCGTTGGTGAAGATGTCGTGCCGACCCGTGATGGGCGTCGCCGCGCGCGAGCTGACGCGCAGGTCCTGCATGTTGCGCCGGATCTCGCCCATGGCGTCGCGCACCACCTGGTTGATGCCGAGCTTCTGGCCGCGCTCGATGACGTTCTTGGCGGCGTCCTGGAACAGGGCCTCGACGCCGCGGCGCTGGGCGCTGAAGGGCGGCGGAGAGCCGAGGGGCGAGCGGGCGCCCTGGGCGCGGCTGCGGAGGGAGAGGCCTGGGAATTTGGACTCGGGGGTGGCTGGGCGTGGGTTGGCAACGGGGTTGGGCATTTTGCCGGTGTATTTCATGATGATGGAGGAGCCACCGGGAGCGTTGTAGTGGTCTTTTAGGTACAAGGCGTCGTCCACGAAGTTGTGAGACCCGTGTGGTGGCTCAGGTGCTGGATATTTGAGGAGCAGTTGTAGGGCATTTGAGTAGTCTGCTTCGAGCACTTTTGTGTGTTAATTGCGCGCCTCTGATGAGGCGGTCAGAGAAGGGCTTACAGGTCCAACGGATTCGGATCAGCATGGAGACGCATACTAGGTCTATGAGCTCCAAGGTAGGGTCGTATGCAAAGATGGTATCCCAAAGAATCAGCAATTGCTCGAACGGAAACTCTCTTCCAAACAATAGGCGGATCCACCGTCTGTATGTCTCAGGTCAGTGGTCTGTCCTCGTTACAACCATACATGCAGCTAGGAACTTACATGAGGAATATCTGGGGCAGGACCTCGATGGCCTTGAGATGGTTTGCGAGCTCTGGATCCACCCTCATGAGTGCAATCTCATGAATCTGCTTGCTCTTTTCGACGATGACGCTCTGTTCGGAAGAAAGAGGGCCACTAGTGTCGAGGCTGATTTCATAGAAGGGCTTTGCCTGTTCCATGAGCTTGGAGAAGAGGGCAAAGGTGTCGTGCTCGATGTAGTATGAGTCCAGCATCTCAACCATCAAGTGATTGGCTGCGACATCATCACCGATGCTCTTACGATCGATGGCATCCTGGTCCACGACGTAGATAAGAGGTGCAAGAAGCTCGTGCATGCCTTGCCTGTATCCACCATGGTCGGGGTTTAGCTTTACCCATATGAACAGTATGTCCAGTATCATCGTTTGGGTGGCCTCTTGATGATAGAAAGACTGATCCGGCAGACGCTGGACATCTTGGAGTATCTCATCGCGGATGGTCTCGTCGTGCCGCGAAGCAGTCCAGGGTGACTAGATATAGTGTCAGACAAGGCATTGTTGACATTGGGGACTCGCAATCTTCGACATACATCAGGATCGTCAGCAAGGGGGTCTAGAGACAGCTCTGTGAGGAGTTCTGGGTGTTTGACGTATTTGAGATAGTGCTCTCTGAGGGCACCATACGTGTCTCTATTCTCAAGCAAGACATGTGACCAGTTCACAGCGTTGGCATCTTTGAAGAGCAGAAAGGCCTATAAGGGGGTCCGGCATGTCGTGTCAGTCAACGAGTGATCCAGATTCAGCTTGAGCAAGGTTACTCGACTCACCTTCCAACACACGGACCGGCATCCGGCCACACAAGGGCTGCTGGGCCCGTTGAACTTGACGGCGCGCTGCAAGTCTGGAAAGCTGGTGCTCTGCTGGAGAGTGTCTTCCCATCGCGCTCTACGAGTCGTGTTCGTGAGTGGAATGACGGCGCATGCGGACCAAACTCTGTTGGAAGTCTGACTCACTTGGACTCGTCCAGGGTCCTCATCGCAGTGACGATTTTATTTCGAAGGTCTTTCCGAGAGTCAGCACGAGGCTGCAAAAGAGGGTCGTGATGTGATGGTGGATGCAGATTCAGCTCGGTCATGGAGGTCCGTCAGGTCAGGTCAGGTCCGAGGCAGGTCTAGGTCTAGGTCTTGGTCTTGTAGGAATGGGACATCATCAATACAACCAGAGAAAATATGACAATCAAGAGAGACGCATGCGTAGGTTTTGAACAGAGCGTGGCCGGCTGCCGGGGGATGTGCAGATAGGTGCGGATAGTCCTTGTGGTTTTAGCTTTCAAGCTTTGCAGGTGTCAGGCGTGACATTTCAATGGCAATGGCCGTCCTACAGGGACATGCAGCGTGTCCGTTCCGGGATCTTGGGGGCCTGTCAGAGCCAATGCTGCTCCCGAGACAGCGGAACTCGGCCACTGGAAAAGTGTTCCACAGGTGTTCTACGGGGCCACCCCTGTCCACTTTCAGCCCCTCCCCCTGGCACCTGTATCTGTACCTGTACCGCGTTGCCAAGCGTTGCCAAGCGTTGCCACACGTTGCCACTCCCGCCCCTGCCCCTTCATCTTCCTGCTCCCAGCAAGCGAAGCCCTCCACCTCGGACCATTGCTTCACCATCGCGGACCCACTTGTGCGCCTCTACTTGCTCGCTGCTGACGTCTGCTCCCTTACCAATATGTCGGCCGACCTCTTCGCTGAGTTCGCCACTTCTACTCCAGCCTCCTCCAAGCCCAACCAGCCCGTCCCACCTCAGTCCAAACCTGTCACCAAGCCGGCCGTCGACCCCTTCGCGCTTTGGTTCAGTAGCCCGCCTTTGCAGACTACCTCTCCAGAGCCTTCCCAGGCACAGGCACCGGAATGGCCGCCAATACAGCAACAGCAGCAGCAGCAGAATGAGAGTAGTGGCTGGGGCAACAACTTGGGAAGATTTGGGGCGGCGGCCAGTCCCCAAACCCATTCTGCACAAGAGACTGGAGACGATGAAGGATGGGGCGATTTTGAAGAGGCACCCTCGGCCACAGTCGCGAAACCTCCCACGTCGTTACTTGGCGGCAACGGCAACATTCCCGGAACCACGAGAAATCTGATAGCTCCTCCTGGACCTCCAGTCAGGAATCGAATACATCGGGCAGACACATTGGCCTTAATTACGAACAGCTTAGTTGGACTGGACGACCTAGGGAAACCCAAGGTTTGGGAGGAAAGGCCCTCGGTGGAGAATCCATCATCAGTGAGATCTCCTGGTTATCCAGCGCCGGTTCAAGCTACACGTCTGAGCACATCACAGCATCCAGTGACAAATTTGAGGCCAAACAACTCGAATGCGGAGGTTCTTTTTGATGCAGATGACTTCGATGGGGATGCACCCGATGACGATGATGAATTTGGCGACTTCGAGACGGTGGAGGCGCCTCCAGCCACCGTCGCAGCTCCACCTTCTGCTCCTGCGCAGACGGCAATGGCAGATTTGCTGTCTCTCGACTTTGATCCTCCGACTCAACCGGCGCCAGTGAGTTCACATATGCCCGCGCCAGCCTCGACCCGAAAGGGACCTCCTAGCCAGCTGTTGGCTCCTTCGAGTCCAATGGCCCTCTATCCACCAGCTCCAAGGTCCCCTGCCTTCTCAGACCGGAATCCCTTCCCAGGCCTGGCTGTGACCACGCCAACATTTGGTACTTTCCCTTTGGAATTGAAAGAAGAAGCTAAAGAGCGTTCTCCAACACCCTTGACCGCCTGGCCAGCTGCAGGAATTGTCACAGAAAAGGACGACTATATCGACGCATTGGCTGACTTTCCGCCAGATGCTCCCAGTGCTACTCCAGGAGTCCCATCAGCAATGAAATCCAGTTGGGACTGGGACACCGTCGACACATCCGAGCCTCAACTACCCCCACGCTGCTCGTCCGACAACATTCAGTGCCAGGCCTCGGCAGAGGAAGTGATCGGACTGCCACCTACCAATATTCCACCTCCATCCATACTTTTATCTGTATTCCCGGAGCTACTGGAGGAAGCAGACACCAAGCTCTACAAGCCCACGGCGAATCAAGCACCAGGTGTGAAGTTACGCATCTACGCTGATCCGGCTACTCTCGAGTACATCAGAGGCTACCTCGTCCTCGCCAACGTGGCCGCCCGTATTCTCGCTGGTCGCAAACTCCGCTGGAACCGCGACAAGTTCCTCTCCCAAGCCATGACCATTTCCGCAGCCGGCTCCAAAGGGGGCATGAAGCTCGCCGGCATCGACAAGACCCAGACCGCCCGCGAGGACCGCGAAGCAGCCGACGTCGTGGGCGTGTGGCGCGACCACGTCGGCAAGCTGCGCAGCGCGGTGGCGGCAGCGAACACGGGGATCCAGAAGCAGCTCGTGAAGCTGGAGCCGCTCAAGGTGCCCGAGATCAACGACCACATGATCGTCTCCACGGCTAAGATGGCGCTCACGGCGCCGCGGGCCTGCGTGGTGTGCGGCTTGAAGAGGGACGAGCGGGTCAGGGGCGTCGATCTGGATGTGGAGGATAGCTTTGGCGAGTGGTGGATTGAGCACTGGGGTCATCGTGCGTGTCGTAACTTCTGGCGGGGCAACGAGGAGAAATTAAGGTCGCGGTAACGAAGCAATACTGCCATTGAAAGAGGTGATTTTGTAGAATATAAATAGCATGGCGTTCGGACACTGGCAGCGCCGAGTCTTCTCGTCTACATATTCCAAGATTGCTGTTGTCTTCGCTTGACTCAACATACCCTTTTCCATCACAAAATGGTGCTACTTTTCCACCATGGTAAGATTTTGGCCTTGGTGAGCTACCACGTCGAACTGCAATTTCCCACCGCAGCGGAGCCTGGCCGTGACTATTGCGCCTACAGTGAATTGACCAAAGTGTCGAGTGGCAATGCATGTAATGTTACACGATCTGAATAAAATAATTTCTTCAACCTGCACATCTTTCCCTTTGTTTTTTCCCCCCCAACAAATTGCTTTATCAGAACATCTTCAAATTAAAGTATTATACCTATAACAAGATAGGGTTTGGTATATTTTTTTTCTTTGGAAAATAAGTACTTATTGCAATGTAATGATAAATTGTTAGAAACTCGAGATTGCAAAACCCTTTAAGATTTACATTTTTATACTTTAATATCTAATATATATAATTACTTCACGATATGAATGAAGATAAAATCTCAACATCAATATGGGAATATAATATATTAAAAGTTTCAAAATACCAATATTATAAGTAATATATAGAGGTTATATTTTATTATGATTATCATTCAGTGTTTTCTGTTTTTTCTTTTCATTAACGTTGGGTTTGAAATACACTTTGATCTTACATTTTTATCACAAGTGTTTTTACCATACATTATAAACTTCGTAACGTTTGTTTTTACCTTTTGATTTTATGAGTGATAATTTATTGATCTTTGATTGGTTAATAGCGTTTAATTTAAAGAACAGAATTTAGCGCAGCTGAAACTAGAATTTCATAAAGTAAAAATTAATTTTATCGTTTTGAGATACTTTGATAAACCACAATTTTTTACGTAAATTTAGTCGGCGAACGATATGTAAACCTAATCATATTCAAATTTCTATATTCGTTACTATATATATCAATGAAACTTTTATAAATATACAGCTGTAACTTTAACAAGTTTATGTTACTTACAATACAATTTTTTGGTATATATCTAATATTTATTAAATATAGATCATTGATTTCCTTTAAATTTATTTCAACAATATTTTAAATTCGTGGATAACCTTCAATATTAGCATCTGCAAAGTTATTGACGTTTATACATGCAAAGCGATTTGGGTATACATATACCCTAAAATTGAATATATATACATAAAGCTATTTAGGTATACATACGTAAAACGATTCAAACTTATGTGCCTAAAACCATTGAAACTTATTTACGTAAAACGATTTAAGTTTATATGTAGTTATTAAAACTTGCACACATAAAATAGCTTAAGTTTGTATACATAAAACCATTTAAGTTTACGCAAGTACAAAGACTTAAATCTATATATATAAAGCGATTTAGATTTATAGATATAGAACGATTTGGGTTTTTATATTCAAGGCGATTCAGGTCTACATACATAAACCGATTTTAATTTTAATGTATAAAGGAATTGTCTGTAAATGTAAATCAAACGGAAGTTTTACCTATAGTTATAAAAAAGTAAAAAAGAGATTATAGGCGAGTAAGTTAAAGAAATGAGTAACAAATTTGATAGTAGTAACCTTACAAAAATAAAGATAATCCTATAAGCCGCCTACTGGCTTTATTTACTTATAGAAATATGATTTATTAAACTACTTATATTATAAGCTGTGGCATTTGGTTGACCTTAGTTATAGTCTGAAGTATATATATATATATATAATAAAAGCATCTCAGCTGTTGGAATAGTAGTAATTATAGTGCAGTAGGTCGACTTTACAATAAAGTTGACTATACTGACTGCAAGTTGAGAGTATTGTTTTGTGGTTCCATTGTATTGACTGCAAGTCAAGTACAGTATGGTCCCACTTCACACTTAGCATAGGCCAAGCATTTGACCATACAAATTAATGTGCAGACCGGCTAGCGGTCTGTAAAAGCTAGAATAATATATTCACTACTTGACCACACAATACTACTATTACTTCGACCAATCGAATCGACAACGTTATAACGTCCAAAGCCCTACCAATACTAATTGGTACTTATTGGATAAAGCACAGATTGGCTAAGTAAAAGAAGATGTTACTTTGCAGTTGTTACGTTTTACGTTATCGTTAGAGTAGAAGAAAGATTTTTGCCAAAGGACTTTACTATTATGTCAGTTTTTACGGCGGTATATAAAGAAAACCTTTAGGTTGCGCCAGTCTTTATGGTAGACTAGAGGTAGCGATGGTATCGTTATCGAAAATACTAAGAAATCTTCAGTAAAGATTCTTTTTAAAGATATTAAATTAACTATCAAAAGTTTTAAAGTTGAACAAGTTGGTAAACAGTTAATTGAGTATTACTACGGGTGTTACTATTATAAAACCGACTATGTTTTACGGTTAAAATAACAAATAACCTTCGATCTTGACTTATAACAAACGATCTTTGACCTTACCCTTGATATTAAACCTTTACATTTACTTTACTTTTTTCCCTTTCCCTACGCAAATTTAATCGTTAAGATTGTTACTTTGAGCGAAAACACCAAATTATGTTAAGAAAGTTACGCTGCGCGATTTAACGCTAAGTTGCTAAGTTTCTATGCGACTATACGCCAGAACACCAAGTTCTTACGATCAAGGATTACTAAGTCCTTCGCTTTACACGTCCCTTACAAATTGAAACTTTACTATATGACTTGGTTATAAAGAAATAGAAGTAATTAAAGCCTTTGAACCCATTTTTTTAAAAAAAAATATTATAATAAAGAACTAAAGGGGTACAATATTGATGAAAATTTACCAGAAACATACCTGATTAATTTCTTCGGTAATTATATCGTTAATTACTATACAATCGAACAATTTAACCGCGGCGACAACGTTTTTGATAAATATCGTAAGTTTTTTAACGACGAAACTATTAATATATAGAAAAGGATTAAAAGAGGTATTAAGTTTAAGTTAAATGAGGAACTTTAATGACGAGGGATCTATATATTAAGAATAAGTCCTGTTGAATTGGTAAACACCCTTTTCAAATTAGTTTAATTCAAGAAATGACTTGAAAACCTATGTTTTATAGGAAATAGTATTTCAGAACCTTAACGCCTTTATACGCGATTTAGGGGTCGCTTACTTTACCTTTAGCTAAATTAAACCTTTTTACGCTTTAATAATAAGGAACTTATTGATTTATTTGGTAGTTTGACCCTTTAAACGATATTGCGGTGTACGTCATTAGCGGTAAAAGGGTATATAAAGCAACGGTCGTCAATATCATTAGAGGAATTGACGTTACCGTTTTATACTAGTTCATGAAGTAATATCGTTAAGCCCCTTAAAACCCCTTTTACGGCAGGTTTACGTATACGTGCGAACTTATTATAGCTTTTATCATATGATTTTAACCCTTAGGTTATACGACTGGTAATTACCCTTAATACTAGACTTCGAAAGCTTCAAAACCTGAATTTCTAAGAAATACCATTGATAAAGATTGGGACGACTATCTTAACTCGCCCCTAAAACCTATTAAGATGGTTAATATAAATTATAAGCTTTTTACGAACTTCCTTAAGATTTGAAACGATTTGAAAAATTATAATAAAAAGCTTCATAACCTTTTCGATACGAATATAACATATTTTTTAAATATTTGTAAGTAAATGGAGGGTTTACCTTTTAGTTTTTACTTATTATTTCCCGAAATATTTACAGGGGACGTTAACGATTGATACTTCATATTTCTAACCCAAGTAACTACCTTTCGCAAAATTTACAATAACATAAAAATTTACTTTGAATACAATATCCACCTTACTTAATATAATACAAATTAGGATACTACTAAATAAATTACGATAATGGTAAAGAAGAAAGAGGAGGAAACACTAATGGATATACTAAATAAAATATTTAATAAGTTGATATTATATTAGAAAGTAATAGTAAATGCTTATTTTGGCGAAGTTACACTTTACAAATAAGTATACGTAGTCGTTACGGGTATTAGCGAATTCGAATACGCCTTATAAAGCCTAAATAGCATTTGAAAAGGCTTTTTTAGCTAGATACATTTTTTGTTTGCAATTATAATAGCATGTATAATAAATTAGTTTGGTATATACCTCTCAGCCGGCAATTTCCTCAATCTAGATAATAAAGACTTTATAGTGGTTGATTACGTCGACCGTAAATATGGTTACGGGCGACCTTAACGCCTAAGGTATTACTTATCAACCCTAAACTAGAGGTAATAGCTACGTTAACTCTAATAAAATCAAGATTTACGCGGACCTAGTAACCGTAAGAGTTATCGTTATAATACTAATAAAAGATGTAAGATTTATAACAAATCTAGTTATTATTCATTACCTTCTGATCGAGTAAAATAATAAAAATATATTGTATTATATTTCATACCCTACCAATTTTAAATGAAATTACTTAAATAAAATTATAGACTTTGAAAGAGACGAATTTAATAACGGTAACAATACCTCTAAATAAATTCAATGGTATAAAGATACAGCTTTTAATGCGTTTTAAAAATTAGTCGACTACTCTTTTTTACGCAGATTAGGCGGTAAAAACCTTTATCTTTATCATAATTAACCCATTAACCCCTTGTATAGCTTTAATCTTCGTAATTGTTGGGCGAACCATACGTTTTAAGGTATTATACCAGATATAGGGGTAATGGGGTACTTAATAGGAGGATATTCGCAATACGTAATATTATGGAGAAAATGTAATATAATTATTGAAATTAATCGTTACAATATTGGAAAGGTTATAATTAACTTCGGATTAGGCAAATGGCTATCTTTATTAAGGATAATAATAGTTTAAACTATTATTGGGTTAATTACGTTTTATATCCTTAAGTTCTTTACCCATTTCTCTTTTCACTTGGAGGATATAAAGACCCTCGATGTAAACATTAACGTTAACGCTAACGAGCTAGTTAAAAACGGCCAAAGGTTTCCCTTTTCCTTTGAGTAGTGGTACTTATAGCTTTATGTTTAAAGTCAAAAGATAATGGTATTAAATTTAACAGAGTCGAAGATACACCAACTATACTTACGCTTTTACTACCTAGCCGTCAACAGGCTGTATAAAGTCCTAAAGTCCGTAGGGTATAAAGATGTGAAATATTTTGTCTTAAAAGTTAAATTTAAGTTGACATTAAAAGACGATAAGAACTTTAATCACGAGGTTTTTATTTATGTGTTTTACTTAGATAATAAGCCTGTTTTTACGTCGTGAATTCCGCAACCTCTTTTTACGAAGCCAAGTTTTTGAAGTTCTCTTTGGTAAGAAATACGTGAAAAACGTTGAAGATGTTATAAATTAATACGTACTTACATTTACCTAACGTCATCATTTACGATACTAGCACCAACTTTTCGGCGGTAAAAATTTAAAAATAAATAAAGATAATATATATTTGGTGAAAATAAGTGGCTATAAAAGCCTATTAAATCATTAGAAAGTTCAAAAGAGTATACATACTATTTCGCCGAACGCATAACATATTTATTTTGAAAATTCAAAGCTTTAAAGATCCGAAGGTACGCTTTTAGATGGCGGTAAAGGGCCTGATTGACATTGTAGGCCTTGATGGCCTAATGTTAACGTTATTGGTCTTTGGAGTTTACCTCAGTTTGAAGAGTAAATCTCTACTATTAATAAGTACGTAAAAACAAGCGGTAGCCTACAGCCAAGTACTAAAGGAATTACGGAAGGAATCGGCACGCCAATAAGTTAACAACGCCCTTAATATTAGAAACAACCCTACAATCATCGATGTATTTATTTTGCTATTACAAAGTAAAGTCTTTGTATGGCGAAAACCAGGGAAATAAAAAGGCCTATATAAGACTCTAAGTATCATTAATTTTAAATTAGTTGTTAAAATTATTAAAGGTTTTGTAATTTTCCGTGTAACTTAGGTTAAGACCTATATAAGGGTTACTAACGATGAAAAACGTTAAGTTAAACGACTAATTTAATACGAACCTCGTTTAATTATAATCGATAAGCCGATGAAACGCTGCTAGCACGAACGACCTCCAAAAAATAGGAATGTTAAAGAGAAGGAATACATACCAGGTCGTATTTACAATACTATTTAAGTAATTAGGAAAAAGAAGGATGACGAAAATTTAGTAGTAAAGTTTCGAGCATAAGGTATTATTGAAACCACTAGGAAACCCTTTAAGGAAAGCGATAAAGTTAAAATTTACGGCCTGCTGATTCAAGGAATCGTATAATTCGTATCGAAGGCTAAATTTAACCTTTAAGACCTAAACTTTACGATTTTTAAGTCGAAGATTATTTACGAGGTTAAAAGTAATATTACGGGGCAACCATATAAGAATCACGACTAATCGTTTAAGGATACGATGATAAAGGTAGAAACTGGATTTTTATGTAATCCATAAGTGTTTAAAAGATTAACCAACGTTTAATAATCGCTTTCACAATAAGTTTACTAATAAAGATTAAAGGCAAGTTTACTATTAATAACTGAGATATAACGTAAGCCTATATGCAATTAGTAACCAACCTATAGCGAATTGTACTATTGGAATTACTATAGGAACTACCTGCTATCTACCTTTTGAGAAAGCTAATACGATGTATTGAGCCTTTATATAAATTGGCTAGAACAGACGTCTACAAGTTTTGAACCTATTAATCGTATTTGAAATTACGATTACGTAGAAAGTTTTAAATATATAACCCGTATTTTATGGTAACGTAGGGGAAAAACTTCGGCTTAGTGTGGATGTAAATTAAAGATAACCTTTTCGTTAAAACGGCTAACTTTGAGGTATCGAAATAATAGGCGATTAATGACTTTAAGTTTTAAAATTGTAATCTGATCACAACATTAGCGAAAGGTAATCAATTTGACTTTAACAGATCGTTAATGTGTATGTTTGGTATTAATGTTGGCATTAGTTTGTGTTACAGGGGTTGAAGTAGTGACTTGGCTATAATTAATAAAAATAACGTGGTTAATGCCTAACAGTACTTGAAATAGCGTACCCGTAACAGCTATATTACTACCTTATATTAACCGGAGTCTTTTGACGACCTATTTATCGCGACAAAAATATAAAACTTAATAAGTAACAATTTTAACAGGTAAAATAAATGGTTTAAGTGGTAAATGCGAAACTTAAACTGAGAGATTAATATAGTTTTAATCGACATTTCGAGGGCTAAGTTGACAATCTTCACGGATGGATTCTTTAAAAATAACACCAATTTATTTTTACAAATCGGTTTTTTGATAGGCCTTCTTAATCAAAATAGGAGGGAGGACCAATTAAACATTGATAACAACCTAATTTATTCAATTTCCATAAAATACAAAAGAATTACACGAAATGTATTAACTTTAGAAATCCACGGTATGATGGCAGACCTCGATATATATATAATATTATAAGAAACCCTTAACGTTATAACCAAGAAGTAAAAAATTCCTTATATCCCGGTGGTAATTTATATTGATTCCAGGAGCCTATTCGAATGTTTTTACAAGTTAGTAATCACCAGCAAGAAACGCTTGATAATCGGAGTAATAGCACTTCGCGAAGCTTATGAAGGAGGGAAAATTAATGAGTTCCGATATATCGATGGGAAAGATAATCCTGATAACGTTATAACGAAGGTATTATTAAACAAGGTCTTTAAAAAGTTTGTAGATAGTAATAGGCTAACTATACGTATCGAAAGATATATTAATAGGCCGCCCGATAGACCTAGATTACATAGCGGCGGATAAGGATATATTAAAGAAATAGAAGATTATTAAGGGATCAACGATGTTGATTGATTTCATTAGCATGGTTAAAGTAAAGGCTTATATAAGTTTGTGATAGAAAAACTCTTTGTGGGACTCAATAAAGTCGGACCTCGGAACCATGGAATAATTAACGACAGTTAGGGTTAATTTGCGTAGAACTGGGTGTAATTTGAGGTGGAGGTTAATTAAAATTAACCGGGGCTTAGCTACTTAACGAGGTCGTAGTTTAGCGCTTACTAGAAAAGATTAATTAACCACACCGACGTACGAGTTCAAACTAAAAAACTGCTAGTATTAAACTAGTAGTAATTGCAGTGTAGTAGGTCAACTTTACTTATAGTAAAGTTGACTATACTGACTGCAAGTTGAGTGTATTGTTTTGTGAGTTTATTGTATTAACTGCAAGTTAAGTTCAGTATGGCCCCATTTCACACTAGTGCACAGGCTAAGCAATTGACCATACAAATTACTGTGCGGATCAGCTAGCGGTTTGCCAAAGCTAAAACAATAAATCCACCATTTTACCACGCAATACTACTGTTACTTCGACCAATCGAATCGATAACATTGCAACGTCCAAATCCCTACCAACATCAGCTATATAACTGCTTTTTTTTTACTTTTTCCCTCTATGAATCACAAGGAGAAAATTCGGCTCTTCAACTCTGTACATGAAATATTCATAATCCGTTAAACAAAAGTTTTCTACATTCGTATTTAATTCGTTCTTTATGTTATTATTCATCGTTTGTATTATATTTAACAAATCAGTTTTATTACTTTTCAATGTGTCTTTTTTAGCGTTTTTTGCAATAACTTTTTTTTGGTGGACGATAATAAAAACTCTATCACAAAGATAATAGTATCTTTAATCTTTATCTTTAACCTAAAAATTTTTAATTACTCCCAACTAGTTTTCTTTTAGCTTTGTTGAAAAGCCTTCTCTAGAAACTATTCACCTTATAAACACCTAACAAACTAGAAAGTTGGCATCGATTTATATGTTTCAATGCGCCTTATAAGCTACTTTTGAGATCGAATCTATCTTCTTTTCCTGCTTCGGCAATTTGCAGGGGAAAAAATAATGAAAGGAACGAATCCCGCCCACTCATAGTACAAACTAAACAGCTTCCTGAAAGTTTCCAATTGACTCTTAAACCCGAAGAAAAAGAAGATTAAAGCAATTCTTCTTATTTTCCTAGCAGCGAAAAAAAATCTATACAATAACGGTCTATGTTGGTAGACCTTTATTGTTGCAACATAGTTGATTCGAATCATTGTGGTCGAAGTAACTGGTGCTTCATTGAAATTGGTTTTTGGATTAGTTTGTAAGTTCTAAGTTTGTCAGACCGCTAGCCGGTCTACATACTGATTTGTATGGACAAACGATTTGGCCTATGCCCTACTTTGAAGTAGGCCTTACTGCAATGCACTTGAAGTGTAGTCCTACAAACTGATTTTTTTTTTCCAGTTATTATAATTAATTAAACAGATAGTTTAATTAACTTAACTATACTTCATTTAACTGCTATTCCAACACTAGCGGCTTTTTATTTTGTGCCTGCACGCTATCATGGCCTGTCATCAATTGGTAGCAACCTCTAAAATTCTTTTCTAATCCCTTAACCAAACCCCTATCAATTCCGATCAATCTATACTGAAATTAAAAATAATTACGGACCTTTGCTTCCTATCCCTAAGTCCTCCGTTCCTCAACTCCCGCACACAAGTTTTTTACCACAAACCTATGCGTATTACGTATTTTACCATTTATATACCTTTTACTAGTAGTTTAACCTATTGGCATTGCTATCATTGCCATCAATATCACCGATCTAGCAGTTTTTAAATTTGAAAGGGTATCTCTATCCTTTTAAATTATGTACTGGATGTTCTACGTAGCCCTAAATCTTTATGGTTAGCGTATTGCTGTCCACAAATCTTTCTAAGGCGCTATTAGGCGTGGATTTATTTATAACGTTAGTAGCGTCGTCTTTTCCGTTGATTCACTGGAACTTATCGATTTCCCGGATTTCATATGCCTCATTTAGAGCTATTTAGTCTATTATTAGATATTTTTCATTGGTTGTGCCCAGTTTTAATAGGTATCCGTAAAGGTTTCGGGAGTCTGTATATATTATTTTAGGTATTGGATGCAGTCATAGCTATTCAATAATAATATTTTATATGCTGTTAGTTATTATATCAATGTTAAAGCCGAATATTATACCGTAAGTTTTTAAAGCTAGCACGCTTTGTGTTATATGCTTGTACTTGACGAATGTCTAATATACGAGGTTTCCAGTAATTGTAAATTTCTCTTGAAACTTTTTTTCGTTAGCAAGTATTATAAGGAACCCGATTTTCGATAGAAGGTTAGCATCATTGGTAAATAATCTGTTCGTAAAGATTATCAACTTCGTTTTTGTTAGATTTACTACAAATATATTAATTAATCGGTTTGAATAATTTAGTTACTATTAAATATTTTTATTCAACCTATTAAAGGTTTCGTTTTCTTAATTTTATATTTAATTTGTAATGGATAGATCGTACATTGCCTTCGGTTGACATATAATGATAATGTAAGCCATACGTGCTCTTTACTTTAGGTATATTTGTAATTTTTCCTTGTTAGCCTTATCGATAATCGTTAGGCTCGTAGTTTAACATTTTTGTCGTATGTTAATATAAGTACCGTTTTCAGTCTTAATACTATGAATACAGATTAACGATTTATTCAAGTCAAGTTATATACCTTGAACTAAAGTTTCGATTCGCTTACATTTTTAAAGGCCTAAATTTTTGATAGCACGCTATTCCGTCGCTATAAACCTATTATTTCTGAGGAAAAAGATATCGTTAATTTGTATATTTACGATATAAAAGTTTTTTACTTTCGTAATTGACAAGTACAAGTTAAACTTCAAAGTTTTTATATCTAGCCTGTTTTTCCAGTACGCCTAATACGTTGAAAACTAATAAACGCCTGCTTCATATTTTCCGTCTAAAGTTTTAATATAACGTATTATCGTATGAGTTGGAAACTTGCACCTTCATCTTTTTCGGTAGTTTTAAAAATACAACCAGTAAAAAATTAATAGAAAATTACGTATAATCTTACATTATGTCCTTGATATCAAATGTAAATTAACCGCTTGCGTTAGTATTGAAATTGGCTGCAATTGTAACAATGAAACGATAGTCCATCTTTTACATTATAGGCAACTAAACAAGAATTTGATCTTTACCTTTATTACCGTATCTTTAAGCGATTAACCTTAACTTTTAGTATAGCCTTTCCTTGATTTTGCTTTTAACTTCGTGGATTATCCTCGACTTAAAGATAATAACGTTTTAACGTTTAAATTGCGGTAACAGCATAATTTAAATAACACCTAGTATAAAAAATCCATTAATCTTTATTTGGTCGCTTTTTTAAAGGGTTTACCTGGTGTGTTTATAATGATTTTAGCACTTAACTTAAGGGTAAGTTTTCCGTTGGACTTTTCCATTTGAGATACTCACGCTGTTATATATATTTCACCAGACCTATAATCCTTGTTACTGTCCTTCTTTTTAGTATATATACTCCTTTGAGGTGGTCTCCTATGCCGTCGACATTGCATTAAATTATTAACGATCGGTTCGCGAAAGTTGTATTAGTTGATTTACTCGGCTTATAGGTTATCAATGTTAAGACTTTTATTAAATTTAAGAGTTCTTTCATATGGCTTAACCTTTATGCCTCGGAAAGTAATACAGTCTATAGTAATTTTTACCATTATATTTAGATTGGTAATACTTAAGATATTTTACAATTTTTCCCATTTGTTTGGTTTTTATTACTTAAGGATTTTAATTTGAAAAGGTAAGAATCGCACGTTTATTATTGATGGTCCGTTTTTGGTGTTAAGGGTATCGTTAACCTGATGGCGTATAGATTTATGTTTTAGTTTTTTATACAAACTTTACTATATATTATAATTCGGTTTTGTGTATTTAGAGAAAATATTGACTTAGTCATTATACATGATTAAGCGATATATATTAACAAATTATGTATTAGGTCGTTAGGGCCAATAGTATCGTTAAGGCCTTTTACCGCTATTTAAAGCCGTGCTTTTTAACTTATAAAGCTTTCGATATTCAGGGTAAGAATATTGTAGGTCTTTCGTAAAAGATCGTAAGCTCTTTTGACCTTGACAATATCTTAATAAGCCTTAACGGAGACCTATTTATACTAAATCCCCATCGATTTGGCATTAATTTTAAACCTTATCGTAATTAAACTGGCATTAGTATTATGAACCAGCATGTTTGGTGGCCTAGGGTACGTATTAATCCACAAAGTACGTAATGCCTACTATGTTTCCTTCGCTGTAATGTTTTGAAGAAACTTGGCGTCGTAAAAAGCCGTAGCGGAGATTATAATGTAAAGTACTAGTTTGCCGTTGACGTAAAATGCGTTTACGAAGACTTTGAAATTAAATTTTTGTTTTTTAACGTGAATTTAAACCCTAGGGGAGTTTGTGAATGCGTTTAGTAGTAATGGTAGATTTTTTAATTCAATTTAGCATTATCAAGTTTATATTTTCGTAATCAGCCGCCTTTGAGACTTTATATAGCCTATCAATTACCGGGTAGTTGAACTTACGTTGTAATAAACGATGTTTCAACTTCTTCAAGTTTAACACTATCATCTTTAGCCTTTGGAGGTGAAATCAAAAGTGTTTTTATTTAAAATTACGTGGAATCTCTGGCCGTTCTTAATTTAAATCAGTTCATTATTTTAAACGCTAATGTTAACTTCGAGGTTTTGCATATCTTTAAAGAAAAAAAGGAATGGAGTAGAGAATTTTAAGATGTGGAAAACAATAAGGTTAACAATAATTTTAACCGTCGTAGGTTTTAGTAAACATAGCCTTTTTCCAAATTTAAAACCGATCTTAGCTTTATTAGTATCAGTGTGGTTAAGTTCCGTAGCTGTATTCGTATCCCTTCCTAATGCGACTTATTAAGAATAGCATGCTATTAAAAACCGTATTGCTCCCGTATCTAGTATAATTTCTTAAAAGACCTATTTCGGGTAGCGATCTTAAATGACAAATTGGTGTGTAAAGCTAGTGTCTTTATCTTTATATCTGTAATAGGGGTTTTTATCTGTTAGATGGTATAGGAAGGTGTAATCGGTGAATTATTATGTTATTTCCAGATCGGTGTCAATATCGTTATGTTAACCTATAGTCTCAAACTTATTTTCTCCCTTTTAACCTTTATATCTTTACGGTTTTCGACAATTTTGAAGTAATCGGTAATAAAGTTGGGGGGGAATTACATTTAGTACCTTATCCATTTGTATTTGCATTTAGCAACGGTGTAACGTGTTTATTTATATATTTATTTACCGTAAATTAAACATTTTTTAATGTTTAAAGTAAATTTACATTATAGGCCTAAAGGTTCTTCTCATTAAGTAGCCTATTCGACAAGGTTTTAGCTCCGTGCCTTGTCACCGTTCTAATAAGGCTTTTCGTACTTGTGGTCTATATAGTATGCGTGAGGGGAGTTTTTTTCGTCGTTGGTAAACTCTGGAACTTAGGGGTATATACTAGTTAAGCTTAAGAATCGATCCGTTACAGTTGTTAATGAGAAATTTAACTGGTCAATAAACCTTTTAAAAGTAGAGTTAGGGTATTGGAGGGCGTATTCGAACTCCTTGTAACTCGTAATTACTTACTGAACCTACTAGCGTAGAGTGCCTTTGCCATCTCCTACGTTCCCTATTACCTATTAGTAAAGTATTAGCCTATTAAATATCTAATTAAAGAGGTTTATTTTACTTTCCGTTTTTTTATAATCCAACATGTAAAACCACCTAATATTATTTCAATTGTTATGGTGTCGGGCAGGATTTATATCGTATTCGAAGTGGTTTTTAAGGTTATTATAGGTTTTTTGGAAGGAAGAGTAATTTGTTAGGTACCGGAGGTAATAATCCTTGGCTTGGCCGGTAACGATATTTGGAAATAACGAGTGAAAACCTGGAAATTTGTCAATTACTTGGCGGAAATATTAAAAAACGGACGTAACTTAACGTTGAGGACGTTATATAGCTTACCGTTATAAATTTTCTTTTCTTTTCAGATCTTAACAAACGTGGTGATTACCGCGTAATCCGTACTTACCATGGGTACATGTCGATGGTAAAGGGTAATGTATTGATCGTAAAGACCCTTTAAATCCCTCGACTAGTGTTAGGAAAGATATTAAAAGTGTTAATATTAGTAGATAGGTAAAATAGTTACCCCTAACCGAGTTTAGAGGAGAAAAGCCAGTATTTGTACCTATAATAGGTTCGCTCGTAAAGCCTCTCCTTCCTTAATTTTGTTAATAAAATTGGAGGTGTTAAGAAACTTAGAGGAAAGTTACATAAGGGTTTCCGCTGCGGGAAACTTAGTAATATTTCTTTTGGTGTTTAGGGGTACATCGTAGTTTCTATTGAATCAATTAGTAGTTTTCAGGACTTACGACGCGTGGGTTAATCAATTTTTCATGGCTAATAATACTAAAACATTGAAAGCTTTGTCTATAAGGGTTTGAAAAACTTATTTAAATTTGGGTAGGGCTTTACAAACACGTGTGCGGGCGTCAAAGGATACTATCATTAATGGTACCTTTTTATTTCCATTAAATATATTAAGGATCTTTATCTATTACGTATTTTTATAATATTTCGGTTAGATTACCGTCTTTACCTTTATTTATAATAAGTTCGAACCCTTTATTACTCAATTCGCTTTCTAACCTAGTTTTAACATACATATCTATTACCTTTTATATATCAAAAGTTATCAAAGGCGATAGGTTCCGTATTACATTAGATAAAGTTTGAATTGAGGATAAAGTAACTAATATAGTTCGTTAGGTACTCGAGGGTGAAGTTTTTATCGGCGTTTGTAAACCAGAGCTTTTTTTTGTAATACCTAATAAATATATCATCGAGGTTTTTGATTACCCTTTTTCGGTCGGAGTCATTAACGGTGTCAATTCTGGCGTATTTTAAAGCTATCGTAACGAAGATTAAAATCTGTAAAGGAAAAAGAGTAGCATAAAAGGGTGGGTTGTAGGTTTGCCGTTAAAGTTGGTATTTGGAGTTGAAAGTAGTAGGACTTAGTTGTTTTTGCGATTTAAAGTGGTAGTATCCGCAATAGTAATATCCACAATAATATTACTTCAGCCGTTTATCAATTTACCGACTTGGTAATTTTTAAGACTTTCAGCGATTAATTTTAACGTTTTTTCTTTAAGACTAGTCCATTACAGGGTATTTAGTTTTTTCGATGATAGAGATACCGTCGCTTTTTATAAACTGCCACGAATAGTTGCATAGCCTATAAGTTTTCTCTACTTGTTGCCGCGAATAGCTACATAGATTATAGGGGATGTTCGCTAACATCTTTCCTTTACCTTTGCCTAAATAAAGCGTGACAACAGGAAAGAAGCTTCTTATTTTACTTGGTCAATCTATGCTTAACCTAATAAGAATTGATCAGTGTTGGTAGGTCTTGATCGTCATAACGTAGTCGATTCGAATCACTGTGGTCGAAGTAACTGATACTGCATTGAAATTGGTTCTTGGATTGGTTTGTAAGTTCTAAGTTTGGCAGATCGCTAGCTGGTCTACACACTGATTTTTGTGGTCAAGATTTTTGGCCTGTACCCCAATTTGAAGTGGGCACCTACTGCACTGCACTCGTAGTGCAGTCCAACAAACTGCAACCAATTTGCAGTCATTATAATCAACTAAACTGACAATTTAGTTGACTTTACTGTAATGTATTTGACTGCTATTCCAACAGCCTGTATATATACCGTGAAAAGAGGAGATAAATGTTTGTGTTAATATGAAAACCTTGGAGTAAAAAGTGAATTTAACCACTATATATAGGTTTTGAGACGGTACTAGAACAAGCAGTCGTATAACTTTCTACCTATATAACATACTTCCAGCTACACATAAAGGCACAAACACTTGGTGAAAGTATTAAGTAAGCGATATAACGCTTGAATACATACAACAAAAGCATGAAAAAACCAATATATATTTTAGTTGATTAATCATTCAAAAGGTAGTAGCAATTAATTTGCCATCTAAACAAGCCGATAGAAAAAAACACAAAATGTAAATCTTCTTTAATGAAGTTGAAGAAGAAAGTAGTATTATAGGTTAACGGATAATAATTGGCTCTTGATACCCATTGAATAAAAATAAGTAAACGATCGTTTCAAAATCATTATCTATTGTAACGAGAGATAAAATAAAAAGTGCTGGTATATGATATACCGTAGAATTGGCTTAGGTTATGATCTAAATAATATATATGTTGAAATAGTAGTAATTGTAATGTAGTAAGTCAACTTTACTTGTTGTAGAGTTAACTATACTGACTACAATTTGAGTGTATTGTTTTATACGTATACTATATTCACTGAATGTTAAGTACATTATGCTCCTACGTCACACTATGGCATGTGCTAATTAATGCGTATATCAGCTAGCGGTCTGCAAAAACAAAAACAATGTATCCACCACTTAACCATTATAATACTACTATTACTTTGACCACTCGAATCGATAACTTTTCAAGGTTTAAAACCCTACTCATATTGGTCAGTATTTATTAGGTTAAACCCAGACAAGCTAATTAAAATGAAAGGCTACTTTATGATTACGCTCTGTGTAATTGTAAGGTAGAGTAAAAACTCTTACGAAGAGCCTTTACTACTGTGTCAGTCTTTACTCCAGTAAGTAAAGAAGACTTTTAGGTTACTTCAGTCTCTACGACACTTTAGAGGTATCGATGGTATCGTTATTAAAAACACCAAGAAACTTTTACTAGATTTATTTAAAGAAAAGAGTTAAAATTAACTGTTAAAAATCTTAAACAGTTAAGTTGACAAACGTCTAATTTAGTATTAATACGGGTCCTGTTACTGCATAAACGATTATATTTAACACCAAATTTTATCCTCAACACTAAGTTTTCCCTTTACTCCGCTCTTTTTTTCCTTTACGCTATAATTGCCAATTGTTATGATGGTTCCACCGATAAAAATCACCAAATCGCCAAGACGCGCTAAAATAGAACCACGTTGCACGACTTGACGCTAAATCGCCAAATTCAGACGCTTCGAATTACTAAGTCCCTAATATACTAATTCCTATACCAACTAAAACATTAAGATAGAACTTAATGAAAAATGAATGAAGGAAATGAAAGCCTTCAGATCTTTTGTTTTTCATAAATTACGATGAAGAACTTTGGGGGACGGATATTCATAAAAACTTCATTGAAAAACACCTAGTTAACTTTATAATCTATTATATCTTCAATCAAAACCATAATGAGTTCAACCATAGCAACTGTACCTTTTAAACCCTTCGTGAATTTTTAGACAATTGAACTTTGAATATATAGAAAGTAAGTTAAAAAAGGGCTAAAACAAGTCCAAGGAAAAGCTTATTCTTACAGTAATTTACGTGTTAGAAAAAGTTTAACCAAATTAATACAATCCTTTTTCTACTTGGGGCAACTCGAGGAACACCCTTAAAATTCTGATTTTCAAAATTACCAATATGAAGGTAAATGTAGTTATTTTTTTAATATTTTTACACACGTTTTAGAAAATATCCCCATTACTCCCAGTTAAGTTAAGCCTTCATCTTTCCCGCTGACACCCATTATTTACACGCTACAGATGGCGAATGTATTAATTTAATCGGCAGCCTACTACCTCCACGTAACAAAGCGAAATACATTTTCAGCTGAAGCAAAGTGCGACAAGCAGCGGCCGCCAACACGACAAGAAAAATTAATGTTAATGTCATCCGCTTAATGAAATATAATCGTTATGATCTTCAAAACCTTCCCCACGACTAAATTACCTTTTCCCCTCAAACGTTTCACTAAAATCCTTAAGGCTTCCCTCAAAATTGTCAAGTCGCTTAAAGCAAAGCCTTCTACAGTAGGTATGCTTATATACGTAAACCTACTACAAGTCCTGCCACAAAAATTTACCCCTCGGATTGAGCAACTAGTAACTACTCCTACTTTCGCAACTCAAAGGTTCCAAGCTTTAAATTAAGAATAGAAAACATAATTAACAGCTGAGATAATTATTGTAAGCTTCCTCTTAAACTGATCATAATAGTTTATATGAATTATAAGTTTCTTACGAACTTCGCGAGAATTTGGAAGAATAAAGAAAAGTATAATAGAAAACTTTACAATATTTCATATTTAAAGATAATACCCTTCTTAAACATATTCATGTGAATAAATTTCCTTTTTCTTTAGTTTTCACCCGATATTCCCTGAAATCCCCACAAACTACGCGAAAGATCATTATTTAACTTGTTGAACGAGAGCACATAGAGTTCGCGAAATTTTTGATAATATGAAAAACTACTTCAAGCATAAAGTCTATCGTACTTAATATTACATGAATTGGACTTCAATAAAGTGAACGACAATGATAGTTAAAAAGAAAGAGATGAAAAATATAATAAATATATCTAATTTAATACTTAATAAACTGATACTATATCAAGAAGTAATGTGAAAGGTACACTTTAACGAAGTCACGTTTCATGAATAAGTATGGGAAGTAGTTACAGGTGTAAATGAGTTCGAATACGCTTTACAACGTCTAAATGCCACCTGTAAAAGCTTTTTCAGCTAGTTTCAATCCTTTTTACGACTGTAATAATACAAACACCTAATTATCTGTTTATATATCCCTAAGCTAATAACTTTCGGGATATAGATAAAAAAACCCGCACAATAATACATTATATTAATCGTAAATATGGATAGCCTTAACGCTTAAAATATGGTTTAAGGTTTCAAAATTGAAAACCATAGTCATACTAATGCCAATAAGGTCTAAAATTAAACGGACTTATTAACCGTAGGAATAATCGTCGTAATAATGGTAAAATATATTAGAAACATAGAAAGTCCGGTAATTAATTCAACTATCATCCTCTAGCTAATCGTTAAAAACAACAGGTAATATATTAAACCTCATACCCTACTATTTACGGATGATAATACTTAAACTATATCGTAAAATGCGAGAGTAAAAAAACTGTTAACGATGACGATATTATCGAAAATTCACGTAACATACAGATATTGATTCTAACGCGGCCTAATAATTAGTCAACCACGCTTTTTTATACCCTTTAAGTAGCGAAAACCACTTCCTTTGACTTAAATAAGCCTTTAACCTATCATATACCTGAAAGTTCTGAGATCTTTACGCGGACTACACGTTTCAAGGTATTATACTATAAATAAGAGAAAAGAAGTACTTAATATAAATTTATTCGTAATATGTAATATTACAAAGGAAAATCATTAATACTATAGATATCAATCGTTAAAAAATTGGCAAAGTTAAAGTTATCTTCGGCTTGGATAAATAACTATCGTTATTGGAAACAACGATTATTCAAACTATTGTTAAGCAAATTACGTTTTATATTCTTCAATATCCTATCTCATTTATTCTTTACTTGAAAAAAATAAAGATCTTCGATATTAATGTAGACGTTAACATTAACAAACTGGTTAAAAACGGTCAAAGGGTTTTTTTTCAACTTCAAATAAGGGCATCTATAATTTCATCTTTAAGTTCCAAAAGAAATGGTATCAAATTTAACGGGATAAGAAATACGTTAAATATAAAGACGTCTTAACTACCTAACCATCAACAGGTTATACAAAATCTTTAACTTCGCGGGACATAAACATATGGAATATATTAATTTAAAAGCTATTCAAAAGCTTTGCTTTTAATACCAAGCGTATGCCTAAGCTTTAAGAAAATTATAATTTACATTAAAAACTATAAGGATTTTAATTACGAGATTTTCGTCGATATATATTACTTCAATAACAAGCCTATTATTTACATTATTAACTTCGAAACCACCTTTCGTGAAGTCAAATTCCTTAAGTCCTCGTCGATCAAAAATACGTGGAAAAAGTTGAGGATATTGTGGATTAACACGTACTTAGACCAACCTAATGTCGTCGTTTATGATACCGGTACTAATTTTACGGCGACAAAATTTCAAGTGGATATGAAAATAATAGGGGTTTAGTATAAACAGGTACCTTTTAAGGTTTACTACAGAATTGTGAAGATCGAAAGGGTATACTTATTACTTTGTAAAGAGAATAATATCCTCACGATAGATATTAGAAGTTTCACAAACTAGGAAACATGTGTTCAGATGGTAATAAAAGGCCTAAATAATATTATAGGCCTTAACTATCTAATACTAAAAATTTTGGTCTTCAAAGTATATCCCTATTTAAAGAATGAATCTCTACGATTAGCAAGTATTTGGAAAAGGGTTATGGCGTACGGTAAAGCTTTAAAGGAATTTAGGAAGAAATCGGCACGGCGTTAAGTCAATAATTCCCTCAATACCTAAAAATGTTTGAGAACGATCAACGTATTTATTTTACCGTTAGAAAGTAAAGTTTTAGTGTAGGGCGAGCCAGGTAAATTAGATAGCCCATTCAAAATCATGAATATCGCTAACGCTAAAATAGTTATTAAAATTACTAACGGTCTTGAGACGTTCCGCATAACTTAGGTCAAAACTTACATTAAGGCAATTGAAGATGACGATGAAGATCCTGAGGCTAAACGAATCAGTTAATATAACCCCTCTTCCCCCGTAATTAACAAACCGATAAAACTCCGCTGAAGCGGCCGATCACCAAAGAAATGAAACGTTAAGGATAAAGAATACATACTAGGTCGGATTTACAATACTATTTAGATTAACGAAAAAGATAAGAACGATTAAGATTAAGCTATAGGTCTCCGGGTACAAGGCGTTATAAAGACTTCTAATAAACCTTTTAATAAAAGCGATAAGGTCGAAATTAATAAACTCTTTATGCGAGAAGTTATACAATTTGTACCTAAAAGCGACCTTAACCTTGAAGATCTAAATATTAAGATCTTGAAGCCGAGGATTATCCAAGAAGTCAAAGGAAAATATACAGGGCAACCATACGAAAAGTTACGCCAAATCGCTTAAATATACGGTAATAAAGGCAACATTTAATTCTGTACATAAGAGCTAACATTTTGAAAGATTGGCTAACATTTGGTAGTTGTTTTGGTAGAGAGTTTACCAGTCAAAATTAATGAAAAGTTCACCCGAAATAGTCGCAATATAACGTAAACGTGAATGTAATAAACAATTCATTTATAACGGATCGTTTTGTTAAAACTTCCATAAAAACCTCGTAAGAAATAACTTTTCGTAACGGTTATATTATATATCAAGAAATTATACCAAATGACTAAAACAAAAGTTCATTAGTTTTCAATATATTAGTCGTATTTCAAGTCGAAACTAGATATAAAGTTTTTAACCTACGACCTATATCTTTTGGTTACGTAAAATAAGGATTTTGGATTGATAGGTATGTAAGTTGACGATAACCTTTTTATTGGAACTGTTAGCTTTATGGTATTGAAAGAGTAAGCGATTGAAGATTTAAAGTTTTGGAATTACATGCTAATCGTAACTTTGATGGAGGATAACCAACTTGAATTTAACGGATCATCAATCCGTATATGTAGTAATAACGATACTTAACTTAATTTTCGTTAAAAGTGCTAGGGCATTGAATTAATCATGATTCATAAAATTAAAGTAACCAGGGATTGACTATACCTGAAGTAACGCGTACGTGGAAATTATATAGCCACCTCATACCAATCAAAAGCCTCTTATAATTTATCGATTACGGTCTTAGTATAAGACCTAACAAATGAAGACTTTAATCTATTAAACAAGTGGTTAGAATGGCAAATCAGGATCATAAACCGGGGAATTAATGTGGTTCTGATCGACCTGTCGAAGGCTAAGTTGATAATCTTTACGGACGGCTTTTTTACGAACAATACAAACCTATCGTTAAAAATCGGATTCCTTATAACCCTCGTTAGTAAAGATAGGTAAAAGAATCAGTTTAATATTACAGAAATCTTAATGTTTAACTTTCCGTCAAATGAAATAGGATTATACGAAACGTACTAAACCAAAATATTTATGGTATAATAATAGTCTTCTATATAGGTATGACAATATGAAAAACCTTTAATATCGTTAACAAGTAGTTAAGCATTTCTTATACCCCGGTAGTAATTTGTATCGACTCGAGGAGCTTATTCGAATACTTTTTAAAACTCGGAACTACCAGCGTAAAATGCCTGATAATCGATGTGATAACACTTTATAAAGTTTAAAAAGAAAAGAAAATTAGGTAATTCCAATAAATAAATAGCAAAAAAAAAATATTGATAAATTCTATAAAGAAATTGTTACCAAATAAAGCCCTTAAAAGGTTTATCAATGACAATAGGCTAATTATATATATTAAAGGCTACGTATGTTATAGTCCGCCCTACGAAGGTATACCAAGTAGGTGCCAAATGGAGTAAATAATTGAGGTACTGAGGAAGACTAGAGAAGGCTATAGAGGTCCTTTGTATAGGACTTATGTATACAGTCCGTGTACGGTTTGTTATATGCCTTTATACGTGATGCCTGCGGACTGCGCCCGGACTGCGCCCGGGCTGGGTATTGTACATCCCGTTACGTATATAGTTAGGTAAACTATAAATTTAATAGATAATGTCTCAAGTTTATGATATGTACCACCTTCATTTAATAACCGCTAAAATTATAGTATCCCGCTGGCTAAATAATAAGTATGGGCTGTATTCGTATAAGGCGCGAGTTTAACACGAGTTGGGCGCAGACCATATAACGCGTTTCCTAACGCGCCGTATAATGTATAAGACTTGTTAATTACGGGCCGCTTACGTCCTATAACGTATAGATTTTGTTAATCCCGGGCTAACTACATTGTATAACGCGTTTTTGAATACGCTATATAACGCGTTTCCTAACACACTGTATAACAAATAAGTATTACTAATCCTAAGCCGCCTGTGCCATATACCGAGTTTCCTGACGCCCTATATAATATATAAGTTTCGTCGATTTCGGTCCGTTTATGCTTATAAAAACGACTTTTATCGTAACTTGTAAAACCTCCTTCTTTTTTCTTCTTTTTTCGCCAATTCACCCCCTTTCGCCTATTTTTGTTAAGTTGTTTTTAACGGCTGAAATTACAATTCTTCCTTTCAATCATTATCATAATCTTTATTCCCCAGTTACTGCTTTTAATTAATAACTTTTGTTCGTTATTATAGCCGATATATTTAACTTTCTAGGTATAAATTATACGGTTACCGGTATATCTAATAACGATAACCAACCTACCCGTAAATTATATCATTCTTTTATACCTTAATACTTTTGCCATCAATTATATTATATAGTTAACTCGCGTTATAAACGACGTTTTTGTATTAGAAGACAATAAAGAAGTAGTTAACCCCCCCTCCCCTTACAAGTTAAGAATATCTATATATCTTACATCAATTTTGTGTTAAATTACGAGATACCTTTTATTCATATCCGTATTCATCGTGTCTAAAAATACCATATAAATCGTAAAGTATATAATGAGGTAAATTGAAAAATTCATTTTATAGGAAACCCGTCCGTATATTAACCCCTTTTATAGTATATTTTAAAAAAAAAATTGTTTCTAACTCCGCTTAGGTTTTGTACGTTACTATAGCAACTTGCTGTAGCCCTTCAAAACGGCGTTCATATCTTATTACCCACTAATAAACGTTAAAATAATATTTCGGGTTATAAGCACGTTTTCGCTCCTATCTTTTCCAAATTAGTTACTTAGTTTACTCGGCTTTGTAATATCGTCTACGTATAAGGCGTCCTAATAATTCTAGATATATAGGTTGCTACGCCCTTAGCTATACGCCTCCGCCCTATCTTTTTTCTGATTTCATCGTCCTTAAAAACTCTCCCGTTCTCCTTTACCGTGTCTTCCATTTATCGCGACCGTACACCGTTTACTAATTGTACCTTAATTCGAAATATCTTTACCCCGGTCCCGGCTGGTATCTTTTATAAACCCCTTTATAATTTTTCCCCAACGAATTAAGATAACATGATCACATAAGCCATGTTTTCAATAATTAATATAAGTTACTATTTACATAATGTAGCGAATAATGTTTATGGCTTAATTGTAAAAGATTTTTTTTGTTTGTGTTCTATATACTAACCTCATATAAAAGCGGGTTAAATAAGCCAACCGAAAACGGGTTAACGACCATATCCATACTAATTACATTACAGGAGCGTAGATTAACGTGTTATAGTCCTTTATATCCCGTTTAACGAACTGCTTTTCTCGCCCCGCCTCGTGTTGTTCGCCGTCATCGGCTTTTCCTAGTACCCGCCCCGCTTAACGCTATCCGTTCTTATTGTTTTCGCTTAGTGCCCGCCTCGCTTTATGTTAACAGCTCTCGTTGGCATCGACAAATACCCGCTCCGTTTCGCGTTACCCGCCCCCGCCAACCTTCACTAATGTCTAAAGCCAGTCGTAATAGAAGTTTTAACGTTATCAACACCATTATTCGGAGGATTAGGACGACGATAATAATATTTTATAGGTAAAACTTAATAATTTTTAACTAAAAGTCGCTTCGTTGACTATAGATTCCCGTTTCGGACAAGCCGAAGTTTCACTCCGGACAACGCACTGCCTCTCAAAAAGAAGCGGAAGTGGATTTACGGGTCCTTGTTAGGGTTCCTGAGGGCTCTAAGCGGGATGTTGAGGGGTTTTCCCTCCGATATGACCTGGTTAAGAGGGTATAACTGGACCTGTCTGCCATTAAGTTAGTGGATATAACTTTAATAGGGCTCGCTATACGGTGCGCGGATATAGCAACTAAGAATAAGTTTTTTTCGTAGGAGACTATATTAGCGGTGTTGTATCTTTTCGGTAACACTTTCGCTATATCATATTAGACGTGATATACGTACGCAGTTAAGGGGGTGTTTCCGTCATTCATAAGCCTTTCTAAGACTTTTTAATCGAGATTACGAAGGTAATCGAGGGGCAAATCGCCACGTAGGTTAGGGTTACGCTAATGAATGCCCACCTATTAATCTACGGTTAAGACGTATGCACGGACCTTACTACCTGGATCATACTCTTTATTCGGCCCGTTAAATCCTTCCGCGTTATCGACATTAGCGAAAAGACTCAAACGATTAATGAACGATACCGGTTACAGTTTTATAGCGATGTGTTTTTAAACTGGTATATTAATATATAATGCATCCCGTCGGTTAGATACCATAATTGTTCGATCCTTGTTAGTGATTATGTTTTCGGGGCGTATATAGCGATTTTGTAATGCTATAATTACTACGGGCCTTTTCCTTCGGGATACAACAACTGTCCAATGGCCCTTAAAAGAAAGGGGGGTAAACATATACGCGTAATAAGACACCGCCTTGAAAAAATTGAATACTTTGGGCGGATCCAGTATAATACTAAAGTGGTAACGGAAGCCGTAGTTAATATCGATTTTACCGTAGTTAAACTCACAGAAAACATTTTTCGCTTAACAAAAAGAGGTAAGGAGTTAAAACCTTATTATACTAGCATTTGATAATATTTCAACAGTAATAGGATAATTCGACCTACGTTTCCTACATTTGGTTACGGAGTTAGTAGTTATACAACTCCGCTTTTTAATACCGATACATTATGTAACTTGATCCTTTCAGTCAATACATAGTTAGGGAATAGCGAGCCTAAAGATGCTCGGATCGATACTATATTATGAGATACTACAGGAAAAAGCCTTAAGACCCCCCCTATAATAATCCTAGTCCAAAAAGGGCTTATATTCGACAAACTCAAAACCCGGCTTGTAAGTAATCAATTTAAACAGGTTATAGATTTTAAGATACGTATTTCGGGATACTTCCTGTTTAAAGTTAAGAAAATGGGGTCTGATACTCCTAAGCCTTTAATCATGGGGGTCTAAACTTTATTGGTAATTTTTATTAACGTTCCCGAGAATATCAAGTTACTTATTTTAATTTTAAACACGTTTATATCCGAGTTTAATTTTCTAGCGCTCCTAAACACTAATATTACGTACGCTAGGTTCTTTGACCCTATGCGACGGAACGATGCGCCAGACTCCTGTACAGCTACTTATAAGGGCTTAATCATTTCGAATAGCTTCAAAGGCTAGGTATGATTTTTACGAAAATACGTAAAACGACTAGGCGTTGCCGAGCGCGGAAAACAAATACGGAACTTACATTTACCCAAACTAACTTAGGTAAAGTAACAAATATATACCAAGCGATGCTTATAAGTTACGCGAACGAAGGTATTAATGTTATTAATGTATAGGAGCCTTATTATGGTAGGAAAGACAACGAGTATGGATTTATGTAACGTTACCTAACGTACGATCTATTTTTACCGGTTCGAAATTGGAGGGGCTTTACCCCTACTTAGGAGGGATAGCGTAAGCTGTTGCTTAGCACCTAACCTTGAGTTTTCATATAAGTTCAAAAGGAGGCGTCCCTTACTATTACATATTTAAAACCGAATCATAATAAGGATTCGTTATAATTACGCGTTAACGGGATTTATATTATTAATATTTACTATTATAGGCTAGTGCCCAGCTAGTATTACTAGGGATCCAATCCTGGTAGTTCTACACTCTCTTGCGATGCTCCAGAGTAGGGAGGAAACCTTTTGGGGATACGCTTCCATACGTCACGTGATTGGGGAAGGGGTTGCACCATTTTAGCTCTATAGCCGCTTCCTAGCATGGAATTTTCTTTATTTTCTTTATCGAGGTTTATAGATATAATCCAACCACCTTAAGCAACAACTCCGGCCTTAGTCCCTTTATATATAAACCTCGATTTTTTCCCGATGGTATCTTAGCTGCTTTCTAGCGGCTATAGATTAGGGTTATATCTTTATCTTTAAACCTACCGAATCTAAAATTTTAGGTCCTAAAGCAATTCCTTAATGCGCGCGTTAAAAAGCAGTTCCAAAGCGCTTTAACGGCTTAATACGATTACCTTACGGCTTAATACAAACGTTTTATCGACGCCTTACGTATAAAGCTTATCGAACGGGATTAAGCTGCTCGAAAGTACGTTTTACACTTGAAACAACAGAACAACGACGCGTTAAACGCTTTAACGAATATCATCCGATAATTCGAAGTTTTTGGTACGCCTACGTCCTTAGGTTAACTTTGCACTTAGAAGGTTTTCCTTACCCATGTTACGAACAATGTTATCATTATATCTCTTTTTACCGAGGACCGCGTTAGCTTTTTAAACGACGACGACTTAAATTCCTTTAATTCCGACTACGATATTAGCGCTTTTTTCGACGGGAGTTAACGGCCTAAACGTAAGACCTTTAACTAGCCGATTAAGATTTCCGGTGTTAAATCGCGATTCCTGATACAAAAGGCTACGATAATACATAAATTACGTCGAAACCGGAAATTTATCGATATAAAGAAGATTAATTTTACGTTATTTTCTCATAGTTAAAAGGTCTCGCGAAAACTATTATAAAAAGCTATTATTCCCGCAGAGGTGACAGCGGCATTAGTATTTAAAACGCCTTTATAGCTATGTTTTCGCGTTTGGTATTATGATATTAACGTAGCTAAAACAGCTATTACTTAGCTTACGAATATAAAGTAAGAAGTCCGCGAACGATTTTACGTTTTCTTTAACGTTTGGAAAGCCTTGTTCGCGAAAGCTAGCGGTATAGCCTAGGAATCCGCCGATAAACTCGCTATTTTGAAGGGAGTTATTAATATACTTACCAATACGTTGCTCCCCTTCGATATACCCGCGAATTACAATAAATAAGTCGTTTACGTTTAATTTATCGATGAACGCCTTTTTAATCTTCCTATTCATTATGATAGGATTAATATTATTACTATCGGAGGCGTCTCCCATAGTGGGAATAACGGCGGCGACGCGCCCGCTCGAAATAGTTAGAGCGACGTTATTATAATTGGGGTAAGCGCCTTTCGAGTCACTTTTTAGCGACACATTGCTTAGGTTAACTATTCGGAACTTTCCCGCCGTAAAAACCTCGGGTTGTATTTACATGACGGCGCGAACGGTTATCGTATTCGTACCTGCTTATAAGACTCGACGTAACGTCCGAGCAGCTTTAATGCTAAAGTCGCTATGGGAATCCATCTTACTTCGACCGAGGATTTTATCGACTTCGAAAAAGGAAAAGCATAACTCCTATATATAATCGCGTATAAAAGTTAATAGAACTTTGATTCGACTCAATAACTTTATTACAGATTTTAAATAACTTTCCGTTTGTAGTATATTTACTTTATAATTTTATTACATTTAATAACGTTTTAATAAATATAGGTTATAAATACTATAAAGTTACGAGTAAATAGTTTACCGATCGTTTAAAGTTACCGCAATTTTCTATTTTTTTCAGAAAATTCGGCGAAATTACGTATTACGTACTCGGTTTTCCCCTACAACTTACTTCCTTAATAAACTTATATTGTCCCCTTTTTATAATACGACGTTATTTTAGGTCAATCCTGAGTAAAATATTAATAAGCTACTTACGAAGTTACGTAATATATACTACTTTTGAGACGAGCCGGTAATTATCACATTTGAAAGCAGAGATCCACGCCCATTTAAAAAACGTCGAAAGGGGTCGGCACCGCTACATTTAACGTTATTTTACGATAGGACCGTAAAGACCAAGCCTTTAATACGTAACTCGCGGCCGTTTTTTCCGAATATATTAATAAAGTATTCGCTCTGAAGCCACTCGTTTTTGTTTACAATAAACTCCCCGTCGACATTAAGGAATTCGCCCCTTTATTTGATAAAGCCCTTAATTATAAGTTGACCCCTTACCGCTTCAAAGCGGATTACGAGATCGATTTTCGTACTGATAACCAGGGTTAACCTTTAGAAGTCCCGTAGGGTTCTTTATATAGTATGGCATGTAAGGAGCTCTTTATATTACGTAAGACGTTAACCGAGTTATTTAATCAGGGTTATATTCGAGCCAGTTACTTCTCGGTGAGAGTTTTAGTACTTTTCGTTAAAAAACCTGGAGGAGAGTAATAGTTTTGTGTTAATTACCACCGGTTCAATATTATTACGAAAGAAAATTATAAACCATTTTTTCTTATAAAAAACGTTTACGAATATTTCGCAAATCAAGTAGTTTACTAAGTTAGATGTTAAAGTAGTTTTTTATAAGTTTCGTATTGAAAAAGAAAACGAATGGAAGATTGTATTTTGCATATGTTTTGGACTTTTCGAGTAACTTATTATACTTTTCAGCCTTTTTAACACCCCTATTGCCTTTTAACAGTATATTAATAAATCGTTACGCCCCTTTTTCGATATTTTCTCTTTTTTCACCTCGACGATATCCTTATTTACTTTAACGACACTTCTAGCTAATTATTTGGTTAAAATTAAATAAATCCTTAACGATTTAAACTTCGTGGAATTTAGACTAAATATTTTCAAATACGAGTTCAGTATTTAAAAAACTAAGTATTTAAGATTCGTTATCAAAGTTAACGTCGACGTACGTATAGACTTACAGAAGTTCCGCGTTATCTGGGAATGAAAGGCTTCGATAACGGTTTTGGAAGTATGAGGTTTCCTTAGTTTCGCAAATTTTTACCAACATTTTATTCGCGACTATTCGAAAATTGTCGAACCATTACTTTGGTTAACCCATAAAAGTATATTAGTTCGTTTTGGGTTGAAGGAAGAAGTTACTTTTAAAAGGCTTAAGCTTAGCTTTTTTCCCGAACCTATACTCGTCTAGTAGTACCCTAACCGCAATACCTTTTTCGAAACCGACTGTTTTGGCTATGTTTTAAAGGGTTGAATTTTCTAATACTACGACCACGGTAACCTACGCCTAGTAACGTATTACTATCGTCGCTTATCTCCCGCTAAATGTAATTATAAAATCAACGATAAGGAGTTACTCGGAATTATAAGCTACTTAAAAGCATATAACGAGGAGCTCCAGGGTACGGCATGTCCGTTTATGATCTTAATGGATTATAAAATCTTGAAGTACTTTATAATTACATGGCGGCTTTCCGAACGATAAATCTGCTAGTCTTAACGCTTTTTGTAATTTAGTTTTCAATTAGTATATAATGAAATAGTAAATTTTACGCGACCCGATACGTTCTCACGATGAGATTAAGATATTCCTAAAGGATTTTCTGATTTACGTTACTTAAGTCAAAAACTCCAATTATTATATTCCGAATAGTTTGTTTCCGAGTCCCTCCTACATACGTACATTTCCCAGCTAATTGTTGCCGGCGAATTAATTCCGAAAAGCCATAAACTTTTTACCAATATCAACCTTTAAAGCTATTAAGATGTTGTTATTATACGCGATATTACTTACCTCCAATTGGTATGTACGGTACGTATAGGCGACCGATATTTCCTAACGAATATCCATACCAACGCCGATTTTACGTTAAAGTTTTCGATTTCAAAATATTTGGTAAACGATATTGAAGCCTTTATCATGACCAAAGCATGATAGCGGGTCAGGAAGCAAGCCAGTGTGCAGCTGAGCCCGAAGTCCAACACATCAGGCGGGGAACACCTTTCTTTTGTTAGCGGAAATGACTAAGCCAATCATGTGATTAGGATCAGTGGGATCAGCACTGATCCAAGTGATTCAGTACTGAAAAAGGTATAAAGGCACGGATATATAAGGATACGGTTATCACCACATAGATAGTATTCCCTTCATAGCTCTTCAGTTGTCAATCTAAGTATTCATTCTCAGTATATTCTGAATAGCCTCACAGCTTTTGATCATTACTTGCACGGTTGCGATATTGTTCACTCAGCACCTCTGCTACCTTCTTGATAACATAAACCCTCTGACACCTTCTATATACTTACGGGTATTTAGTGTGATCATTACATCCTTACGGTTTCACAACCGTATTTGGATACCTATTTACAAGCCGCTTACTATCGCGTTAATTTAAGTTACTTACGATTTACTTTTTACCGGCTATCCCAGCCGCGATGCTATTATCTCTATTTTTTTTAAAACGTATTTTTAACCCGGCTTATATCGTACGGTCCGTTTTTTTTTTTTACCGTAACTACAACGTTTGTAGTCGTATAACCTATTGGAGATACCATCAAAAGGGGCTTTTTAAACCCCTTCCGGTTTACGAACGGCTTTAAAACAAATCTTTATCGATTTTATAGTTAATTTTACTTAAGAATACGTTAACAACCCACGTTACTTTATAATTATTACGGATTACCTGAATAAAGTCATTACCATCGAGGCCATAATTACTATAAACGTTAAGGTTTATACGAAACGTTTTTTTAAATTATTATCAGCGATTTTATAGTTTTACCTATATATTTGTTAACAACCGTAGTTTAAATTGTATCATTAGGTTTTAAAAACAATTTTACGACATTATTAGGGTAGAATAGTATTTAACTATTGTTTTTTACCCCGAGATCAACGACGCGACCGAACGCTTAAATTCCAAAGTTTTCATGTATTTATGTTTTCTTGTCGTTTATACCAAATTAGACCAAAACTGTTTATTACCCGGTAATGAATTAGTATTAAATAATAAAGATGCGATCACTATTTATATTAGTCCGTTTTTTATAACCCACGGTTATTACGTCGATTTTATATTACCAGTATAACGTTTTTTTGTTTCAGCTACGATACTACGCGTAAAAGCTAAAGACTTTATTTAACGAATCCGCGAAGTTACGGAATTCGTATAAGCCGTAATAGAGGCTACTTAATAACGTATAGAGGAAGCCACTAATAAGCGACGTTTCCTTTTAAAACGTTTTCCAGTCGACGATGACGTTTGGCTTTTTCTTAACACTTTTAAGCCAGAGGAATTTTTAAAAAATTTAAACTAGATTTACTATAAGTACCGCGTAACGTATATAATCGACTTCTACGTTATGAAATTTAATATACCGGGCGGAAAATATTCCCGATTTTATGTAAATTAATTTGTACGAGTCGTTTAGAATCTGCTTTTAAGTCAGTATAATGATCACACTAAATACCCGTGAGTAAATAGAAGGTATCAGGGGGTTTATGTTAACAGTAAGGTAGCAGAGGTAATAAAGGTACAATATCAAGAAAATGTTTGTTCGTGCTGTAGAATGATCACTAGCCGTTAGGCTATTCAAGTGTATAGACTGAATACTTAGATTGACAACTGAAGAGCTAAGAAGGAAATACTATCTATGTGGTGATGGCCGTGTTCTTATATCCTATGGCCTTCATACCATCTTCAGTACTGTCCTAGTTTGGATTATACTGGATCGCTATGATCCTCCGTTCTCTGGATCATTTTGGATCGCTATGATCCTTCATGACCCATCACGTGACTTTGCTTAGTCATAATGACTGACATTGGAGATGTTCTCCACCTGATGTGTTAGACTTTAGGCTTTTTAGTGGCGCAGTTGCATACTGGCCCGTTTCCTGACCCAACCGTTATCTAGGTCATGACAGTTAGTAAACTCGAGAGTTTTAACCGTAAGTTATCATTATTAATAGCGACGATAACGAGGTGAAACCGGAATACCAAATCGAAAGTATATTACGGACTTTTAATAAACCCTAAATCGGACGTACCCAACTTTATAACTAATCGAAACGGAAGGTTTCAATTAAGTTAATAGGTTATATGTATTTAAAGTAAAAGCCGATTTTAACCTTTTCTAATACCGTGGCACTTTATACCTTCGGATCGCGTTATAAACTAGCTAAATAAAACGATAGGCCTTTATGTCCAGAGTGTAGGCAAGCCTAAATTTTTATTTTACTTTACGAATGGAGAAACGCATAAACCATTAACGAAAGGGTACTAAATAAACACATTGATATTAATAAAGACGAAGAACGAATGACTACGACCGGGTTTACTTAAGAATATCCTAGAAATACTGGTTTAAATCCTTAACTAGTAGTTTTTTTGATCTATTTTAACAAGTTCGCTTAATTTGGCATCTATGCAACCTAAAATAGTATTAATGTGTTCCGAGACCTTGATAAGCTTTTATGTCGTTTTTAATAGCGCTCTCTAGCTATTTGTTAGTCGTGGTCTCCACGGTTTTACCTTATTACAAGAAATTTACTTAAGTATTACGTTTCTTATTTATTAGTTATACGGCCCGTAAGCCCCTAAAGCGTACGGGGGTAGCGGGGATAAAACCCGTTCCGCCTCGGGTATCGACCTTACGTTATGTGGCGTGACGTATTTTTATAGCCTTTTTTTCACAGCGATTACCTAGGTTTATACGCTTTTTAACCACTTGTTAATACCTATGGAGCAGCTTATAAAAACGTGGATTTACCCCGGTCTTAAAAGTTGAACGCTAAATACGCTTTTGACAACTTTTTAACGGCTTTATTTATGTTGATATTTAAATTTCGTGACGTGGAAGTATAACTAAAATTACGGCTTGTGGCCCTAATGGAACAAAGGCGGCATCGGGCGCCAGTATTTAGCTGTTTATTAGTAGTTCCTTCGTATTCATTGGGATTATTTACCTTGTGTCTTTTGGAAAAAATTCCTGGGGTTATACGCCATTTTGTCGATATACTCGAAACACGTTTATTTCTAAGTTCTATTGGGGTACATGTCGATAACCCGTAGCTTAAGGAACTTTATGCCCGTTAATAAAAACTAAACAACTTCGGCGCATATAACCCATATCTTTAATAGCTTTATCCACTTTAGTAATAAGTTAGGGACTTACTATGATAATACAAGGGACTATAATGCTAAAAGTATAACGACGGTAAGGATTATAAGGTCAAAAGTACTAATATTACACGATAGTACTATACTAAAGGTTAAAAATACTAATATTATACGAAAAGGTTAAAGGTTAAAAAGAGAAAGAAGTTTTTTTTTTTTT